>OX365938.1:0-643462 GCA_947243795.1 Saccharomyces uvarum
ACACCACAAAAAAAACACCCACACCCCACCAACAAAACAAACCACCCACACCCACACCACACACCACACCAAACCACACCACACCCCACACCACACCCACACCACACCACACCCACACCCACACCACACACCACACCCACACACCACACACCACACCCACACACCACACCCACACACCACACCCACACCACACCCACACACACCACACCCACACACACACCACACCACACACCCACACACCCCACGAACCTCACCACTTAACACCCTGGTACATTAACTCCTTCCCACCACATTTCTTTCAGTTTATCCCCCCACATCGAATCCCCACCCCTCGAATACCATATTGGCCTACCTAACTCTTCCATACGACATGTCTACATACCACACTACCACTACCACATATATCATACTTACCATCTGGGTAACACCTCCATCTCCAATACCATGTGCATCACCATATATCAGCACAATCCTCACCCTCTATACTATTACCCTCCATACCAACCAACCAACCAACTTACTATCACACACCATCTCCCTACCTATATACCCTGACCATTCTCAATATCATACACCATTACCCTACCTCAATATCTCCATAATATCTCCAACTATCGAAACATATTGTTGAATGATAGTGCGATAAGTCTCTATCTTCCCGATTAGTAATATTTCCTTTTTGGGAATATGTGTCGTATATGTGTCATATACGAACCCTAGAAACAAGAATGTTATACATAGTACAAGATTCCATATATAACGATACTTCTTGAAAATCAGTATCGCTATTCTAGATCATGTATAGAATAAGAGAGTAAAAGAAATATATATGAGAGTTCAATACTAATATGGCCTATAACATTTCTATTTACAAAGACATGCTTCAACACATATATATAAACATACACATTCAAACGTAAACAAATCAACCTAAACAAACCAACCTAAACAAATCAACCTAAACACACAAACATATACACCACACCCCTCCACAATATCATATACCATGCATTATATATCACCCATCTACCTTCCACCACTATTCTCAACACCATATACCATACTTCAATATCCTGCTACTCTCAACATAATATCATATACCATCACTCTCAATATCACATACCATCACTCTCAACACCATATACCATCACTCTCAATATTATATACCATACTTCAATATCATATACCACCACATCCTCATACGGACGCTAAATGTAATATCATGTCCCACTACCCTAACCACCACTCTCTCCATCATATATCTACCCTCCAACCATTCAAACGTAAACATCGAATCCTAAACAAATCAACGTAAACACCACACCCCTCCACAATATCATATACCATCACTCTCAATATCATATACCATCACTCTCAATATCATATACCATCACGCCCAATATCATATACCATCACTCTCAACACCATATACTATGACTCTCAATATCACATACCATCACTCTCAATATCATATACAATCACATACTCCTACAGACGCTAAATGTAATACCATATAACACTACCCTAACCACTACTCTCCAACCGTCCAAACGTAAACAAATAAATACATCGAAACATACATATCCAAACGTAAACAAATCAACGTAAACACCACACTCCTCCATAATTCACCCTAACCACTCTCCATATCCCATACCATATATCATAATATCGTCTCTCTCCATATATACCATCTTATCACTCCCTATATATTATAATACCACCACATACTCCTACGGACGCTAACATGCATATCGAATCGTAAACAAATAATCCTAAACACCACACCCCTCCATATAATAATACCATATCACCACTTATCATCACTCTCTTCCTACATCCCATCCCATATATTATCATACCATACCACACCACCACTCTCTTCATAATATCTACATACTATATTATCCTGACTACTTCTACTATAATTAATACGCGCACTCCTACGGACGCTAAAATATATCATCAACATAACTCAATACCCATCTAATATCAACTTATCATCACTCTCCATTACTCCCCCATACTATCATACTATATACCATATGTTCTCTCTATATCCTAATACCTACACATTATACCATATACCATTCTACAATACCCTCAATGCCATATTATAATACCACCACATACTCACACGGACGCTAAATATAATACTCACTACATACAAAACCACTATAATTCTTAAACTTCCCACTCTCACATTCTATATTTTTATATTTTCTCACAATTTCTACCCTTTTACCCAATATCCATACCCAACCATAAATCATTATTTCTTACCAATACTCCAACTATCATTTATATACCTAAACTACCTCACTCCACCTCAAATACCTCCTAACAATCTATCATCGCCCTTTCCCAGCTTTTTCCCTACCATTCTACCACATTATCACCATATACGGCACAAACCTCAGCACTTAACACCCTGGACATTTTCACATTGCCACCATCTCCTAGCCATCAAACTCTGCCTCCCACTAAGAATAACACTCTAAACCATATATTAGCTCTAAATATCTCAATATTCTCACATTTGCACTCATACCATCAACTATACATTATCACCCGCACCCCACACTACACACCGCCCATCTATCTACCCCCACATATCTCAGTATCATTCACCATCTCTCTCTATATATCACATACCGTTACTCATCCCAATATAATACCATATACTGTTACTCTATATACATTCTACTACCACCGTCACTATTCTCAACATCATATCCCATAACATACCATGCATCAT
Source organism: Saccharomyces uvarum (assembly GCA_947243795.1). Lineage (NCBI taxonomy): Eukaryota > Fungi > Ascomycota > Saccharomycetes > Saccharomycetales > Saccharomycetaceae > Saccharomyces > Saccharomyces uvarum. The sequence goes on from OX365938.1 coordinate 2,759, forward strand.
ACATCATATAACAAAATATCATAGGCACCACCCTCGTAATATAACCTAACCACACTTCTATTACCATAATATCATAACTATACAACCGTTTATCCATACCATAATACCACAACATTTACCACCACTCATCTCAATATATTATAATACCACATACCTCCCCTGGAATATACCTCCACCACTGCCATATTACATGATATGTCACCACTCTCTCTAACATCATACCCACTCAGCCACTCTGAATAATTGCATAACATCATATCAAAATATCACAATATTATCTGCCATCTAATAACTCAATACCATCACCGCATTACTCACATGGCTTAGAATATACCCTGCACGTATCTTCTTACCGCTCCCATATCATATTATAATTATTGAATCGCATACTCGCACGGATGCATAGAAATATCATCACCACAGCTCTCTCGGAATATCACGTAAAATATTGAATTGGCACACTCACGCGCATCCCGCACGGACGCTACAATATCTACACCACCTTCCATCACCGCGATACTCAACCCTCTGACAATTTCTATCTCTTAACCCCTTTTATTACACTATCACATCATATCATTACTACCATATTTATAACATAAAATAGCTACAACCACTCTTCATATCATCCTACCATTATTGCATATGTTTTATTATAACAGCAGCACACACCCCTACGGACGCTAAACAATTATATTTCATATTTTACCGTTTACTTCATTTTTCACTTTTCATTGACCATTTTTATACTTCAATACATACTAATCAATTCATATAATAATACATAACTACACCTAAACCATAATTTGCAATGCTCTTTTTCCCCAATGACATGAATACAGACCCACAGGAAATTGAGCCACTGCATACTCCCATCGTTCACCTCACTCATCTTATACCTTCTCTTATTATTACTACTTACTTAGCCGCCGAGCTGACGTGCCTTGCATGTGCGGCTGAACGCTTTTTCTCGAGCAGCGCGTTCCGACATGGTCATGTGACAGTCATGTGACAGTCATGTGACCATATCGATTAGACATTAACCGGTCTTAAAAAGGCTTAAAAAACTCCGTTGGCACAACTCATCACCCAGGTGTGTGAAATTTTCAAATTCGGGCAGGTATGCTGGGCAGCTTCTTTTTGAAAGGACCCTTATTCGGGTCTCTTTTGTTGTAAGTTCTGCGAGCGTTCCTTTAAAAGGCCGCCTTCCTGCGTTGTTTTCTAGTAAATAGGGCCGCTCCTTGTGCCTGATGAGTCTGATCCGCCCAGAGACGCTGAGAGTGGGACTCTCGATTCTGACCCTACTTTTTGCTGACTTACTCTTTTTGAATATTAACTAAACATCAACTGCGCATAGTGCACGCCAAGATTGGTTCTCTTTAAAATATATAAACGAAACTAGCAGGGATTGCAAGTTCGATAAACAATTCTCCAGAACCACCTTATCACCAGCATGGAAGACACCGAAATCAAAGATGAAAAGATCGTAGGTTTATTATCGTCTAAACGTCTTGAATCCCTAAAGATCGTATTACCAAAGGACATCTTTAAAAATTCATTTGTTTTGTTCTGCAATCAGATTTACAAGTCCCTCGCATTTCGTGTCTTGCTGGTACTATGGTTGCCGATCATTTTTTTGGCAAATGTTATCCACTGATTGGCTTTATCCTTTGCTGGCTTCCAGATTTGTGCTTCTAGGGCTAATTACCTTGCCCTATATTGTAACGAAGTGTCATAAACGTGCCCTCTCGAAACAATTTACTCAGTTTTGCAAAGAAATCATTAAGAATGCTCCAGGTATCCACATCAAAGACTGGGAGTCTGTTGTATTAGATTTCAACTCATATATGTATGGAAACAAGTTTTGGAACAACAAGTAATTTTTTTTTGACGGTTCCAGTTGCTATGACTCATTTAGAACATTCATTCTAGAGCCATTTTCGCTAACAAAAGACAACGGTGCAAAGTTCAAGTCATTCAAGGAGTCAGTTCCTTACATTGAAGAGGCTTTGCAAGTCTACTTTGCAAAAGTAGACGGACAATGGAATCAGGCCTGTTCTGAAAAACCAATGAAAATGGATGACAAGATGCAATTTTGTGGATTGTTATTAGTGAACGGGAAAATGGTGTTATTCGTTGGGAGTAAATAGCAAAGAAAATGAATATGCATTTGTATATGCGGAGAGTTTACGGGAATTTGGCGTATTTCTTTAGCGGAATTCATTGTAGATATTTTTTTAAACATGATATATGTGGTCCCTCATCTTCAGAGAAACCTGTGTCTCAGTTACCATTGCATTTTGAACTATGGCCATATATTAAAGAAGCGCAATCAGCCGGTGATGATGAATATCTAGCGTAGATTTTGATATGTACTTTTCAATTTCGATCGGTATAGATTACCACATCTAAAGCTATGTTCTGGATATAAGTAGAGACCTGCAGTTTTAGTCCAACCCGTAGAGAAGGTAGAATCAGTTCACACTAGTATACACCCTATTATTCTAACAGTTAAATATCCTTCATACAATACTACATTATATCCCATGATACATAAAGAATTAGCCACAGTTTGAAGTACAGTTTCCCTCGATAGTCTGATTCTCCTTTGGCGACTCATAACTTCCACATATTCCAATCTCAACTTAACATATCTGTCATCTATCACTGTTTTACTTATATTTAAATTGTGATATAATACGTCCTTACGGCATGAATACAGACTTACTGGATCCTGAATCTGAATCGTAAAGCTTAGGCAAAGCCGCTTCTTATTTTACAAACCTTAATCCCAACATCAGTCTGACGCTCCCAAAATGGAGATAACAGGTAAACTGTTATAATAAAAATATACTTCAAAGTATATACATCCTTCATCGAGATACGTATGCCTGCTAGGTAGAGTCTATATTCCTCACGCAATTATACCTCTGGAAGATCGCTCCTCTTTCACACTAGCCTCGGCTTTTCATGTCACTAGCCCATATGACTAGCACATTTCCAGTATTCAATAACATTATACACACGTAAACTTCATGCTCGCTCATAATGCCATGCTTTACACGCAATCTCGTACCCCCTATACTGTCATAACCTCAACGCTGTGACACTTTATCTTGGTCACAGTATAACTTCCCAATATATTCTATCCCAAAATACTGCAGCTCATATCTGAAATAATCCTAAAGTGATAACATAATCTTAATCTCCAAATCTTGAACGGACACTTTTAAATCACAATGACCCTTTAACCTATTATAATATATCGTCAACAGATATCAATATTTAGCATCTCATATATCCAGTGATTCTCGATAGAGAGCGAATATTGGTATCGTGTTTGCAATTTTCTTAATACACCAAAAAACATTCAATTGCGTTTGCCTATATATTAATGCCACATAGCTTAACAATTTTAATGCAAATCGTTCAGGGGACTTTAAAACATAGTCGTCCGCATAAATCTTAGTGTACGTACAACACAACTGTAATCATCCTCGATTGATACGAACGTCAGTACGTCATCTCAAATTTTAATCATCCCATAACATACGGCCTACGCAAATTGCACCCCCTGAACACATCCGAATGATATAGCGAACATGAAATAACCGCCGAATCATACAAACAGTCAATATAAATGGTTTGGTTTCATTGGACATGCTCGGTAAACCTGGCGATTTCCTACATCGCTTGCGACAGAGAATTGTAATTCGCGAGATACCTAAACTAACTGCAGCTAAATGCTAAATTAAACCCATATATATTGAACTGCTATATATCATTTCAGGTATATATGATGATCCTTTCAGCTCCCTCGTATCACAGTGCTGGCCTATTTAACGGTTGTTGTGTCGTATTATTTACTTAGTTCTTGCCGTGGGCACTCTATTTTCCCTCCACCAATCTTTTGAAACAGTTTCAAAATTTAAGCTTACAAAATCCAATACATCTTGAAATCTACCTTGGGCGCTAAAGCTCCCTTTCGAGTTAAGCCGAAAGTAATTACAAATGCGCTTGAAAAAGACGAAATGATATAATACGCAAGATAGAATCTTGCACAAAGATTAATATTAATTTTATATGTATAGAAAAGTTGGACTGTCATTCAAGGTTTTTGTGGCAACAAGGTCTAACTGACCTTATTGAAACTGTTTAGTAACACTCTTAAAATGCAGCAACCAAACAAGTACATCAGTCTTAATTAACGCATTCATCACACTATAGGATAATTTCATTTATCTTTACGCCTTTCTATGTGTTCTAAGTATTCAACTAGAGCCCCCTGGCAGGCAAGCATCTCTGTCAATTGTGGAACAGAACTGATACCAAGGCAGTCAGCTCTTGAATTTTCCCCAATAATAAGATTGGAGGATTTTGCAATAGACCTGGGGAGAAGGTTGGAGTAATCTCTTGTGTAGTGACCAAGTACAAAATCAGGAGAATCGATTTTTCTTTGAGATTGCTTCTGTCTATTTGTTTGATTATTGCTGGGGGTGTTTTCGTCTAGATACATCAATCGGTAATGATCGCTTAGAACTTTCACATGCCAACGAAAGTTCATACCGTCTAAACAAACATTTAAGTCACGGAAATTATTTCGTCTAACGATTCGGTAGTTTTTAACAGGTTGACTTCTAGAGGGATAGAAAAATTCGTACTTAGTATCCAAAAAACCTAATTGGCAGTAGATCTCACAAAAGAGTATCTTGCATAAACGAAAGGCCTTATCTTCGCAAATAACCTTACATTCAGTATACAAAGGTGGGTCTTGCACGCTTTGTAAAACGTATTTAAAAATATGAAAATTTGGTGACTTCCCCATGACTTGACCTATAACGTTGTAATTTTGCACAATGTGAAATAGCGGAACCCCTACACCATCTGCATCAAGAACACTGATATTAAAGTTTGTGCGTTTGAACCTGTCATAAGATTGCACGCTTGGAAATACAAAAAACCCTCTTTTGCCAAATATAGTGGCGATTGGCAAATTCCTTTCTCTGTTAAAATGAAGAGGTTCGGGGATTTGCTTTCTTTGTGTCTTTTCGATTCTATAATGGTTCTCATCAGTTAATTTTTGGCGAACTAGGCGAAACATTTTGTCTTTGGTGCTTCTCGGTAAGCATTTTTATGTCATATTTTCTACGGATGCTTTCCTTATGTATGTTTTAGATGATTGAATCCTACATTGTAAAAAGTGGCTGCTGCAATTTTTCGCCATTCCATGCACCGGAGGCCCTTGAAATTTCTTCAAGAGGCTTATACATAACGCCGCTGCAATGAACAACTAACTAAAAACCACTCTGCTTACAAGCCCCATTCATACAATCTAAGCCATTTATACCATGTAATGAAGGAATTGCGTTTTTTTCTCATTATGAGCCGATATTGAAAGATTCTTGACAATGGTTTCAGACACCACTGCCTCAGAAATCTCAACCCTATAGAAAATTAACGTTGATACAGCATAAGCCTTGTTGCTTAATGATTGAATCCGCATCTTTCAGTTTGGCTCTTGAACAGTTTTCGAAATCGGCCGTTTTCATCTTTAAACGCTCTTTTTGCTGTAGGAGTTTGCACTTTTTATCTTCTAATTGGTGGCAGATTCCACAGTATATGAGTAGTAGATTTAGCGAACTTTGGTCTTGTGTACTAATCTGTAGCAGGAAAAGCGGGTTGTAGCGAACCTAAATGCAGATGTGCTTCTTGTCTTATAACGAAACGTATGATCTGAAATGACTTAATTAATGCAATCTGACAACAGAGAATAAGTCACAGTGTACATCGTAAGGTTGGCGTACCTTGAGGTGTACATTCTAAGGATAAAAATTCAACGAACCAAGCCAGAGATGGAAGAAACGGGCTGAATTTGTGCCCGGATGTGCGAATAACGCATATACGAAAACGGAAGTAATAAACTTACTCTTGGGCTTGGCAATCGCTTCTAAACGAGGTTAAAATGCACCAAATCCTTTTCTAAAACAAGCCTACATAAAAAGAATAAGCCACTCGGTAAACGCTAGATGCGTTACCAATAGCAACTGTGCAAACGTAACAAGCTTTCAAGCATTTTCGTTCAAACGAGCGTCATTTGCCTTTCCGTTCAAATTGTAGTCTCCATCAAGAACCCCTCAGTCATTTCAAATGCGGATTTTGCATAGACGATGCCGATTTTGTTTTTCATCGACTTTAAAATTTGATTAGACAGGGACTTTTTTTTCTACGCAAGTTGCCGTTTTTAGTATGTACATATACATACACTGTTGGTAAAACGGGATTAGTTCGGGCAATATATTTGCGGCTGAGTATCAAGTAAGAGAAATAGCCGCGGAGGCCTTTGAAAAGCAAACACTATTTAACAACATCAACGGCGCTTTGCGATTTCGTTCGTAAAAATGTGTCGATAATAGGAAATGCGGTTGATGGAGGGATACGACAAATATACCCGAGTAATAACTGTATATATACAACAGAAAATGTTGTCTTTTGCACCCTTCTTTTCGTTAGTAATGCGAGCAGCTCTAGCTCGTCTTCGAAACTGAGTCTGGCATCTGATTTCCGATGTTTTGGGACTCTTTCCGCCCAACAAATCCATTGAGAACGCACTGCACAGAAGCCTTTTTCGGCCAGGCAGGCGTTGAAAAACACAGAAGGACTTGGACCCTGGCGTAATCGTAACCGCTACCGTCACGCAATTATTTTAACAAGAGCAAGTGAACGTTTTCCTGTGTGACTCCATGGGGAAATACTAAGAGAGTGGCTTTTGATCCGATCGCGCGGACGTGCGGAGGATCGGACCCGAGAACCGCGCCTCGTGGCCGCTGGAACGGAACTGTTCGTACGTAACACACGATTCAAACCAAGAGCACGTGAACTGGGTGGCCCACATGACCCGGAGGAGCGGAGAGGTTGCATGCAATGTGCTACCCCAACAAAACCAGACAAGACAGTGCAAGAACCTTGCGGTCTTCCCTTCTTGAGCCGCCAACACTTTGCCCCGCCTCTTTGTCCACATGCTGACTGGCGCATGGTTCAAAGAGAGACGTCGCAGACACTGCAGGATTACCCGTAAAGTAAACTAAAAAAAAACCCTGATTGTGACCGTTGTCTCATCAGTCACTGTGCGCTGCGGTGTCGTCATTTCCCTCTTGTCTCCCTCACGCGGAAATAGATATATAAAGAAACGCATAATCTGTGAAGCAGTGAGAGGAAAATCGTGTAATTGCTGCAAAAAAGGCTGCCCAAAGATGTGGTTAAGTTTCGATCGTATTGGCTTTTGTGTCTACTGTCATCTCATCATACAGCCTTGGTAGCGATTATGCACGAAACACATTACGGTTTGGCTGTGTTGGGTATGCCCGCTTCACCACCCCCACGCCTTCCACGCCTTCCACACCTTCTCTACCCCCACGCTCGAACTTGTAATACAGGGGCAATGTGCCAGCCTGAGCGCCTATAGTAGTATTTGCTTGGAGACAGCCGTGAACGATGACCAGATCGTAACTCCAATTATATTTTAGCCCCGCCGATATTCACGCGGGACCCTGACCCCGCATTCTGCTCCGCTTGACCGGCATGCTTCGCCTAGCAAGGAACCCAAAAAGGCAATGGACTCCAAAAAAGGGAGACATAGATGCGAAACGGCTTCTGCGGCCCGTACGCCGAAGAAGGCAACAAGAGCCATTGGCCAACTCCAACTGACGAATGTGTGTGCAGCCCCGATGGGTGTGCATTTGCAGTGCTCGAGGAAGTTATTCAGCGCCGGTTGTATGTAGCCTTGATTCTCCATTCCAATGGTCAGCAAGCGATTCATTCTCTTCTCTTCTCCACCAGTACGCTAGTTTGCTATGCTTGGCACACCATCCGGACGTCCATCCTTTTGCAGTTGAGGAATCACCGCCCCCCTTTTTGTTGTAACGGCTGATGTGTTAGTTAGTCAGTTATTTGGATGGAAAGCCGCTCACGCATTTTTTTTTGCCAGGATTGTGCACTTGACAGGAATCTGGCCAGCAAGCACATCCGTAGATGTATAAATAGTTATTGTTCTTGAGGCATGGTTTGGACTTAGTTTCGTTCTCTCTTCTTTTCGCAGAAAAAAACAGAAAGTAACAGTAATAGCTTCAAGAACCTGCTTTCATAAGTTTTCAACGCTGCTACTAAAGATGTCGTCAACAACAGAGGACAAAATTTCCGATGAACAACAGCTGCCTGCTGCCAGAAAGCTGTACTATAACACAAGCACCTTTGCCGAGCCACCCCTGGTGGATGAAGCCGGCAACCCCATAAACTACGAGCCGGAAGTCTACAACCCGGACCACGAAAAGCTGTACCACAACCCATCGCTGCCCGCGACCTCGATTCAGGACACTAGAGATGACGAGTTACTGGAAAGAGTTTACAGTGTGGATCAAGAAGTGGAATACGAAGAGGACGAAGCAGACAAACCGAATTTGAGTCTCGCATCCATAAAAAGCTATGCTTTGACAAGATTCACGTCTTTGTTGCACGTTCACGAGGTTTCTTTGAGAAACATCAACCCCATCCCGGAATTGAGGAAAATGACGTTGCAAAACTGGAACTATTTTTTCATGGGGTATTTGGCCTGGTTGACAGCCGCCTGGTGTTTCTTTTGCGTTTCAGTGTCAGTGGCTCCACTATCTAAACTGTATAACAGACCCACTAAGGATATTACCTGGGGGTTGGGGCTGGTGTTGTTCGTTCGCTCAGCCGGCGCAGTTATATTTGGTTTATGGACAGATAAGTCTTCCAGAAAGTGGCCCTATATCACGTGTTTGTTTTTATTTGTCATTGCACAACTTTGTACTCCATGGTGTGACACTTACGAAAAATTTCTGGGCGTTAGGTGGATTACTGGTATTGCCATGGGTGGGATTTATGGGTGTGCTTCCGCAACAGCTATAGAAGATGCTCCAGTGAAAGCACGTTCATTCCTATCAGGTCTCTTTTTTTCTGCATATGCTATGGGCTTTATCTTCGCAATCATTTTTTACAGAGCCTTTGGCTACTTCAGGGAAGATGGCTGGAAAATATTGTTCTGGTTTAGCATTTTCTTACCAATTTTACTAATTTTCTGGAGATTGCTATGGCCTGAAACAAAATATTTCACCAAAGTCTTGAAGGCTCGTAAACTAATACTAAGTGACGCTGTGAAAGCCAACGGTGGGGAGCCTCTGCCAAAAGCCAACTTCAAACAAAAGATGGTGTCCATGAAGAAAACTGTTCAAAAATACTGGCTGTTGTTTGCCTACCTAGTCATTATGTTGGTTGGTCCAAATTACTTGACTCACGCTTCTCAAGATTTGTTGCCAACCATGCTGCGTGCTCAACTAGGGTTATCCAAGGATGCAGTCACTGTTATCGTGGTTGTTACTAACATCGGTGCTATCTGTGGTGGTATGATATTTGGTCAACTAATGGAAGTTACTGGTAGAAGATTAGGCCTGTTGATTGCGTGCGTAATGGGAGGTTGTTTTACCTATCCTGCATTTATGTTGAGAAGCGAGAAAGCTATTTTGGGAGCTGGATTCATGTTATATTTTTGTGTGTTTGGTGTCTGGGGTATTTTGCCAATCCATCTGGCTGAATTGGCTCCTGCCGACGCAAGGGCCTTGGTCGCTGGTTTATCCTATCAATTGGGTAATTTGGCTTCAGCAGCAGCCTCTACAATTGAGACGGAATTAGCAGGAAAATATCCATTAGAAGTGGATTCCTCTGGTACCGTTATAAAGGAAGATTACGCTAAAGTTATGGCCATCCTAACTGGGGCCGTTTTCATCTTCACTTTTTGTTGTGTCTTGGTAGGGCATGAAAAATTCCATCGCGATCTATCTTCTCCAATTATGAAGAAATACATAACTCAAGTGGGAGAGTACGAAGCTGATGGTGTCTCAATTAGTGAAATTGTGGAACAAAAAACAGAATATGGTTCTGTGCAAATGGTTGATTCCAATATCTCAAAGACATTTGAAGAACACGTTGAAACTGTTTGATTATTCTACAGTAAAAAATCTATCGCTTTTTGGGCATTCCTTTTGTGCCCGTGTAGCTGCATATTTCATATATTCCTTTATGACCTCCATAATATTACATAAAAAGACACGATATAATATACTTTAAAAAATTCGAATTTTTGTTGTAATAGTTGATTACAATAAGCTTAAGATCTATATGGTACAAATACAGCATGCAGATCCTCAACGCCTCTTTGTGTTAGAGAAAGAGCAAATGGTTCATTTTTAGCAGCGTCAAATAACTCTGATGTGATGGACCCTCTCACTTACTTAATTTGGGTACATTTTGACACAAACAGCTCCTTCGTAACCAAAAAACAGTGTTTCACTTCATTTTTTTTATTTATTGTATCTCCTGGTATTAGTAACAAGTGATTGTGCTGTAATACTCATTTAATATTTGTAACTATACTTCGCCTACTTTAACGTGTGTATTCATCTATCTCGCATCGGACTTTGCCGAAGCCTATTTCAAAAATTTCGGCGTTTGCCGAGAATTTTTCGTTATGCTCATCACCAGGAAATGAAAATTCTTTATATATGTTTTATTCATTTGGAACAGATCTTTATCATTTATTGTGTGGCTCGAGTCCTTTTCATTGTTGAATACATCTATACGATCAGTGACCAAAACATACACATATAAGACGAAAAATGACGGCCAGCTTAACTACCAAATTTCTAAACAATACTTATGAAAATCCATTTATGAACGCATCGGGTGTTCATTGCATGACTACCCCAGAACTGGATGAGTTGGCCAACTCTAAGGCGGGTGCTTTTATCACTAAGAGTGCTACAACTCTAGAAAGAGAAGGTAATCCTAAACCACGTTATATTTCCGTTCCTCTAGGTAGTATCAACTCTATGGGTTTACCAAATGAAGGTGTTGATTACTATTTATCTTACGTACTAAACCGCCAAAAGAAGTATCCTGATGCTCCCGCAATCTTCTTCTCTATTGCTGGTATGAGTATCGATGAGAATCTAGGTTTATTGAAAAAAATTCAAGACAGTGAATTCAACGGAATTACAGAGCTAAACTTGTCATGTCCAAATGTTCCTGGTAAACCACAAGTCGCTTATGATTTTGACTTAACTAAGGAAACATTGGAAAAAGTTTTTGCTTTCTTCAACAAGCCTCTGGGTATTAAACTGCCTCCTTATTTTGATTTTGCTCATTTTGATATTATGGCCAAGATCCTAAATGAGTTCCCATTAGCCTATGTCAACTCTATCAACAGTGTAGGTAACGGTCTTTTTATCGATGTAGAAAAGGAAAGTGTAGTAGTAAAACCAAAGAACGGGTTCGGGGGTATTGGTGGTGAATATGTCAAGCCAACAGCACTTGCCAATGTTCGTGCATTTTACACTCGTTTAAGACCTGATATTAAAATCATTGGTACTGGTGGTATTAAATCCGGTAAAGACGCATTTGAGCATCTACTATGTGGTGCTTCCATGCTACAAATTGGTACAGAATTGCAAAAAGAAGGTGTACAAATCTTTGAGCGTATTGAAAGAGAATTGAAGGATATAATGGAAGCTAAGGGTTATACATCGATAGACGAATTCCGTGGTAAGTTGAACAGTCTTTGATTGCACAATGAGAGGCGGGATAGATTATGACTATCGTTGAACTTTGTGTAAAATAGCCTTTTGCATTTATGTACTGAATAATGTTAAGAACAGCTGCGAACGTTCAATTAGTTGACTTGAATTCACTATCCATGATGAAACGTAGAGAGAATGTCTACTGGTCTTTGGGATATTCAATAGCACTTTAGATAAATATAAATATGGATTAAAACTCTGCGATGATCAGAAAGTGATACTATTGCGATGACATTTATGTTTAGTACGCTAAATTTCAAAATCAAGGAATATATGAGTGAAAAATATTTTCTATGGCACGTTATTGTTTAAAAACCTTTTGGAAAAAGTTCAGGTGACTCTTCTGAGAAGTGCCATGTAGTATGTGTATATAACCGCTATATAGAGATCAAAAATATGCGCATACAGTTAAATTATATAGTTGGCCAAGGTTCTGTCTTGCTTAACTCAGTACGACATTGGACTTGCGGGCAGCCGTCATTTCACCACGAGACTGAAGTGATTTTAAAGCAGCTAATTCCTGTACTCCTCAAATCCTCCCCCACCAGGGGTTTTAATGATAAAGCGATCACCGGGTTGAGCATAAATTGTATTTTTACCGCCTACATTAATCAAAGCGCCTGTGCTATTCCTTACCCATAAATTTTCACCCCGACTACCATCTTTTCCTCCATTTATACCATGAGGAGCAATAACACGACGTTCTGACAGTATAGATGCCGTTACAGCTTTTCGAAATTGAACATCTCTTGTAACGCCATTTCCACCTGTATACTTGCCTTTACCTCCAGAATCTCTTCTGATTGAGAATTCTCTTAATAAAACAGGGTATCTCCGTTCAAACACTTCACTGTCTGTCATTCTTGTATTCGTCATGTTCGTATGTACGGCATCTGAACCGTTCCAACCTGAACCTCGCCACGAATCGGCACCAGCCCCTGAACCACCACATATGGTCTCGTAGTATCCAAAACCTTTAATTAATTCACCTGTCTTACTGTCAGATCCACCTCCAGTTCCAAAAGTAAAATTGTTACAGTCGCCTTGAGAATCGGCCATAACTTTAAATGTCTTTAAAATTACATCTGTAACCCTTTGTGAAGTTAACACGTTGCCCCCAACGACTGCAGCACCGGATCGAGGGCTTAGAATAGATCCAGCAGGAATTTTTATTGTTAGTGGTTTTAGGCAACCTTGGTTCAAAGGGATATCCTCCCCTACCAAGCACCTCAGACAATAGAGGACCGCAGAATTAGTGATAGCTTCTGGTGCATTCAGGTTTCCATAGACTTGTGGTGAAGTACCGTCAAAATCAAACACATATTTTTCGTTTCTCGGATCTATGTCAACTTGGAGTTTGATTAGGCTGCCATCATCCAAGCGATCTTCGCCTGAAAACTTGCTGGTGCCAAAATGCTCTACCATTTTTGCAAGCATTTTCTTAATGGATTCAGAAGCGTTTTCTTGAATGGCTGTCATGTATTTCAAAATTGTAGGGAGGTCGTATTCCTTAGTCAAAGATCCAATCAATTGTATTCCTTTGGTGTTTGCGGCCACTTGAGCCTTCAAATCGCTTATGTTATCACTGAATCTTCTTGAGCCTGAGCAGCCTGGATATTTGCTTGGGTCTTCTACGAATAATTTGTACATCAATTCTTCTTGGAAAACTCCCTCTTTAACCACAAATTCAGAATATATTGCAGTTCCTTCTTCATATAGTTCCTTTGAATTTGGGGGGACTGAGCCGGGAAGAACACCTCCAATATCTGCGTGATGGGCTCTTGAAGCAACGTAGAATATTAATTCTCCTGTTGAAGAAAAGGAGGGCGTTATAATCGTTATATCTGGTAAATGTGTGCCACCAATGTCTGGATGGTTTGTAATCAATACATCGCCTGACTTTAATTTGTCTTTCCATAACTTTGCCTGTGCGGAAATGCAGGTTGACATTGAACCTAAGTGAACAGGGACATGAGGTGCATTAGCCACTAAGTTTCCTTTAGGGTCAAATAAAGCACATGAAAAATCTAACCTCTCTTTGACGTTGGTGGAAACAGAAGTCTTCCTTAATTGAGTTCCCATTTGAAGGGCAATGTCCATAAACCTGTGACTAAAAATGGATAACAAGATTGGATCAACTTGGGCGTCAGATTCATTCACAGAAAGTTTCTTAGTGGGCTTATTACCGGTTTCAATATATATATGAGAATTTAATATCAACGCCTGAGAGTTTGGCAAAATAATATTAGTTTGGGTTCCATCAGCTAATATAGCTGGACCTTCAATAACTGTTCCAATAGAGATATCTTCAATTTTAAAGACTGCAGTGTCGACCCACTTGTGGCCAAAAAATGCTTTTTGGGAAAAACTAGAATCTTTTGACACGTCGGCCTTTTTGAAGCTAGGAACTTCCATCATTTGGTCCTCAATTGTTTTCTCGTTTCTAACATCCGACTTTCCAATTGCCCTTATTCTTATGTCATCAATTATAATTTGTTTGTCATCAAACGAAAATCCAAACTCTCTTTTATGATCTTCAGAAAACCATTTTGCAAAATTCCAGTCATCTTTGTCTTTTTGCAGAATCATCAAACTAGTTTCAGTGCCTTCATATCTCAGATTCAAATATCTTTCCACTATTATGTTTTCTCGAGAAAAAGACTGAGATAAAAGGTTTTTTACTGAATTTTCAGAAAGTGCCAAAAACCTTTCTTTGACTTTCGAGATGGTCTCTGACCCACTCATGATAAAAGAGCAAGGCTCTTGATTTTCCTCAATAACATCTGCTAAAAAGATACCGTAAGCAGACAAGATGGAAGAATATCTATGAATTAAAACATTATTGATACCCAATGAATTCGCGACAGCTATAGCGTGCTGGCCGCCAGCACCACCAAATGAAACTAAGCGATGCTGAGATACTACGTGTCCCTTCGCCTCTGTGATAGCCCTTATGGGTCTTGCCATACATTCATTGGCTACTTTGATGAAGCCGTAGGCAACCTCTTCCAGTGTTAAATTTGAATTGAGGTCCTTATTGATTATTTCACTTAGCTCTCTAAATTTCAAGGTTGTGGTTTCTAAATCAAGTGATTCATCTTCATTGGGCCCAAAAATTTTTGGGAAGAATTCAGGAACTAAACGTCCTAAAAAGAGGTTGGCATCTGTGATAGTTAAAGGTCCGCCCTTTCTATATGCTGCAGGTCCTGGATCTGCAGCTGCTGAATCAGGACCAACTTTAAATAGTCCATTCTTCCATGACAAAATAGAACTCCCCCCAGCAGCTACTGTATGAATGTCAAGTTGGGGAGATTGTATGATGATTCCTGCGGTGGTTGTCTCGAAGACGTGTTCCAGCCTCCCCTCACCATACCTACTTACGTCAGTGGATGTGCCCCCCATATCAAACCCAATCAAGGGAATATTACTTTTTTTATCAAAGCATGTACTAGAATAACCTATGACACCACCTGCAGGGCCAGATAGTATGGATTTCAAACCGGAAAATCTTTCCCCATCTACTAGTCCACCATCAGATTGCATGAATTGAATACGGGCATTCTCAGCGTGGGACAATCCTGTAGAAATGCTACTTAAATATTTTTTGATTACTGGAGTAAGGTAAGCATCTGCGACAGCACTGTGAGCTCTCGGTAAGAATTTTATCATCGGAGAAACTTCAGAAGATAACGAGACATGGGAAAACCCGATTTCTCTGGCAATATTCCCAACGATTCGTTCATGATCTGGAAAAGTGTATGAATGCAGAAATGCCACTGCAATAGACTTGATTCCACTGGCGTAAAGTACTTGCAAAATGGATCTTACACTTGACTCATCTGGCTTTTTAATTATCCTTACCATTTCACCACTATTACCTTCCAAAATTCCCTTTTTGTCATCATAAGTTGATTTGATAAAGTAAGGGTCTTCTGAAAAATCTTCCAATGTAACTCTTTCATCTATTTCGACTACGGTATCGTATAAAGGCGACACTTTTTTGATATTCAAGTTGAAGATATCGGGTCTAGTTTGATCTCCGATCAACAGAGAGTCTTTGAATCCTTTTGTAGTAATAAAGGCACAACGTTCACCATTTCTCTCTAAAGCACAGTTTGTAGCCAAAGTTGTTCCCATTCTTAAACTTTTCACATTAGAAATATCTAGGGGAATACCTCGGGGAATTTTCTTATGTTCAAATACTTCCAAGAGGCGTCTTATACCCTCGAGTGGGGCATCTGGGTAGTTCTTGGGGTCCACTGAGAGTAATTTAATGACAGTATCATGTTCTTTTTTACCTGTGCCAGGGTTCCCGACACAATCTGTGAAAGTTCCACCTTTGTCAATAGCTATTCTTATATTTCCTTTTAACATTGTTATTGAGACAAGAGCTTTAGCTAGGAAAACTCTTGCACTTAGAATTGTCGCACTATAACCTCAGCTGTTTCCTTGCTTTTCCTTTTTGGGGTGTTTGGCATGTAGTAATATCTCTGTTCTTTTCAGTGGTGATCTTGTGTGGCGATCGTCCTTAATCGAAAAAGCACATGATAAGAAAAGAAAGAAATAAATAAACTGATAATCAAAACGAGCCTGCGAATTAGGTTTTATATAATTGGCCGCTCCTTGTTCCTTATCCTAAGAGTTATGTGGAATGATTTTTTTTTTTTTTCACTCTTGTAAATTAGGATATGAATTACTTACTCTAAAATATTGATAGAGGTTATTTATATAGGGTAGAACAAAGCATAGATTATATGAATATATAGATATAAAGTTGCTCAACCTTTCATGTAAGCGTCCAACTCAGCGTCAAGAGCTTCAACAGAAGTAGGTGTGTTACTTTCACGACCCTTGCCCTTCTTAGAGATTCTGCTAGGTTTTTGGCGGTAATGGCTACCTGATCTTCCTCTACTACGTTCTTGAACCGGCTGTCTGTGACGGTTGTGTGTGTTACCTCTAGGATGCTTTCCCTGAGGTTGGTACAATTCTACTTCGATTTTGGTACCATTCAACTCATGCCCATTGTAGCGTTCGACAATCTTTTCCATTACTTCTGGATCCTCAAATTCGTAAATGCATGTACGATCTTCTTTGTTATCGAAAATCTTCGAAAATATTGGGGCACCAAACTCCTTGATCATATCATCAAGAGTGTAATCGGAAACATCCAATGGGATTTTGGACATTCTAATTCTCTTAGGCAAAAGTGGCTCCTCCCTCCGACTGTCTTTTGACCTTACCGCTGGATCAGAAGACCCAAATCCCATCCTAGGCCCCAATTCATTTCTCAAATCTCTTCTACGATACCTCGTTACCTTGTGGTCTACTGAGTCTTCCGCATGGTCATCTCCAATAATTTCGTCAAACGCTTTGTCCATTGCAAAACGTGGTCTACTAGCTCGTATTGTTAGGGTATGCTGTACACTTGCTGCCTTAGTTCACTTACCTTTTCCGTCCATTTAATTGCCCACAATAGTCTTACTTTTCACCTTTTTTAGATTAATTATTATTTCATGCCGAGCTTGACAGAAATGAATGGCACAATGGATTTTTACCGTTTCAAAACCCAAAAAAGAAAGCTAAAAAAGAAAGATTATTTGGTATGTAGACTTGTTATTCGTTTTTATGTAATTGTTACACACGGATCAGGATAAATCGTCAAACAGATCTTTGAATCTTGGCACGTTCCCATAGCTCTTTCTAATGTTTGCAAGCCATGTCACAGATTTGGCAAATTGTCTTAATGTAGGCTCAACAGAAGACAAATTACCGTATGCCATGGCAAGTCTATATGCGGCTTCTTCGGATTCTTGATACTCCTCCAAAGGTCCATACTTGGTATTCATAGCGTCGGCTATAATTGGTAAAAGTTCCAGGTCGGAGTTCTGCCTTGTCACAAGAACTGAGTAATTGAAAATTAATGTGGCTACAGTAACAGCCAAATTCTGGGATTGCTTAGCAGATGCTTGGGAGAATTCTGTATCGATTGTTTCGAAAATTGATTTATAGACTCGTTCAGACGCTAACAGCTTCACACCCCACTTTTCATTCTTAAAACAATTTACCAGGATACGCACAGTTAACATGGTCAGAGTGATATTCTTATTACCCAAGCCTTCTTCAATGTAATCGTTGATATCTGAAGAATAAGGCAACTTTTTTACGATCAACCGCACTATGTCGTACGCAGGGGTTTTATTTTCCCAAGTAGATCTTATTGTATTAGCAAACGATAGCAACAACTCCCAACTTTCGTCGATGTCATGTAGCGCACCGCCTATTTGTGCCAAAATTTCATCGTCAAACGTCTTCTCATTGGCATTTATCTTTGCAATTCCATTGAAAATAGTATCTGGGTTGAAGTTGTCCATGACTAAGTATTCTTTAACGGGAAACACTTTCATTGTTGTTGTTGACGTTGTTGATGTTGACGATGCGGCTAGGGGTGTATCGTCAGCGCCGGTTTCTTGATCTAGTGAAACACCCTTGGTGTTCTTCAAGATAAATTGTACCACTAGATCTCTATAACTCGATGGCAATTCATTGCGGGCCAAGAAATTATCAGCTGCTGTGTATGGATTATCGCTGGCATTGATAGGCAATTTCAAAGGAGGTTTTCCATCTTCAATATCCACATCAAATACATAGTCGTACGACTTGCCCTCGTATTCTACCTTTTGGTCGTTACCGGTAGCACCTGCACCGACAACGTCACCAATCTTGGTCCATGAGCTATTTGAGTATTGATGAGCCTCTATCGTACCTTGAGGTGATTTGACCACCACAACTTGGCCCTCTTTACGCCCTGGAGATTGCAAGATCTCAAAAGGCGATAATTTAGACTCGTCAAATTGCATTGTCTCGGAACTTATAGTAGATTTTTCCACCTGTTTTGATAGCTCCTTTATGTCTTCCTCTGATGCCCACCTTGATTCATCACGTGAGAATATTCTAACTAAATTATCACTACTTCCCACTACGAGATCACCATTGGGCATACAGTCTATGGACCAAATGGAGACCGCAGGCAGCGTAATTACTTGAATTAATGATGCATTTTCCATGGACCATATGCGAACCGATCGGTCCTCACCACAACTTACGATATCTCCATTAGGCAGCAGCTTTACACAATAAACAAAACTTCCGTGACCTTCAAAAATCTTCAGCACCTTGCCCGTATGGATGTCGACCAATTTAATAAGACCATCATTAGAACAACTAATGAAATGGCCACTGTCCACCAGGGCCAAATGTCTCACCACATCATTATGGATTCCGCTGAATGTCTTGATCACTTCCCCGTTTTGCCACAGTTTGATCGTTTTATCCGCAGAGGCAGTCAAATACTTATTTTCTGTAAGGGACACCACCTTGGCATCCCATACAGAGGCATTATGCGCTTGCAAATTGTAGACTAGAGATCCGTCTTTCCAAACTTTGGCGGTCTTGTCCCAACTGCCACTTACCACAACACCGTCTTGGCATTCCAAACTACAAACGTTCCCCTCATGGCCAATCAATGTATACAAGGGATCCTCCCCTAAGGTGGCAAACAAGGGCACACCGTTGATCATGGTGTCCTTCCCACCAAAGAGCAAGACCTGTTTCTCAGAATCATAGCACACGCTATTTAAAAACCCCTGCCCTGAATAAACCACCGTACTGTGCCATTGGTCGTCTTTTGACCACAACCGAACCGTCCCATCTCTCGAAGCACTGGCTACTTTCGAGTCATCTACAGCTACCACGTCCCTGACATCCTGGCTGTGTCCTTTCAGCGTCGCACTCAATTGATAAACCATATTCGAAGTCTCTCGCTTTCTCAGATATCACTGCGTGTATATATATGCACACACAGCCAATGCATCATTCTTCCCTTATTATCTAGATGCCAAAATCCCACATGATTTATTTTTCGTGGTCCTGAACGAGTGCGAAAAAATTTGAAAAACTCGCAAAGAAAAACATCAAAGTGCAGCAACTTTCTCGAACGTCCAAGCCTCACTCCTATTGTTTTAGTAGGCTTCAGACCCCTTCATATTCGAGCACACAAACACATACACACCGCTACATTACTGCTTATACAAAACAAGTTTGTTTCCAGTTTGTTAAAAGTAATAAGGTAAGGGGTAAAAAACAAAGCATACAGTTAAGGAAATAGGAGAAGGACTAAAAACCATATCCCTATAATAGTAACAGTAATATTTATATACGCGTATTTCTTCTTTCAAACATGACAGGTCCATTAGTGTACGTTCAAAACGCAGATGGTATCTTCTTCAAGACAGCTGAAGGTAAGGGAAGTAATGATGCAGTGATTCATTTGGCTAATCAAGACCAAATTGTTCGAGTCCTTGGTGCAGGAGAATTTCCAGCTCAAGGCGAAGTGGTCAAGATTGCGTCCTTGATGGGGTTCATCAAGCTCAAATTGAACAGGTATGCTATCATTGCGAATACCGTGGAAGAGACAGGCAGGTTGAATGGACACGTCTTTTACAAGATTTTGCAGCATTCTGTGGTGCCCTCCAAGATCAACTCAAGAATTGATTCTGAAGAAGCTGAGTATATCAAGCTGTTGGAATTACACTTGAAGAATTCAACGTTTTATTTTTCATACACTTATGATTTGACCAATTCATTACAAAGAAATGAAAAAATTGGGCCGGTATCCTCTTGGAAAACTGCCGATGAGCGTTTTTTCTGGAATCATTATTTAACTGAAGACTTGAGAAACTTTGCCGTTAAGGATTCCAGAATCAATGCCTTCATTCAACCTGTTATCTATGGGTATGCCAAGACTGTGAACTCCATTTTGAACACTGCCCCTATTGTCCTCGGTTTAATTACCAGACGTAGTATATTCAGAGCAGGTACGAGATACTTCCGTCGTGGTGTTGACCAAGATGGTAACGTTGGTAACTTCAACGAAACTGAACAAATTTTACTGACTGAGAACCCGGAGAGTGAAAAAACCCATGTTTTCTCCTTTTTACAAACCAGAGGGTCTGTTCCAATATATTGGGCAGAAATCAATAACTTAAACTACAAGCCAAACTTGGTACTTGGCGAAAATTCATTAGATGCTACGAAAAAGCATTTTGATCAACAAAAGAAGCTATATGGCGACAACTATTTGGTTAATCTAGTCAATCAAAAGGGCCATGAATTGCCCGTGAAAGAAGGTTATGAATCTGCCGTGCATGCATTGGATGATCCAAAGATTCATTACGTCTATTTTGATTTCCACCATGAGTGCCGTAAGATGCAATGGCATAGGGTCAAACTTCTAATTGATCATTTAGAAAAATTAGGTCTATCTAACAAAGATTTCTTCCATAAGGTTATTGATTCTAATGGTGAAACCATTGATGTCATTAATGAGCAACATTCTGTCGTAAGAACCAATTGTATGGATTGTTTGGACAGAACAAATGTCGTTCAATCGGTTTTGGCTCAATGGGTCTTGCAGAAGGAATTCGAAACTGCCAGCGTCATTCCTGCTGAGACCACCTGGGAAGATAGCGCTCCATTACTATCCTCTTATCAAAATTTGTGGGCAGATAACGCTGATGCAGTCAGTGTTGCTTACTCAGGTACCGGTGCCTTGAAGACTGATTTTACAAGAACTGGTAAACGTACACGTCTTGGTGCATTCAATGATTTTATGAATTCGGCGTCACGTTATTACCAAAACAATTTAACCGACGGTCCAAGACAAGATTCGTATGATTTATTTCTTGGTGGGTTTAAACCACATGCGGCTTCTATCAAGTCACCATTCCCTGACAGAAGACCTGTGTATATTCAGCTGATTCCAATGATTATTTGCGCAGCAATAACCGTCTTAGGTGCTACAATTTTCTTCCCTAAGGATAGATTTGCCAGTGGCAGAAATATGTTGTATTTCGCGGGTGCCGCAATCGTCTTGGCGCTATCAACCAAGTTTTTGTTCAAGAATGGTATCCAGTATGTCAATTGGCCAAAGTTAGTTGACGTTGGGTTCTTGGTCATTCACCAAACACATGATAAAGAGCAGCAGTTTAAAGGTTTAAAATATGCGCAAAGTCCTAAATTTTCTAAGCCAGATCCTTTAAAAAGAGATTAATGAATTCTGTATATGATAAAATCACGAATATTTGTAAATCTAAAACAAAAGAAGCGCTTTGCAGTCAGAAGTCAGAAAGGCTAACAGAGACGAAAAAATTGATAAATGACAAGGCTGCCAGAAAAAGCTAAGTCCGTGGGTACTCTCAAGGTTTCAAAACTTCCAACAACAAGCCAAGGACAAAACAAGAAAAAAAATGAATAAAAAAATCCAAATGATAAAAAAAAAGCCACACGCCATGAAGAGAATCAAATAATTATTTATCTTATTTCATTTTGTTTCTTTCATGTTTATATATACATATCTATATTTTTATATAATTTTTTCTAATGGCTAATTTAATGTAGGTAAAAACTGTTTAGTTTTAAGGCTTCTCTTCAAAGAGTGCGTTATAAACATTGATCACTCGCATAAATCATAAATGAACTTCTTTATGTCATTAGATCTCATTAAGGCCTCGCCTACCAAAAATCCATGAACGCCCTCGTTTTTATATTTTTCTGCATCTTCCTTTGTGGTTATTCCAGAAAGTGCGATCAAAAGGGTGTCTCTTGGAGTAGATTCCACAAGATTACTGGTGGTATTTAGATCTACATTAAACGAGTGAAGGTCCCTATTATTGACACCTATGACCTTAGCGTCAATTTCCAAAGCCCGCTTTAATTCGTCTTTGGAGTTTACTTCAACAAGAGGCTCCATGTCCAAATCTTTACTGTAGTCGTATAGCTCCTTTAACAAGGGTTGGGATAGCATCTTAACTATAAGAAGGACGGTATCGGCCCCACCTAATCTTGCTTCTAGGATTTGGTATTTGCTAAAGATGAATTCTTTTCTTAGGATACAAGGCCTCTCCTCGGGTGAGAATTTCAAATCTAAGATTCTTCTGACATTGACCAAATCCTGTAGCGACCCGTGGAACCAGTGAGGTTCAGTCAATACGGAGATGGCGGAGGCCCCAGCGTCCGCATATTTCAAAGCCTGTTCAGCAGCAACGGCCTTTAGGCAAATAGGACCCTTTGATGGAGAAGCACGTTTCACTTCAGCAAGAACCACGGCTCTGTTGTGAGACGATGACAATTTCGCGTAGAAATTCTGTACTGGTGGAGCGAGGCCTAAATTATAGTTCGATTGCAGGTCTTGCATGGTAAAACCGGGAACCTTGGATTGCTCGTTAACGTCAATTTTACGTTTTGCGTAGATGCGATCTAAAATAGAGTTTGAAGGAGACAAACCGTTTTCCTCCCAGTTACCGCCGTTTATGCTCAAGATATTTCTAATCATCAAATGACCTTCCTCGGTCAAGATGGATTCCGGATGGAATTGCACACCTTCCACGGTGTATTTCTTGTGCCTTACACCCATGATAATACCGTTTTCCGTGCTGGCAGTAACCGTTAGGCACGATGGAAGAGATTGTTCGGTACCGGCCAAAGAATGGTATCTAGTCACAGCAATACCTTGAGGCACATTCTTGAAAATCCCTTTGTTATCGTGACTGATGGGAGAAGTCTTACCATGGACAATTTCACCGGCGTATGCGACTTCACCGCCAAATACATCAAACATGCACTGTTGGCCCATGCAGATTCCGAAGACGGGGACCTTCCCAGCAAAGTACTTTATACAGTCTCTTGAAATACCGGAATCTGTCTTTGGATGGCCTGGCCCGGGCGAGATGAGCACCGTATCGGGGCTCAAAGCAGCAATTTCATCCACCGTAATGGCATCGTTACGGTAGACGTCGACTTTGGCACCCTCTTGGCACAGGTACTCATAGATGTTCCAGGTGAAAGAATCGTAGTTGTCAATCAGAACCACATGCTTATTGATTGGGTTTGTAGCAGCGTGCACAGACATTTCTTATTGGTGGGGATATATGTGCTTACGATCAGTGGGTAATGTTCTGAAGACTCCTCGTCTCTTAAAAATACCATGCGTACCTTAATATCTGGGCATGAGCAAAGATGAGTCAACGGGCCATTGAAGATCAATCTGTGATTACTACAAGACCATTTCCGTCTCCAGTGATAATGGCAAGACCAAGAGAGCCAAGCGACACGCTGGGACACCTAGTGGTGCGCATACGAGTATCCACGCCTGCAAGCCTATGGGCGGGGCACTACGAAGCTACACACCATCACCGCCACCACTGGCAAGCTGTCTCTTATTCTGGTGTTTGCTGTACTTCTTTGAGCCCTAACTAAAAATCTTTCAAAAAGTTGCAAAACCTGGAAAAAATGAAAATTGAAAAATAAAAAAGAGTAGAGTATAAAAGGAAGAAGAAACAAGACCATAAACCTTATCCGTCTACAGAAGACACAGAACACACCCATTATTGCAGAAAATCGCTCGGCACAGCGATGGCAACACTAAGACATGGCCCGGTCCAGCAGGACAACCAGGTCTTGGTGTTTCTAACTCGTTTGCCACGCAATGTAGAAGTGATGGTACAATGGGGTGGATTTGTATGATGAGGAACCTGATAGGGACAACAGATTCTCGAATGTGACGAGAAACATCTTTATAGCCCAGTTTTTAGTAGAGCTTAGGGCGCCTTTACTGACTATCCACCCCAACTTGTACCACGATTTACATTTGCGGCTGCATTTGCATTTGCATTTGCATTGCATTCACTTGATTTTATGTAATGTATAACTAGACCTTCTTGTATACTACTATTACTTATCCTGCTACACGGCTACGTGCATCATGACAAACGGCCGGGTGGCAAAAAATAAAAGGTCAAAGAAATGATCATCAACGGCTATAAAGTAGAAGAACAACCGCCAATCCCTGCCTCATAACCTGCATCAGAAGCACCTTAGGTAGCAGAGCAAAGAACGTATCACTACAACTATGAGCAGTAAGAACAGCGGTGCCGCCGCCGTAGGAGAGATTGACGAGAGTCTTTATTCTCGTCAACTTTATGTGTTGGGTAAGGAAGCCATGTTGAAAATGCAAACCTCCAACGTATTGATTCTCGGGTTGAAGGGTTTAGGTGTTGAGATAGCGAAGAATGTGGTCCTTGCAGGTGTCAAGTCCATGACCGTTTACGACCCAGAGCCGGTCCAGTTGCAGGACCTGTCTACACAGTTTTTCTTAACCGAAAAGGATGTTGGTCAAAAGAGAGGCGATGTGTCCAGGGCCAAGCTGGCCGAGTTGAATGCATACGTCCCGGTCAACGTGTTGGACTCGCTGGAAGATGTCACGCAATTGAGCCAATTCCAGGTCGTAGTCGCCACAGACACAGTTTCTTTGGAGGATAAGGTGAAAATCAACGAATTCTGTCATTCTTCCGGTATAAGATTTATTTCCTCAGAAACAAGAGGTCTCTTCGGTAACGTTTTTGTAGACCTCGGTGACGAGTTCACAGTACTGGACCCCACGGGCGAAGAACCTCGTTCCGGTATGGTTTCCGATATCGAGTCCGATGGAACGGTGACCATGCTGGATGACAACAGACACGGGTTGGAAGATGGTAACTTTGTCAGGTTCTCTGAAGTGGAAGGTCTTGATAAACTAAACGATGGAACTCTTTTCAAAGTGGAGGTTCTGGGACCATTTGCATTCAGGATCGGTTCCGTGAAGCAATTCGGCCAATACAAGAAAGGTGGTATTTTCACTGAGGTCAAAGTGCCCCGTAAAATCTCGTTTAACACACTCAAACAACAACTACCTAATCCTGAGTTCATTTTTGCGGATTTCGCAAAATTTGATAGAACCTCTCAATTGCATCTGGGATTCCAAGCACTGCACCAATTTGCCGTCAGACATAATGGTCAACTGCCAAGACCAATGAATAATGAAGATGCCAATGAATTGATCAAACTGGTCGCGGACTTGTCCGTCCAACAACCAGATGTTCTGGGCGAAGGTGTAGAAGTTAACGAAGATTTAATCAAAGAGCTTTCTTACCAGGCAAGGGGTGACATCCCAGGTGTTGTGGCGTTCTTTGGTGGCCTTGTCGCACAAGAAGTTTTAAAAGCCTGTTCCGGTAAATTCACTCCACTAAAGCAATTCATGTATTTCGACTCGCTAGAGTCATTGCCAGATTCCAAAAACTTTCCAAGAGATGAAAAAACTACACAACCATTAAACTCTCGTTACGATAATCAAATCGCCGTCTTTGGTTTAGATTTCCAACAAAAGATTGCTAACTCAAAAGTTTTCCTTGTCGGATCCGGTGCTATTGGTTGCGAGATGTTGAAAAACTGGGCGCTTTTAGGACTTGGTTCCGGTTCTAAGGGTGGTATCGTTGTTACTGATAATGACTCCATTGAAAAGTCCAATTTGAACCGTCAATTCTTATTTAGACCAAAGGATGTGGGTAAGAACAAGTCTGAGGTGGCTGCAGACGCCGTCTGTGCTATGAACCCTGGCTTGAAGGGCAAAATAGATGCTAAGATCGATAAAGTGGGGTCGGAAACTGAGGAAATATTTAATGATTCGTTTTGGGGAGGCTTGGATTTTGTTACTAATGCTTTAGACAACGTCGATGCAAGAACGTACGTGGACCGTCGTTGTGTCTTTTATAGAAAGCCACTACTGGAATCTGGTACTCTAGGTACTAAAGGTAACACCCAAGTTATTATTCCAAGATTAACCGAATCATACTCTTCTTCTAGAGACCCTCCAGAAAAGTCCATTCCATTGTGTACACTACGTTCCTTCCCGAATAAGATTGATCATACTATTGCCTGGGCCAAATCTCTCTTCCAAGGTTATTTCACTGACTCTGCTGAAAACGTTAATATGTATTTAACTCAGTCGAATTTCGTGGAACAAACCTTAAAGCAAAGCGGTGATGTTAAGGGGATTCTTGAATCTATCTCAGACTCTTTGTCCAATAGACCATACAATTTTGAAGACTGTATCAAGTGGGCAAGATTGGAGTTTGAAAAGAAATTTAACCATGATATCAAACAACTACTTTTCAACTTCCCAAAAGATGCTAAGACTTCTAACGGTGAACCTTTCTGGTCCGGTGCCAAGCGTGCTCCAACTCCGTTAGAATTCGATATCTACAACAATGATCATTTCCATTTTGTCGTTGGAGGTGCCAATTTACGCGCATTCAATTATGGTTTGAAAAGTGATGACTCTGATTCCAAATCAAATATTGACGAATACAAGTCTGTTATTGACCACATGATTATCCCAGAGTTCACTCCAAATGCTAATTTGAGGATTCAAGTCAACGATGATGACCCAGATCCAAACGCTAGTGCTGCTAACGGTTCTGATGAAATTGATCAACTAGCATCATCTCTACCAGATCCTTCCACTTTGGCAAGTTTTAAATTAGAACCTGTGGATTTTGAAAAAGATGATGACAGCAATCACCATATCGAATTTATAACCGCATGTTCTAACTGTAGAGCTCAGAACTATTTCATTGAAACTGCAGACCGTCAAAAGACTAAATTCATCGCCGGCCGTATCATTCCTGCCATTGCAACGACAACTTCTTTGGTCACTGGTCTAGTCAATTTAGAATTATACAAAGTTGTGGATAACAAAACAGATATCGAACAATATAAAAATGGTTTTGTTAATCTAGCTTTGCCATTCTTCGGTTTCTCGGAACCAATTGCCTCGCCAAAGGGAGAATACAACAACAAGACATACGATAGAATTTGGGATAGATTTGATATCAAAGGGGACGTCACATTAAGTGAATTGATTGAACATTTTGAAAAAGAAGAGGGTTTAGACATAACGATGCTTTCATATGGTGTTTCTCTGCTTTATGCATCCTTTTTCCCCCAAAAGAAACTAAAAGAAAGATTAAATTTATCTATCTCTCAATTGGTCAAATTAGTGACTAAAAAAGATGTCCCGGCACATGTATCTACCATGATTCTAGAAATTTGTGCAGATGATAAAGAAGGTGAAGATGTTGAAGTTCCATTTATTACCATTCATTTATGAATAACCAAACAATAACCAAACAAAAAAATAATTTATTAATTACAAATACTATATCATATATATGTATGACTTTTCATAACTTTTTCTTTAGTAGAAAGAATAATATTATAATTTCTTTTCAAAACCCATACGGCTTACACTCAAGTTTTTATAGTTTTTTAGTGGTTATCAACTTCTGTTACAAACAATCCGAAACAATTCTCCCTCTTTATTATATAAATCATCAAAGTTTCCTTCTTCAACTATTCTACCATGTTTCAAAACGGCAATAGAATTACAACACCTCATCATCTGTTCACTATGCGTTATGACTAAAGTCAACAGGTCAGGTGGCCCTTTTCTAACAAGATCGTTGATAATATGAGAACTGACAGAATCCAAAGCTGAGGTACATTCGTCCAAAATCAAAATCTTTGATTTCCTTAATAATGCTCTGGCTATACAAAGTCTCTGTGCCTGTCCACCCGACAATAAGTTTGTGTCAATACGTGTATCCAGTCCATGAGGTAATGAAGATACAAAGTCATAAATTCCCACATATTTTAGTACGTCGTACATCTCAACTTCAAGCATTTCACCCAGACAGCCGTAAGTTAAGTTATCTCTAATGGAGCCATCGAAAAACGAAGGCTTTTGCTCAACTACTGAAATTTGCTTTCTCAAACTTGTCAAATTCCAATCATTTACATCTGTGCCGTCGATTATAATGCTGTTTGCTTCACAATTATAAATCCTTGTTAGTAAAAGGGCAAGTGTAGATTTTCCTGACCCTGACTCACCCACAATGCCCATTGTTTGTTCACAAAACATGTCTAGATCCATGTGTTTGAAAATAGAGACCTTTGGAGCGGACGGGTATGCAAATGTCAGATTTCGTATCGAAACAATAGGTATACTCCTGTCTCTATAATACTCAGCACCACTTATGTCTAGAACTCTCGCATCATTGTTTTCAATCTCTAGAGTATCCCCCTCTTCGTCGAGAATTCTGTATATCCAACTGGCGGCACGTTGGCCTCTACTAATATCAGGAATTTGGCTCACTAAACTAGTGCACGACATAATAGTGAACAATAGCAAGGTGAACGTCTCAAACATTTTCTTTGAAGTGTACTCATGAACCAAGACCAGCTTTAGTCCATAATAGTAAAGAATGGCCTGAATACACATGGCAATCATATTTGTCACTGATATGCCAAAACCCGTAGCAATGGCACGTTTATAGGCAATCTGTTCCATTTTTTTTTTCAAATCATGGTATGATAGTTGAAAATGGAATTCAGCCTGTAGACATTTAATAGTTTTGATACTAGTCATTATTTGATATAAGCAATTTTCTAACTGAGCGACAGATGTCTTGTAATCCGTTTCATGTTTCTGTAAAATGCCACCGTAAATGGCTGAGAAGATTACTATCAGCGGGAACATTGATATACAAACTAAACTTAATTTCCAGCCTGATACTAATGCCCAGACTAGTCCAATAGTGGATACAGTAACAAAACTAGTCATTGCACTCAAAAATTCAGAGACTAAGGATCGTAAATCCCTTAAATCATTCAAGACTAAGGCGGTAATTTCAGAAGCCTTGTTATTCTCACCAGAAAACCAGTTCATGTTCTTTCTTGTTAGTTTGTCCATGATTTCGTTTCTAAGATCCATAATCCAGTATTCACTGCAGTAACCTAACAGAAATCCCTTGGCAAAATTAAAAATACCGTCTGCTGCAGCCACACCAAGAACGATGAATGACCATTTCGCTAAGTAAAATGAAGAGCCAGCATTCCCATCTGTGGATGGGACAATTCCTTCCAACAGGAAACTGAAGGTGTATGAGAATACAGGATTTGTGGCACCGGCAATGAGAGAACATAGTAACCCTAAGATCAGAATTTTCTTGTATCTAATATTTTTGATCATTCTTTTCATGATTTCTGATATGCTTAAGATTTGGGGCCCGGTTGAGCTTTCGATATCATTTTCTTGCTTTACAGTATATTCGTTTTCTTCATCTTCGATCCTTATTCTTTTTGTCTTGTAGTTCGATCTTTGGCGATGTGTTGTCTCATAAAAAGAGAACTGATCTGTTTCATTATATTCTAATTTGTTTAGGTCAGCTCCAAGTTTTGGAGTTTCCAGTTGAGAGTTAAAACTTTCCGTAGTGTATATGGATTTTTCCTCAGTCTCTGTGTTGATAATAGTTTTCGCATCAGAAAAGTCGTTTTGTAGATAGTACCATTTACTGAATGTCGTAGCGGAATCAGCTAATAATTCAGATTGAATACCACTTTCAACAACTCTCCCTTCTTGCATCACGTATAAATGATCATCAGACTCGATTTGACTCAATTCATGTGTCAGTATAATTGTGGTCTTTCCTTTTCTCCAGTGTCGGATGGCCTTCATCAATAGGTTGCGATGAACTATATCTAACGCCGAGACGGCTTCATCCAGGAATAATATTGGCGAATCTCTAATGAATGCACGGGCAATGGCAACTCTTTGCTGTTGCCCACCACTCAATGACACACCTCCGCACCCAATTAATGTTTCTAGTCCATCAGGGAGATCTAGAATTAGCCTATCCAGGAGGGCCATGCTACATGCGTCTTTGATTAGATTGTTATTTCCAATGGTGTTGGTATCAGCGTTTCTTATTGAACCTGTCGAACCTAAAAGTATATTTTTTTTCAAGGTATCATTAAATAGAGTACAATGTTGTTCTACAACGGTAATATTGCTAACTAGCGATTTTTGTTGGATATATTGAGTATTTCGACCATTGATTAAGATTGATCCATCATAGTTATCATAAAAGTTCAATAATAAGTTGGATATCGTAGATTTACCGGAACCTGATTTTCCGACTATAAAAGTGAACTGACCTGCAGGAAATTTTAAATTAACATTTTGCAAAACGGTTTCTGAAGGTCTACTTGGATAGGCAAACGACACATTTTCAAAAACTAAATCACTAGTGGCATAGTTTAATGGTGGTTGGAGATGCTCTCTAGTATTTGAGGTATTTTTCTTGGAACCACTCTCCAGTAAAGCCATGATTTTCCGTAGAGCAACTTCACCTTTTTGAAGAACGACGATTTGATGTAGAGTACTACTCAAAGTAGAGCCCAGCATGATGCACGAATGGAAGCAAGTGATGACATCGTTGATATTCAATTTTCCCTTTCTGATCATGGTAGAGCCAAACCAGAACCCCTGGACAAACATCGTCAATGTTAGAAATCTCAGGATCCCAGCATTAGCAGCGACATACAGACAACTCTTGATGAAAAACGTGTTGCAGCTTAAAATAATTTCTTGAAATTTTTTTCTTTCCAAAGGCTGAGTACAGTACAATCTCACCAATTGAGCGGCATTCATCGACCATGTGAACAACTGAGCTGCTTTGCTTGTCTCTGTGTTTTCCTTTTGTGTGTAGGTATGGATCAGCTTGGAAAATATCACAGCAAATATGGTGATTACGGGAGAGCTACAAAGGATGATCAAAGTCAATGACCACGAATAGTAGAACGACGTCCCTATAAGGGCGCATATGGCAACAAGATTTTGGAAAGTTATAGCAGATGCCTCTGCTGAGCTTGATCTCAGTTCCTCTACGCATCTGTTTACCTGAGTGAAATCTCCTAGCAAAGTTTCATTCGCATCGTACCATTCCATTGGCTTCGTCTCCAAATATGCCTCCAGTAGTTGCGCCCGTACTCTAAAGCCTTGTCTTTCACCAATACGCATCCAAGCCGTTAATGAAAGCCACATGGCTGGTACAGAGGCGGCTCCAAGTGCCATTACTGCCATTGATCTTTGCACCAGTTGCGGGTATAGATCATGATGAGACCCATTAAGCACAAACACCGATAATAAGTCGAACACCCTGCCTGTTAAGACAGAAGTAACTGCCGGTACCAGACCCGTTGCCATAGTACCTACCACCATCACCGATAGCAGTTTGTAGTCATTGCGTATGCTCAAGTTCTGGAAGATGTGATATCGTCTTGTATTCTTGAAATCTCGAAGACAGTTCATCGTATGCTTTTTCCCTGCTTGGAATTGTCAGGCTATCGACCGTTTCCTCGAGGGAAAAACAAGTGGGAAACACTGGACACGCTCTACACTTATAAACCCTGGCATCAAAACAAATCTATAACAATTTGGCAGTCGTTTCATCTTTATCTTTGAAACGCCTGATTATGTGCCATGCATCGTGTAAATTTCCCGATTAGGTAATTACATGGTGAAAAAAATAAACATAAACTTTTTCCAAATGCAGCACGATTGCAGTTAATTAAGCAAGCAAACAGATTGCAAAGAGGCAAAATGGCTCATGAGATGGAACCAAGAACGGCAATCTGTGTGAAAAACAAAGCAAAAAAAGTAGTAGTCCACTCCACTCAGGAGAGTAGATGGTTGTTTTGAACAAAAAAAATAAATGTAAATGCCCTCTGTGGGAATTGAACCCACGATCCCCGCATTACGAGTGCGATGCCTTACCACTTGGCCAAAAGGGCTGAGTAATTTTTACACGAGTTGAATTTCGTAGACTGGGTATATTGTGCCGTTCTAATGAATCTTGATACCGCATGTAGAAAACGTCTTTAGCAGGGAGGGGTGACAATTGCTTACAGGTGCTTCAGCATATGATGTTGTGCCGTCAATCCTTGGCAGCAGAGCAGTGCAATATCGTACGCAAAACGTTTAAGAGGGCATGAGGATCAGACTGTGGTTTCTTTTTCTTAGTTTTTTTTTTTTTTTTGATGTGTCTTAACTTTTTTCTTCTTTAATTCATTATGGGATATACCGTGCTTTAAGTGAAAAGAATCTCAATAAAAGGATAGAAAACAGTGATATTGCAAGCATGGTGAACTACGGAACACACAGCAGCGAGGCTTTGAGAGTACTGAAAACGCCCAAGTTTGTATTAAAGTATGGCAACGTAACGGGCAAGCAACGCTGTTTCCTTAAATGGAAGATACAGGACAAGATATGCGAGAGCAAATACCAAGAGTACTTGAATGAGTACAACACCTTTGTTCTTTATGATTGGGAAGGCAGCAATGCCGCTGCTGCAGGTGACGATTCTTCTTACAATATGCCCTATCTATGGCAAGAATTCATAAGGGAGGGAGTGTCTAAAGGAAAGATAAACGACAGGCTTCCGACGGTCTTCATGAAGAAGAAATTGAGGAACTCTGCCATGGGCCGCTGCTTGGGGCTCGACTTCCTCACCGAGCCCAGCCAGTCGACGCACGAATACCGGTGTTTATTTCAAACAGTACAGGATATCACTTATTTGTCGCAATTGCTTCTCTTCAATAGCACACAAAGCGTCCCGATGAGGTTGAAAGTGCACACCATCGGCATAAATATCAACTCTGGGCCCAAACGTTCCGTGGTAGGCAACGCTAGCGATACTGGCATGAACGAAGCGGTCTCGTACATCCAGCCGCTGCTGGAAGAATCCTCCCGAATGTACCGCAACCTAAACTACTGGAAGCTTCTAAAGATAGCACGCAGAGACGTCCATGATGAACCTCTGGACGGGAGCACGAGCATCAAGTCGCACGTCAAGCTTTTACTGGACCAGCTGGCCACAAACCAGATGACCTCGCCCTCGATCACCGATCATGGGGGTCACAACTGGCTCATATTCACAAGAAGGCAGCAGTGAACAACACCATGCCTCAAGGGGCCCTGAACTCATAAATACTTCTATATTTTGCACAGATATTTAATGACTATTACGCTGGGCTTCTATCAGCTCACTAAGAACGAAAATAATATAACGAACTAATGCTGTTAAGAAAGATTGGCATACCAACAATAACATCTCCTACTTCTCAAAGCCCTTGTAACAAACAACGCAATACTCTGCACTCTAGCACGCTTACAGATGTTATTGGACGACCAGCTGAAGTACTGGGTTTTGTTGCCCATCTCGATCGTGATGGTGTTGACGGGTGTGCTCAAACAGTACATCATGACACTTATAACGGGGAACAGTGCTAACGAATCCATGCCAAGAGTGAAGTTGACAGAGTGGCAATACCTGCAATGGGCACAATTACTGATCGGTAACGGTGGGAACCTCTCTGCAGAGGCATTTTCTGCCAAGAAAGAGTTTCTCATCAAGGACCTCACCGACGAAAAACATTTGGCCCAAGCCAAGAAACAGGACGGTTCACCAGCCGGAGAGATGATGAACCCCTTCAATGACCCGAACATGTCCAATGCTATGATGAACATGGCCAAGGGCAATATGGCCAGTTTCGTCCCGCAGACCATTATCATGTGGTGGGTCAACCACTTTTTTGCGGGATTCATTCTTATGCAGTTGCCCTTCCCCTTGACCGCCAAGTTCAAGGAGATGTTACAAACTGGTATCATTTGCCAGGACCTGGACGTGAGATGGGTCAGTTCCATTTCGTGGTATTTCATCTCTGTGCTCGGGTTGAACCCGGTCTACAACTTAATTGGGTTGAATGACCAGGACATGGGCGTACAAACTGGAATGATGGGACCACAGGGGCCTCAGGGACCTCCACAATCGCAGGTAGACAAGGCTATGCAAGCTATGGCCAACGATCTGACCATCATCCAGCATGCGACGTGTCTTGATAGCGTCGAGCAAAGGGTTTTGGAACATTATATGTAACTCGCTGCTAAGTATGCACTTATATAAAATGAAATAGATGGCTTTCGGGTTTAGCTGTATAGATCTATAAAGTTATCCCTAAAATCTGCCGCTCCGTATACACCTTGCCACGATATCGGCCTAACAAACTTGCTTATCGTTGGCAGGCTTGTGATGGCCCTTTGGGAAATGATCCATTGCAAGAACTGTTGTGAATCCAGCGAGTTGTCTCCCTCGTTGGCTAAACAGCTACAATATTTGATGCTGCGGAGGGTTTGGGGCCTTTGTGAAGCATTAAGTATGTGGAAAACGATCTTGTAGATCTGCTGGTCAACGGATATCTTGTCTTGGAAACTCGTTGGCGTAAACCTGAACCAATTGTTGACCATTGATTCTTCGGTATTAAGACGAAGTGTTGATAAAAGACCAGACACATCGTCGATTTGAACCTCGCCCAGCGAATATATCTCGTGCGGGTGCACAATAACACCGTGTTCATCCTCCATTGCACTCAAGGAGTCCCAGATGCATATCTCTTGTACGTCGTACTTGCTCAAGAGGGGCAGAATAACCTCTACGATGAAATTATTCAAGTAGTTCACCGATACTAGGGGTGTTCGTTGCTGTATGGCGAAAATATCCCGTTTTTTGTTGTAAAATACCTCTAGGGCGCTACTATACTTCATATCAGTGCCCTTATATAGTGAGTCGCCACCATCCTCTGGTCTATCTAGCGGTCCTACGAACTCCACTAAATACTTGGAATCTAACGCCTCCACGAATTCCCACTCGCTCGATTGCGAATTCAATAGCCAATCAACACTCAATTGCGGTATGTTCCCAACGCTCACTAGCGGTAACACCAAGCAGCTCATTGTATCTTCTTATGGGTGTGCTTTACACTTTCAGACCTTCAATATCTTTACTTTTGGTTTGGGTGGCTTTTTTTTTTGGAACTTACTCATTGTGGGATCATTTTTTTAGACTCAAAGCGAAAAACTGAAAAATTAACTAACAACAAAAACTAGAAAATTTTTTCAAATTATATCAATTGGTTTTGGAATATTGACTGTAAGCAAGTCACAGAACAAGTATTTCCAGTCATATCGAGGAATGCTAGAACGGATCCAGCAGTTGGTAAATGCAGTAAACGACCCAAGCTCGGATGTCGCCACCAAGAGACAGGCCATCGAGCTACTGAACGAAATCAAATCTTCAGAGAATGCCATGGAGATATTCATATCACTGGTCATCAACGAGAATTCAAATGATCTATTAAAATTTTACGGATTGTCTACTTTAGTTGAACTGATGGCTGAGGGCTTAAATGCCAATGCGAACGGCTTGAATTTGATCAAGTTTGAAATTACTAATTGGCTTAAATTCCAAGTTTTAGCCAATAAACAAAACAGGTTACCAGATTTCTTAATGAACAAGATTGCAGAAGTGCTAACTACTCTGTTTATGTTGATGTACAGTGATTGTAATGGGAACCAGTGGAATAGTTTTTTTGATGATTTAATGAGTCTTTTCCAAGTTGACTCAGCAATTGGCAGTACTAGTCCGACTACTGATGGCAACAACCTTTCAGGTCTTGAATTTTTCAACAAGCTTTGTTTGATGATCAATTGTGAGATTGCTGATCAAAATTTTATCAGATCCAAGGAATCTCAATTGAAAAATAATAATATAAAGGACTGGATGCGTGATAATGATATCATGAAACTTAATAACATTTGGTTTCAATTTTTAAAACTGGATGAACAAGTTGTTTCACAGTTTCCTGGATTAATCAATTCTACCTTGGATTGTATAGGGAGTTTCATTTCGTGGATCGATATTAATTTAATTATTGATGCAAATAATTATTATTTGCAATTAATTTATAAATTTTTAAATCATAAAGAAACCAAGATTTCATGTTATAATTGCATACTGGCCATCATTTCCAAGAAAATGAAACCTATGGACAAACTGGCCTTTTTGAATATGATCAATCTAACCAACGAATTGACTTATTATCATCAAACCATATCAATGAATCCTCAAATCATTACATTCGATAATTTGGAAGTTTGGGAAAGTTTAACAAAATTGATTACTTCATTTGGTATGGAATTCACCATTATCATTGAACAGACAAATGACGATCCAAAGTTGGACACTCTATACAAACAATCTGTTATCTCAAACGTTGATACAATATTAGTAGAAAAAATAATACCAATACTTTTGGAATTCATGAACAATGAGTTCGATTCAATAACAGGAAGAACATTCCCATTTTGGTCAAACTATCTGGCTTTTTTGAAAAAATATAAAGCATCTTCACCAAATTTCATACCATTGCATAAGGATTTCTTAAATAATTTCCAACAGATTTGTTTTAGAAGGATGAAGTTTTCAGATGAGGAAGTCACACAGGATGATTTCGAAGAGTTTAATGAAACTATAAGGTTCAAATTGAAAAATTTCCAAGAAATCATTGTGGTAATCGATCCAAGTTTATTCCTGAATAACATTACTCAAGAAATCTCCGCAAATCTAATGAACTGTAAAAATGAAAACTGGCAAGTTTTTGAACTAACTATTTATCAAATTTTTAACCTAAGCGAATGTATCAAGAACAATTACTTTGGTTTGATCAAGAATGAAATTATGACTTCACAACCTTCACTGACTTTAGTACGATTTCTAAATGAATTGTTAATGATGAAAGATTTTTTATTGACCATCGATAATGAACAAATCCAAATTTTATTCATGGAATTGATTGTCAAGAACTATAATTTCATATTTTCGGCAAGCGCTAACACGGCAAACGCCACTGATGATGATGAGAAATATCTCTTGATCTTGAATATTTTTATGAGCCCATTTGCCATGTTTAACAAGAGGGAAAATGTTAGACTTAGATCATGGTATTTATTTACAAGATTTTTGAAATTAACCAGGATTAACTTGAAAAAAATTCTGTACACAAATAAAACTTTAGTCAATGAAATCACCAATAAAATAAGTCCATTACTTCATATCAAAATAACCTCAATCAATGCACAAGGGACAGATGATAATGATACAATTTTTGATAATCAACTATACCTTTTTGAAGGTATTGGGTTCATAATCACATTAAACAATAATCAGGGCACCACTTCTTCTTCATCATCTTCTTCTTCCTCTAATACTACTACTGCTACTGCTACCATGAACTATGATATATTAGACCAAATATTAACGCCACTATTCACCCAACTAGAAGGTTGTATCACACAGGGAGCTTCACCAATTGTAATCCTGGAATGCCATCATATACTAATGGCCATTGGTACTTTGGCTAGAGGTTTACACATTGGTTTAGTCCCCGAAAATCAAGTTAACAATATGGTTGTTAACAAAAAACTAATCAATGACTCCTTAGTCCATAAATTCTCTAATATTGCTGAGGTCATTTTAGTGACATTTTCTTTTTTTAACAAGTTTGAAAATATCCGAGATGCATCTAGATTTACATTTGCCAGATTAATTCCGATTCTAAATAATAAAATTTTACCATTTATTAATAAATTGATTGAATTGATCTTATCATCTACGGATTTGAAGTCATGGGAGATGATTGATTTCCTTGGGTTTTTATCTCAATTAATTCATATGTTCAATACGGACTTGAGCTGTTACCAATTGTTTAATCAATTACTTACTCCGTTAATCAACAAAGTCCACTCCCTTATCAAAGAAATCGATGAACAGCATGACCAACAAGCAAGCATTAATAAACCTATAGACAACACTGTCACAACCACCGCTGCCGTAAACAAAAACATAGTGGTCACCGATTCCTATAGAGATAAAATATTATTGAAAAAGGCATACTTCACATTTTTGCAGTCATTTACTAATAATTCCGTCACATCGATACTATTATCAGATATAAACAGATCAATTTTGCCCGCCATATTAAACGATATGGTCACTTACACGCCACAAGAGATTCAAGAGACGTCGATGATGAAAGTGTCATTGAACGTATTGAGCAACTTCATCAAACGTTTCGGGAACGGGTCATGCTTGGATAATGATGATATCAACAGAGACCCAAATTTGAAAATCGACGGTTTAAACGAATATTTCATCATGAAATGCGTCCCGATAATTTTCGAAATTCCCTTCAATCCAGTATACAAGTTTAACATAAAAGAGGGGAATTTCAAAACAATGGCATCTGACCTGGCAAGACTATTAAGAGAACTGTTCCTCGTTAACAACAACCCAACTACAAATGAAAACGAATGCGTGAAATACTTGACCCAAATATATCTCCCACAAATACAGCTACCCCAAGAACTAAGCATTCAGTTGGTTAACATGTTAACCACAATGGGCCAAAAGCAATTTGAAAAATGGTTCGTCGTTAATTTCATTTCCGTTTTGAAGCAGGATCAATAACTTTCATGCACAGAATAAAACAAAACAATAAAAGGCAAAAGAAACCTAAAAATTAAAGTTATATTGTATGTCAATATTTATATTTATAGTACGTGATTATGATCACCATTAACTCTAAATGTACACCTTCAGGTGAAGATAGTAATAGATATAACCTCTTATTTTGTGACGCATAATCGGTGTTACTCTTGAATAATTCATAGATCGTAACGTAAAGAATGACTAATATTCCACATTTTTTTAATTTCAAAGAAAATCGTTGGAAGCTTCAAAAAGGATCAGGTGAGAAGTAAGTGTAAGACGATGTTCTAGCCTGTAAACGACACAAAAACTAGCATAGCAGGACTTTGACTCGGACAATGGAACTTAACGACCCTTCAATTATATCAGCCACCCAGTTTTCTGGTGAATCGCCGGACGGAGAAGCTGCTGCCGCTACTCACAAATCGCAACAAGCCATCTCGAATCTATTTCAGAAATTGGACAAAAAGGACAAACAGGAAAGACCAATCGGTAGTATAGAATCCCCGAATGATAGCTCTACCGCTTCCGTGGCCACGAGCACTAACAGCAAAGAGAGTAATAGTAAAAAAAATAAAAAAACGGCCATGCTAAACTTTAGTAGTTTGACGGATCCTATAACGAACTATAAGCCAATGGAGCTGAAATACAAGACATACGCATACTCCATGAATGAACTGTACCATTTGAAGCCGTCCTTAACAAGTGCCTCGTATGAAGAAGACCCGCTTACAGCGGAGCTTGTGAAGAGTCTACCTAAGAGGAAGTTTTGGCGATTGCGCATGGGACCTCCAGACCAAAAGCATGCTAATAATCATCATTTCAGCGGAAGCAATGGTGCAAGTAACTGGAAGGCCGGTTATAAAAATGGCAAGAACGAAGAGAGGAGAATGAGTAGAACCAAGAACATGCAGGGGGGCAAAAGAAGATCTCAGCATGATGATGAAGACAAAAAGATCGAACAAGAAATGCTAGAAATGGAAAAGAATTTGCAATTAGGTGGTGATGTAGGTCATTCAATGGCAGATTTTGAAGATTGGAAGGCAAAGATGAAAGAGCTCGAATTGAAAAAAATCTCCAAAACTAACGGAACCAACAACTCCACAGCAGCTGCTCCAAGGGAAAGCACCACACAAGACACTCCAGATGATTTGAGACCTGCGATGCCAACCGGTTCTAGCTCGATAACAGATTTCTTGAATCAGAAAAGACAAGAAAAGAAGGAAGAACCTCCACAACAGACTCCTGCCAAACCCATTAGGAAACCAACTATGCCCAAAGCCAACATAGAACAGGCTAATGATTTAGAAACAAATTCGGATTTAGGTAAAAGTTCATCATCTCGCTTTTCATCATTTTTCAATAAGTCCGCCACTTCATTGCCTTCATTAGACGCCAATAATCAGGCGCCGTCACCAGGCGCATCTGTAGTAAACAATGATGATAACAGCACACCACGTCAAAGTGGTTCAAGATTGATGTCTTTTTTCAAAGAATCTAGATCAAGTACTCCAAATTCAGAGCCACAACCGCTGTCTACCTCCGATAAAGATACAAGAAAGATACAAACTCCTCCGCAATTTCAACAGCAACCTCAACCTCCACAGCAAATGCAATCAATGGCATTTCCACAGCATCCTCCTAATAATAGTGCATTCTTTAACGGGCTATTGAATAAAGGGAAAAGCGAAACTAACACTCCACCTCCACCTCCAGGTCTAGTCCCTCATCAAGGTCCACAGTTTCTTATGATGGGGGTGCCACAAAACTTTTCACAACAAATGATGCCACCTCCACCAGGCCTTGTTCAGTTCCAAAAAGATTCTAAAGATGTAAATAAAAAGCATAACAAGCAACCAAGGCAAAACAAAAACGCAAACGGAAACAGAAATAACAAAGGAAAACAAGCAGCAACAGCAGCAACAGATATGCCTCAACAGCAATTCATGCCACCACCTCCACCACCAGGATTTTTCCCCATGCATCCTAATTTCCCCAATGGCCCATTACCACCATTACCGCAGGGATTTCCCATGCCACCAAATGGCATGTTACCAGCAGGTCAACAACCACAGCCACCTTATCCAAATATGATGCTTCAGGGTAATTTCCCACCCAATTTCCAGCAAGGCTTTAGAAACAATCCCCCTATGCCAATGCCACCTATGGTTAATGCTAATAGCGACAATGTTTCAAATCAATTGCCACCGGGATTAAACTCTAAAAAGAATATAAAATGAAAAGCGCAGCCAATACGTAGTGACCTGCTTTTTTCTTCTTTTCGCACCTATATTGTTCAGAGTTTGTATATAACATGTATCCTATATTATCTTATCCTATCATCATCTCATACTGTTTGATTTACTTGTTAACATCCTATTTTTGTTTTAGCCGAAGTAAACACTTTGAAGAACAAAACATAAACAAAAAATGTAGAATATATATTGAATGCCTATAAAAATCACCTACATGTGAAAAGGTAACAATGCAATGATGAAACTACCAAAAAGGACACCAACCTATGTAATGCTGGCATAGGTTTTCCACGGAGGTAGCTTGTTGAATCAATTTATCTACTTGCTCTGGCACATCCAAATCGCTGAACCTTCTTATATCATTTCCTGTCAATTTATCTGTTATACGTTTCAAAACCAACATAGCCCTTGCATTTCTGATAGCATTTTTGTGTTCATTTTCTACTTTTTGAACTTCTTCTTCCGTAATAGTACCATTACTCAATAGCTCATTGGCGTTCATTACGGGCAATTGAATACCAGTCTCCTCTTCGATTTTCTTTGTTGTTAAATCAAAACCCCAGTTAATCAAAGGATCGAAAGCAAAGGCTTCGAGGATGGCCATCAAAGAATCTTTATTATCTCTGAGAACTTTCATAACATTTTCACAAGTGATACGGAAACTTCCTTCAATACCACTTACTTCCATTGCATAAGTTAGCATTCGTGTTAACCTAAACGGCACTTTCTCAGGAAACTTTTCTCTCAAGATGGCAGCTTCGAAACAATCACCGAAGTCAATATGAATAACTTTACCAGTAATTCTATCTAACATCAAGTTACTAGGATGTCGATCACCCAGTCCCAAGATATAGCCAGTCATGGACATGACCGCTAATGATCTCGTGTAAGTAGTTCTACGTTCCAGCCATGTTTCCGATGACCTACTCTTCAACCACAGCACCTTATAAAGATCTTGCCCTTCTGTATTGTTCAAAGCATATGTAAAAACTTCCACTTTTTGTAATAAGGTCAAATTGTCATAATCTGGTGCCATTTGTAACATGACCCAATGTTCGATGTTCAACGGAATTTTTTTAGCTTCTCTGTGCTCTTTAATTAAAACATGAAATGTATCACTATTTGGCACCCAACCTAATAGCCCGGATTTAGGAGATAGCGGAATTGCAGGATATTGTTGGATATCTAAATGTCTTCTAAAGCACTCAGCATCATTTTGCAACAATGTGTTAACCAAACCAAACAATTGCATAACCAAACTATCTTGTCTGATATCTTCATGACCTTTCAAAATACACTTATAATCCTTACCATCACTACCTTTAATACAGAACTTTCTTGGTCTCTGTTTAGATGAGATCACTGAAAACACAGGCTCGAACTTGGATATCTTAACTATTGGCTTCCCACCAGCATAAGTCCCGGGGACAGCTAAATCTAAGTCATGGGCAGTTAACAACTTTGGTGAAACATGCTGTAATTCCAATGTCTGTAGTTGCGGTAATTGCTTACTGATCTTTCTAAAGACATTGTAGTAAATATCCCATGCTTGATTTAAGTTACTAACATCTTTAGATTTTTTGTAATTCATTAACCATTCATAGGCATCATTTAAATCCCTTCCAAATGAGTTTTGAAAAGAAATTTCTCTCAAGGTCTCGGGACCTCTCTTTAGCATTTCATACAAAGGTTCTAAAGCGGCAAACATTTTCTCTGTATTGTGCTCGCCAAAAAACTGCTTACTAGCATCGTCCAAACCTTCATACCATTGCTCGTGCCATAGCACGGCTACTCGAATTAATTCGTGACTGACAAGTTCTGCCTGGTCGACTAGAACTGGGCTGTGTATTCTCATCTTTTCGATAATAGACAGAGCTGCCTTTTGTCTCGATAGAGATTCAGACTTGATTGCGACCATTAACGGATATACTAATGCTTGTGGATGAGCCTTACCCAAGTTTGACAACAGTGAAATTAATGATCTGCTAACGAGTTGATTTGGCTGATGAATTCTGGATATCAATTGCGGCAATACTTCCAACCACGTACCAATTTGAATTAAATTAAAGCCATCGTGCATTGCTTGGGTCGCTTCTGGGATACCACCAAATGTGAACCATAAAGTTAACAATCTTAAGGCATCCTGAAGAGAGCTTGATTCCGATAAAGAAATAGAATGAAAAAACCCTTTAATCGCTGGGATCACATGCCTCTGTATCAGATTAGAGGAATAGTGAACCTCCTTAGCATCAAATGTATTAACCCCAATCATACCATTTCCAAATTCATTCATGTCGCTACTAGAAGCAGAATCGCCACCTTCCTGCTTCTTTTTTGAGACGGATGTCATCATAGAAATAACCTCAAAATTGGCTAATGCCCAATTGTGCCAGGCTTTGTACCAAGTATTGTCAAAATGCGTAGCAAGCAGATATGAGCCCAAGATCGAGTCTGGATTACTTAATCTCCATTTAGGCTGCAAGCAAACTCTCCATTCTCCTTGCTTTAAGAAACAACGGGCCAGAAGCTTAGTATAGTCCTCGATATGACGCGGAATTTTTTTGCTTCGTTGAGGAACACTTTGAGCAATCATATTATTTGGATCTAAACCCAAATCATGTGCCATTCTAGAAGTAAAGTTGATTAATTGCTTCAGAGCTTCATCTTGCGATCCTGTAGCCCATAAGTACTTCAGCTGTGCATAAACAACTGGAGGTGATGCTTTAGCTGTATTGGGGTGATCAGGATCATCTGTTTCTTCAAGTAATGTATTCAAGACTTTCTTGGCTAACGCCATTCTGCCGGATTTCCTACACAAGTTAGCAAACTTAATCCTCATCTGGGCGTCTTGCTTTGGCTTTATTACCAATGATCTTACACGCAAAATTCTTTGCCACACATCAATATTTTTTTGACAACCCAATAATCTTGTATTCCAAGTCTCTCTCATAATAAAACGCTTATCGGAGTTTTGCGGTAGTTTCTTGTACTTTATAATTTCTTCTAACTCTGCTATAATTTGTGCTCTGACGACGACGACATATGCTCTATTATAGCTTTCATTAACGAGCGCCGACAGTTCAGTAACCAAAAGATCTCTTGCGTTAAAAATATGGGCCTCTGCTTTCTTAAAGTTATTCCTATGCAGACACAAAATTGCATCATAAAATTCTTTATCTGGTGACTGAGATTTCATGACGCTTGTATATTGAGCTATTTCATCCCATTGTTCTAAGCCCCAGGCAGCACCAGCTGCTAATGGTGCCATAGACTTTTTCACGTCAGGCTTTGCCGCACTCCATTTTTGAGAAGCTAAATTTGCAAGTTGTTCCCATTCTCCAAGGGCATATAGTGATCTTAACTTCCCCATCATGACCTCAACCGAGTCTTCGCCAGCTGCCTCTCTCTCATTATAGGCCGTAAGAGCATCTTCCCAACGTTGTAGCTTCTCGTACCACGTTTCTTTCAGCTGTAATTCATTGTGCTGTTGTGCGTGCTTCAAAATTCCAATGGCAGAATCTGTTTGATGGAGTTGATTATTGATGCTAATCAATGATTCTATTGTAGAATTTGTTGGCTCATCTAAGAACTCAACCTCTTTATAATGCAATGCCTTTGCAAAAGCGTGACATTTTTGAGCGTACTTACCTAATGTATGAATTGGGATTGGTAGCGGCTTATCATCGTGCTCCATAAATTCCACTAGGTTCAACAACATTTGATAAATTTCGGGAGGGTTTTCAGAAGATGATAAAGCTTTACACAGGGCTTGAACTAAGTCTTCTTGATATGCGATTTGGAGTTCAACCCAGCAACTCGAAAATGAAGCATTAAATAATTCTCTTGCCAAAGGGTAGTAAACGCCGACCAAGCTCGAACATGC
Source organism: Saccharomyces uvarum (assembly GCA_947243795.1). NCBI lineage: Eukaryota > Fungi > Ascomycota > Saccharomycetes > Saccharomycetales > Saccharomycetaceae > Saccharomyces > Saccharomyces uvarum. Next base: position 47,697 of record OX365938.1, read on the forward strand.
ACGTAAAGAGGCAGAAGGTGACTCTTTTAATAATTGAATAGATAATCTCCTTATCCATTCTTGCCAGTCTTCCTTTGTTTTCTGCTGGGAGCAATACCATGCGTTCTTCAAAATATTTTGATTTACAGGCAATTTTTTTACTTGGGTTTCATCCTCATACTTATCCTTTATAGGCACTTCATTATCTTTATCGAATATGATATTTGTTGGCAAGCCTTCATTGTTCAACAACTTATTGACAAGTTGATCATACACAGAATGTTGAATTCTATTTCTTAGCAACGTTTTGTTAACTGCTGGTATAAATATGACAAAGTCAGTGCCCAATTGTAAAAGAAGCAAGCTTAATGTATTCATGGTTGCCTTTGTTAGCTCTTTGTCCCCATTATTCAAGATTCGCACCAATGCTTGAACAATCCTTGATGACATTTCTGAGAGATTAATATTCTTTGCTAATCTCCCCAATGTGATAATTGAAATTTTCTTTAAACTTCCAGCAGAGTACTCTGTCATTCTTACGACGACAGGCATAATTAAATGGGAATAATCCTCTAAATTGGATCCAAATGCCACCAAAGACTTCAGTATACGGATAGAAACGATTTTTTTATTAGATTGGTCGTTCTCAAGGATATCGAGGAAAAATGTCAAAGTTTCCGGAACGAATCTTTTGAACTCACCTTCTAAGGCTTTAGATATCGATTCAATAACCGATATTATTGTGATTTGTAATTTGATGATTGAGAAAAATTCCTTGATTACACTATAAATTTTCTCGACATGAGGCCTAATATGCTGTTTGACAATCAATATAAGTGAACAAAGTTGTTGAAAATAGAATTCCAGTTGTGATGGTGGACATGAACGCATCACCAGGATAATACCTGGAATTATCTGATCTAAAAATGAGACACAACGTAAACCTAGGCTTTGAAAGATATGCATAATTGCTTGGATAGACGCTGTATGATGAGATGATAAAGATGGGTCATTTAGAATTTTCATAAGGTTATGGATGACTACAGTGGGGTAATATTCGTCATTAGACGGAGACACTCCTTGCATTAATAATGCGATGTCAATTGAAGGCGCGTTTTGCTCTACTGAACTCTTTGACTTCGACGTCACTTCTATTTCCCTATGTTTATATGGATCAAGGGCACCTAGGATCCCAATTAAGCGAACTGTTCCACGTCTTATATGAGGATTATTTTCGGTCTTTAAAATATTAACCAAAATACCGAGTAATTCTGGATAATCCAATAAAGGTCCAATGACATAGCCAGATGCGGCTGCTAGTTGTCCCAGCGTCGTTAGTGCTGCGTCTCTTTTGAAAGAGTTCGATTGGTCCTGAAAAGTACTGATAATAAGTGGCATTAATTCCTTTAGATAGCGTGCCATTTCCTTTCCGCCGACAACCGACAATTCACCAAGAACTTTTAATGCTGTGGATGCAACCGCCGATGAAGCGTCTTCACACTTGGGAAGAATGACGTCTAAAATAGGATCGATATAGGGTTTAGCTACTTCATCACTAGAATTTATCAAAGTACACAATAATGTTGCACTTTCTTCTTTTTTCTTTGGCATATTTGAGTATTTCAGTTGCGTCAATAGCTCCAACAAAGTCTTTCTCAAAGAAGGAACTACATAAGCAGGATTAACGGAACTTAATCTACCTATGGTTTTAATAGCTTCTAATTGAATACCAAATATTTCATCATTCAATGCCATGAAAAGTAAGCGTAAATTATCTGGTTGTGCCAGTTGAGGATCAAAGTTCGAACCCATATGCTGCAAAATTTCTAATCTAATCTCTGCAACTGGATCAGTTATTGCGATCATCAAGAGTTTGCTTAATACCTCGGATACGGAATGTAAAGCATGAACTGACGTTTGCTTACAGATATCATCTTTGATAAATAAATCACAAGAGGTTAATGCAGCTAATTTTCTAACAGATGGATCTTCATGTTCAATATAGGAAATGGTGATCAACCTAACAAATTCAGTCAAGGAGTATTGATGATGAACTAGTTGTAACATCTTAAAGCATTGAATCAAAATTTGTGCATCTGTAATATCGTCGTTAGATTCTGCAGTTTTCTTCATAAAACTCTGATTTCTTAACTTACGGGCCTTTTCAATGGAGAATTGATTATTGAAATCGTATTGATTTGATTGAATGAATTTCTCACCAGATAATGATATGGACAATATATTCAAAATCCTCGAATTAACCGTAGGTTCCAAAGAGGGTATTTTTTCGTTAAGGATCATTAAAGTCTCTTGCATATGATCAGACAAGGGACAGTTGAGCATCAGATTGAGAAGGTCCTTATTCAAATGCTTAGCAAACGCTGGGCCTAAGGCATATGCTAATTTACCAATACAGTAAAACAAGTCCTTTTCAAACTGCTTTCTTACTTTAAATTTAGTCCTTAGACCTTCCCTGATATTATCTAGGATAGGTGTCATATAACTTGAAATATTAGAGCCGACTTCAAACGCAATATCACCTATTGAAACTAATATGAAAGGTTTGTCAGAGATATTTGTGGCATTAGCGTCAATATTTTTCAAGTATGTTAAATAATAAACCATAATCCTATCAAGATATTTCTTGGTGAAAACGGCCGGGTCAAAAGCAGCCAAAAGAGGTAAAATGGCATATACTTCTCTTCTAATAACATCGAATTTATAGTCCTTGTATTTCATTGTAGATTTGTAGATGTCATCATACTTACCTCTTAAATAAGGTGCCTTCAAACTAAGTAGCTCTCGAAAAACCAATAAAGTAGCATGGACTGAATCGTTTGTATTGAGGCCTAAACCATGACTACAACCTTGTGATAATCTTTGAAACCATTGTTTTCCCAGAGCAGGGTCTCTGTCTTGAATGATAGCTAGACATTTACCTAAAGCCACTGCTGCATCGAGCCGTATGACAAGTTTAGCATCTCTTAATGGCATCCATATATTGTCTAGAATGGAATTAACGTATGGATATAAAAGGTAAGGTGAATTGTCGGCCAATGCCTTTATAATCAATAGTGCAGCATGCCGCCTGTATTCCATTTTAGAGTTTGAAGAGCTATTGTCTGCCGTCAGAGTTAGCCAATCAATACAGGTTTTTACTTCAAACTCGACAAAATCTGAAGTTAGTGTACCACCCGGTACAGCCAATCTACCCAAGGTATTAGCGGCTAATCTCATGACCTCGATGTCACTAGACGGAATTAAGACACGTAGATAATTTGCCAGTCGTGGGGTCTGGTTAGGTAGTTCTTCCGTACTCAAATAAAATGAAATCAAAGTATCAACTGCGATAATACCACCTATTTTTTCGCTTGATGTAAAGCCATGAATTAGTTCAAAAATTTTGTTATTTAAGCTGTTACTAAACCTTTGAAACTGTTCTACAGAGACCTCTCTTGCTAAAGATGTCAAAGTAGTGTTTAATTCATTAGCACCAGAGGCTCGCTCTTGTGGTACATCGCTTTTCAGTCTATCAAAGATTAAATTTAAAGTGGAGAAAGTTGTGTCTAATTCTGAGTCTACAAAAGATATTTTTCCGTTATGGGCAACAGAACCAGTAATAGCTCTACCGGAATCGTTGGGGCCATTGTGATTGGAATCTGTGCCTGAAGTTGTAGACATCTCATCATCGTGGGAACGTGATTTATGCGAAAGCTTCTTTCTTGTTCTATGCTTACCTTCTGCCCGTTGCCGTAGCGATAACAGATTAGGTGGGGTAGTGTACTTGTTAATGTATTTATTCATTCCTCATATGACGAAAATATACGTTTAGAGATCGCTTAAGACAGAATGATGTTGATCTTAATAATTGTGATATTGGTACACCCAACTTCTCCCTTTCTTTTCTTAGTTATTCGTTAAGAAATATGGTTGAAATGCGAATATAGAAGGATTAATCAGTTACAATGATGGATTGGTAATTTTTTTCTTAGGGTTGTACGCACTCTTAAAGTTTCAAGGTTTGATGCGGTTCATATATGTCAATCTTGTTTAGGCATCTTTAGTGCATATGCTATCATCCGGGTAACCGAAACGACACAATTTAACGAATCAAGCAACATCTCATAGAGTATTTCGTAAAGGAAAAAGTGATGGTATATAAAGCTGAGTTAACAGAATTAAGGTTTTACATGCATGTGATAGAAGGTTGATATGTATATACTTGACTATTGTGTTGTTGTGTTGTGAAACTGCTTCGTTTTGATTTTTTGTCACTTGTTTTTGATGTCACGATGGAGTCAAGTAATGAAGGTAATAAATATATAATACAAATGTGCAACTGTGGAAACTCTGGGAATAAGAGTGTTCATTGAGTTCCATTCTGAGGCTCTCCCTCTTCCTTCCTCTTGTCTTCTTCTTCTTTCTTCTTATTGTCTTCTTCCTCTTTCTTCTTCTTTTCCTCTTCTTCTTTCTTCTTCTTGTCTCCCTCTTCATTATTTTTTCCTTCTTCCTCTTTCTTCTTCTTTTCCTCTTCTTCTTTCTTCTTCTTTTCCTCTTCTTCTTTCTTCTTCTTGTCCTCTTCCTCTTTCTTCTTCTTGTCCTCTTCCTCCTTCTTCTTCTTTTTCTCCTCTTCTTCCTTCTTCTTTTTCTCCTCTTCTTCCTTCTTCTTTTTTTCTTCTTCAGCTTTCTTCTTCTTATCTTCCGCTTCCTTCTTCTTTCTTCTCTCAACTACTTTAGCATACGCAATATCTTCGTATATGATAATAGGATCTTTATCAAACATCAAAACACCTTTCCTATTAGAATCGGATAATGTGGGTGCAAAAAGATCCACTCCGTAAGAGTTCAAATCCAAAAAGGGGCTACCACTGAAATTTAGATGCGATTTAAAATCTACTGGATTTACAACAGTGTCGCTAGCGGGGACGAAGTCGCCAGTATTATCGTTCGGAATTGCACCCGTTCCACCCAATGTAATATTGAAAAGCGTGAAGTTCTTGTATTTCAAGCCCTCAGACAATCCAATAATTTTGCCAACGTATTCTTCATGAACCATATTGGTGACTTGGTCTAACACAGTCTGGTTCATGGATTCTGATAATTTTCTCCACATGGCTTTTTCGTAGCTGAAAATAAAAGGATCCTTGGCGGGGGAGCTTAATTTGGGAGCGACGTTAATACGTAATTGATGTAATAGCCTCTTTTTTTCGATGAATGTCAGGTTTTGGCAGTATTGAATTTCTAATTCCTTTTGTCTATAAGCAGTGACATTGAACGAATTGTACAAGTTGGTGAAGACCTCGATAAACCCAGCTTTCGGGATATTCTTATAAATCAAACGAACGTCATCCATGGATAAGTTTTTGAAAGAGTATTCAGAGACCTTATTGGAGTCGAAAAGTTTAGATTCGAACTTGGTGGAAGAAATTTCCTTTAAAAGGGTAGGGTTCCATGAATTGATACTGGGGATGTTAGGATACCACGAATTGATATTACTGCATTTCTTTAGGCCATCATAATCGAACCAGAATCTAAATTCAGGCAGGTAAGCTGTGTTCTTGAAGGAGTCAAAGGCATATCTATCCGGGACGTGATACTCATTATGCAAACAATGGGTGTGTCTGTGAGGAATCAACGCGGGCACACCGTGGAACACGGTGTTGATAAGGGGAGACAATTCATCAAAAGAATTAAAATGATTGTTTCTACAATTGTAAAGTCTGAGTTTGTCGTTGATGAAATATCTTTGTTTTGGGTTCAATTTATGTTCGATTGTATTGGATTTGGGCAAGTCCTCCAGTTCCTTTTTCATGATATCTTTCAAATTGGTATCGGTAGGGACTCTTTTAAGTTTTTTGTTCTCCTCGCTTGCGATATAATCGTTTAGTTCAGTTATGTTTAGAACGGCCATATTGACCAATCCATCATCCAATTCCTTGGGCATATTGGCATTCTCGCCGTCTGATTCAGGAATGTGGTTAATGTCCAACTCTTCCTCCTTCAAGCGTTCCTCGATGTACGAGTTCAAGTAGTCTCTACTGGGGGTAGACGTGCTGGCTAACCCCGTGATGTCGATATATAGACCGGTGTCGACGTCGATAAATCTTGCGTCGATGTTGTTTTTACCGTTACCGTTGATTCTCACCGTTAACGAGTTGCTGACGTCAAGGAAATAACGGCCGTTACCTTCTCTAGGATCTTCCAAGATCAGAGATTGGTTGAAGTATTGACTGAGCAATTGCAGATGCTTGATGGGCATTTGCAAATCGAAATCGTTATCCCAGGGGAAAGCCAGCCCATTATAGAGGTAGCCGTACAGCGTACCATGAGACAACCAAGATATGAGGCCGTTGGCCTTTGTAATTTTCTGGAAAGTTCTGATCATCGAGTTTAACCTTGCCTGGTATTCCTGCTTGTCGTTGATCAGGGTATCACCATTAAAGAATCGTTTATCACGATGGAACCCCATACCTTTATATTGTTTGACGCCGCCGGCCTCGTAGAAGAATTTTTTCTGCAAGGCAGGATGTGTGCTTATAGAGTGTTTCAAACTGTTCAGATAGTTCTCGTTGTGAGCGGAAAACTTGTTCGGGTGGGCCGCCTTTAGCGATTCCAAATCTTCGATTTTCTTGGAGGCATCGAATCTGAAGTCAGAGGGAGACAGGTAGACCAAGTCCTTGTCGAAAGTGGATTTGTCTGTTTCCTCGATGTCGAGCCTGTAATGAGAGTTGACCTGTTCATCCGAGACGAATTTCTGGAAGAGCGAGTTGTGGTTGAACTCGACGTCCTGGTTTTGTTTTTTCTTCCGCTTGTTGGTGGAGTTCACGTTATCTGTGATGTATTTCTGCAAGAGGCCAGATTGCACCAAATTCTTAGACTTGCTGATTTGTAAGGGCACCTGGTAGGTGGCGTTGTCCGACTCGATGATGGAGATGGACAGCGGGTGCGACTGTGTGGTTAAAATGTAGTTTCTGGCCTGCAGTTGGTAAACTTCTGGCCTGACCTTGTCGTAGAGCTCCTTTATTTGGAACTGCGTGTTGAACTTCAAGTCCTTGGGGGAGCCGTTGCCCTTTGGGGTGAACAGCTTGGAACAATGCTTGTCCAGTTCCTTGGTGTCTTTTATTCTGTCGAGGTTTCTGGCGGCCTTGTACCACAGTTTCTGCGCGTACTTGGGTCTTTCGTACAGGAACAGCGGTTCGCTCAACTCTTGCTCGATGGCGTCAAGAGACTCCTTATCGAAGGCGGACTGGAAGAGAAAGTTACAGGGCAAGATGGTTTGGTCGATGGAGATGAGCTTGTTCAGTTCATGGAAGCTTGTCCAGTCGTACCAGGAAAAGGGGAGTTCTTGGTAGTCGGCGTTGTTGTTTTGCAAATGGTTCAGAACAACGGACCATGTGAGGCGCGGGTCGAAGTCGTAGAACTTCAGATCCTCGACGGATGTGAGCTTGGTGCCCTTTTGCGGGCCGACCTTGACCACGAGCAGGTCATTCTGCAATGTATACTCGCTGGCCCATCTGGATTGAGTGCTAAACTTGAGGTTCTCGTACAGCTTCTTGGCAGTCTGGATCTCGCGGTTGTCCTTTAAGGCGAACGAAGATACCACACGGCCGTACCAGGAGTCGTCATTATCGCTGCTCTGTAGATAGCCGATGTCCGGGTCGGCGACAATGCGTTGGGACGAGTTCGACCACACGAACGCTATGATGATGATCTGCAGCAGGACGAGTGGGAGCAGTACCCGTCTGAGCGAGTAGTGCTTGGCACGCAGCAGACCAGACAGGAGTCTGCGATGGAGGGAATACGATATTCGCTGTAGCATACCTGAAGATGTTTATCTGTGTAGGGTATAATAGATAATGTGAAATGTAATTATGACGGGCAGTAGAGTGGACAAGATAGACAGAAACGTGCTTCTTTAATTTAATTGTCTATCTGTTATAGATAGCTATTTTGGAGGGGAGGGGATACATATATAGAGTCGAGATCTGTACTAGAAAAAAAAAACCCAACGGCTCGAGCACCGATAGCTTAAAAAAGGTTAAAGAAAAAAGAAATATACAAAAAAGTAGACGTCACTAACAGTGTAGGTCATGAGACAGGCACTTTTGGCTAGCGTTTTTTTTTTCTCTCTTCCTTTTTTTTTAGGTTCGAGAATTTTGTTTTAGTGGAGAGTATGTTCATTCATGGACTCGGAAAACGGGGTGCGAAAACGGAGAGGGCCGGCGGAGGCCCGTGCACCACATGCGGATAAGCGATCATTAAGGGGGCGCCGGTTTTTTTTTAAAGTTGCTTCCACGGAAGCGCAATATACGGCACATCCTCCTTAGGGTGCTGCGCAAATGGTTGCTTGGCGCTTGGCAAATATCTGCAGAGTAGTGGCCGCGCGCGCGCAGACGCGCGGCATTTATTTGCGGAAGGGGAGTTCAACAGAGACGGTGACAAAACAAATAAACATAACTACGTACGTGGCTATTGTATGTAAGCGGGGAGAAGGGAATGTTATTAACAGCGCCGAATGCAGCGCAGTGCAGAGTGCAGCGCAGTGCAGCAGCATAGTCAGGTTGAGGCCAAGAGCTGGGACGGCGCGATGCTGCTAGAGTTGCCCACTACGCTGTCGGTGATGTTTAGGTGGTGGTGCACGAGGGTGCGGTGCGGGGAGGCAGTACGTCGCTTTCCGTGCAGCGTGTGCTTGTCCGGCAACCGTGGAGGGGTTTCGCACAGCGTGAACAGCGCTTCGCCGCTGTTGTTCGAGCGCGCCAGTGGCGGCGGCGCGGTGGCTGGTGCGGGACTGCTGCCGGCTATATCGACCATTGATCTAATGGGGAAGGGGTTGGAGGTGGGTTTGGCGGTGGCGGCAGCGGTAGTGGTGGCAGCGATGTGGAAACCGCGCGGGTTCTCGTACGTTGTGGTCTTGATTATGGGCTTCTTGCACGTGACGCGGTCGTCGACGGCGTCGTCTACGCACGTCTCGACGCCTTGGAACCACGGGTCCTCGAACAGGTCGAGAATGGTGTAGCGGGTGACTATCGCCGGGTCGGCGAGCCGCCAGGCGACGCGGGCCGCGTGGCCGCTTTGGAAGTTCCGGGCCAAATGGTATTCCGTGCCTGGCCCCGGGCGGTAGTTGCCGCGGTTGCGGAAGCTGCGGTTATGCACGCGCTCAAAGTTTTCGTACGCGGAACAGTAATCGCGGAAGCCGCTGTCAAAGCTGCATGACTCCATGAAGGGGAGAGTGTTGTTGACGAGTGTCATGAGGATGATTCCCAAGCCGTAGCAGTCGAGTGCGCGAGGGTCGTAGGGCTGCTGCAGTTGCGGGTCGTAGTGCTTCTTGCTGTCGTAGTACATGACCTCTGGCGGAGCATATGGCGGCGACCCAATCATGCCGGCGCACTGCTTCACCGGGCTAGTGAGGTCGTGCGGGTCCTTGTGGTACCAGTCCGAGATGCCGAAGTCCGTCAGTTTGCACACGCCGTCCGGCGACAGCAGTACGTTCTCCGGTTTGATGTCGCGGTGCGCGATGCCCTGGTCGTGACAGAACTTCACCCCACGCGCCACCTGCTTGAAGATGCAGAACTTCTCCGCCAGGGCGACGTTGCGCCACCCGGATCTTTGAATCATCGCAAACAGGTCGCGCAGGCCCAGCTCCATGACGAACCCCCAGCCGCGTGTGGTGTACACGGTGGTGGGCACTTTGACCAGCAGGAAGGTGTTGGTGATGTGCACGTGGCCGCTCAGCTGCTTCGCGATGATGAACTCCTTCGAGCACCGCTTGTAGAACTTCTCCGGCGTCTCGTCGTAGATCATGTTCAGCTTCTTGAGGGCAAACACGTCCTTCTTGCGGAACTTGGACCGGACCTTGCGGACTTCGCACGAGCCGCCCCACCCGATTGTTTTGTTCTCGTCGTCGAACACGAAGTTGTCGGACATCTGCACGCTGATCTCCTTCATGGCGTCCGGTAGATACTCGTTCGGGTCCACGATTGGGATGGGCAGCATGCGGATGTTGGAATCGCCGTCGTGAAGGTAGAACCCGAGGTCCGGGTTCTTCTTTGCCGACGTGGAGACCGACGACAGCGACGTGCCCGCCGTCGACACGCCGTATGGGTTATACACGATCCGCTCGTTGCTGAGCTTCGTGATCGACACATTGCGTGGCGTGGACGAGTGCCCGTTCGCTCTGGGGGTGGAAGGTATGCGGGCGGCCCCGGACGACGAACAGGTGCTAGCCGTCGTGTGGGCAAACGGGTTTGAGAGGTGGGAGATTTTCAACGAGCTGGAGGACTTCGAGCTGGAGGCCCCGCTCTTGGCCGCACTAGCAGAGTGGAAGTCCGCGGGCAGCGACGCCTTCTTCTTCAACTTGGTCTCGTGCTTCGAGCTTAGCAGCTTCTTGCCGAAAAACTTTAAGGCGGACACTGAGGAGATGGATTGCTGGGATATTTTCTTGGATTGGTTGCTGGGAGCGGTCATTGGTTTGCGGTGCGGCTCAAGGAGAATTGTATGGCGGGTCGGGTACGATGCGGTCTATGCGTTTGTGTTGTTACTTTGGTTCAATGCAGGTTTATAAATACATAGATGATTGTTTCCTATATTACACGGTTGTTGCTTATTGGTGAACTTTAGCGAAATAAACAGGGAAGGTAGGCGTGTACACAGGCTTAGAGCAAGTAACTAACAGCAGGAGATATCTGTTATATATATATATGGGCTGTGCAATGTATGTAAGCTTGTCTCCACTCTTTCTTGGCAATTTTCTCTAAATTCTATTCTTTTTTCTACCCACGCAAAAAAAAAAAAAAAGAAAGCGTACGTAATCCCACCTTTTTTCTTCTCCGTCAACGTGCCTCAATCAATATAACATGTGCCGCATAGCATCCTTTAAAGGGACGGACGGGCGTTTGTTTACATCAGAGAGAGCCGGCTGCCGATTTCAACGGAATTCTCGCCATTGGGCATCTCGCCATTCCTATCCGTCTGAAACTTTCTGTAAATGCTTCTTAACTTGACCAGTTCACTCATCGAAATACTAGGTTTCGTCTCTTGACATGCCTCCATCAAATCATCTATGGTGACTATAGCTGTTTGCTTGACGCCATCCGGTACTTTTGTCTTCGTTTCGCGAACCTGGTCTTGCTCTAACAGGATCTGCAAACGTAGTTTATTTTCCTCTTTCTGGCACTTCTCATTGATAGTGAAGTACTCGATATCGTGATCTCCGGACACCTGTTCAGGTTCCCTGCTGGCAGACAGGAATCGATGTACCGATTTCAGATACGCGTTGTAACAAAGGCCTTGCAAATCAGCACCTGAGAACCCAGCAGTTTTCTGGGCAATCATGGCCAAGTCAGTCTCTTCCTCTAGTTCAAATTTCTTCAGTCCCGTGTCCTTGTCTTTGGAGTTGACAACCGTTTCTAAGATATCCAATCTTTCAGGTTCACTGGGTATGTTACAGATCACGCTCTTGTCCAACCTGCCCGGTCTCAACAATGCGCTATCGATTAAATCGGGTCTACTTGTGGCTGCTAGAATGTATACGCCATCAAGACCTTCAGCACCATCCATCTGTGTCAGTAGTTGATTGACAACACGGTCTGTAACACCGGTGGAATCGTGCCCCCTCTTGGGCGCAATCGAGTCGAATTCATCAAAGAAAAGAATACAGGGTTTGACAGACTGTGCTCTTTCAAATAACTCTCTGACGTTTTGTTCACTGGCACCTATGAACTTGTTTAGAATCTCGGGTCCCTTGACAGAGATGAAGTTCAGCCCGCACTGCTGTGCTACAGCACTCGCCAATAGCGTCTTACCACAGCCAGGATACCCGTAAAGCAAGATACCCGATCTTAGCCTTAGGGGACAATTGGCAAAAATTGGCTCGTATTTCGTGGGCCATTCTAATGTTTCAAGAAGAATTTTCTTTGCACCTGTTAATGCGCCAATGTCCGTCCATTTGATGTTGGTTTCTTTGGTTAGTTTGACTCCGCGCAGTGCAGAAGGTGTGAACCCATTCAGTGATCTTGAGAAAAGCTCTCTTGTTACTGTATTATCACACTTTTTCTGTAGCTGCAAATCATAAAATACCTTTTCTGTAAATATTTTCAAATCTAGTGGGGAAAACCCTTCTGTTTCTAATGACAAGTCACTAAATTGCACATCGTGGTGTAATTTTATCATTGCGTTTTTCGAAAAGAAATACTCCAATAATTTAGTTCGTGCTTGTTTGTCTGGCGCTTTCAAAGACCAGCTTTCTGAAACAAAATGCTTATCAAACAACAGTGAATTTATTTGAGTCTTTTCTTTGCCTGAAAATAAAACCCTGATGCATATGTTGTTTTTACTGTACATTTTGGTCACCTGGTTCATAAAAAAATTCAGAAGTTTGCTTGGATTATCCCATTTACCGCTGTTGGATGGATCGCCCTCATTAGATTGAGGTTTGCCAAATAAACTTTCTACGTTGTCCAACACTATTAACGAAGGACCATACCAGTAACATAAAGAGCACCATTCGGTAATTAATTTTTGCATTTTATCCAGATTAGACGTTTCGTGCAATGTGTCACAATCCGCATATTTGACGAAGATGTGATGTTCATTTGTGATTATGTTCATGAATTCCTTTAATAATCTGGTTTTCCCCATTCCTTGCTTCCCATCTAATATAATAGCCGGCGAGGAAACAATGGGTGACGTTATGTATTCTATCATTTCCTGCGTAGTATTATTAACATTAACGAAGTGATCTTCATTCTTGCTAGTATGCATAAATTCATCTGTTCCTTCGATGTGCTGGAATTTAGGTAAGAATTCTTCGACAACTTTTTTGATTTCTTCCTTTCCCATTTGTGCTATTTCATATTGAACAGAATCTTTGGGGAGATCGTTCAAATCAAGCAATGGCTGTACGGAATTAGCTTTCTTTAACTCTATCAAGATTTGTTCACCAGGAAGTATTAAGTTATTAGTTAGTGTGCTTTTTCCCAGAAATTTAATAAATTCATCTTTATCCTTAAGAGGTAAATTTTCTCCGTAGTATTTGATATTAACTGTTATATTTCTTCCAGGCTTCATATTCTTTCCACTCGTTTTCAAAAATTCCAGGTTGATTTTAGTCCCGTTAACTGGACGTGTAAAGAGTGCTTCCCAAACGTATGAGCTCAATGCAATGTGATTTTTGGGTACTTGTTTGTCATGCTTAATGCAAACACCAATTTTCTTGGGAGGAATACCAATTACTTTATTATCGAGCTCATTTTTCTTGGATTGTCTTATATTACACTGCACGATAGAAACATAACCTTTTGTAGAAGACAGTTCTACCTCGTCATCGACATAGACAACAAACAGATCGTTTTCAGTAAGGCCATTCTTGCGAATAGTGCTTCTCAAGATTTTTCTTTTTAAAGGTCGGAAAACATCACCGTTCGGATTTTTATCAATATTGGGGTGATACTCATTCTTCATAGAGCGTTCTTTATTAACTTTTGGCGCCACCACGACTAACGAGCCATCCGTAATCCTTGCAGATGTTAATGCTTCAGGTACGACCCTGTCAATTTTAAACTTAGTAACAATCCCATCCAAATAGCAAATCAAAGTTTCACCAGGTGTAACGATACGAGTTTGGTGCAAAATCTCACCATTTTGGAACCTCATAGCATTAGCATCGATTATTTCCCAATCGTCGCTTGTCTCGGGTGTAACATATATCTCTGTAGCCAAACGTGTGTGGTCATATCGCTGGATGTATAGGTCCACCAATGGTGACTTTTGGTTGAAGTTGTATAAGTTGGCTAAAATGGGATTAATGAGGACGGTATTGTCACTCGATGCGGAATCATAACCGTCCCAGCCAAGATGAACAATAGGTATATCCGAATTATGAGAATGGATTGCTATGCCGAACTCTTGAATTGCATAGTTTGTCGATTCTAATACATTTATTATTGAATGCGGTAGTCTTAAGAAATTTCCCACGATGGAATTGGAGAATTGGACTTTCAAATTCTTAAAATGCAAACTATTTGTGGCTGTCATCGAGAAAGAGCTGCGGTACTGATATCTTTGTATGTCCTGTTCTGCTTTCAATTGCCCTTTTCCCCAAGAGATGATTAAATTTGTAAAGGGCTTTCGGGACCTTTTTAATTGCGGCTACGCAGTTAAGAATTGACCGTAGTGGTCACAGGGCTTTGAAGTTCAATTTAAGCTAAACCAATTGAAGCATCCAATATGGTGTTTACTGTGAATCGTCTTGACATGTTCTGAGCCAGTTAATTGGACATGTTTGTTACACAGATATCTTTTGATATTAGATATACAGTCGTCCTAGAGTATGTGCCCAATAAGTCTGAGATGGGTCTACAAGAACTTCTCCAAGATAAGCATATCTTTTGTTTCGGGCGTGGTTCGTCTAATGACAAAGCCAGTTCCAATTTCCTCATTATTAATGTTTTGAATTATGCCCGAACCATTGAGTTACATATGAGCTCATTCTTAATTATTACTACTTACTAAACTACTAATTATCAACAATGGAGACTAACAAGAAGCGAGCTCCAAAGTTGCATTAATCCATACATTGCTTTAAAATCTGCTGTTATCTTCATCACTTCTATACCGTTTAATACCAATATCCTTATTTTCAGATATCTACGTATACATATATTCTCATTTGGTTCCATTCACAATTGGCTAACAACTATCTGTTATCCGCGAAATAGTCGATAGTCGCTTCATGACGGACGCCCATCTCTATTAGGTTTCATCAAGGGGTGCTTGTTAATAATACAGTCACCACAACAGCGATATATGTCATCCATATCACAGCCCTTTTCGTTATACTGCTGTTTGACATCATGGAGGAACTGGGCAAGACCATCGGTAATGTGGCTTAAATATATCGTTGCTGGATATACAGGATTACCTGCAGTGTTGTGATCTACAAGTAACCAAATTTTAAATTCTGGGTCTTTGTTAATTTCTTCCAGGAAATCTTCTTCAATGTACAGTTCGCAGAATGACATGTCTGAAAAAAAACTTCTCCTATAACTCGCTTTAGTGTAGTAACTGTTTTTGCAAACTAACTTATCCAAACGATCAACCTATATAACGTATTCAGCTATCTCTTAAATATTATTGATTTTTTTGATAATTAATATAAATGAGCACAGTCACACAAATGTTGAAAAATTAATGAATAATTTGTTGGATGACTATGGTAGTGATGGATGATATCCTACTTCTATGCAGACTAGTAAACTTAGAACATATATAAAAAATATATCAAGGAGACTCCATGGCCAAGTTGGTTAAGGCGTGCGACTGTTAATCGCAAGATCGTGAGTTCAACCCTCACTGGGGTCGATTTTTTTTAATGAAAAAAAACACAATCATATATCGATATCGACGCTTTCAATTGGTTTTTGACTGAAACGATTAGTAAGATTGATGCTTATATATAATATTGTTAAACAATTTATTTAATTCAATTTGAAATTTTTTTCCTATTGTTGTTTTTGGTGCGTTGCCACACACTGTGCAGATGGAAAGCCCTACTACCTTGGGAAGTAATATATTGTATAGAAGCCCCCACCCCCCTACATAATACTACAACATGAGTTGGATTTTTTGGCTTGTTTATAGAACATCTTGGAACTTGCCGTCAAAGATTCTGATTTGTCCACCAAATTATCCAACTTTTCACCTCTTTGTAAAACATTTTCGATAGTCTTGTGCAAGACAATCTTAGTCTCATCCAGTTCTTGTTGAACTTTCATGATCGCATCAGCCTGTGAAGGGTCTTGGTATTTACTGATATATGTGTCCAATTGCTTCATTTTCAGCGAGTCATTTGTCTCAGTGATATCGGACCATTCCTCCTCGGGATGTGCTACCAAGTACTCATCCAATATCTTATTCAAAAGAGTATAAGCTGGCCTGACAGGGTATTCCTTATCAGTGATTAGAACCCCACATATGCCCTCGCTCCTGGCGTAAACGTGGCCAATATAATTACCTTCTTCTATACTTTGTCTTTGGCCAGCACTGGTTCTGGAAGCAACCGTCTCAGCAAAAAAAGTCATAAACTGGCCTACACTTGATCTTTCAAAAAAGCCAAATTGTGATAAATCTTTAACCTCACTCAACTCTAGAGCCTTTTCTCCGCCAGAGCGGAACACACCAATGTAATAGATCCTCATTCTCGATTTGTCTTCTTTGAAAGTACCAAAACCTTTATCGATACTTCAACTTAACCTAGTAAAAACCAGCATGGCTTAATACTTTATTCTTTACTCACATTGATATCTATTGTGCTTGTTCTTTGATTTTTAGAACAAGCCAGTCGTTCTGCACGGGACGCCACCCAAGAGCGAAAAAGGGAAAAGGAGCAGAATATGGGATGAAAAGACAGGATAGTAGAACTGCTAGTCTCCAACCATCCTCATTTGACGAATTCGAGAGGATAGCGTTATAAAAAAATGCTTCGCAATATAGTCGCTAGAAATGCATGCAGAAATAGGTCGTCAATTCAGGTGGCTAGGGGATTATGCCGACACCAAACAAGGCGTTTGATGGCCTCGTCCCCTCAATTTGATAAAAGTTATGACTCTAAGCAAGAGAAGACAGCAGGGTTTATAATGGGGATTTTGTCCATGGCTGGTGCATTGTATTTCATAACCCCCAACAGGAAGCCTCTCTTTGCTTCAAGGAAGGTACAATCCGATAAAACCGCTGAGGAAGAAATTTCGAGAGGTGAAGAACAATCATTTGACAATGGAGATGATGACGAGAGTCAGACCGAAGCTGGCGCTCAATTAGGTGGTGATAAAATTGGTGCCTCCAAAGTGGCTGAAGATGGCGAATTGGTTGTCTTAGCTGACCAGGATGAAAACGCAGCCGGAGATAAGGATGCTGTTGAAACAAAGGATGATGAGCAATTGCATGATGGAGAGAATACCTCAGAAGAAGCAAAGGACAGCAGTGAAAGCGCTGAAATTTTTGAAGAAGGCGCAGATGCTAAATCACACGAAAACGATGGTACCGAATCTTCTAAAGACATTGATTTTGAAAGTTTAGATGAAGAAAAGGCAGAAAAGGCGCAATCTATTGACAAGGAAACCACTAAAGCTGCTGACGGAAAAGATGAAGTAAAGGAACAGGATCAAGATGACTCGGAGAAATCCGAAAAGCAACCTAAAACCAGCGCTGAAGATAAAGAGGCACTAAGAAAGCAAGAGGAAAAGCAGATGGGTGCTACCGAAGAGGAAGTCCAACACGAGGGCGCTTATAACCCAGATACAGGTGAGATCAATTGGGACTGCCCTTGTTTGGGAGGTATGGCACATGGTCCTTGCGGTGAAGAGTTCAAATCAGCCTTTTCATGCTTTGTCTATTCCGAAGCAGAACCAAAGGGTATTGATTGTGTTGAAAAGTTTCAACACATGCAAGACTGTTTCAGAAAGTACCCTGAACATTATGAAGACCAATTGAAGGAAACATCGGACGACGAAGAAACCCAAGATAAAGCAAAGGTGAACACTATGGAATCAGCTCCAAATGTTTCAAGTGCAAAGGAAAATGCTGAGAAAAAGGCCCAAAAATCAGATGTAAAAAAGGAATCATTGGATGAAAAGTCTAAACCTCAATAATAACCGGGGTAAAAAGTACAGACGATGATACATGTAAATACAAAAATATTGTCTTGGTTTAATTACTATATATGGTATGATTAGGAAATATACATGAATTAACGCGGGGGTGCGGCGTTTCGGATTAACTTTGCGTAAAGTCGAACTAGGACTAAAATGCATTATTGGTTGTATATACAGGATAATTTGGGGTATGTATGCTTGTTACTTATAGTTTTTTTCCAGATCAATGAACTTTTCCCAAATTTCGTTCATATTTAGTTTTTCAAAACCTTTCCTGTTATCACGTTCTCTAACGTTATACTTTTGTAATCCTACTTCTTCATCACCCACGATAATTAAATAGGAATAATTTTTCAAAATTGCTGACTTGATTCTATACCCGACAGGCTCATTTCTTATATCCAAATCAGCACTAAAGTGCCAATCATTCAAAGCAACAGGCTCCATATCATTTGGCTTTTCCTCGTTGCGCAGTTTTTTTTGCAAAGCGTTGCATAGCTTTAGTTGTTGCTCGTTCTTGGTGTTTACAGGAATGATTATTGCTTGGTAGGGGTTTAACCAGAATGGCCAACGGCCCTCGTTGGAATCGATTAGCAAAGCCATGAATCTTTCGATAGAGCCAAAAGTGGCTCTATGAATCATGATTGGCCTCTTGTACGAATTATCTTGATCTTTGAATTTCAAATCGAACCTCTCAGGTAGTTGGAAGTCTAACTGAATAGTGGCAACCTGATGAGTCTTCCCCAAATGGTCGGTTAGCATTATGTCCAGTTTTGGACCATAAAATGCACCATCACCAGGGTTCAATTTCCATGGTTTGCCTGACTCTTCCAGAATTTCCTTAAGGACTTGTTCTGCATGATCCCACACCTTTACGTCCCCAATGAAATGATCTGGTCTTGTGGAAAAATTTATAAAATAGTTGTTGTCTGTGTCAGCAGCACCCTTAGCGAAGGGGAAAATTTTGTTGTAAACTATGTCGACCAATTTTAAAGAATTGAAGATTTCTGATTTCACCTGGGATGCAGTGCAAAAGATATGTCCGTCATCTTGATGGAATTTTCTCAATCTTGTCAATCCCGATAATGCACCGGATGCTTCATTTCTATGTAGTGGTGAAAAATCTGAGAATCGCAAGGGCAACTCATTATATGACCTATCCTTTTTGCCGAAAATGAGGCAGTGACCGGGACAATTCATAGGTTTCAAACCGTATTCTTCCTTTTCCTCATCAGTGGTCTCCACTTTGAACATGTCATCGGAGTAATTTTCCCAATGACCAGATTTTTCCCAAAGAGTCTTCTTGTAAATCAATGGTGTTATCACCTCATTAAAACCGAACTTGAATTTTTGCTGCAATTTCATAAACTCTATTAATTTGTTAAAGATCTTAGCACCATTAGGCAGGAAGAACATGGACCCAGGAGACAGTGGATCTGTCATGAAGAGATCCTGCCTCTGAGACACCAGAGAAGTCATCGTAGCCGGTGTTGTGGGCGAGACATTCTTAGTGGCCTTTTTGGTGGAATAGAAGACACGATTCCAAGAGCCACTTCGAGGACGGTGGTGTCCTATGAGTTGTCTTTTCATATCGTACGGCAGAAAGGCGTATGCTCAGCTATGCTTATGTATTTATGATATAACTGTGTAAATATTTTTTTTTTTCATGCTCGAGGTTTTAAGGGCGAACTTTAGTTTAATTTTGATTTTTTTGTTAAGAGAAAGCTGTATATATATATATATATATATATTAAAAAAGAGTAAAATAAAGACTTCATGTAGGCTCAACCTCTTATATATGTCGCATCAATCTTCTCCAGAGATGGAGGCAGATTCATGGTTAGTTTTCTTCTGTAAGAAGTTTTATTTTCCATCTGAATGGGGTTCCCCTCCAAATAAATGGTCTCCAAACGTGATAAATTGGACAAGTTCTTGCCTAAACTCTCAAAAGATTGGTCTATCTGGTTGAACGAGGCCCATATGTCGGTTAGATGAGACAGATGATCTAGGTTTTCCAACGAGGTGAGCTTGTTCGATGTGACATCCAGAGTGGTTAACTTTCGGTTTTTCTCTAAACCTTCGATCTTGGTGATGAAGTTGTGTGATAAGTACAGCTCTTCCAAATTAGTCAGTGCTTCCAGATTTTCGATTTTTTTCAATTTGTTGGACTGAATGGATAGGATTTTCAGATTTTCTAGGGGATGTAGGTTGATTAGTCTTGGTAAGAAATTTTTGCCCAACCAGATCTCTTCCAGGTTTTTCAAGCCTTCGAAAGAGTCGGGTTCAATGGAATGAATGTTATTACCACCCAATTCCAAATTTTTCAGCGACTTCAAAGAGGACAGATTTTCTATTTTGGAAATGCTGTTTTGTACAAAGAACAGGTTTTCTAGCAGGGTCAAATTCTCTAGATTCTTTATGTGTTTGATTTTGTTGAACGACAAGTCCAGAGACGTCAATTTGGTCAGTTTGTTAACGTTGGAAGAGATGTGCTTGATCTTGTTATCATAAAAATCCAGGTCAACGATCTTGTCGTGGGGCAATACTTCCACTTCGCTTATACTTTCGATCAGGTTCTGTCTCAAACACAGCTGTCTCAGGTTTTTAAACCTGTAAAGGTTCAGATCTTCAAGCGACTGAATTTTCAAATGGACCAAGTCGATGATCTCTATATCATCAGGCAAATCCTGGGTCAATTCGGAGTCTGCGCTGATGAAGTCGAGATGAGTATCGTCCAAGACTTCAATCTTGCGTTCTTCACCCTGGCCGTCAGTCGTTTTATCAGCAGCTGTATTGTTCATTGATGGCTATGTCGTACTTGGCCTCTTCTTCTTGCTTCTTCTTGAAGTGCACATATCTTTATTTTTTCAAGAATACCTTAAATACAAAGTTCGGGGCAAAATAGCAGACAATGGGAAAAAAGGGAGTAAAGAATAGAGTTGAGTTGAGTAGAGTAGAGTATAGTATTAACAGGGCTGGTTATATATATGTGTGTATATATACGGGTCTTTTGATCTATTTATATACATACGAATATAATATAATATGGCGTGATACGATATAATATGGTAGAGCAAAGGTAAAGCTCAGTTCGCGTCAGGGTTGGAAGCAATGTAGTCGACGGTTTCACCCACGCTTCTCAAGTCATCAGCCACTTTATCTGGGATTTCGATGTCGAATTCTTCTTCGATGGCCACGAGCAACTCGACGGTGTCCAGGGAGTCCAGCCCCAAGTCCTTGTGGAACTGGGTGTCGCTAGAGATCTGTTTGTTGGCGATGCTGGGGGAGTTCTTGTCGAAGGCCTTGATGACGTCGGCGACTCTCTGAGAGACCTGGTCTTTGCTCAAGTTGGCGGAGTAGAACCTTTGTGCGAGTATGGTGTTGGTCATGACGGGACGGGCCAGCATGGTGCGGCACGCAGAGGGAGCCATGCGGGACGAAATTTTGCAGATTGATTTAAACATGGCAATGCTGTGCTGTGCTGTGCTGTGCTGTGCTGTGTTGTGTTGTAGCTGTTATACTGCCCGCGTGATTCTTCTTTGTCTTGCTCTTGTTCTTCTAATCAAAATCCGGTCGGAGGGGCGAAAACAGGCAGCTGACAAATAACGTCTCCGCCGTCTAAGGTGATGTATCCACGTGACTCGAGGAGAAGCTCGAGTCTGACCCCAAATTCGTATGCAAGGTCCAGTAGGTCGGCGTTCCCTGGAAAATACTTGTATTGGTACTACTGCAAATATGGTGCTCGCTGCAGTGTGTTTGTCAAATTTCAACTTTTGACCTTGTGCAGCCGTCTTTACTGTCATTTTTTTTTTTTATTTTTTTCATTTTTTTCAGTGGGAAGCTCATCGCAAAAAAGGAAAAAACTAGTATTCCTGAGTAAAGACCAGAAAGACAATTATAGAGAAGTATAGAGCCCAGATCCCCCAGCACATAGAGTTTTAAGATGGAAGTTGCTCCAGCCTTGTCGACCACGCAGTCGGATATCACGTTCCAGAAGGTGGGCGCCCGCGAAGTCGATAGGTCCGCCTACCTAGGCCCGGACTACAATGGCGATGAGCTCATGCAGCTGATCTCGGATTACTATAATGTCGAGGCCCTCGCGGAGTACCTGGCACAGCATTCGGAGCATCGGAGTGTCACGCTTCAGTTTCCCGACGACTTAATCAAGGACTCCTCGCTGATAATAAGGTCGCTGCAGTCGAAGTTTGCCGATGAGACGATGAAGTTTTGGGTTCTTGCCGACACGGCGTACAGCGCATGCTGTGTGGATGAGGTCGCTGCTGAGCACGTCCACGCGGACCTGGTGGTCCATTTCGGCGATGCATGTCTGAACGCCATCCAGAGTCTGCCCGTGATCTACTCGTTCGGGACCCCATTCGTGGACATGCCATTGGTGGTGGAGAACTTCCGGAGGGCTTTTCCTGACCTGTCCTCGAAAATATGCTTAATGGCCAACGCTCCTTTCTCCAAGCACATGTCGCAACTATACAGCATTTTGACGTGCGACTTGCACTACACCAATATCATATATTCGCAGATAAACACCTCTTTCGTAGAAAAGAGTCTCGTAACCATTCTGGATACTTTCGACACCCCGGAAAATGTGGCCCAGGTCGGTGTGTTTGGCAACAACAGCATATTACTCGGGTCAGGAGGCATCACAGAGGGTGTCTTGCCCGAGGAATACCATCTCTTCCACCTGACCAAGCCTCAGGACCCGAGGTTACTGTACTTGTCTACGGTTTTTCAATCAATCCATATCTTTGATCCAGCCGAGGCTGGTCTTGTGACAGGGCCCTTCCCCTCGCTTATGAAGCGTTACAAATACATGCATGTGGCAAGGACCGCCGGCTGTATAGGTATTCTGGTCAACACGCTGTCGCTGCGCAATACCAGAGAAACTATCAACGAGCTGATCAAGCTCATCAGGGCCCGTGAGAAGAAGCATTACTTATTCGTGGTCGGGAAGCCGAACGTGGCCAAGCTGGCAAACTTCGAAGACATCGATATATGGTGCATCCTCGGCTGCAACCAAAGCGGCATCATTATTGACCAGTTCAACGAATTTTACAAGCCGATCATCACACCCTATGAGCTGAACTTGGCGTTGAGTGAAGAGGTCACGTGGACTGGGAAGTGGATTGTGGACTTCAAAGACGCCATCGATGAAATCGAACAGAACATGGGTGCAGACGATACTACCGCGATCGCCGCCGCCAGTGACGAGCCCGAGTTTGACGTGGTGAGGGGAAGATACACCAGCACATCAAGGCCACTACGAGCGCTAACGCATTTGGAGCTGGAGGCGGCCGACAACGAAGACGATCGTTCCAAGCAGCTGACTACAAGACATACCGCTTCGGGCGCCATTATCAAGGGCACAGTGTCCACCTCTGCGGCAGCATTACAAAACCGTTCGTGGAAGGGCCTCGGGAGCGACTTCGACTCCGTCGAGGTTGATGAAACCGGTGCGGACATCGAAGAAGGTATCTCAGGTGTCGCACGTGGCTATGGGTTTGATCGTACAGACGCTATAAACAAGGAGCACCAGTAGTTCGTGCCGCTGACTTCTGTTTCCCTTTATTTAACTCCAACTTTCTAACAACTTCTCTCCAATAGACTATTTATTAAACGCTATATATACTTTTAAAATTAGCCGCCAGAAACTGGAAAATATATATATCGTGAGACGTGATTGGGAGATTATCCGGGTCATGGATTTGTAGCTTCTTAATTTTTTTACCGGATACTGGAATAAAGGTACTTTTACCAGTGAGCTTGCAGGACATCTAGAGGCTGGCACCGATTTTGAAATTTCGGTAGTGATCAAGATACACAGAAGTAAACTTTTTTTCATATTATGGGTGCTGCTCCTTCCAAAATCGTGGATGGCCTTTTAGAAGACACAAATTGTATGTATATTTGAAGTCCAACAAAGAAAAGAAAGGGGGACTGGTTTACTAACATGTGAGTTTTTGTTCAGTCGATAGAGATGAAATTGAGAGGTTGAGGAAAAGATTCATGAAATTAGACAGAGACAGCTCTGGGTCTATTGATAAAAACGAGTTCATGAGTATCCCAGGTGTTTCATCGAACCCCCTGGCAGGCCGTATAATGGAAGTTTTCGATGCTGATAATAGCGGTGACGTGGACTTCCAGGAGTTCATTACCGGGCTATCCATTTTCAGTGGGCGTGGGTCCAAGGACGAAAAATTAAAGTTCGCCTTCAAAATCTATGACATTGACAAAGACGGGTTCATATCGAATGGTGAGTTGTTCATTGTTTTGAAGATTATGGTGGGTTCTAATCTGGACGATGAACAGTTACAACAGATTGTAGACAGAACCATAATGGAGAATGACGGCGATGGCGACGGGCGTTTGAATTTCGAAGAGTTCAAAAACGCCATCGAAACCACGGAAGTGGCCAAGAGTCTGACATTACAGTACGAAGTTTGACGAAGAAGAAGGCACTTTACTTTTACAGGGTATGTCGAAGATTGTAAATATGCGAATATGTCTCTTTGAGGGGCAAGAAATGAACACTCGTTTCAGTTAAAGTTTACGTTTTAGATATACACATACATATATAATGAAACAAAGAAAAAAGCACTAAAGCAAAAAGTACTCTCTTCCTTTTATTGACAAGATGACGAGCAGTTGCCTCATGAAAATGTCAGTCTTGTACTCTGGCCATTGACGAGCCGAGTTACTACCGTCAAGTAGCGGATAGTAAATTTTTCTTTGGAAAAATATTTTGAAAACAGGCCGTCGTAT
Source organism: Saccharomyces uvarum (assembly GCA_947243795.1). Classification (NCBI taxonomy): domain Eukaryota; kingdom Fungi; phylum Ascomycota; class Saccharomycetes; order Saccharomycetales; family Saccharomycetaceae; genus Saccharomyces; species Saccharomyces uvarum. Next base: position 72,098 of record OX365938.1, read on the forward strand.
AATCAGTCAATACTGAAGCAAATAGCGTCCTTGTTCTGTGATGAAGTGTCATTTTGCTTCATTATAAGCGTACAGACAGCCTTAATATCATCATTCTTAGTGACTCAAAACACTCAAAAATTCAACAATTAATTGGAGGGTTGGCCGAGTGGTCTAAGGCGGCAGACTTAAGATCTGTTGGACGGTTGTCCGCGCGAGTTCGAACCTCGCATCCTTCATTATTTTTTGACCTTCGACTTATTATTCCAGTTTAAAATGTGCCGGGAATGCGAAAGGCAGCAATCAGTTGTTGCATCAAACGAAAATCTGCATCCCCCTCCCCTATTACCGAGTGGTTTCCCCCCACTCTTAGTTTTTTTTTTTATTATTCACCTTTTGTGTTTGAGAAAAAGTAGGAGTATTATCAAACGGAAATAAGGAGGAACCGGGCTGGTTACTACTTGAAAAAATAAAAAAATAAAAAAAAGCTGTCTCAGTGTTGTTTCAAAAGTGGCACTGACACAATATTTATAGGCGTTGACAGCTTATTGTTTAGAGTACAGTTCGATCTCGGAGTGAATAGACTAAAGGAAGCTTCTTTCTTATTACTTGCCTACCACACCAACCTTCAATATAAGAATTCACAAAAAGAAAAGAAATGTTTAAGAAATACAAGAACCAAGACTTGGATATGGCATTCTGGTGGAAGAAAAACCCCAAAACTCCTTCCGATTATGCCAGGTTAATAATCGAACAACTTAACAAATTCAGCTCTCCATCATTGACCCAGGATAATAAAAGAAAGGTGCAAGAAGAATGTACCAAATATTTAATCGGCACTAAGCATTTTATCGTCGGTGATACGGATCCTCACCCAACACCAGAGGCTATCGATGAACTTTATACGGCCATACATCGTGCCGATGTATTCCACGAGCTATTACTACATTTTGTGGACCTGGAATTTGAGGCGAGAAGGGAATGTATGCTCATTTTTTCTATTTGTTTGGGGTACTCCAAAGACAATAAATTCGTTACAGTGGACTATTTAGTCTCACAACCAAAAACCATTTCTTTAATGTTAAGAACAGCAGAAGTCGCCTTACAGCAAAAGGGGTGTCAAGATATTTTTTTAACGGTGGGGAATATGATAATTGAATGCATTAAATATGAACAGCTTTGTAGAATCATACTGAAGGACCCCCAGCTATGGAAGTTCTTCGAGTTTGCGAAGTTGGGTAACTTCGAAATTAGTACGGAATCTCTACAAATCTTAAGCGCTGCATTCACTACACATCCCAAATTGGTCTCTAAGGAGTTTTTTTGTAACGAGAATAACATTGTCAGATTTATCAAATGTATTAACAAACTTATGGCTCACGGGAGTTACGTGACCAAAAGACAAAGCACCAAGTTGCTGGCCTCATTAATCGTCATAAGGTCTAACAACTCATTGATGAATATATATATCAATTCTCCTGAAAATCTAAAGCTTATAATGACTTTAATGACTGACAAATCTAAAAATTTACAGCTGGAAGCCTTCAACGTGTTCAAAGTAATGGTAGCGAATCCAAGGAAATCCAAACCTGTTTTTGATATCCTTGTTAAAAACAGAGATAAACTATTAACATATTTCCAAACTTTTGGCTTAGATTCTCAAGATTCTACTTTCCTTGATGAGAGGGAATTTATTATTCAAGAAATTGATTCCTTACCGCGCATAATTTCATCGACGACAGACAATACTAATAACAATGTATCTTCAAACAATCTGAACTCGCCATCTTCAGTAATAAACAATCAATCGTCGCTCTTGACTCATTCAACAACGCCTGATTCAAGATAACGATTAGAAATTATTGGTTCACTTTATAAAAAATGGAAAGAAAAAGTCGTTTGATAAAAAATCACAATTATTCAAAAGTAAATTTATATACAGGGAGTTTTTATTCGCATTAAAAGGGAAAATCGTACTCATATATACGCTATATATATGAAATATACAAATGGAGGGGCAATAAAGGAAATACACTGAACGGTACAGAGGAATGGGTCAATTGTCCTATTTACGAGTGCTATTCCCAAGATATTAAATCGTAAAAAATACTTATTTATCCAATTTATACAACTATAATAGTTTTTCTGTTACATATACTATTTTTCATTTCCTGGTTCCGTTTTAGATTTTCCATTCTTAATCTTGCTTTTGTTATTTCTTAATAAATTCGATGATGCTGTTGATGATGGTTTCGAAAATAGCGGTAGCCTTTTACTAGGCTCTTTCCCTATGGATGGTGTGATAAGGTGTTTGTCTTTGTTTGAGTCCAATAATGCGTTGGATTTGGATGTTTTTGGATCTTCAGTTTTTCCGAAAAGGTTTAAGTTGGTCTCTGACTTACGGATAATGTTTGATTCTTTGGCAATAGTCAAATCTTTCAATTTCCTCTCCCATAGCGGTACTTGCTGGTCCAATATGGCATTTAATTCAAGTAGTTTTTCCTCATTTCCCAATCTTTCTTTTGGGTTGAAGGGACCAAATTGATATCCACCTTTACCGTCAAATTTTAAAAGATAATTATGGAAATGCCATAAACTAGTTCTATGACAAACGGATATTAATGAAATACCAAACTTTTGGGCATTTTCGTACATTTGTTGCTCCATTTCCGGTGGCACTGCTGATGTACATTCATCAAGGACAGCAAATTTAGGTTTATGATAATACATTCTCGCCATGGCTAACCTTTGTTGAACGCCGACTGTTAATTCCTCGGACCAGTTTCTTACTATACTAAATGCATCACGAATCTCGATACTACATGGCGATTGATTCCCCTCTGATGGCGGTTGTTGTATGCCATTTTTAGAAGTTCTTTGCGCTAAAACAAGTGACATGTTCTCCGTAACTAAATCTTCCAAATCCAATAACTGCAAAATTTTTATTAAGTCTGCATCACCTAAGCTGTAATCATTGTGATACTTTTCTTCAAATTGATCAATCGTGTCTGGGTAAATAATCTGTTCTCTAAAAGTTGACCTATTCCCCATATATGGCCTTTGAGGCAAATAAAAGATTGCACAGTCTTTACCCACAGTTCTACGGGGCATTATTAATTTGGATTGATGATTTTTATTGGCGCTCGCCCTCACTGGCCATAATCCACCAAGAATACGGAATAATGATGATTTACCGCAACCATTAGGTCCAATAATTAACAGATGGTTTCCATGCTCCAAGTCAAAACTTAGTTCCGGAACTAAGACTTGATTTGTAGGAGTTATCAACGGAATGTTTTCGAATTTTATTTTTGAATCATCATATTCCACTATATACCCTTCATTATTCGACTCATCGCCATCACCTTTATTAGCATCCAATAGGTCATTGAACTTATTTAGCCGTAACCTGATGCCACGTAATTGTTGAATATTTCTCTTTAATTCTACAAACCTTCCGATGGAACTAGACGCAGTAACTAATAACCTCCTATTCGTAATGAAATCGGCCGTCATATCATTCTTGGGCTCCTTAAGTTCCAAAGCGTCTTCACTTGGTGGATCTTTAAAGAATATTGGAATTGAACATAACACCAAACCAGCTGCGCCCCAAGTATATTTGATGACAAAAGAAGTAGCAACGTCGTAAATAGCTCTTGCCTTAATTTCTCTATTTAAAAATAGTACCAAACGGTAAAATGAATAATCAACGTTGGCTAATTCTCTCTTCTGCCCTCTTAGCAATGCGATTTCTTCATTGCTAGAATGCAGATTTGAGTGTAAAGATCTAAACCAACTTTCCAAAGACGAACTTACCATTGTAAGCCTTGTAAAATTTGGTTGAATTAACTTTAGCAAAGAATTGGAAGCGTACACGATCAGGCCCAGTGCCAGCGTACCTTCACCCATAACACTAGTATTCGATGTTAATAATTTGAATGAGCAAAGGATCAGGTCCAGCATTGGCTTCAGTAGTTGATTTAGTAGTAACGATGAATTCATCGAAAACGTGTAAATGTCCCTTGTTAAATTATCTTGTATTTCAGATACAGATTCAGCAGAAGCCACGGAATAGAACGTATGATGATTAGAGAGGTATTTTGATAACAAAAAATCCGAGACTTTCCTATTAATAGTGACGGAGCACAACTTGGTTGTATAGCTAATCAAAGAATTGATAAAACTAGCGGGAATCCCAAGAATCATCCATTTCCCCAGTAAAATCTTTGCGAAGTTTGCGTATTGGGCTCTTACTAAGGTGGAAACTAACTGACCATCCAAAGTAGCCACGCGGAGGGACAACAACGTCCTGATATTCAAAAGAATAGCCTGGGTGATAAATAAACCAAGACATTTCCTATCATGTAGCAAAAGTTTGAACAGAAAATCTACCTTTCCCGGCTGTCGTCCTTCTTTATACTTACTTACACTTTCTTTGTCGACGGCTATTGTTCCATTCACTGAATCAGTGCTATGTTTCGAAACTATCGTCAACTCTTTATTGTCATCGTCCTCTTCTTCTTCATCTAGTTCTGCTCCTTTTTCTTCCCCACTCTTTTCACTCTCTGAATCCGTCGACCGAGTATCCTTTTTACTGTTTTTATTATTGCTGGAGCTTGAATTTGAGTTGTAAAGCGTCGCTAACAACAATATGATGTATGAAGAACGCAGTAGATTTACTCTATGTTTCTGATAAAAAATAGATGCTGTTGAAGACATTTGTATATTCTTCGTTAATCGCTTGCAATCGTATTTCTAAATTTTCTGGTCCTTTCTCATTTTCTTGGAACAGACAAGAGAAATCACTTACAATACGGGGGAAACAACTTATACGTACATTTGAATAAGATTACATTTAAATAGAAGATTGGCGTTGATCGAGCCATAAGCCATTATCATCCTGGGATTTGATTTACTCCACATTTCTTTGCCGCCCTTAAATCTCTCCGAGGGTAATGAGAAACAGACGGTGATAGCGATAATTAACGCCGAAGGTATATATATATACCAAAACAAAAGGGAAAACAAGAGTGTAGTTAAAAACACATGAAAACACTTCAGTGAGCATTAGTACTTTTTTTTGATTATATTAAGCTATTTAAAAGAATACTGAACATGACATACATATTATAGTCTTTGTATAGGGGAAATTAGAAAGGCTTGAAAACGTTAATTGGACTTGAAAAAAAAAATGAATAAAGAATATTTAAATTAAGTTATCACTCGCTGGTTATTGGCACCCGTTGTTGATTCATTGGGGACGTTCGGAACCAGGCCTGCGTGATGTAGTTCCTCTTCATCGCTTGTACTTCTTATGGCGTCAGTGTTGTTTGCAGAGCTGCTACCGTCAATTGCAGTAACTTCGTTGCGATTGGCATTCTTTTCAACGTCACTATCGTCATTGTCCAGATTTTTGCCGGCAGCAACAGTGGCAGCTGGGAGGGCAGCGCCATCTCCATACACGTAGGTTTCGCCATTTTTGTCTAGCGTGGCTCTGGATACGTAACGACCACTTATCCTGTTCCTCCACCACGTGCAAATCATCAATACAGCAGCGATAACGGACAATGCAAAGGCTGTCCATGTCAACCCCATATAAGCCGAACCAGCTGTGAATACAACACCAAATTTATCATCAGCAGTACCACTTTTTATGATGTCGATCATAACGGCAATGATAGTAGCTCCCAACCCCGTAAATAAACCAACGCAGACGTATAGGGCTACGGTGATGAGCCATAATGGTTGTCTAATCATATACCCGTTAAAATACAGTAATATGGTGAAGACGATGGTAGAGAAAGCGAAGACGATTGCCAATAGGTTCATAGCCAGAACGGACTTCACAGCCGGCACGTACTGGTGCTCCCTGCGTAGCAATTTCCCTTGCAAGTATAGATCGTCGGCGGTAATATTCAGAGCATTCAAATAAGGCTGGAAATCCGAGGCAATCAATGCGTTGTAGATAATCGACCTGAAGTCCAAGTTTTGCACAGCATGTGCGGAGCTGCAATCAAGGATTTTGTTTTCCAGATTGGCATGACACAGTGTGAAGATGGATAGACGGAAGTAAACCGGAATCTTTAAGTACTCCAAGATATTCGGCGTGAAAGTCCTTAATTCCGTGGAGGAGATGGGTTCAACAGACTTGGCTTCCGCTAATATTTTCAAAATGGGCAAGAACGTCTGAGGGTTTTCTTGAGCCCATGACGTTAGCGTCACCAAGGATGAAAATGTAGTTTTCGGGTCACTGGATGCACCTAGAAGATTAAACAGATATGGGATGTACTGTGTAGTGCTCGAATTGCCCGATAGATCGGATTGCAATTCGGACAGGATGGTCAACGTCTCGCTGGTGTTACTAGAGGAGCTTATCACGTCATCCAACCCGACGAGTTGCTGAGTGGATTGGGTGGTATTCGTCACAGCGGCCAGGGATTGTACCGAGGTGGTCACCATGGTGGAATTGCTCGAGCTATCCATTAGCTGGGTCAAGGCGGCAAAGGCTGTCTTAGCCGACGATGACTGCGTAACGTTTTTTTCCAGCAAGTCAGTCAAGGTGCTCAAGGTCTGGTTCGTGGACGTTGTGTCGTTTAGCAGCACTTGTACTGCGTTAAAGGCATCTGCGTCAGCCGCGGGCACTAGCTGTTGCAAAGAGCTGAAGGTGCTGTTCAGGGAACCGCCGTCCGAGATTGTATTTTGTAGTTGGGTTAAAAGCGTTTGCGCCAGCGAGGAGGGGATGGTAGTGTTCATCAAGCTGGCCAAGGCCGTCATTGTAGCGGTTTTGTTCGTGGACAGTGCGAATAGCTTGAAAACAGGCAGCAATTGCGCCTTTTCAGCCATTGTCAGATTGTTCAGAGTGAGCAAAGCGTCTGTCGAGTTTTGAGGGTTGTTCGAATCCTGCAGCAAGTCCAGGACCAAAGAGGTGGAGTCGCTTGAAGAGTTCGAGCTGCCCGAAGACAGCGACGCGGAAACCAACATGGACAAGCCATCCAAGGTTTCAGTGGAGTTGCTCGAGTACTTCAGCAACCCGTTGATTTCCGCCAACTGCTTGGTGCTGGAGGCGGGGTTGCCGCTGATGGCTAAGGGAGCCAACTCGGTCAATGACTCGATAGTCACCGTGGTGTTTTCAGCGTTGGACAGCAGCGTCAACAGCGGTGTCAGAGCCGGCGTGTCGGCAATATTTTTCATCGCGCCAAAAATCGCATCCAAAGAGCTGTTCGGAGCGGTCAAGGCGGAGCCCAGTATGGTCAAGATGGGGCCGATCTGCGGGATCACTTTGCTCACGTTGATGTGTCTGATATCGGCCTCGCCGATGTATATATTGGTTAAGGGCTTGTAGTCTGAGGTGGAGCCTGCTGTAGCGACAATAATCAGTATTAGTATGGTGAACATAAAAAGTATGCACACGGACAGTATCGTCCAAATGGACCCCTTCGATAGGGGGGTGCGGTAGTGTCCAAACTTCATGTTTTACTTTTCTGAGGGCACTGTAAAGTTTTTTCACTGGAGCAAGCAGCAGCACCAATACATATTTTTTTACGAGCTGGCTTATATACAAACGCGACAACTATCCTTACTAAGAGTTGGGGTTTTTGGCCAGAAAGTACGTCGAAGACATCGGGTATAGCACGGAAAATGCCAATAACTCGATAGGCCCTACTACAACTTCTTTGCCGCAGCCTTCTAGAAGTGCCGCCCTTACAACGAAATCCCCACCACCCCAGCAATTGAAGTGGCAAATCGCACAATTTCACTGATTCCGAGCCGTATTCGTCCTATTCGGCTCGGAATGGGATGTGTTTGCACTACTGAGTTTGCGCTCTTCTCGAGTCTGTTTCTTGGCCATGGCACGGCGCAATCGACCCGTCGCTCCGAGCGATGTTTCACAGGACCCGCAAATAAGGTTTTCGTGCCCCCCTTTTTAAGCGCGGGGTAAACTCAACAAAATGTGCCAGGGAGTCAAGACAAGGAAGGCCAAGCCAATGTAGAGCAGAGCGTGCGATGATTATCATCCCCTCTGCTCCAACCAAACCGGCAGCTCCAGCCCCGTGGACGAATCTGCCGGTCAACTTGATCGTTTTCAGTATATAAGTATATGAGTAGAGACGGTGATGGATTGGTGAATATGTGTTCTCCAGGGACTTCGGTGTTCCTTTCTATAGCTCTATCGTTTTCCGGTTTTTCGGTTTCGGTTTTTCGTTTTAAGCTTTGGTGCCAGGCCCTTACTCCAATGTTTGCTTCCCTTTTTTTTTCTTCATGCAGGGCGAGGCCATGGTGGTGTGTAAGCGCCCATGCTTCTACGAATGCGTGACACCTCTCCTCATAGCTACGGTCCGGCCGGTCCCATCCAGCCGTTCCGATGGCACAGCGGAGACTACGGTGGCGTCATAATGCTGTCACTTGCAAGAAGGATGGAAAAAGAAAGACTGTGCGGAGTTGGGGTGATCCATTTTCCGTTTTTTATGTATGTCTATTATCTATTGCTGGCTTGTATATATCGTTTTTTTTCTTGTGAATTGGGCGGCTTTCATTGAATTCTCAGCAGAGAGTCATCGGGTTTATAGACCATGTTGTAATTAAACCCCGATATCACGCCGTTGAAGTCGTTTCTGAATATACGGTCGTCGATGATAAGTTGAAGAGAAAGACCGAAATATGGGCCCCATAAAGGCCTTGCCTTATTCATATCGTTGAGGCGGTTTCCGGTTCCGTTTCCGCTGGTGTTGGGCTGAATGGGGACTGTCGCGTCTTGTCCCATCTTGTCTTTTCCGCTTTCGTCGAACCTGACTTTGCAGTTGACGTTGCATATCAACGTCCCGGACCCTGGGATAACGTGGTAGTCTATGCCGGTTAGCGCGTGCTGTGTTTGGACCACCTGAGTTTGCCACATTTGTAAGAAAATGGCGGCTTGCGCAAAGGGCGTCGCATTGAGTATTATTCTGCAGTTATTTGGGTTGAAGAGCTGTACGAATTGGGCCATCTTGTTTGGGTCTGGGTCATCCAGATGTGCCAATATCTTCTTGGTGAACGTGGACGCTATCTGCGCTTGGTTCGCATCGTTCATTACCATAGCGTTGCTGTTGGTATTCATGTTGTTGTTGTTGTTGGTATTCTTCTTCTTGTTCAGCAGCCGTCCCGCCACGATTTTGGTTCTATGGGGCTAAGCATATAACGGTCTACTGTCTCAATGTACATGCTATATACGATTCAGCTTTCTTTTTTCACTTTTTTTTTTCCAGTACCGTCCAGAAATATCATTCTGTACGGGAAAGTCTGGAGTAAACGTCTGTATGAACTCTGGCAAGGATGCCCATCGAAAACAATGTGTACTGTAACAAGAGGTTTGCGTTTAGTGGGTTCGCGATTTGATCTTGGATTGAAGGTTTTTTGACTGATCCTGCAGTCCACGCAACGAACCAGGCCAAATAAAAAAAAATGGAGACTGCAAGTCGATAAGCATGATAGCGCAGGCTCTGTTTTTGATCCGCCCCTAACTAGTAAGGGTTCCAGATCATACTGTCAGCCAGGCGGCCGCCTCTTGTATCGTACAAACGCCAGGCGTTTCCGCTATTGTATATCCTTTTAATTAGCGTTCTTATTCAGCCATCTCGGAATCGGCCCCCCATTTGGTCACCATGCTCCTTTTCGATGGCGAAGTCCTTTTATCCTCCGCCATCTTATTTACCGTGCGGTGCGCCGTTTTCTGAGACGCCGCTAACCAGCCAAAAAAATGGTTGCCTTTTCTTACCCAAAAGAGATCAGTTTATCTGATTACTTTCCCCTTTTAGGATATGTGCGCCAAGCGAACATCTGATTTCGAGGTTGTGTCTCTAATTGTGGAAATGCCATTTTATTTTTGAATTTTTGATTGATCATTTTCCTTACATGGACCAAACCAGCAGTATAGATCATGATCAAACAGTTTTTTACATAGCATTGATATATAATAGTAAAGCATTCCTAATATGCATGATCTGAACATGGAATTCCACATACCTCGAAGAAATACAAAAGAAACTTTCATTCATTCATTCACGCAGAAATAGCATTTCAATTATTATAAGAACTAAACAAGTCAGATAAGACAGCAAAACACCTTTTAAAGAAATAGTACATTCCTTCATCAACTTTAAGAGTCCAGTTTTTTCTTTTCCGAAACAAAATACCAAAAAAATCCATATACTCAGCTTCCCAACAACCATTGGTTCCTGCTTAAGATAAAAGGGAAAAAAACAAACTTCCAATCTTCATTTTGTCGCGTTCATTCTTATTGCTTCAATATAATCCATTCTTTACTATTGCTTGACATCATTTCCCTGAACAAAAAGCAACAAAAAAAAATGTCAAGTTTATACCTTAAATCACCGTTACATGCATTCTCTGCTGGTCCAGACTCACATGCAAACGGATCTTATTTTGATAATTTATTACTGCCTTCGTTCTCCAAACCGTCTAATAACAACAATAATAATGATCATAACAATAATGATATCACGGCTGGTAACAATATACATTCTGCATGTCCTAGGAAATATTCATTTCACTCCCTCAATGTGTCACCAATTTTACCTCCATTGTCTTTGGCTAATGAAATACTCGGCAAGAAGTCAAATACCGCACCAGCATCACCACATCACATGTCTTACACTCCAATTTCGTCATTGACGCCCAGCAGCTCGCCAGAATTTAATAAGGCCAGCTTATCTCAAATCAGTTTCACGAACCCATTAAATTATGGGTCTAATCTAGGAATTTCATCTCACTCACAAGCTCAACTACCATTGTTGGACAGATTATCGTCCGTCTCTTTCTCTAAGAGACCGGAACACTGCCAGCAAGCCTTACCGTCGTTAAGGCATCTACAATTACTACCCAGTCCTCTTTTACAAGAAAATGCAGCACGTTTCCCTGATACATCAAAACGTACGCCTTATTGGAAAACCAATCTCACTCATTGGTGTAAGGATACAAACTATCAAGACTATGTCAAAATACGCGAAGGAGTGGCCCGATTTAAGCCACTCAGTATACCAAACTTGGCACACGAAAATAATGATAGTTCAAACAGGGAAGGAAGTTTTTACAGCAAAGAATCAGAGTCAACTAGATCATCCAAGCATCACTCATCGTCTAATTATACTTTTGCCCGTACTAAACTGATTCCCTCGATTTTGGAACCAAAAGATCAATTCAAAGATTTATCTAATAACGCATGGAGTATCACTCCTCCTGTTACCCCACCAATGAGCCCACCGACTACTAGAACTATGGAACGAACATCTTCTAAAGATGCAAATAGTTCGTTTTTTGAAGATCAACCTAACAACAATGATCCGATATTCAATCCAATAATTAGTGAAAAGTTAGTTCAAGAAGTAAAACAACAAAGACAGTTGAAAAGGAGTTTATTTCCTACGCCAGCCCCCAGTCATAAAAAGACAAATAGTTTTAAAGCCTTACAAATGAAAAAATTGCTTGCCAACAGAGACATTCTATCGAATAATTCCAAATCCAGTATAAGGAAACCCTCAAAGAACAAAATCTCTAAACAAGCATCAAATGTTTTCCGTAACACTGCAAGACAATTGGTCATGAAACTGGATAATCCAAGCTACAGCTCCGTGTCATCATCTCCATCTCCTTCCACACCGACGAAAAGTGGCAAAACGAGATCGAGATCATCTTCACCTGTACGCCCCAGAGCACCCACTCAATCTCCAATATCACCCAATTATCACAGATTTGCCCTAGATTCTCCCCCACAAAGCCCTCGAAGATCATCCAATTCAAGCATTACGAAAAAGGGGAGTAGAAGGTCTAGCGGCTCATCGCCCACTCGCCACCATACCAGAGTGTGCGTATCATGCCATTCTAGCGATTCGCCTTGTTGGAGACCATCATGGTCGCCAAGAAAGCAAGACCAACTATGTAACTCCTGTGGCTTGCGTTATAAGAAAACACATACGAGATGTTTGAACGATATATGTCGCAAGATCCCCACAAAGGGTGAAATAAACATCATGAAATCCAATGGCATAGACAGAGAATTCGTCCCTGAACGCAATTGTGAAATTGAAGGGTACCGCTGCTTATTCTGTAATTACATAACTGAGACTGTGGAGAACTAATACATAGATAACTGAAACTCCTAGCAATAGCTCGAGTCATTATCACGATAAAGCTGTATAGTTCTCCGCTCATCGTCCACAGCTCTATATAAACTACTAATACAAACACATTATCTCTCTCATCCTTGCTTTTTTTTTAGCACTTGCGACATCTTCGCTTTTTTTTCCCCCAATGAAATTTTTTTTGCGCCGTGCTGACGTTTTCCGCGCATTTCGAGGTGAAATCATTTCTGTAAGCTTCTTCCGTGTAATAGATTGAACACTTTTTTGCCAGTTTATTTTGAGGCTTTAAGGAGATTTCTGTCACATTAAAGTGACCCGTCTTACTTTGATCAATTTTATATCTTAGTCATAATTGTGCAGTTAAAGAGCACGGAAAGAAGAACGTTTCCATCTTCAGTTTGTCATTTAGATTTTGAGACCAACTTTTTTTGTTTTTAAAAAGAAAGTAACGTTACATTTAGCTGTTCTTTAAGTTTTAACTAACCATCAGAACTTTTTTCTTCTCCAACACAAAGAATAGAGGCTATCGTGCTTTAAGACTTTGGTATCAAGATTCAATATCTTTTAATTTCTTTCCAGGTCACTTCATAATTCGCGATGTCTAGTGCTCAAATCGGCAATGCTCTGTCGAGTTCCACTACTACTCTAGTAGACCTATCGAATAACTCTTCTTCCATCCAGAACAAGCAATACCGCAAGGATGATAGGGCCCTCAATAGCCTATTGGTTGACCTAAAGAATAACCCAGACTCGGGCATCCTGCCGCATGATCAATCACATGCTGAAATTTTCCAAGCTTTGAAAACTCGCATTGGTAAGATCAATAACGACACTTGTGATCCCGGTGAAGAAAGTTCTTTTTTCATATGCGATTTGGGTGAAATCAAAAGATTGTATTACAATTGGGTCAAAGAACTACCAAGAATCAAGCCATTTTATGCAGTAAAGTGTAATCCCAATCCAGAGGTTCTTTCATTGCTAGCAGAATTAGGCGCTAACTTTGACTGTGCTTCCAAAGTAGAAATTGACAGAGCTCTAGCAATGAACATTTCTCCAGATAGAATCATATACGCTAACCCTTGTAAAGTAGCGTCTTTTATTAGATATTCAGCATCAAGAAATGTAATGAAATCTACTTTCGATAACGTGGAAGAACTATACAAGATCAAACAATTCCATCCCGAATCTCAATTATTATTAAGAATTGCCACCGATGATTCTACAGCTCAATGCCGGCTTTCGGCTAAATATGGGTGCGAGATGGATAAAGTAGACTCGTTATTGAAATGCATCAAGGAATTGGGCTTAAACCTAGCGGGTGTTTCATTCCATGTGGGCTCAGGTGCTTCTGATTTCACAAGTTTATACAAGGCTGTCAGAGACGCAAGAACCGTATTTGAAAAAGCCGCTAACAAATATAACTTGCCGCCTTTGAATATTTTAGATATAGGCGGCGGGTTCCAATTCGAATCTTTCAAGGAATCGACTGCTGTTTTGCGTTTAGCTTTGGACGAATTCTTTCCTGTGGGTTGTGGTGTTGATTTAATTGCTGAGCCTGGTAGATATTTTGTGGCCACGGCATTCACTTTAGCAACTCACATAATTGCCAAGAGAAAGCTATCAGAAAAGGAAGCGATGATTTACACCAACGATGGTGTTTACGGGAACATGAATTGTATTTTATTTGATCATCAAGCACCTCACCCAAGGACTTTATACCACGATTCGAAATTCTATTACGATGATTTTGAATCCACCAGCGCCGAACTCGATCCTATTAGCAAGACAAGAGCTACATACCCATATAAAGTGTCTATTTGGGGTCCTACCTGTGACGGTTTGGATTGTATTGCCAATGAATACTACATGAAGCATGATGTTGTTGTCGGCGATTGGTTCTATTTCCCTAATTTGGGCGCCTATACTTCATCTGCAGCTACTCAATTTAACGGTTTTGACCAGACCGCGGATATCGTTTACATCAATTCAGAATCCGACTAGAGGAGATGTAATCGCTTACACACTTTCTCATTAGAAACAAAAAAAACAAGGAGAGGAAATACGCCGTCGCCTTGGTATACATGGGCGTCACGCTGAGGCGGTCAGTGGATGATGATATGTCACGGTTGAAGAATCGCTTGCTCGTGAACACCAAAAAAAGCTTGTCTATGTTCAGAAGCATTTTTTTTTTATATTTAATTTTTTTTTTTTATGTTTAGTACGCACTATTTAAAAAAAGAACAGAATCTTTTCTTAGCGACCTTAATGGTCAAGTTTCTCTTTTTTTTTTCATGTTTTGGAAAAGGCGGACGAACATACATTGAACAGTAACTAAAGTGCTACCATACATACAACAGCAAGCGTACCAGCATCAAGAAGCTGTTCCTTTAATCTTTTGTTTGTCCGCGGGTCCTTTCCAAACTGTCTTCCACACTTCCCTTAAGATTTGAAGAGGGCAGCACTACATCGATAGACTCATATTTATTTCAAAAGACATCAATTGACAACGGAATGATGGAGAAGAAACCGAAATGCCAAATAGCAAGGACCAAGCCGTCGATTGAGAACGTCATACCATACAACCAATTCAAGAAAACACAGCCGCGATTCAACGGCAACTTTTCCACCCTGACCAATGATGAGGAATACATAATACTGTTTGGCGGAGGTCGAGACTTGGTCTTAGGCTCTTTGACGCCTTGTGCGAGCTCCCATTTGACCAACCAAGCCAGCTCACAGGACCCCAGCGAATATGGGACAGACCTGTTTGTTCTCAACAGCTGTATTGTCATCTGGTTCAATGGGCTGGGATACGGGCTAGAAATACCATACAGCAGCGTTCTGTACCATGCATCGAGACGACTGCCGGAGGGAAGAGACGGGCTTCGACTAGAGGTTTTGCTGACTTTGGAAAGGGACGAAGTGTTGGACATGCTATACCAAAGCCTCGCGCCAAAGGCCAGCGAATTCTGTGAGGACGAGGACGAGGCCCACAACTTGGCTTTCACCCTGCAGAGCGTGGAGCTGACCATCAGGCCCGAATACTCGATATACGATCGGCATTACAACAACGAAATCGAAACTCTCTTCACGTTCGAGAACTTCGGCGTGAACAGGGGCGATGACTTGGTGAACAATTGTAATGAAGCGCTAGCCGTATGCATGGACCTGCACGGGACCGACGCGGGAGACCAAGATCAAGATCAAGAACGAGACCTCGGCCTGGGGCTTGAGGGTGCGCTCGATTCCAACGCCACGTATGCTGCGCTAGGAGACACTATCCATGGACCGCCAGTGTTCCAGAACGATGGCCTGGCAGACGATCTGGACGGGGATCTCGTTATGGACAACGTGGTCTCCAGGGGCGGCCCGGAGGCCAGCATGTCTATGGAGTTCTACGCAAATCAAAACCTGACTGGCACGAAGAACGCCAGAGACGAATGAACAAGATCCATTACGAACCATGCCACTGTGCCACGCTCGCCTCGTCGTCTACGAGACCGTTTCGTTTGCCTTCGTATATACTGTTCTGTAGCAAAGTAATGAATGTTCAGCTGCCCGTATGGCCGCACGAAGGCTTAGAGTGTCTCCTTCTTGCAGACCGCATGTGAAAATAAGCAGCAAGTTCGCATCTGCACAAGGCAGCCGTGCACCCACGGCCCATCCTCGTGCGGGTAGCACCCACACGAGCCCCACATCGCGTCGTACGAGGTGCAGGCACTGCTCGTTGCTCCCCTCGTCCCCAACAACAAACGACGGCCCTAAAAAAAAACTTCACATGCCACAGCCAAGCATAATTACGCAACAGCGATCTCTCCGTCGCGCAAGCTAAAAGAAATTGTTGAAAAATAGAAATAATCGCAAACAATACGTTGTTGCTATTTAACGCTTCTGGTCTGACAGTTCGTGTGCCTTTCGGAATCACCTAAAAAGTGTTGAACGATTCACTGCGACAATAATCAGAGATTACAGTTGGCATTTTGGCATTTTGGCATACTTTTTATCGATTGAACCATCTCCTCCAAACAATTTTCTTTTTTTCTCTGTTCTGCAGGACCGATTAAAATTGAGTATATATACCATAATCTATATAAGCGGCTTCCAACAAAGTTATAGGGGAAACCAAAAAAATTAAAGGAAAAAAAAAAGGTATTGATAAGGAAAAACGAACCAAGGGACAAGAAATTAAAAAGTACATTCAACTTTTTCACATTTGTTATCACCTACACTACAAAAAGAAGAACAAACAGCTTTTCAAGGAACTTTCTCTCTTCCTCTTTCAATTATATTATTTCTTTTTTTCCATACAGCTAAAGGTCAAATATATTCTTATATGCTCTTTGAATATTTATAAAAAAAAATATACAAAGAAAAGAAACTACAAGAACAACATAAGATCATCCGGAAAATCAGATTATAGACTGAGATTTCGCTCATTTTAGTATTTATTCGCCACACTCTACTGCTCTATTATTCGCTCATCATGGATGCTTATTCAACCAGACCATTAACGCTTTCTCACGGTTCTTTGGAACACGTGCTGCTGGTGCCTACCGCTTCATTTTTCATTGCTTCGCAACTACAAGAACAATTCGTCAAGATTTTGCCCGCTCCCACCGAAGGGTTTGCCGCAGACGAGGAGCCTACCACACCTGCTGAACTAGTGGGGAAATTCCTTGGCTACGTATCTTCTCTGGTCGACCCTTCCAAGGTCGGTCAATTCGATCAAGTCTTGAACCTTTGTTTGACAGAATTCGAAAACTGTTATTTGGAGGGTAACGACATTCATGCCTTGGCCGCTAAATTATTAAAGGAAAACGACACAACTTTGGTAAAGACCAAGGAACTTATCAAAAACTACATCACCGCTAGAATAGTGGCCAAGAGACCATTCGACAAAAAATCGAATTCTGCTCTATTTAAGGCTGTTAGCGAGGGAAACGCACATTTAGTCGCCATCTTTGGTGGTCAAGGTAACACCGACGACTACTTCGAAGAACTACGTGATCTATATCAAACTTATCATGTCTTGGTGGGAGATCTAATCAAATTCTCCGCTGACACTTTAAGCGAACTGATTAGAACCACTTTGGATGCTGAAAAAGTCTTTACTCAAGGTTTAAACATATTAGAATGGTTAGAAACCCCTTCAAATACCCCAGACAAGGACTACTTACTATCTATTCCAATCTCGTGCCCCTTAATCGGTGTCATTCAATTGGCTCATTACGTTGTCACTGCCAAACTTTTGGGTTTCACTCCAGGTGAGTTAAGATCTTATTTGAAGGGTGCTACAGGTCATTCTCAAGGTTTGGTTACCGCTGTCGCCATAGCTGAAACAGATTCATGGGAATCTTTCTTTGCCTCCGTAAGAAAGGCCATTACTGTATTATTCTTTATCGGTGTCCGTTGTTACGAAGCATATCCAAACACTTCCTTGCCACCATCTATCTTGGAGGACTCTTTGGAAAACAATGAAGGTGTTCCATCTCCAATGTTATCCATTTCCAACTTAACTCAAGAACAAGTTCAAGACTACGTAAATAAGACCAACTCTCATTTGCCAGCAGGAAAGCAGGTAGACATTTCTTTAGTCAATGGTGCCAAGAACTTGGTCGTATCAGGCCCACCACAATCACTATATGGTTTGAACTTAACTCTAAGAAAGGCCAAGGCCCCATCTGGATTAGATCAATCAAGAATTCCGTTCAGTGAAAGAAAGTTGAAGTTTTCCAATAGATTTTTACCTGTTGCATCACCTTTCCATTCTCATTTATTGGTTCCAGCTTCCGATTTGATTAACAAAGACTTAATTAAAAACAATGTCAGTTTCGAAGCTAAGGATATCCAAATCCCAGTTTACGACACTTTTGATGGTTCAGATTTAAGAGTACTATCGGGTTCCATCTCCGAAAGAATCGTTGACTGCATCATTAGATTACCAGTCAAATGGGAAACTACAACACAATTCAAAACCACTCATATACTAGATTTCGGTCCAGGTGGTGCTTCTGGTCTAGGTGTCTTGACTCATCGTAATAAAGATGGTACCGGTGTTCGTATTATCGTTGCTGGTACTCTAGACATCAACCCAGACGGTGATTACGGGTTCAAGCAAGAAATCTTCGACGTTACCAACAATGGGTTGAAGAAAAATCCAAACTGGTTGGAAGAATACCATCCAAGATTAATCAAGAACAAATCCGGCAAAATTTTTGTCGAAACCAAATTCTCTAAATTAATTGGTAGACCTCCTTTATTAGTTCCTGGTATGACTCCATGTACCGTTTCGCCAGATTTCGTTGCTGCTACTACTAATGCTGGTTACACCATTGAATTAGCAGGTGGTGGTTACTTCTCCGCAGCAGGTATGACTGCTGCTATCGATTCTGTGGTCTCACAAATCGAAAAGGGTTCAACCTTCGGTATCAACTTTATTTACGTCAATCCATTCATGTTACAATGGGGTGTTCCATTAATCAAAGAACTAAGAGCTAAAGGCTATCCAATTCAATTCTTGACCATTGGTGCTGGTGTTCCATCTTTGGAAGTTGCCAGTGAATATATAGAAACACTAGGTTTGAAGTACTTGGGGTTGAAACCAGGTTCCATTGATGCCATCTCTCAAGTCATCAACATTGCTAAAACTCATCCAAATTTCCCAATTGCTTTGCAATGGACTGGTGGTAGAGGTGGTGGTCACCATTCTTTCGAAGATGCTCATACTCCAATGTTACAAATGTATTCTAAGATTAGAAGACATCCAAACATTATGTTGATCTTTGGTTCCGGTTTCGGTTCTGCTGATGACACTTACCCATACTTGACTGGTGAATGGTCAACAAAATTCGACTATCCACCAATGCCATTTGATGGTTTCCTATTTGGTTCCAGAGTTATGATCGCAAAGGAAGTCAAGACTTCCCCCGATGCCAAGAAGTGTATTGCTGCTTGTACTGGTGTCACTGATGACAAATGGGAACAAACATACAAGAAGCCAACTGGTGGTATTGTCACTGTTCGTTCTGAAATGGGTGAACCAATTCACAAAATCGCTACCCGTGGTGTTATGCTATGGAAAGAATTTGACGAAACTATCTTTAACTTGCCAAAGACCAAATTACTACCAACTTTGGAAGCTAAGAGGGACTACATCATTTCAAGATTAAACGCTGACTTCCAAAAGCCATGGTTCGCTACCGTTAATGGCGAAGCTCGCGATCTAGCTACCATGACTTACGAAGAAGTCTCAAAGAGATTAGTGGAATTGATGTTCATCAGATCTACCAACTCTTGGTTTGATGCTACTTGGAGAACCTTTACCGGTGATTTCCTACGTCGTGTTGAAGAACGTTTCACTAAGAGTAAGACATTGTCTTTGCTTCAATCCTACTCTTTATTAGACAAGCCTGATGAAGCTCTTGAAAAAGTTTTCAATGCTTATCCTGCTGCCAAGGAGCAATTCTTGAACGCACAAGATATTGATCACTTTTTGAGTATGTGCCAAAATCCAATGCAAAAGCCTGTGCCATTTGTTCCTATCTTAGATCCTAGATTTGAAATCTTCTTCAAGAAGGATTCATTGTGGCAATCCGAGCACTTGGAAGCTGTTGTCGATCAGGATGTTCAAAGAACATGTATCTTGCACGGTCCTGTTGCAGCACAATTCACAAAAATCATTGATGAACCAATTAAGAGTATTATGGATGGTATTCATGACGGCCACATCAAGAAGTTGTTACATCAATACTATAGCGACGATGAATCCAAGATTCCAGCCGTTGAATACTTCGGTGGTGAAAGCCCAGTTGACGTACATGATCAAGTTAAGTCTACCGCATCTGAAGACTCTGCTGTTTTCAAGGCAACTTCTTCTACAGATGAAAAAAGTTGGTTCAAAACTTTAGCTGGATCTGAAATTAACTGGAGACACGCAAGTTTCTTGTGCTCCTTTATCACTCAAGATAAAATGTTTGTTTCTAATCCTATTAGAGAAGTATTCAAGCCAAGCCAAGGTATGGTTGTTGAAATTTCTAACGCAAAGACTCCATCAAAAACTGTTATCACTCTTTCAGAGCCTGTACAAGGTCAAGTCAAACCAACTGTTACATTAAGATTATTAAAAGATAACTTGATTCAAATGGAAATGATTGAGAACCGTACCATGGATGGGAAGCCTGTCAGTTTGCCATTACTATACAACTTCAACCCAGACAATGGTTTTGCTCCAATTTCTGAAGTTATGGAGGACAGAAACCAAAGAATTAAGGAAATGTACTGGAAGTTGTGGATTGATGAACCTTTCAATTTGGACTTTGATCCAAGAGATGTCATCAAGGGTAGCGACTTCGAGGTTACTGCCAAGGAAGTTTATGACTTTACTCACGCCGTCGGAAACAACTGTGAAGATTTCGTTTCCAGACCTGGTAGAACAATGTTGGCTCCAATGGATTTCGCTATTGTTGTTGGATGGAGAGCTATCATTAAGGCTATCTTCCCTAACACAGTTGATGGTGACTTATTGAAATTGGTGCATTTGTCTAACGGTTATAAGATGATTCCTGGTGCTAAGCCATTGCAAGTTGGTGACGTTGTTTCAACTACCGCCGTGATTGAATCCGTTGTCAACCAACCCAATGGTAAAATTGTCGATGTTGTAGGCACTTTATCAAGAGACGGTAAGCCAGTTATGGAAGTCACTTCTTCTTTCTTCTACAGAGGTAACTACACTGACTTTGAAAACACTTTCCAAAAGACTGTTGAACCTGTCTACCAAATGCATATCAAAACCTCAAAGGATATTGCTGTTTTGCGTTCCAAGGAATGGTTCCAATTGGATGACGAAGATTGTGATTTATTGAACAAGACTTTGACTTTCGAAACCGAAACTGAAGTCACTTTCAAGAACGCTAACATTTTCGCCTCAGTGAAATGTTTTGGTCCAATTAAAGTGGAATTGCCAACTAAGGAGACAGTCGAAATTGGTATTGTTGATTACGAAGCTGGTGCTTCCCACGGTAACCCAGTTGTTGACTTTTTGAAGAGAAATGGCTCCACTTTGGAACAAAAGGTTAACCTAGAAAATTCTATTCCAATTGCTGTTCTTGAGTCATACACTCCAAGTACTAATGAGCCATATGCTAGGGTTTCTGGTGATTTGAACCCAATTCATGTTTCGCGTCATTTTGCTTCTTACGCTAACTTACCAGGTACCATCACACACGGTATGTTCTCCTCCGCATCTGTTCGTGCTTTGATCGAAAACTGGGCTGCTGACAGTGTTTCATCCAGAGTGCGTGGTTACACTTGTCAATTTGTCGACATGGTTTTGCCTAACACTGCTTTGAAAACATCCATTCAACATGTTGGTATGATCAACGGGAGAAAATTGATCAAATTTGAAACTAGAAATGAAGAAGATGTTGTTGTTTTGACTGGTGAAGCTGAAATTGAACAACCTGTTTCTACTTTTGTCTTTACTGGTCAAGGTTCGCAAGAACAAGGTATGGGTATGGAATTATACAAGACATCCAAAGCTGCCCAAGACGTTTGGGATAGAGCTGACAGCCATTTCAAAAATACTTACGGTTTCTCCATTCTGGATATCGTTAAGAACAACCCAATTAATTTGACAATCCACTTCGGTGGTGAAAAGGGTAAAAAGATCAGAAAAAATTACTCTGCCATGATTTTTGAAACTATCGTTGACGGAAAGTTGAAGACTGAAAAGATTTTCAAGGACATTGATGAACACAGTACCTCTTTCACATTCAAATCTGCAACCGGTTTGTTGTCAGCTACTCAATTCACACAACCAGCTTTAACTTTAATGGAAAAGGCTGCGTTTGAGGATTTGAAGTCTAAGGGTTTGATTCCCGCAGATGCTACATTTGCTGGTCACTCTTTGGGTGAATACGCTGCCTTAGCCTCTCTAGCCGATGTTATGTCTATTGAATCTTTGGTTGAAGTTGTGTTCTACAGAGGTATGACTATGCAAGTTGCTGTTCCAAGAGATGAATTGGGTAGATCGAACTATGGTATGATTGCTATTAACCCAGGAAGAGTTGCTACATCATTTTCTCAAGAAGCTTTGCAATATGTCGTTGAAAGAGTTGGTAAGAGAACAGGATGGTTGATTGAAATTGTCAACTACAATGTTGAAAACCAACAGTACGTTGCTGCAGGTGATCTAAGAGCCTTGGACGCTATTACCAATGTTTTGAACTTCATCAAGTTACAAAAGATTGATCTAATTGAGTTGCAACAATCTTTGTCTTTGGAAGAAGTTGAAGGTCATTTATTCGAAATCATTGACGAAGCCTCCAAGAAATCTGCAGTTAAGCCTCGCCCACTTGTTTTGGAAAGAGGTTTTGCTTGTATTCCATTGCCTGGTATCTCTGTTCCTTTCCATTCGACTTACTTGAGAAATGGTGTCAAACCATTCAAGAGTTTCTTGAAAAAGAATATCATCAAGGAGAATGTGAAGGTTGCCAGATTAGTCGGCAAGTATATTCCAAACTTGACTGCCAAGCCATTCCAAGTTACTAAGGAATACTTCCAGGATGTTTACGATTTGACTGGATCTGAACCTATCAAGGAAATTATTGACAACTGGGAAAAGTATGAACAACAATCCTAGTTTTTCTATTCACCCTGATAACGCACGAAGTATTTTATTTCGGAATTTCTGTATACTAATGTTTAATATAGCTGGCTTATGATTTTTGTTCTTAATGTTATAAATAGATAAATTGCTTAAAAAATTGTTTATAATATGTTAACGGTGATGGCTCATAATAGGCTTTTCATTTCTGCCGAAAGCCCTGGTTAGGGCGAGGCAGATGTTAAAAAAAATTTTTCTTGGTCCATAGGCTAATTTAAAAAATCACGATCTTCGAATAAATCGATGATCATCAGTGTTTAGCAGAGTTCTGCTTTAAAGAAATTAGCTCCCAAACCAGCTCCATTATCAGTGTAACTGCAACTTCAACTCTCTACCCGAAAGTGTGAAACAGAGTGCCTACCTGCAAATCTCTAAATAGTCGACCCTTCACTGTCTATCTTACCCATATTTTGCAGATTATACCATTTAATAGCCCTAATCTAGAGAAAAATGCGCAAGTGTAAAATTTTCGTTGGTAACTCTCACCCAGAGTTAGGTAACATGGTCTGTCAAAGATTAGGTATCGAACCAGCTCCATGTTCATTGAAGAAATTTGCAAATGGTGAAACCTCTGTTCAAATTGGTGTCTCTGTTCGTGACGAAGATGTGTATGTCATCCAGTCAGGTTCTCCATCCATCAATGATGATATCATGGAACTGTTGATTTTAGTCTCTGCCTGTAGGGGCGGTTCTGCTAAGAAAATCACAGCAGTCATTCCTCAGTTTCCTTACTCCAAGCAATGTAAAATGAAGAAGCACAGAGGTGCTATCACTGCAAGGATGTTGGCTAATTTACTAGTCATGGCTGGTGCTGATCATGTCGTGTCCATGGACCTTCATGCTTCTCAAATGCAAGGTTTTTTCACGAAACCAGTTGACAACCTTTATGGGGGTCCAAGCTTAGCTAAGTGGATTAGAGAAAATGTTGAAGACTATGAAGATGCAGTAGTTGTCTCCAAGAACCCAGGCGGCACTAAAAGAGTCACTGCTCTTGCTGATTCTTTGAAGATCAACTTCGCTATGATCCATACCGATCGTCGTCGTTCTAAGGATCTTTATTCTCAAAACAAGGATTTACAACAGTTAAAATTGAGGAAGCAATCGATGTTGAGGAAAAACAAACCTATTGTGAGACAAGGTGATCATCCAAATGAGGAAGAAAACATCATTTTGAGCAACGGTATCCAAACTGCTAGAATCCGTAACGGTCATGTTATTGGTGATGATGAAGCAGATGACGATGAAGATGCCATTTTGGAATCTGATGGTGAGCTTCATTCCATCGACGTCATGGACTCGCATGGTTTAGGCGGTACTTACGACGCTGTCGACTCTGAAGACGAGGAAGAAGTGCCAGTTCTCTATAGAGAACAATTAATTACACTGGTTGGTAACGTTCGTGGTCGTTCCGCCATCATTCTAGATGATATGATCGATAGACCGGGCTCTTTCATTAGTGCTGCCGAACATTTGGTCCAAAACTGTGGTGCTAAGAAGGTTTATGTTGTCGCCACCCATGGTATATTTACTGGTGACTGTTTGGAAGAACTAGAAAAATCCGATGCCATCGACACCATCGTCGCCACTAACACATATCCTATTTCAAGAGAACGTATAGCTGGGTCCAAGAAATTGGTCACAATTGATGTGTCTCCAATTTTTGCTGAATGTATTCGTCGTGATCATTATGGTGAAAGTATTTCGGTGTTATTTGACTCCTTGGCAGCTTTGTAAACTAAATGAGGCTATAAATAGTATTTATCTCTTAAGTATGACAACATATCATCAAAACATTTTGCATGATTGCCAAAAATGAGCAAATCTACAAAATTAAAAGTATAAAAATTTGGTTGGGTTCATCATCATTCATTGCATCTCAAAAGCATTACTTGAAATTGTACTATCAGAATACAAATTCTCTTGGTATCGCGCTTGAAAATCACTACATCCAGTTGATGAAGCTATTTTCGCATTCTGTTGTCCCTCAGGTGATAATTACATATATATCAGATATTCGGTACTAGCTTCATTGTGGTTTCCAAGACTCAAAATCCAGGGCTGTGTTCCAGTTTTTTGCATCCAGACATTTGCACATCCGTACATTTTATGCCATTGTCCTGGAATTATTCTGAAATAAAGTATTGACAGGAAAGGAAAGATGCGGCCGAGGAAAAATCTCCACCGGAAAAAGAGTGAGCCGAGGCTAGGCGAACCGGTCCAGCGAGTCTACAGGGAGCATTCTCCTTTAGCCAGCGAGGAGAAGTGAGGGCCCTCTAGCCAGATACCATGGGCTCAGACAGGGATGGTTCTAGTTTCTTTTCTTACGGCAATGGAAATTTCCAAGATTATAGCTGCAACGCCTAGCATAAAACAACCATCAACTTTTTTAGAGTTGAATCTTAAAGTGCAAAGTAAGAGTCCCCAAGAACTACTAATAGATTAAAATGGCTAGATACGGTGCTACCTCCACTAACCCTGCTAAATCCGCTTCTGCTCGTGGTTCCTACTTGCGTGTTTCTTTCAAGAACACCAGAGAAACTGCTCAAGCTATTAACGGTTGGGAATTGACCAAGGCTCAAAAATACTTGGACCAAGTTTTGGACCACCAAAGAGCCATTCCTTTCAGAAGATTTAACTCTTCCATCGGTAGAACCGCTCAAGGTAAGGAATTCGGTGTCACCAAGGCTAGATGGCCTGCTAAGTCTGTTAAGTTCGTTCAAGGTTTGTTGCAAAATGCTGCTGCCAACGCTGAAGTATGTTAGAAATTATTAAACACGTTTGATAGATGAAATGAGATGTATTGAGAACCAAAATCCATTGTACAGAAAAATATATCCAATGTGAATGAGATATGAAAAAACACATATACTGAATAGGATAGGATTTAAAGTTGTGAACTTGTGGTTGATCAGAGGGAGAAGAGAATAATGGATACAAGTTTCAAATTTTTACTTCCTTTGATAAACACTATAAGACACTGATCTTTTTTTTTACCCATGATGGTCATCTACATCAATTTACTTTTCATATTTCACAAGAATCATGCATGGGCTTGAATTTTTTTTTACTAACAATATGAAAATTTTATTATTTTTTTTATAACAGGCTAAAGGTTTGGATGCTACTAAATTGTACGTTTCTCACATCCAAGTTAACCAAGCTCCAAAGCAAAGAAGAAGAACTTTCAGAGCTCACGGTAGAATTAACAAGTACGAATCTTCTCCATCCCACATTGAATTAGTTGTCACTGAAAAGGAAGAAGCTGTTGCCAAGGCCGCTGATAAGAAGGCCGTCAGATTGACTTCTAGACAAAGAGGTAGAATCGCCGCCCAAAAGCGTATCACTGCTTAAATAGAAGATGAAAAATAATGATAATATAATTCTTTGTTAATTTTAATCTTTTATCTATGTAATTTTATCTCCCCGTCATATCACATAACTCTAAAATAAGTTTTTTATTAAATATTATACTATATCGGATAACTATACGTTTAAGTTATTGCGTACGTAGGAGATATACCTTTCAAACCCTTCTAAAATAATAGAATGTCTAAAAAGGAAACCAAACTGAAACTTCTATATGAAGTTGTTCAGAAAATCTACTGTCTATATCAGTATATTAGTCATTATTTCATACTTTTAGCACGAAATATATATTCTTTTCATGCTGTGCTGCCGGCATTTGCCACCTATCATTGAGGGCATCTATCAATTTATGCCAGAAATCGAATCAGCACCTGCTGCAAATCCTCCAACTCCCCCATTGGCATTTGTAGAAGACTTTGCCGATTGTACTATGCCCACCTCTGGCGTCATGTAGCCACTAAGATTGATCACATACATGCACATCATGAATACAAGTCCATGTAAGCCAATACAGTAGAATAAAAATATCATTCGTGTTGTTTTGTTCTGCAGGATGACTTTTGCGAAACTCAAAAATAGCTTTTCTAATGCTGATAACTTTTCATTTTTGTAGTGGTTTAATTCATTCTGTCTAAAGTTTGCAATTGGATGTAGCGATTCTTCATATACCCTAGAATATTGAGATTCTACGTCAACGCCTTCTGGTTTTGAAGTTCCTGGGGTACCGCTACCATTATAGGCTTGCAGATACCTGATTCGCTCATAAAGCTTCGCATTATCGCCCTTCAGCTTTGAGAGTTCTGATTTGAGCTTGTTCTTTTCCGAGTTTCCTTGTCTTACTTGCTTTTCTAAGTCCATGTTTCTCGAACGAAATCTATCCCTTTGTTTAGTGACTATCGGCAAAATAGTAGATTGGTTTCCACTTAGTGATGTTAGTTCACCTTCTTCTGGAATGCCAATAATAGAGCTAGTTGGTGATATTCTATGGGATGTACGATTGTTCATTTGTCTTGTTACACCAGACATCATACTTGCAGCATCGTTAAACTGAGGACCAACATCTTCTAGTTTTTCGAGATCCATTTCTAATTTTTCGTTCGCTTCTTCAAGGGTAGCAATTTTCTGCTTCAGTTGATCTACGGATTTCTTCAATTGAGCACGTTCCTCTCCTTGTGCAGTACTTTTTGAGCGGTATTCCGCAAGGGAAGCCTGGAGTTTTTTATTGGCTGATAGTAAAGACGATTCGATGGTATTGTCACTTTTACCTTCGGAGCCATTTTCATTTTCGGAATCGTCTTCGTTTACTCCAAACTCAATTTTTTTTAAGGCAGATAACTCTTCCTTTAGCTTGTTGTAGTCGGAGTAGTTGTTTAGTTTTCTTCTGACAGTTTCCAGCTCTGATTTGTAAGATTCGGATTCGGCCATAATGCCATTTAGTTGCTCTTTGAATTCATTAATTGTATTAGAATTTGACTTCCGTTCTTGTTCGTAAGACGCACTCAACAAAGCATTCTCGCTTTCCAATTGGTTGAGTTTCAGCTCCTTAGCATGTAGCTCGGATTCTCTCTCTGCCTCACTGGTTGCCTTTGCAAGAGCTCCACTCAACTCTTCGTTTCTCTTTTCTAATTGATAATTCCTGGCCTGTGTAGTCTCCAATTCTTGAGTTAGCAGATTGTACTCAGCAATCTTTGTCTTCATTTCATTCTGATTATTCTGTGTATACTCTCCGTTGTCTTCGCTATTGTCGATATCGATATTTTTAGATATTTTGGCCTCTAGTGCCTTATTTTGCTCCTGTACATTTGTTAATTGTTTCAGCAAGTCAGTCTCTCTCTCTTTCCAATTTCTTCCCTTTTCCTCCCAAGTTGAGTTTATTTCCTGAGTTTTCGCTGTTAGCCTTTTGGCCAAAGTTTTCGCTGAGCTTTGTTCCAAATCTAATAATCTTGATTTTAAAGTTTCATAATCAGCATATTTGGCTAGCCTATCTTCTAAATCGCTTATTTTTTCTTTGAGTTCCTTTGAGTCATCGATCTTTCCTAATTTCTCCAAAGAGCTTTGTAACAAAGGTTGAGGGTCGGGAGCCTCTGATAGCTTTTCATAAACATCAAATAGCACCTTTTCAGAAAATTTTGATCTCTGTGTCAGATTATCAATTTCGCATTGATATTGCTTAATAATCTTGTTTATATGGTTCAGCTTCTCATCTGCTTCGAGCTTCTTAAATTTCTTAGTCTCAGTGGCCAAAGACTTTCTCGACGTCAATGACTGGGTTTCTTTATCCTTGATCTCAATGACATCAGCATCTAATTCCTTTTGGAGATTTGTCAAATCTGCCTTGGCCCAGATATCCAAGGCATGAGAATATACTGACGTATCCATTGTCCAATTCGTGTTTTAGGGAGCTAATATAGAAGAAGAGTTGAGATATGAAGCAATTTTATAAACTTTAATACACTGTATTAACTAAGAACACCTACTTCTATTATTTTGGCATTTTTATGAGCCCCAGTAATATATCACTTTTCACGCAAGGTTCGTTATGACAGTAATAATCTTGTTGAATGACACAAGCAGTAAGTGCAGTTCGGCTTGTGGAGAATAAAGAAAAAGAAAGAGCCAATGGTAGGCACCGTAGTACCCTTTGGTTATAGGCTAGGAAGAGAAGCTTTTTCATATTTCTATGTGCCATGCCACCTTCAAATGAATATTCCAAAAGTCTCTGGAAAGGTTGTCACACTAACACCCTCCTGTTTAATCCAGTACTTTCAATAACAGCACGTTAAAAGCGCTGTTTGGGTGAAATTTATCTTGATTGCTTTTGTGTGAAATTTTTTAAAATTAATTATTTTTTTAAAATTAATTATTATTTATTAGTAACTATATTTTCTTTTCTAAAAAAGTCAGATATATTGAAACAACAAAGAAACATTAAAAAAAAAAGATATTTTTAATAAGTACATATAAATTAATATTTTCTTTTATTCAGTACTTTTGTGTAAATACATAAGATCACCATGGTATTATAAGGTCAACGATTATTCACTACTCATTGTTTTTCACTTTCAACCCCAAAAAAATCTGTTTCAACGAAACGCGGTACCTTCTGAACTAGGCTCGTTTGAACTAAAGTCTTCTTCTTTAGAAATCGGCGAGTAGCAGAGACTTTCTCCTTCGAAATACGAGCTTGTAGGATTGTCCAACTTTTCCGAACAATCTAATGTAACTTTTGAAAAACCACCAAGTGAGATTCCGTCATCAATGTTATGTCCTTGCGTGAGGTAAGGTATGTGCCTGCTCTCTTTAAGTTCCACATCATTAAAGATACCATCTGCTTTCTTGCTATTAAACAGATTCTTTTTGCTTCTATTTTGCGATCTTCCAAGATCTTCTGGAATTCTATAATCAACATAGAAATGTGCTTGAGATATCGGCGTGCCTGCACCAGGGGAGTATCCTTCTGTACCTGTAGTAATATAATTTTCAGAGTCTGTGGAAAAAGGATTATGAGGCTCTTTACCTGAAGATAGCTTATTGAGTAATTTACCAACACGTTTTTCTTTATTCCTATCAAGAAAATTCTTCCATAGATCCAGTACGAAGCCTAGTTTAATTGAACGTAGAAATTTAGAATACATGTCTAAGGCATCAGAACCCAATCCAAAGATTAGAAACACCAAACAAGACATCAAAACGTAAAGCCAAATATTATAAACTGGCCTACCAGGGTCAAATTTAATGATGGTATTCCAAATGGTGCTCGAATGTGTTTCTTTGAAGCTATAATGTCCACCCACTTGTTGGAGGTCTTGAACGAAGCAGTAGATGGAAAAGGGAAACATAACCAATATAATGATAAAACAGAAGATCAAAAGCCTTGCAAACCTTGTTAAGTTTAAACCTGAATTGGTACAATGTAAAATATCTCTGACGTCTTTACGTTTTTTATAAAACACAAACAATACCAAAGTGGCATAAACGGCACCGACCAGTGACCATATAAGCATCCACATTGTATATAGGATGGTAGTAATCCATGTTGGAGATAGCAGGTTCTGGCAACCATTATAACGAGCGATACCGTACCTAAAAACTTGTAATAAATACGAGAACCCCATGACCATTATCGGTGTCAGTAGACTTATCAGAAGATCTCTGACAATCTTTGTCCATGATGACAAATTTGGTAAAACACTGTCTGCCTTCAAAATAGCATGCAAGTTATAGATGATGTTAGTGACGGCGCACGATATACCAATATTCGCACCGACTTGCAGTTTGATAACGATATCACACCAACCTTTACCATCCCATCTCGTTAGGAAATCCTCACCACTCCATATAGCCGCATCTACAATACACGTTATATTCATTATAAGCAACCACGTTATTAAAATTATAGCCGGAATATTCTTGGTTTTGGAGTGCCATGCTAAAGGCGGTATCAGTAATATCACACCGAGCAGACATAGTCCTATTATTGCTGACTTGTATGACATGATGCTTTGATAGAAAAAAAAGGTGTTTTCAGACAATTTTCTTTTCTACTTGAGTGTAGTTACTTCCAGCTAAAAGGAAATAGTAAATAAAGGTGTCTTTACTCCATAAAACGTTCGAGAATGCATGCAATAACATTTCTGTTCTAGCATATATATATATATACCATTTTGAAAGAACTGTTTTCCGTCTGCCGTATGCAGCATCGTGCCTCTCCT
Organism: Saccharomyces uvarum; assembly: GCA_947243795.1. Taxonomy (NCBI): domain Eukaryota; kingdom Fungi; phylum Ascomycota; class Saccharomycetes; order Saccharomycetales; family Saccharomycetaceae; genus Saccharomyces; species Saccharomyces uvarum. Next base: position 102,952 of record OX365938.1, read on the forward strand.
AGAATACAACGAGGTGAAACGCATCCAAGCGGTGCAGTTACAAATAAAGTTTCATAGTTTTTACCATTATTTCTTCATTTAAGCATTGATAGTCGAAAAGTTTCCTAATTAGTGTCACAATGACAGAAAATTTTGCACGACACTTCTAAGAGATTATGGCACCCATACATACCGCAGCAATTTTGGTGGTGAAGTCAATTATATTTTTTGTATCACTACAATTTGAAAGCTGTTCTATGTTTGGTGCTTGGAGAATCAATGTATCAGAAAGACTGATTACTGGTGTGAGCAGGAGACACTTTGTTGAGTAAGCGTTACCTTATACTACATTTCACTTTAACAATGTCATGTTTCTGAGGGACTCGGCGGCTCTACCTGAAAACAAACAAAATAATCTATACCAAAGTTGCTTGGATGGACCCTGAAGTCTTCTTATTTTGCGATGATACGATCTATTATCCACACCTGAATAATGAAAATAAATAGCGAATAAAGGATGTAGTTGCTTGTTTTCATGATAATAACTCAAACGTAATGTAAATATAGTAGAAAAACCGACAAACGAATACTTGAAACGTATATAAAGAATGATTCAAACTTGGGTACTAAATAACAACATAAATATATTAAACACGAAATGAAAAAAAAAGAAAAGCTAACTTGCATTACAGTAATGAACAAGAGATGAAAAGATCCGTAGAGCTTCAGCATCTCGCAGATCTGCGCTTATTCTGTTATCATCATACAATATCATTGCACTCTTTATACTACTCTCGACAAAATTAACACAATTTTCTAGGCTGGAACTTAGTCTACCAATCTTACCACAGGAAAATATTTTTTTGGTTTTCTGCTTCAGCACATAATTTCTTTTACCGGTGAAGTTTTCATCATAAATATTATGGTTATTATTGTTACTATTACTGGTAAACTCTCTTTTTAGCGCGATATCTCTGATGTCTCTTGAGCGTAATGAAACCAATAAACTCCTTGTGTAATCTGCTCTCAATAGGTCAATCTTCATGGAATTCGTTATTCTACTCTCAGATTCTTGGCCGGCGGGGCATGCTTGTAACTGGAAAAAGTTACTAAAATGGGTCATATACATTGCATATCTGGGCAACAGTTCCAGTGGTTTATTCATTAGTTCATCACCCAAATCTAAATCGGTAGTCAATATATCTGCATATGAGGAATTGCCTGGAAATATTTCGTAGCTGGAGCCTAAATCATTCAATGAAGGTTGACATATTTTTTCAAAAGCTTCATCCAATATATCTTCTTGAGAAATTCGTTGACAATCTCTTTTCAGGTCAACATTCTTCAGTGGAAACTTATATGATATATTCTTGATGAATTGAGGACCATGCGATGAATCTCCAACATTAGGAGAGCCTGGTGTTCCCATCCAAGGATATTCATCATATTCACTAATAGAAGGAGACTGCTGCGGTGTGGTCAATGATAACCTAGAGGTGGCTTGTTGCAGAGAAGAAGAACTGGAAGTCCTGTGCAGATTACCAGCAGTTGTTTGCAGTCTTTCCCAAGACTCATTGTGTTTCAGAGAAGGACTTGGTTGAAAAAACTGAGACAATGTCGGTCTCTTATTGAACCAGGATCCATACGACCCAGGTTGACTGGAAATAGAAGACGATAAATAATGCATCGAGCTACTCCCACTTTTGAACGAGGAAGGCTGAATAACTTCAGCTAAAGATTCGCTCGAAGATACAGAAACCGAAGTATTTGAATTCCTCCGGTTCGGTATTTGCCAGCCTTTTCTCAAAGAGTGAAAATTGGGAGATCCAACGCTGTTGTTGTTAGTGTTGGCGTTAAAAACGTTATGATTAGGATTACTATCTACGCGACCCGAAAGGTTGTCAGTTGAAGTTAACGTGCTCATTTCCGTCTCAGATTTGCTTTCAAAATTATCATTAGATTTATTTTTTGATGCGGCAGATGAATCTGACTCCAGGCCTTCGTGGCGTATTGTTATTTGCCCCTTGTATTTCGGCTCTAATAAGGCAGATAAAATGAACAATAACTTGTTCGCAACCACCATATTTCCTGAAAGAATAACGATTTTGGACGTCGTTAACTCTTTCATCGTTTCTCTGTAATCAGATATAATAATTGCCATCAAAAGAGGAAGAAATCCCAATTTGGGACCATCCTTGATTTCAATCCAATTAAATATGCTCTTGAACCAGACATGAACGAATTCTTTAAATGTCTCAGGATACAAGAAAAGTCTTGGGATCTCTGATAAAGAACGCAAACAAGGGATAAGTCTTTTCTGCAAAGTTCGAATCATGATTTCGATTTCCTTTGGGTAATATGTTTTGATGTCTATGTTCGATAACCTTATAATGAGATTATTACTGTTATTGCCGGTGTTCTCTTGCATTGTACGATTTTTATTCAAAAAAACAGTGAGCATTTTTTGAGTTTGGGTCAACCACGATGAAAGACAAGACCATGACTCGGCTACCACGGGCAGCAATATCTTGGGGATGCATACGCTAACCGAAATACGGTTGTATTGGTGCATGTAATAAAAGATCCTCGTTATCAGCACTAAATCCGAGTTAGGAATGGTCCTAATCTTGTCACATTGAGTCAAGTCTGACGCTCTCACTGGAGAACCAAATATATATTCCTTCAATTCACTAGGCCGTATTTGGTCCATCGAATTTGAGGTTTTTGAGGTTGTGTAATCGAATATATCGCGATAATTGTTCCTACACGCCATTTGACCAGCTTCTTCGATGATCAAGATCCTGAATGCGTACGTGCCCTCATTAATTGAGGTTATTTTGTCAGTACAAAGGACGCCGTTTTTTTGTAGCGAATCAATGGGACGACTATAGGGGACATCCCTAGAGCCGAAGAGCTTAAGTTTCAAGTCATCCGAGATATGGTCTAAGATAGGCGGAGAAGTGGTCGACAGCAGTTCCGAATGCTTTTCCACATTGACGGCAGTGTCTAGAAGCGCGCCAACAGCAGTCTTTGTAGTTCCTGTGTTTGCTGCTTTACAATACACGGGAACATTGGGCACAACCGAAGAAAATTCGGAACGATCTGGATTCTTCTCAGAAGCAGATACATTGGTCTTGTTCCTCAACAAATTACCTAACATTTAAGCACACACTTTCACCTTCTCTATACGGCCACCCACGAGGCACTTTTAACGAGCAAACGGTACTAGAAGCTCTCGCCAACAGGGTTCGAGATACCTCTGTTTCTTCTTTGTTTTATCGACAGCAACAGAAGCTACTGGCAAAACTTGCTACACTAAAGCAGATCAATCAATCAGTCCTGTGAACCCGGTTCGTTCAAACCATCCACTGGAAGAAACACGCACGTGTACCTAAAATGAAGACAAACAAAAAGCAAACAGAAAGAGAAAGCGACTTCTATCGATTAATGGAAAACAATACTGATGTACCAACGAGTTCTCAAAGAAACCAACCTGTACCCTCATTCCCTATTGGATCACCACTTGACCTCTCTTCTCACCAGATCGTCAGATAGAAAATTTTGTTGCGATGATTCCTTACCCATGGACCCAGAAGTTCCGTGCACCACACTCGGACTCCGACCTGACGCATGTTTGACCTCTAACTGGGGACGTTCCAACAGCAACAACCATTGCATACTTCCGTTGCACACTCCCAAGACCACCAAATCGATGCAATCATGGCACCTCAGCAGTGGATATACCGTTCGAATGGTCCATTTTGTCATTCCGCACCTTGAAGGCTGCTCCGTGAGTTGTGACAACTACCTTGAAGGTAACACTTTTTTAGGAAAATAAGCTTCAATCCTCTGATATCTTTTATTCATAAAGCGAACGACCTGACATGATATAGGCCGCTCCCAATTTGTGTGTGTCATTGTTTGAAAGGATCCCAGAAATAAGGAAAGAAACGCTCAAAATGGAAGGAATACCCAGATGGTTACTGTATTCTCTGATATCGTCGGTACTTTGTATACTAGGGGCGCTGTGTGTGCCGTTGATATCGGTTGCGTTTGATAACAAGCGGAACAGCCAGTCGAAGCTGGTCAATTACGGTCTTTCTCTAAGTGCTGGGTCCATGATAACTACGTCGCTGTACATGCTGCTGCCTCGGATCGACAAATCAAACCGGTTCAAGGTGTTTCCTGGGTTGCTGATTGGTATTTGCCTCAGTTTTTTCCTGAACTACCTGGTTCATGCTTTTGCTAGCGAATCCTTGGTGCACTGTGCCGATAAGTCTGACAATGGTACACATTCGCATGTACACTCGCTGTCACAATCGCAACCACATTCACATTCACATTCATATGCGCATTCGCATTCAGGTTCCCATCTCGATAACGATTATGATATAGAAAATTCCCCCTCTGGACATGGCCACCTGACGTCTTCTTCCAGCGTGTCTGAAAATGACCCATTACTCGCAAAGGACCACCACAGGCCCAAAATGAAAACAAAGGTGTCTTTGATTGATCTGCTAACACGAACAAAATCAGAAGGCGAGTGTCGTGACTTGAACGAGTGCACACCGGTGCTGCAATCCGAAGAGCAAGAGTATATTGCTTGCGTTCCACCGGTGATAAAGTCCTCTCAAGGTGAAGGAGACGTTTCTCAAGGTTCCGGCGAGTCTGACGATAACTTACAGGCGGATGCTAAAGACCATCGCGGTCTTGTTTGTATGGAGAATAATGTTGGTTACGATTTGGAAAACTTATCACTGTACCGTAAAAATTTCCTCTCGAGCCGTCATAATCATACCTCTGAAACCGCTGAGAACTACGGCTCCAACCAGTCATCGCACTCTTTGGCGTCATCTTTGGGTAGCGACATAGCCGAGGATCCAGCCCCATTGGTGGAAACGCAATCTCACGAAGAAAACACCTCTTTGTACCGCCACCATCACCATTTAGAGACGCCCTTCTCCAAACTATTGTCCATTGGTATGCAGACCTGTCTAGTCTTGGCATTGCACAAATTCCCTGAAGGTTTCATTATTTTCTACACCAATAGATCGGATTCGTCAAAATCCTTAGGGTTTTCTATATTTTTAAGTTTGACAATCCATAATTTCGTCGAGGGGTTCGCAATGACTTTGCCATTTTACACTGCATTCAAATCTAAATGGGTTGCCGTTCTAATTACTGCCGTCCTTGGTGGTGGTTCTCAGCCATTGGGGGCATTGATAGGTTATTTTATTTTTAGAGGTAGTACGCCAAAGGACCACGAACCAAATATGGATCTCTTATTAAGCATCACCGCAGGATTCTTGTTGGTAATTGGTTTGCAAATGTTCCAAACCGGTATTGGGTTTAGCGATGGGCATCATCATCATCAAGATGAAGGCGATGAAGAAATGAAACAGTCTCATTCTTCTGGTACAACATGCCTAAAATGGTGTTGCACTGGCGTTTTGCTAATTTTAGCAAGCGCTCTATTCACTTGATAGATTAAATTTACGTATATTCTTTCTCACTATATAAACTTCCTCTAACTTGAATAAATGGTCCATAATCACGATCATATATCGTGCCTGCGATCATCAGCGAGATCAAACCCTTGCTCCTGTACGTGGTGCTCACCACTATCATCATCAGTTATCACATTTTCCTCATTCTCTTCAAAGGGATTCTCAAAACTGCCCTGTAGATAAGATTTCCTTAAACTCTCTTCTGATTTATCCTGTGTAGAACCTTGCTTTGTGCCCTCAGAGCTCATGGTATGCTCAACATTACTATCATCTAGTTCAAAAACTGTTTCTTCCGGATCACTCGGAATCGGTGCCTTAATGTCATCTGCTAAAGGCAATCTAAAATTATACTTCCCCCACTTGAAATAGAGACCAGTGATCGCCAAAATACAAAATATGTAAACCATCAAAGCGTAATTCATCGTCTTGAAAGTCACGGGAACTTGCGTTGGTAGACAAACGGAAACCATAGATAATAATAGCCAGGCAATAGAGACAATGTTGATAAACCAACCGAATTTATATCTGATCTTCACAGGCGCACTCCGAATGGCCCTTCTTCTGGTAAAAAGTACCAAGACCAATGGAATGAAAGTTGCAGAACAGAGACACAATACCGCAGCCCCTATGAATGCATTAAACGCGGCTGTAGAAATCAATGCTAATAGCCCAAGGAAATATGATATTACCATACTCAATATGACAGAATTCTTTGGAACTTTTGATTGAGAATCCGGCTCCACATACGTCCATTTATCATAATGCGGTATAGCACGATCACGGCTAAAACTATAAACAGCACGGGAAGACGTGGTGATTGAGCCAATTCCAGAAAACAACAAATTGCCTAGGATCAGGAGCACTAAGAAGAATGATAGAACTACCGAAGCAGTTGATTTGGTAAAAATGTTCACAATTGGGAGAACCTTGTGGTTTGTAAAGAGTGAATCATTATCAGGTAGAATCAGCATTATTGGTATGAGAAAAATAACCCCAGAAAATGCAGATAGTAATACGGCATTAGACATACCACGAGGAATATCCCTTTCAGGGACCTTAACTTCATCTGCTAAAGCAGGTAACATACTGAAACCTTGTAGAGTGAAATTGGATTGTTGGAACCCAATAATAAAAGAAAGAAATGCGCTTTTGTATCCCGATAGACTATTGTCAAAATGAAATAGTGCGTACTTCAAAGATCTGAATTTTCCTTTGTGAAATATTAGTAGAAGAATATCAATAAATATAATAGCATATATGATCCAATAAACACACACTTTGTTTATTGTTTCAATGAATCTTGCAAATTTTAAATTCACTAAGCCTACAATGGTCACCACTAAATAAAATACAATGACTGTGTAAAATGTCAAATGTGCTTCAGATATAAGGTTTGAGTTTGTCATTAAAATCAGAGAAATAGTTAGTTGAGCACCTGCAAAAGTGATACTCGTGCTCATTGTCCAATTTCCTATAAGCATCAACCACCCGGTGTACCATGAGCATGCCAGCTTAAGTTTCTCTGGCGCCAACATGGCACTACCGACATGCAGTTCCATTGGAAATTTAGACACAATCTCCCCGAGTGAAAGAGAAGAGAACCATATGCACACGCCACTTATTAGAAAGCCCAGCATTATAGTTAATGGGCCACCGTTGATTAGTCCAATAGCCATGCTTGTGCTCATTCCTAATACCGGACTCATTAAACCTAAACCAAGGCCCACAATAGAACCTCTTGACAGTAAAGATTTATCCAGCACTTGATCATAATTGAAATGCTCCGCTTCCTCGTTCTCTTGATTGTCATCTTCATGGACAATCGTGTGCAAGTTTTCAAATAAGTCATGTGGATCGAAATGGGCAATATTCTCCCTTATATTATCAGCCAATAGTGTGTACTCGGGCATTTTCCATTTATCGGTTATTTTCTTTTTTATCCAATAGTACAAATACAAGCCCTATAGCGCACACCAGTATCCTGTATGAAGATAATGGCCTGCTGTTGTCGCCTTGTTTCAACGAGATGATTAATGGCTGTTAAAGCCTCATTGCGGAAATTTTAATGCCGGAAAGGCCTGAAAAAATTCAAAGGTGCAGAGCAGAAAACAAGGCTTTAACTATATCTTACCAACGGCTGAAAGTGGCGAAGTATTGTTCCCATAAGAGTGCGTATACAATAGTAATTACAATTCAACCGCAAAATGGAGGGCGATGATTTATTCGATGAGTTTGGAAATCTAGTCGGAGCTGATCCTTTTGATTCTGATGAAGAAGGAAGTATATTGGATGAAGAAGAACAATATGACACGGATATGTTTCACAACAGAGATAACGAAAGTGAAACTGGAAGCCAACAACTAACTACTGCGGGGGATAACAGGGAAGTCGGAACCACCGTGGAACATCCCTACGGCAAAGACGTGGATGTGTTAATAGAAACCGAGAACACACAGTCAATAGAGACTCCATTAGTAGAGCCAGTAGCACAACGAACGAAACTACAAGAACACACAATTTTTACACAATTGAAGAAAAACATACCAAAAACCAAGTATGATCGAAATTATATGCTGTCCATGGCCGACATTCCAGAAAGGATAAGGAATGTTGGTATAATCGGGCCTCTTCACTCAGGTAAGACCTCTCTGATGGATCTCTTGGTCACTGAATCACACAAACGAATCCCGGATATGTCTAAAAATGCAGAACTTGGTTGGAAACCGCTGAAATATATGGACAATTTGAAACAGGAAATAGATCGAGGCATCTCTCTCAAAGTTAATGGATCCACGTTACTTTGTACTGATTTAGAATCTAAGTCCAGCATGATAAATTTCTTGGACGCTCCAGGGCATCTTAATTTTATGGATGAAACGGCTGTTACTCTTGCTGCGAGTGACATAGCTTTAATTGTAATAGATGTTGTCGAAGGTGTAACTTCTGTTGTAGAGCAGTTGATTAAACAGAGTATCAGAAATAAATTAGCCATGTGCTTTGTTATAAACAAGTTTGATAGGCTGATTTTAGACCTAAATCTACCGCCAATGGACGCATATTTGAAATTAAGTCATATAATTAGAGAGATCAATTCGTTTACCAAGGGAAAGGTATTCTCACCGATATCCAATAATATCGTTTTCGCATCAACAAAGCTAGGTTTTACATTCACTGTTAAGGAATTTGTAAATTATTATTACTCCTCTTCGATCTCTTCTTCCAAGATAGATGAATTTACTGCACGGTTGTGGGGTGGAATTTACTTTCATAAAGGCAAATTCCAAACGAAACCATTCGAAAATATCGGAAAGTACCCAACTTTTGTTGAATTTATTCTTATTCCACTCTATAAAATATTCTCCTATGCTCTCGCTATGGAGAAAGAAAAACTGAAGACTTTGTTAAAAACTAACTTTAGAGTTACTTTAACACAAGATGCTCTCAAGTATGACCCACAACCATTTTTAAAGCACGTTCTGCAGTTAATATTCAGAGATCAAACTGGTCTCGTGGATTCAATCACAAATTGTTATGACCCACTAAGCTTAATGGAAAATAAGATATGTCATCTTTCAGGTTCACGTGAAGATATCTCAGAAAAAGTTTTGTGGGGTCATGTTTTGAAAACTTTGGATTATGGTGGAGCAGAGTGGTCTCTCGTACGGATATATTCAGGTCTTTTGAAGAGAGGGGACCAAGTACGTGTTTTAGATTCTTTGCAATCCGAATCCCGCCAAAAGAGGCAATTGCATGGTAATTCCATTGTGGAAACCCTTGACGAAGAAGAGGAAGACGAAGATGAAACGCCGATTTGTGAAATAGAAGAAATATGTTTATTAGGCGGTAGGTACGTTTATCCGGTTCACGAAGCATCCAAAGGACAGATAGTACTTGTGAAGGGTATTTCCAATGCATATATCAAATCAGCTACCTTGTATTCTGTTAAGGACAAGAAAGAAATGGAGTCACTACAATATTTTAAGCCTTTGGATTATATAATTCAACCAGTATTCAAAATCGTTCTTCAACCGCTATTACCAAGGGAGCTCCCCAAGTTATTGGACGCCCTAAACAAAGTTTCAAAGTACTATCCAGGTGCGATTATCAAAGTAGAGGAATCCGGTGAACATGTAATACTGGGAAATGGTGAATTATATATGGACTGCTTGCTGTATGATATAAGAGCAAGGTATGCAAATATAGAAATCAAAATTTCCGATCCTTTAACTGTCTTTTCTGAAAGTTGCTCAAGTGAATCATTTGCTTCAATCCCTGTGAATAATTCTGTATCACGTTCAAGTGACAAAGATGTCCAGAGTATATCGATTAGCGTCACAGCGGAACCAATGGATTTTAAAATGATTCAGGACTTGAGTAAGAACAGATTAGGAAAAGGCCAAAACAATTTGGACATTGACCAAATTATGGACAACCCCAAAAAACTGTCCAAGATATTGAGAACAGAGTATAACTGGGATTCTTTAGCATCGAGGAACGTCTGGTCGTTCTATAACGGTAATGTGTTGATTAATGATACCTTACCGGATGAAGTTAGCCCTGAATTATTAGCCAAGTATAAGGAACAAATAATACAAGGCTTTTACTGGGCTGTGAAAGAGGGGCCGCTGGCAGAAGAGCCAATCTATGGTGTTCAGTATAAACTGTTAGGAATTACAGAGCCTTCTGGCATAAGTGTTGATGTAATGAAAAGTCAAATCATTCCGTTGATGAAGAAGGCCTGTTACGTTGGTCTGTTGACAGCAACACCCACATTATTAGAGCCCATTTACGAAGTTGACGTTACGGTTCATGCTCCGCTGTTACCAATAGTTGAAGAACTGTTCAAGAAAAGACGTGGTAGTCGATTATACAAGACAACAAAGCTTGTAGGGACACCGTTGTTGGAACTTCGTGGACAAATCCCCGTTATCGAATCAGCAGGGTTTGAAACCGATCTAAGAATATCGACAAACGGTCTAGGGATGTGTCAACTGTACTTCTGGAACAAGATGTGGAGAAAAGTGCCTGGTGATGTTTTGGATAAAGATGCCTTTATTCCAAAATTGAAACCTGCACCAATTAATAGTTTAAGCCGTGATTTTGTGATGAAAACAAGAAGGAGGAAGGGTATTTCCACAGGCGGGTTTATGTCGAATGATGGTCCAACATTAGAAAAATATATAAGTACTGAGCTGTTTGTGCAACTGAGGGAAAATGGCTTGGTACTGTGAAATTATAGCGTATTTAAGAGTTATACATAGCATATAGACAGTAACTCTATAAACGGTTTTTATTTATTTTCGTGTGTAGTGATACTCATGCTCATCGGCAACTGAAAAATTTTTATTTTCAGCCTAAATACAGATGAGATGAGCTTTATAAAATTCTGTCCTACTAAGTAGTAAAGTTTGGAAACAGTTGCAAAGAATAGTCAGTCGAACAGCAATACGTAGGAAATGGCTAAGGGATTCAAGTTGAAGCAGTTGCTATCGCACCACAAAGAAGTTCAAAAAGCTGATAAGCTTGAGAATGACTTAAAGATGAAGAAATCCCAACAACTGAAAAAGGAAGAGCCAACCATTATTTCAGCCACTGACTTGGAAAAAATCGAAGAGCAAAGAAAGAATGATATCGCTAAGAAAGATTCTGCTGCTGATGCCGAAAAGTACCAAAGTCAAGCCATGTCGAAGAAAGACAAAAGAAAATTGAAGAAAGAATTGAAGAAGATGCAAGAAGAGAAGGCACCAGAGGTTCAGAAGGATGCATCCGAAGAAGAAGAGGAAGAAGAGGAAGAGGAACAAGAAGGAAGACTCGATCTTGAAAAGTTGGCTAAGAGTGATTCCGAGTCTGAAGATGAGTCTGAAGAAGATGAGGAAGAGGAAATCGTTGCTGAAGAAGAAGAAGAAGAAGAAGAGAAAGAGGAAGAGGAGGAAGAGGAAGAGCAAGACGTTCCATTGTCCGATGTTGAATTTGATTCTGATGCTGACGTTGTCCCACATCATAAACTAACTATCAACAACACCAAGGCCATGAAACATGCTTTCGAAAGGGTACAACTGCCATGGAAAAAGCATTCCTTCCAAGAGCATCAAAGTATCACAGCCACAACCAATACAGATGAACAGATCAAGGACATATACGATGATACCGAGAGAGAATTAGCTTTTTACAAGCAATCATTAAATGCTGTCGTGATCGCACGTGAGGAATTGAAACGACTAAAGGTACCATTCAAGAGACCCCTAGACTATTTTGCTGAAATGGTTAAAAGTGACGAGCACATGGACAAGATCAAGGGCAAGCTGGTTTACGAGGCTAGTGACAAGAAGGCGCGCGAAGACGCTAGAAGACAACGACAATTGAAGAAGTTCGGTAAGCAAGTCCAACATGCTACCCTGCAGAAACGTCAACTGGAAAAGAGAGATACATTGGACAAGATCAAGTCTTTAAAGAACAAAAGAAAGCACAACGAGATTGACCACTCTGAGTTCAATGTCGGTGTGGAGGAAGAAGTGGAAGGAAAGAAGTCCGATAGAGGCAGACCCAATGGCAAGAGAGCCGCAAAGAATGCCAAGTACGGTCAAGGTGGAATGAAGAGATTCAAGAGAAAAAACGACGCAGACTCCACCGCCGATGTCACCGGATTTTCCTCCAGAAAGATGAAGGGTAAGACCAACAGACCAGGAAAGAACAAACGTACCAAAAGATTCTAAGTTCAATGACACTGTGAAATTACAGAACCGAGTATATATAAAACTTCTATCTATCATTTTTTTGTACACTAATATAAGATAAAACTAAAATCGAAAAGAAGCCCTGAAAGATATTTTCCAGCCCTACTGAGAGCTGTCATAAACCAAAGGCAAAGCCCTCGCTTTTCCCCCCTAAAAACCTAGCACCGGCGTTAGGGTTTCAGCGCCCGCAATAGGAACATCCCGGAACTTTGTGTATGGCGTTGCGATCTCCTTGAGTGTGGGGAAACAGATTAGATAATTGAATACATCAACAGCAGTGTACTTTGAGCATGTTTGAGTCATAGGAGGAGCAGACGGGCATTTATACAAGCAGCAGGCGCTGTCATTACTAAATAGGGGAGTCTTTTAAACAATAAACGGTCCAGGAGAACGAATGTTTACATCGCAACGACAACTACGACAAAATGAGAGCCCGATTTCATCGACATCACATTCTTCACAGCCTTCCTCCGGCACGCCATCGCCATTATCGGGCTCTCCGGCATCGAACCACAGCTATGGGAGGGATCTGCGAGGCTTGGTAGGAATTGATATACCTGCTAACGAGGCGGCGCTGGACAGGGTGAACAGCAGCGATACGCTCTACTTCAGGCCCAAGAAGATTTACCAGATGGAACACGAACATCCATCACGGTCCACTCTCGTGCAGCTGCATAACAAACACCGCCCGGACGATACCAGCAGTAGCTACAAGAATGCTAATACTGATGGTGGGCGTGGTGGCGTTGAGTCAGGAAATTCGCGCGGCAACCAGCCTTTGTACACGATGGGGGCAGAATACGTTCCAGATTTGGACTTTACAAAGCTAGTTGACGATTGGCAAAAGTCCAGTGACGATTTTTACGAGTTCAGAAACAGTGCCACTCCGCAGGTGGAAATTAAAAACGATAGTAAGGGCAACTACGAGCTTTGGAACTCGCCAGACGCAATTTTGGGTCGTCACCAACTTCGAAGAGACAGTTTTTCCCAGGGAAATAGCGATTCATTGAGTCCAGAAGGCTCTCTTTTATCGAGAGATTTGCACTCTAATGTCAAGCCTATACCTTTACCTAGGAATAGTCAACCAATATTCACACCGCTTTCCAACTTGGAAGCGGAAAGACGGTCCTCGTATACAACTAGTAGCAACAACAATAGCGTTACGCAAAATAATAAATTTCCCTTCGCTAAACTGAAGTATTCACTTCCAATTCAAGGCTCGGCAGTCCCTGCATCCTTTGATTCGAATGCTTCATCATTGAATTTTCTTCCCACAACCACATTATCGACTTTATCGGAACTACAACTAAGCCCCAATGCTATGGTAGATTTGATTCAGAAACTCCCCAGGAATTTTCTAAATTTGCCCTACTCACAAAGGAAAAAAGTTATGATTGAACATGCACCGCATCAGGACTACAAAGCCATGATGTCATTGGTGAAAAAGTTCATGCTAACATCTTCAAAGAGTAATTTCTCTCTTGCTGGGTTTGTCAGTAATGCTCCAGCTACAGAGATCGCCACTACCAATAGCAACAACAACATTAACAATACTAGCAGGAATCAGTCCAATAACGGCAATGATAACAATACAAATGTGCGCCCACCTCAGCGATCTAGACACGGCTCGATTGCATCTCAGTTTTTAAGCTCATTTTCACCTTCCATGACTTCCATAGCAAACATGAACACCAATTCATTGAGCGGATGCGCCAGTGGCAGTGGAAGACCCGATGATAAAGGTATGGAAATATTAGGCCATCGATTAGGTAAGATTATAGGTTTCGGGGCATGGGGCATCATACGTGAATGCTTCGATATTGAGACAGGTGCCGGGAGAGTGATAAAAATTGTGAAATTCAAGGGCCATGCAAAAATCAAGAGACAGGTGTTGAGAGAAGTGGCCATATGGAGGACTTTGAAGCACAATCGGATACTTCCCCTTTTGGACTGGAGGCTTGATGAAAACTACGCTATGTACTGTTTAACGGAAAGGATCAACGAAGGGACATTGTATGACTTGGTGATATCCTGGGATGAATTCAAACGCTCTAAGATACCATTTGCAGAGAGATGCAAAATGACTATTTTTTTGATTTTGCAGTTACTATCTGCTTTGAAGTACATGCATTCCAAGAAGATTGTTCACGGTGACATTAAATTAGAAAATTGTCTTTTACAAAAAGGACATAAAAAATCGGAATGGAAGGTCATTCTATGCGACTTTGGAATGAGTTGCCATTTCGATGACAAACATCCTTATCGCAACGATACTACAGATAACCGTATTAACAGTAGCAAAAGATCTAGAAACGAGAGCGGTGAAGAAACAAGTTTGGTTAAATATCCCACAACAAACTTTTTACCTGATGAACCAAGAAACGACTTTGACGTAAATGAAGACCTAAAATACCAGTTTAAAAATCGGAAATATCAAGGCTTTGCGCCAAAAAAAATGGCCAGCTCTAGCTCGTACTCACTAAAGCCTCTTAACTCACCATCTTCATCATCTTCCAACCTGTTTCACAAGCCGGCCTCTCAACCACAGCCACAACATCGATACCCGTTTCATGGGAGACATAATACTACAGTTTTTCCGAATTTGGGACCCGAGCCTTCTAAGTATATTGGATCCTTACCTTATGCTTCTCCAGAGCTTTTAAAATACTCGGACACAAGACGTTCGAAGTCGGTTGACTTGCATATTTATGATTCGCCCGACTCTTCTCAATCAGAAATTAGTGCGGCATCCTCATCTTCCTCTAACTCGTCTTCGATATCATCGACCGGAAACGCATCCATAAACACCACGTCTGATGTAGCTATAAACTCTCCATTGGATTCTCCAACGGATGCACCATATAATACTTCTCCTTTAGGGCCAGCGTCCGATATTTGGGCATTGGGGGTAATGCTCTATACGATTCTAGTAGGGAAATTACCTTTCAATCATGAATTCGAACCCAGACTACGCTCTTTAATTAAATCAGGTGAGTTTGACCGGATTTCGTTAGCCCAAGTTTGTAAATATGACAAGAAACGGACCGAAGAATCCATGTTTCAAGGGTTGTATGACACAATTATTGGATGTTTGACGATTGATTTAGACAAAAGGTGGAATCTCGAGAGGATAGAAGAGGTCTTTCAAAACGAAATAAAACTAAATGAGTCCAATTACGATGATAATGATTTATGATTTATGATTTATGATTTATGGTTTATGATAATGATTGCATTAAAAATATATTTGAAATTGATCTTTAAATATTTCCCCCCTCCTTTATAAATATTAATGAACTTAACTGTTATTGTAGACTATGTAAACAAACTAAATGCGAGCATTTCAGTTTGTTTTATATCTTCATTTCATCTTCTTATATCTTCACTAGTAATTCGATGCTAGTTATTGCTGTTCGTGAAAAATGCTTTGCTTTCCCAAGGATTTTGAAGGGCATTCAAGCGTTTAAATAGAACAATGATGGTAAGGAAGACACATCTTAAGGAAAGCAACTTACTGTGAACTGTGAATATCAGCCTACATAACTTTTCGAACAACACTCCTTCGGACCCGGCATCTTTGACTGATTCTTTCAACAGTGCAAAATGATATTCCTCAAATCTGTCATCAAAGTAATTGACAATTCAGGTGCTCAATTAGCAGAGTGCATCAAAGTCATAAAAAAAGGCTCTCCTAAGAGCCCTGCAATTGTCGGAGACAGAATAGTGTGTGTTATCCAGAAAGCAAAACCCTTGACTCAAAACATTACAGGAACGGCCAATACTAATCGTGTAAAAAAAGGTGATATCTGTCATGCAATTGTGGTAAGATCCAAACAACGTAATATGTGCAGAAAGGATGGCTCAATGGTCGCATTTGGAGACACTGCCTGTGTTTTGATTAATAAGAACACTGGCGAACCCCTCGGAACAAGAATTATGGCTAACGATGGCTGTGTAGATAGAACATTAAAGGATAAGGGATACAATAAGATATGCTCATTAGCTAGTAGGGTTATATAAAATGAGTAAACTAAAGTAGACTCCCCTTCCGGCGGATAATTGCGGTATATTCAAGGTAATCTACGTCTAAAGCAGAGGATATTTGTTGTCGCTAAATATTACTACCTGTAAATAATACTCAAATTAAATATGTAAATTCGGCTTTTGAAAGCAAAATACATGAAGACGCATTTTGCCGCTTTCTCTACTGCTCTATAACTATATGATATATATGTAATGGCACATATAATTCCTATCTAGCTAGATTCATATATTAGGCAACAATTTGTATGCTTCATCCACTGTGTGCTTAAAAGTTTATCGATAGATATTCTCTTTTTGGGCTCCCATTGGAATATACAATATAATGCGATCTTTCTGGAGGTCGCTAGTTCTGAATTCACGTGCTTCAGTTCTTCGAATACTTTAAACTGTTTTATGCGCGTCATTTCCTTACAGAAGGTGTCAAAGGACATGTCTTTCTCCCTGGAGGCCACCTTCCAAAGGTGGTGTCCCAGTACCATACTTACATAAACAACACCACAACTCCAACAGTCTATTAGTCTTGGATCGTAATACTCGCCATTCACAAACTCTTCTGGAGCCATATACGGCTCCGATCCGATTATACCTCTTTGAGTATGAACTCTCCTTTCCCAAGCGGTTTGGAAAACAGAACTTGTGCCAAAATCGCAAATCTTCAATAAACCATGAGGATAAAAGAGAATATTCTCAGGTTTCAAGTCACAGTGAGCAATTCCATGATCGTGCATGAATTTGACACCGCGGAGTAATTGCTTCATGAAACAATCGGCTTCTAATGGGTGTAATTGACCTTTAGATTTCGATTTACCCACCAGCATACCATAAAGATCACCTGCGGGACAAAATTCCATAACCTCAATGAAAGAGCTACTGCTCTCCAAAATGTCAAATACGCTTAAAATATTGGGGGCCGGCTTCTGGCCATTTTTATGATAGTGACTTAATGAATGCCCGATGATGAATTCAGATGTGATTTTAGTACAAAATCTCTCCAGATCATTGTCTGTTCTGGGCTTCAGTTCTTTCACAGCATAGTATATGTATTTATCATCATGATATGTCTGAAACGGTGGAACATCGCTCTCAGTTCTGGATCTGGCACACACTTTCACTTCACCATAAGCTCCTGCCCCCACTATCCCAACAGGATGACCATAGCTTTCTTGGAAAGTAGGAGCTTCCTGCCTAGCACATGCCTCTGGCTTTAAATTTTTTTCTTGCAGGTAATGTTGTAAACTTGTATGTATTTTGCTTGATAATGAATTTATCAATTTCAATTCATCATCTCCTAGCGATGCTTCAGGATTTACTATTTTTAGATACTCTTTCCTGTTTTGTGTCGGCGAGATGCTATTGCTATCGTCCTTTTCATTCTTGTCAAAGCTTCGATCAGTGCTTTGCTTCTTATAATTTGTTTCAGAGCCATCTTCATTCGGCAAAAGCGATAATGCGTTTTCGATGTCACATTCGTCTTTATGATGTTTGAATAAACCGGAAAGCGCAATACCTAGTTTTGGCTTGGATAATGACCCTTGACGGTGAACCGGCAAGTAATCACTTTTCTCTAATCTAGTGACTAATTCCAATACTTTTACATTGTGTTCATGGCTTCCATCTTCGTAAACTTTAAAACCATCTTGCTCAATAATACACGTTACATCAGACCCTGCAAATCTGGGCAAGCTTTTTAGACTTTCGTTGTCAGGATGCGACCTTATTGTATACAACCCTTCGTGGTAAAGTTGCTTAGGGGGGAGGGAATTTGGATATGAAGTTGCTCTTTGTAAAGCGTCTTTCTCATAGCTGCTTATAAAATCATCGGGGACCTTGTCTCTGCCATTTACTATATCCTTGTTTGAGCCCCGATATGGTATAACATCGTTATCTGACTGGTCTAACAGGGAATCCATTGCCCAGTGGCTCTCTGATGAAGTGGTTGTTCCATTTGAACCGTCGCATGATGAATTTGATGAACTCCTAGAATATAGACCTTGCGTACCGCGAAAGCCATTAGAGGTCGATCTAGAATTTCCTGGTGACCCATCTTTTGCTTCTCCTTTTTTGTTGGGCCCAGAACGACCTCTGGTTGGGCTATTACTTGCGCCACTTCCTGCACGTTTAAATGGGTTTGGAATACCTGGGGAACAACGCCTCAATGTACGCGTATGCTGCCGTATCGAGGGTGCTTTCGAATCCAACTGTGCAGATATGGTGGACCGCCTTGGTGGCTCGGAATGTCTCTTGGGTGAAGAAGATGACGATCGATAAGGAAGTCGGGTGACATTAGAAGGGCTTGTACCTCTTGAACGTGAGGGTTTGAAAAGGCATTTAAAAGACTCAGAAAATGATCTTGCTCTTGTATCTGTGAACCCTTGGTGTTCTCTCTCGTCCTGAGCAGTCATTGATACTGCAAATCTTTTGTGGTGATTTTGTAACTGTACTGGCTGCTCGAAATAAAAACGAGGTTCCCTAATTTTTCACTCAAAAGAACGGCGGAAGACAGAAATAAGGGTCCTAAGGCCGGTGATTTTTAGCAGTATTGCTTGTTAGCTAAGCATACAACAAACGGTATTCTATATGCTACATAAGTGAAATATGTATGTATACTTAGTACTATCGACAACTCAATGGTTAGGTATTTACATGTAAGAGATTTCATCGAAGGGAAACTACGCTAAATTACTCTATTGGAAATCCAGCCCTTATAACCTCGTTCTCTGGAAGAGGGTTGTGCTCTATCTTGTCAAGTAGATCTTTCATTATGTCGTGATGCATCTTATTGCGCATGTCAATAGTTTCTGTAACCGTACCCTCTTGAGAGAGAATTTCCAGTTTGCACGGAACACTCTTCTGCTTATCTTCGTTCTTGATTCTTATCACATCGAATTTAATTTCTGGATTGTAGAATTGCAAGGTAGGTAGGTAGTCGTGCCAAAAGACTCTTGCACCCATATGCCCATTGTGATTTTTCGTCTGAAAGGTCAACCTAAGTCCCGAATACTTCTTCGGGTCTATGAGGATTTGGGGTAGCTTAGTTGTGGCACTAATCTTGTTCAAAATATTCAGTTGCTGCGTGACTTTAGACATCTCTTACTAGTGCCAAATTCGCTTTAGCTCTTTTATCCATGTAGCTAATGAACAGTTTCTGTTGATTCCTACTGATATGAGGTTTTTTCTTGAATGGGAAAGTGTGGGATCATTTTGAACGTTCGAACCTTCTTAAGACGTAGATGGTTAGTTACAATATAGCGTACATGAATATGCTGCCTATTTATCTCATCTGAATATATCTATAATATATACATATATATCATTCTGTATCATGGCCTAGACTGATTCAGTAAGAATCGTCGTCCAGGTTTTTTTTTGTGCTCTTTTTTCTGGTTTTTTTTTCTTTGTTTCTTTAAGTTCGACTATTCACCGCAAAGTTCCTTGTAAAACAAGTTCCTTTGCCAATAAAATACCAAACCTAAAATTCTTTCATCAGTTCCATATATGGGTCTTCCCCTTGGATCCCGTAGTTGAATTCTTCCTCTGGGTATCTGTCAAATTGAGAAGTGTCGCCTTGGCCCTGTTGAATTGGTGGCTCATACGGTGTTTCTATGTACCTGGCCAATAGTTTCTCCCATATCACCTCGCCGAACCATGGATGGTTCTTGACGTCCTCACTCCCGTTTTGAAGATTACCCAATCTCTCACTCAAGTCTCTGGTGATCAGCTTCTTTAATAAGTCCTGTGCATCCGGATGGAAAAATGGCGGGAACTTCAATTCTGCATTTAATATATTTTCATAAGTTTTCATGGTGTTGGAGTTGTAGAACGGTGTATAACCAGCCAGCATTTCATAGATTAATATTCCGAAACTCCACCAATCCACTGATTTGTTATATGGCTTGGTGCTGACCACTTCAGGCGCTATGTAATCTGGAGTCCCACATAGTGTGTATGTGACATCAGGAACGAATTTTGCAAACCCAAAGTCAGTTATCTTAATATGGCCGTTTTTATCTAAAAGGATGTTCTCTGGTTTCAAATCTCTATATATTATATCCTTACTATGCAAATATTCCAAAGCTAAGCAGACCTCTGCGGCGTAAAATTTGGCCACTGGGTTAGGAAACCTTTGAGATTTACGTAATAACGAAAATAATTCTCCACCCTCAATGTAGTCCATCACCATGAAAACTTGTTGAGAGTCTTGAAATGTCCCCCACATTCTAATGATGAATGGATGCGACACGATTGACAGCATTCGGCGTTCATCATTGGTGTGCTCCACCTGTTTCAATTTCACTATAGTGTGTTTCTTCAATGTCTTTAACGCATAAAATCTTCCGTTGTGGTTGGACCGGATTAGATGAACTCTCCCGAATGAGCCAGTACCCAGTGTTCTCAAAATCTGAAAATCACCTAAGGAGTACTTACCTGAGGTTTCTCTGTATTGCAACATGGGTCTTTTAGCCAGATAATCACCAGGAAGTATTTCTTCTTTCACCTTTTCGATGTTTTGCTCATTTATCGTAACGGGCGTAGTAGAAGAACATTCCTCATGCACCGAATGTGCGTTTGCGAGAATGTTCTGCCTAACGCCATCTGGCGAGGTTTCCGTCTTAGCAGCAATGCTCAGTTTTCTGATCTCATTATTTTTCATAGGATCAACATACATTTTGCTCAGGTTTGCTCTTCTTTGTACAACCACCGATAAACAATATCCTCACTATACTTATTCGATAATATACGTGAAACTTTCTTATTGCTTAAAGAGTGATCGCCTATAAAAATTCTTTGCCAAGTGCACAAGCTGTCTCGTATGTCTACTCACGTTTCTGCCCGATAGAATGGATTCAGCCAAACAAATTTATAAGATCAGTTTGTAAAAAGTGTCTTTCCTTCCCATGTTCTCATTGAACACAACTTTATTTTTCAATCGCATCGAAGAAATCCCGTAGCTGAAGCGACGGGAAAAAATTACCGGGAGCTGCATAATGACTGTATACCTCATAGTGTGGAAAGGGCAAAGTTCGCTACATGTGTAGAGAGCATTATTTTAGCTTACATATATGTATATATATATATATGTACGTGCATAGCAACTGGAAACCATAGCATAGCACATGCTTTTTGTTATTAACCATTGCGATATGGATACACAAGCCAGCGCAAGCTGCTTCAACGAAGAATGTTTCAGCTATGGTCACAATTTCGCGAACGTCCGATAATTCGCTCTCTTCAGAGTTTCTTAGAGAAACCGTACCTGGAACGACTTTTCGAAGAGTGGTCCCAGAAACGAATCAAAATTGTTCCGGTTAGAAAAAAGATTGGATGATAGAGCTTGTTGGCTAGTGGCTCTCTTTTTCTAGGCCGCCGTGATCAAGGCTGCGAGTGAGGATGTCGTCAATGCATACATAACGTTGTGTCTCTGAAATATTGGCCAGCGTCGCTGATAAAGGCCGCAATTTGCTGCAAGACGTAATCGGCACTATTTAAGGCTTGGCAACTTACAGGTATAGTCACCACGTGTTTTAACCTATCATAGAAAACGGATATGGTAGCATACTGGTACAACATGGCTGAAGAGAAATGAGTAGCTAAAATAGTAAAGGTTGCTTCTTGCTAGACTCCTCCGTTTAAAATAATCTAGACATCAATATTATGTCCATCCAGCACATGCAGCTAATTACGGGCTTTCTAAGAAGGTTTTGTTCTAATACTAAACTCTGCGCTCGAATAATCTTGCTATATCAGATCCTAAAATAGTCGTCTTCCGTTGTCCTAACCGTAAAAAGCAAGCATGCTTTCATACTCTTTGGTATAGAAGACCAATTGCTAGATGTTTTTACAGCCAAAAATAACAAAGTACCATGTAATGTAAAAGCCATACATTATCATATGTTTTAATGTTCCAGGCTCCTAATAGTCAATAGCAGCTTCCATTTTATGGAATTCCAATGCAGCTTAAGCTTATTGATATTCAAATGTTTTCAAACATGAAAAGTACATCCTCAAATCATGTGTGCTCTCTATAATCCCTTCGACGTCCTTCATTATGCGTTCAATGACATATTTCGCAGAAGTGTGTGGGGATGCACTGGTAGCATAATGATGCAAATTGGAAAATCTTTTTCGTCCTCCAGTTGAATGGCTATAGCAAACCTTAAAGTACTAATAACAAAAGTATAACGACTGCAGATTGACTTATTAACAAGCAAGTTTGATCAGCGTGCGGGAATATGAATAGTCTAGCAATTTTCGTTAAAGACTTCGTTTAAATGCCGCTGCATCATTAAGCGCCAAACTCATTGGTCAAATGGCCTGTTAATTATAAGCGGTGTAGCGGATAACTGAGTGACCGGCTTAGTCATTCATTTTCTGTGCCATTTTTACAGGATACAATCCTGTGAAAAAGGTTAAATTGGCACATCTTTATTATGACGCTTGTATGTCATATTGTTGGTGCTTTTTAGTAAACAGTTTTCAGGTACTGTTTCCGTTGGGATCGAAACTTCCACCGGCTACCGACCGCCCGCGATTCGTTCCACAGAATAGATCGTATATTTAATTTGTTGTACCCTTCATGGTTTATCCACTTAACTTTTTTAATTAAGAAGGCATTGTCGGGAAGAAGAGACTAAAACATCTGGCTTAAGCAGAACTCCGGTTTAGGTCCTAACATGTTTGCAAAATTTAAAACATCAATACGAATATTGATTTTTTGGCCGAAGCTCATTCTCTAACGTAACGTAATTTATGATCAGGCAAATATACTGGAGGACATGTCGACGTTCTTTTCTTTTGAGCTGGTATCGTCGAAGTTGTTTTTTTTTTACGAATTTTGAGGCCTTAGTTTTTTCGTTATTTTCTTGCCATCTTTTGCCTCTCTGCATGGAATATTCACTAGGCAACATGAAAGCGGCCCTGCCAAGATCAAATATATTGTCTACTCTTACTGATATTCCTGCTTTGATACACGAATGCATCTGTTTGCATTTATTTTTTTATTGTCTTCCTCGGAAAGTGTGTCTATAAAATTACTTAGCAGATAAAGACGTTTCTGCATTTCTGTGATTTACACATATATATATATATATATTATGCCGAGCATATTAACTTACTGTGTTTTCTTGGTTTTATCTTGGATAATAACATTTTTCAACAATACATGGCCAACGACTTCCAAAATTAACATGAATAAGGAAGACAAGATAGCCAAACAATAGTTAGAAATTGTTATACCAATATCTAACCATGATCCCTCTGTTCTTAAAAGATAGAAAAAATTTAAAGACAAAATATCACTCATTGAGATGATCAGAGACGAGATTGTGTAATCTTTGAAATTTAGTTTCAAATTTAGTATGCCCAAACATGTGGACAGTAGCCCATATGGAATGATCAGTTTTAACATTAATAATGCACCCATTGGGAACGGATCGAAAATTGGTAACAATCTATAAACTGAGTCCAATGAAAATGAAGAAATGGAAGCGACATTGCCCGTTCCAAAAAATGCAACTTGTAATAGGAAAAATCCAATTACGGAAACTCTTAACACTTGTAGCCAATTTTCATTTTTCTTAGTTTTCATTTCCTTGATTTTGTTTTCAATTTCAATCCACTGCACCATATAAACAGTGAACAAAAAGTAGAAGAGAGATTCAAAGGAGATAGTTAAAATGATAAAGGCAGGAGCAAAAGTTAGGTAGATGACTAGTAATCTAACTCTATAATCATTGTTAGGTTTTCTGTAATGTAAAAATGGCATTACGAAAAGAGATACGAAAAAAATCACCCATCCAGCAATCTGAGATTCCCTTGGTAACCCTTTTCTGAGCTGCAGAGAAACAGCTGAACGATGGGTAACTACTAGCATGGCTGCCACTAAAGAAATTTGCATGGTGAATATGGTACGGGTATAGGAATTTATGTTCAGGTATATCTTGTAAAGAGCATAGAAGGAACTGACTATAATCAGTAATCCTGCTAAATGGATTTGGTTTAGGCTTTCGATCTTAACCGCGTCGCATAATGTAAAGGTAGATAAAAGCATACTCGTCACGATCCAACACCCATTTACATATAACCCTCTCACACCGCAGATAAATGGATAAAATGCTAGTAAATTTGTGATTAATGTAAATATCCACCTATGGAAAAACCCATATACGATCCCTTCATAAACTGAAATAATGGAAACAGTAATTAGAATTCTCTTGCAGACGGAAGTACCTTTAAAAAACTCCTTGATACCCGTGCGTAATACAGACCTGTTTGTAAAAATGTAGCTCCAAAAGTATAATGGGAAAAGCAGGTACATGTAAAAGTTGAAAGGAGAATGCTGGTAAAATAGAATCCAGTTTAATAAAATTCCAACAGATCCAAATGCCACATGAGTCAACGGTGATGCTGTCTGGTCATCGCCGGCATTCTCCAAAATAAATGACTTCAAAAATATGGTAAAAGAGAAAAAAATCCAGCCAATGAAGCCAAAGGTGACGATAGTTCTAATGAATCTCCAGTTATAGGTTGTTAAATAATACAAACCTTCCAAAGTCGTTTGCATTAGTTCTTCTGTAAGTGTGATTGCTTCTTGTTCTAAATAGTTCTCACCATCGGATATACGTTGAATTAGGGTTTCTATCTCCTCCAAGTAACGCAAATGAGGTTTCTCAACAAATTTTGGATACTCTTTATAGAAAAACTGAGAATCAGTAACCTCGCCTTGCTTGACCAGGTACTGTTCTAAAATGCTTCTTGCGTTGTTATATAATGCTGCAAGTTTATCACTTTCTTTTCCATCGATATATGCTATTGGTAACTCACCGACTGAATTTTTAGGATAGTTTACACCAATCAAATATGACATTAAGGAGGCAATATCAGCTTGCTTGACATCGTTTCTTTTGATACCGGATAGCTCCCAATTTTCAGTATAGTTGTCAAATACCCGATACGAAGTATGTACTGGCTTATTCAAGCCTGCTCCCCAAGCGACCAGAGGAGTTCTTGTATTGTTAGGGTGCCCATCACCGTGTGACCCAAATGCACTCATTCCGTGATCTGCGGTAAATACGAATGCAGTCTTATCATCGTCAAAAAATTCGTTGACCTTTTCTATAAGGGTTGGGATTTGGTCGTCAATATATTTGACGTTATCATAATATTCAGCAGAATAAGGTCTGTAAGAATGTCCCGCAGTATCGCAACCCAGCAAATGTAGAAAGAATACGTTACCGTCTTGTCTAATTTCATAATCCAGAGTTGAGTTTAGTGTGGAATTATGAAACAATTGATCTAGATGTTTGAAAACGTACGCATCCAGTTCTATAGAAGATTGTGTAAAATCTTCGAAAGTGTGATCATACATCCAGGCATCAACTTTATTTGGGTCAGATGCACCATCTTTAAACATGGGTAAAATATCAGGTGAACCAAAGGAATAGGTGTGAGTGGATTGGTTGAAAAAACTGTCAAAATCTACCGGGTTTGATTTCCAACCTTTTGTGACAGCGCTGACATCTTCATAAAACCCAGCAATCATGGCAACGTGGCCAGGACGAGATTCAGTGGGCATTCTGGTATGAGAAATACCATAAGTGGCATTGTTCATAACTAAAGATCTAATAAAAGGTGCCAAAAAATCCGTCTTTCCAGTCGCTGGGTGTGTGACTTTATCAAATGTTGTATCCGCACGTAGGCCATCACCAACAATTAGGAACAATCTCTTGGCAGGAGGTGTCGGAGTACTTTGGTATGGGCTCATACCATGAACTAGCGGCGAAATGAAGTAGATATCAAAAATAGACCATAGGTAAAACAAATGGAATAAGACACCAACAGCCAGAAGCGTTGTTCTAGTTTTGTTCCACATTCTATACGGATTTCGGTTGTACACAAGTCCTGGACTTCCTCGACTCTCTTCTTGAAGAACAATAACGTTAAATATATACGCAATTAGCTCTTCACCTTCAAGGTTTTTTTCGCGTTTGATGACAGCGATGCAAAAATGAGACACGTTTACGTGGCAGGATCCAACAAGCCGTTCTTATTGAAGACACTGCTAAAAAAACACGTATGAGTGATGAAAATCGCCTTCCTGTATAACTAATAATAGATATTGACTAAGAAACGATCATAGGGTTGCAATTTCAAGACCAGCAAAAAAGTGTCAAAAATATAAAAAATTACTCCGATACGGGGAGTCGAACCCCGGTCTCCACGGTGAAAGCGTGATGTGATAGCCGTTACACTATATCGGATAATAAATCATGAAAAAGAAAGAGCATGCTAATAACCTCATGTCATTTAGCGACTTTCATGGAGCTGAACATTGTAACCTATTCTTAAACTACTTATCGGTTTGATTCAAGGGGTGCTACTCATCTCATGTATTTTATATAAGCCCCGAAATATAAAGAAAGGGTGGACGCACCGAATATTCTGCCTAAACTAATTACTCATGTATATATATATATAGATATAGATATACTTCAGGTGATTCATTTAACTAAGGTTCAAGGTCTTGGACATAGCTCGTGTAAGCGTTAGTCCCTTGTATGTTTCAGGCTGACGTTGGTGGTGCTATAACTTTATAGTTGGAGTATCTCATCTTGAGATACAACAAATATACCAAAAAAAATAAGCGCGTATATGATTGATTGACAATGATTTAAAATAATTGATTATGTAGTAGTATACAAAAATTAAACAGACTTAAAAAAGTAAGTGAAGAACCGTAAAATTTATTTCATAGGTTTTTTAGACAAAAACTTTATGAAATGAGGAAACGAATGAAGAAAAGAAATGAACCGACCCAAAATATGACCTATTGGAAACAGAGATGACTAATGTACAGCTAATGCGATGATGATTTTATGTTTCATGCTATTGTGAAAGTAAACCTGCGATTAACAGTCAACTAAATCGATAGCTTGTAAGTGGACCTCGTTACATTGAGACCCGATGTGTTCATCGTACAGATTGTAGAAGTTACCGGACAAACATTGATAGAAAGTGTCTTGGTTACCAATGGCCAAGTTACCTTCTGGAGTAATGGACCAACCAGCAGCGTAGATAGCACCGGCTTGTGGTGGTGGACCATCGAACTGGAATTGTCTGTTGGCAACAATAGAACCGACTCTGCCCTTACCATCTGTTAGGATACCGGCGTTTAAGTTCATCTCCAGAGTACCGGAGCTCTTGCATGTTTCAGCAGTCACTGGGTCTGTACCATTAGTGATTGGAGCTGGAGCTGGATGTGGTATAACGGTTGTCAAAAGTGAAGTTGTGGCTTGAATTTGACCGTCAGTAATTTGGGAAACAGGAGCGGCAGTGGTCTTAGTAGTGGCTTGGATTTGGCCATCGCCGATTTGAGAAACAGCAGCGGCAGTGGTCTTAGTAGTGGCTTGGATTTGGCCATCACCGATTTGAGAGACGGCAGCGGCTTTAGTTTTGGTGGTGGCTTGGATTTGACCATCACCGATTTGAGAAACAGCAGCGGCTTGAGTCTTGGTAGTGGCTTGGATTTGGCCATCGCCGATTTGAGAAACAGCGGCGGCAGTGGTCTTAGTAGTGGCTTGGATTTGACCATCACCGATTTGAGAGACGGCAGCGGCTTTAGTTTTGGTGGTGGCTTGGATTTGACCATCACCGATTTGAGAAACAGCAGCAGCAGTGGTCTTGGTAGTAGCTTGGATTTGGCCGTCACCGATTTGGGAAATAGCGGCAGCTCTCTTAGCCTTGGCGGAGGCGGTAGTAGCAACTGGTTCAACGGCGATACCGAAAGTAGAAGCGTAATCAGTTATTCCGCCACTGAAGGTAGCAGATGGAGTCAAAGTGGACCATGGGTCCTTTGGAGCATAGGCAGCTAGAGAAGTGGCAGCTAAAGCAGATGCGATTATGGTCTTTTTGTATTGCATTTTTAAAGGATATATTTTTAAAGGTGAGTTTTTGGAACTGTTTAATACTAGTGTATTGAGTTTGTTTTCTTGATGATTTTATATGTATATTAGAGATAAATAAGTAGATATGATTACTGTAAAAAGAAGACAATCGGCAGCCTTTTATATGGGAGAGATGTAGATAATCAGATCATCTTTAGAGTTATTACTATACCAGCAGTCCAGTTTTTACACAGGTAAGGGCCGCCAAATTAATCTACTTTGGCTATACGCATGGCTTGCAATTAGCCATCCATTCTGTAATATCAAATGGATATACTCTAACTAAAAGGTGATTTACATCCGCCATCTCGATTTCTTATATTAGAAGTACTTCTATAAATGGCAAGATTCGGCAAGGCTGCTATTAATAAACTGATGAAAACAAAAAAAAAGCAAGCTGACGGACTTTAATTTTTATGCATACCCAAGCCACGTCATTTATGATATGTTGCGGTAAGAACGGGGTCTGACCTCTTTTCATAAAAATGCATTGCTTTCTCTCAGCAACCAACCATTCCAATTCTAGTTAAGGAAAGAGCTGGTGTCAGATATGTAGCTGAAAAAGAAATGTAGTTTCGAGGAAATGATTGCCGAAAAAGGAAATCTTGGGAAATTGGTCCAGAAAAAAATGCCCGTCAAAATCAAAAAAAAAAAAAAAAAAAAAAAAAAAAATGCTGGCCCGAAATTAAAATGATGGATTAGGGGCGAGGAAAGGTACAAATAGATCATACCGCTTCTGTTTCTTTAACAAGAGCAATAGGGAGAGTAGATACGAGAGTAGATACGAGAGTTGATGCCGTAGAGTAATCCAAGATGTGTAGCCATTTTAGGTAGAAACTGTATTGTTCATCTAAACGGCTGTAACCGTAATTAGATTACTAGTATCGTCTTCTTGCCCATATAATTTGTTCTTAGTCCTAACGCAGCAGGATAAACAGGTTTTCGGGAATTTCCTAGCGTACGCTATGTGGCGGAAATCTACCTATAAGAGGACGTATGTACAATACATAGAACGCTTCACGGACGTTGACCGGTAAGGTTTGCTGAGAAGTAAACGAAAAGCACCTAAGTTGGAAATTAGCAACCATTACCCAATGCAGTAGCAGAAGGAGAATAATAACTGCTCTTGTTCTCTACTTCCTCTAAATTTGATCTCAGGCCCCTCGCAATTTCTTGGCGCTTAAATTGTGTTTTTGCCAGATCAGGAAAAGATATTGGGAGCTAAAGGGGTCGGGACGTCTAACGGGCTAATTTTAGAAATCATCGCCCGAGGGTTTTCTAATTTTGGCATATTTCGCTCTTGAGTGAGATAGAAAGGATAGATCATGTATCTGCAGATTCATCCCCGGTCTATGCAGATGAAAATGCGCCAAAGTAAACCTATATAAGATGCTCGTCATTCGAGTAAATTCTTTCAGTCTGGATGTGTTTTCAGTTAATTTCTTGGTTAAAGGCTTAATATAACAGATCACTAAGTAACCATTCTCAGTACAATAGTAAAAATCTCATAAAACAAGCACATTCATAACATAAAGATGCAATACAAAAAGACCATAGTCGCATCTGCTTTAGCTGCCACTTCTCTAGCTGCCTATGCTCCAAAGGACCCATGGTCCACTTTGACTCCATCTGCTACCTTCAGTGGCGGAATAACCGATTACGCTTCTACTTTCGGTATCGCTATCGAAGCAGTCGCCACCACAGCTTCCTCCAAGGCCAAGAGAGCTGCTTCTCAGATTGGTGATGGTCAAGTTCAAGCTGCCACCGCGACCGCCGCTGTTTCTAAGAAGTCTACCGCTGCCGCTGTCTCTCAGATTACCGACGGTCAAGTTCAAGCCGCTAAGTCTACCGCCGCCGCTGTCTCTCAAATCACTGATGGTCAAGTTCAAGCTGCTAAGTCTACCGCCGCCGCTGTCTCTCAAATCACTGATGGTCAAGTTCAAGCTGCCAAGTCTACCGCCGCTGCTGCCTCTCAAATTTCTGACGGCCAAGTTCAAGCTGCTAAGTCTACTGCTGCCGCTGTCTCTCAGATTACCGACGGTCAAGTTCAAGCTGCCAAGTCTACCGCCGCCGCTGTCTCTCAGATTACCGACGGTCAAGTTCAAGCTGCCAAGTCTACCGCCGCCGCTGTCTCTCAAATCACTGACGGTCAAGTTCAAGCTGCCAAGTCTACCGCCGCCGCTGTCTCTCAAATCACTGACGGTCAAGTTCAAGCTGCCAAGTCTACTGCCGCCGCTGTCTCTCAAATCACCGACGGTCAAGTTCAAGCTGCTAAGTCTACTGCCGCTGCTGCCTCTCAAATTTCTGACGGCCAAGTCCAAGCCACTACCTCGACTAAAGGTGCTGCTTCTCAGATCACAGATGGACAAGTTCAAGCTTCGAAAACTACCAACGGCGCTAGTCAAGTGAGTGACGGTCAAGTTCAGGCCACCTCTGAAGTCAAGAGCGCCAACGATCCAGTTGATGTCGTCTCTTGTAACAACAATAGTACTCTATCAATGAGTTTGAAAAAGGGTATCCTAACTGATGTTAAGGGCAGAATCGGTTCTATTGTTGCCAACAGACAATTCCAGTTCGATGGTCCACCACCACAAGCCGGTGCTATCTACGCTGCTGGCTGGTCCATTACTCCAGAAGGTAATTTGGCTTTAGGTAACCAAGACACTTTCTATCAGTGTTTGTCGGGTGACTTCTACAACTTGTACGATGAACACATTGGTTCGCAGTGTCATGAAGTTTATCTGCAAGCTATTGATTTGATTGATTGTTAACCAATAATGTTTTAATCGCGATTAATTGATCAAACTTCGTCTTCTCCCTTTACGTCATGAATCCGTTGCCAACTTCACTCCTTATACATAGACTCATTTCATGGCATCCTTTCATTTTGCATGTTTTTCCATTTCTAAACCTTTTCTTGTTCCCGCATTCAATTAACGATTGCTCGAGAAAGCGTCACGTTTTCAAGCGTTATTGTTCGTCACTATAATAAAACACAATTATAGATTTTTTTCACTGTAAAAGAAATTCTTTTATAATACATAATTCATTTAAAGACAATCTAAAATCAGCTTTATTTGCTACCTTTACAATTCTATCTATGTTTACAACTGTCGATAATGCAAAAATATCGTCTATAATTCTTATCTTGCATTCACTGGTTAAGTACAGTTAAGAGCTTCCTTCGGAAGAAATGTGGGCACAGGCGGCCAAAGAAAAAAAGACAAACGGCGCCCGAAATAAAAAAACGACACACTACTTCGTCAAACGTCAAAAACTCAGCAGCTGACCAAGGAAACAGCTTGTAAGTGAATTTGACTACATTGTTCACCAATCTTTTCGTCGTACAAATTGTAAAAATTGCCGGATAAGCATTGGTAAAAGACGTCGTCATCACCTAGGGCCAAATTGCCTTCTGATGTGATAGACCAACCTGCCGCATAGATGGCACCAGCTTGTGGAGTTGGGCCATCGAATTGAAATTGTCTGTTTGCAACGATAGAACCAATTCTACCCTTACTATCAGTCAAAACACCTCCTTTTAAAGTTACTTCTAAGGTACCGTCGTTGATACAAGAGCTGTTCTCCAAAGACACAGCAGTGGTAGTTTTGCATGTAGAGGCAGACGTAGAGGTAGCTGTCGAAGTAATTGCGGACGATGGGGCTAAAGTAGAGGTAGGGTTCTTGCTAGAAGAATTAGCGGAGCCGACAACACTAGTTGCAATACTATTCTCTTTCACTGTAATGATGGAAGTTCTAGTTAAAGTGGTTGTGATTTCGGTGTTGTCGCTAGCCAAGGCAGGTCCAGCTGTAGCCTGGACTTGGCCATCGTTGATTTGAGAGATAACACCTCTCTTAGCATTTGTGGAAGCAGTTGCAATTGTTTGAACAGCGATACCGAAGGTAGAAGTAAATTCAGTAGCGGCACATAAGACGGTAGCCGAAGGAGTTAAAGTGGACCATGGCTCACCTGGGGTGTAACCTTGGGCAGAAACTGCTGTTAATGAAGCTGCTGCTAAGGCAATGCGTTTGAGCTGCATGTTTTTTTCAAAGATAAGATACTTTTTATTGATTAAACTTTACCGTGTTTTATTTCTGTAAAAGAAAGCTGTTAAAAAATGAAAAATAAGAGACCCTTTGTGAAGATAATAGGTATTAGTAAGACAGAAAAAGGGAACCAGGATCTGACATTCTTAGATGCATGATCACTCTATATATGAACACATCAACTACTTCGCTCATCAAGCGGAACAACACAAGTGGAAACTTCAAGTAGGCGATCAAATCATCCATCGTTTCTGTTGGGCATTTAGTGCACCGTTTAAATTCGCGTTAGGTAGATAAAAGCAAAACAACGCGAATCGAGTATTGACAAATTAGGCAATTTACAAGATCGGAACTAATTTTTGCTGTAGGAGTGTTTCACAGGTGTACCGCTTTTGTCACCGTGCGCTTTCTTATTTCTAACCCTGCATGCGAAATTTTCCGCAGAAACGTGCCCGAAACGGAAAACCTTCTTGCGTTTAAAGGCACAGGAAGAAAAAAAGTGACCGGAAACAGACATAAGCTCAGAGCAGGAACTACTTATGCTGAGTTAGAGATGCGAGGTTGCCAGATCCAAGAGAAAGTTAACTATATATTTTGGTCAAAAACTATTTCCTCCCAGTACAAGTATCGTTAGGGGTTACTCTTATACGAATGAAAACAACCTTTTTAGGTTATCTGACCCTAATTTAGTGAAAGAACAGTCCCTGTTTTAATGGATGCTCCAACTCATATAGACGCCATTCAATGCATATCTAGGTGTAAAAATGGCGCCCATTAATTTTGGTGAAAAGTTCTTTTTTTTGGATTCCTGAAGAAACAAAAGGAAAGAAAAAAATGCACACATGTTATATTATTTTTGTGAAAATGCCTATTTGCCTATTAATGATTAGTATCTAAATGTATAGGTGTAAAAAGTAGTGCGTGTCCTTTCTTTGTCTGTTAAAGGATGCCCTCATATTTTCTTCGACCAAAATAAAAAATGCAATCATGTAGAATGAAGTGTTGCCAAAGTACTATTTCTTATGTCTTCCAACTGCGGCTTTTCTCTATTCGACAATGGGTGTGTACCTATCTCACTAGGGCTCGTCCATTTTTCAACAAAATCGCTAATATCCTCAACTTCACAGGTCCTAGAGGATTTATTGATATCGTTGTAGATTTTTTGTAACTGTAAGAAGTCCGTCATGAAATATACCCTTCCGCCGCGACTATCAGAAAAGATTGAATCTGAATATGGTTCCACTATCTGGCTCGACCCCGTTAAACGTGGGTTTAGTAAGCTTTTCAATATTGATAATAACGTTGGGCTTGATCTTTGTGGAGTGTCCACGGTGAATAGTCGATGTTCTGGAATATTATCTTTAATTGTCGTGAATATCTCAATCAATTTAGTGGGAATATAAAGTTCTTTATCAGGAACTATATTAGATTGTTCGCTGAACATTTGGTCCAACGCAAGTTTACACGAATAGTCAATATCACTATCAAACGTTTTATTATTTTGTCCGTTCTCATTCACATCTATGAAGCATTGCTCCCATGCTTTATGGTATGAAGAGTATCTGACCAAATCGTGGGCCGTGTATTTAATAACATCGTTGAGCATTAGAATATGAACGGGGTCCTCTATGAGAAACTTTTTTTTCAATAAAGTCGGAGATACCGGATAATCTTGAACCAAGCTTACTGATCCAGGTATTCCATCTAAGAGCTTTGACGGTACATTGTCACATTTGTAT
Source organism: Saccharomyces uvarum (assembly GCA_947243795.1). Taxonomy (NCBI): domain Eukaryota; kingdom Fungi; phylum Ascomycota; class Saccharomycetes; order Saccharomycetales; family Saccharomycetaceae; genus Saccharomyces; species Saccharomyces uvarum. The sequence continues at coordinate 136,941 of OX365938.1, forward strand.
AAAGGAATCATAAAGTATTTTATCCTCCGAAACATGTTTTCAGACAATGTCGATCTTAGATATGTCATTAAACTTTTGCATATTTGAATCCCTTGAGGTAAATCCGTGTAAATATTGACGATGTTGAGGTCGGAATAAGGGTAGTCGTTTAATTTGTAGTTGACAAGCAGCCATTTAGCAAGGCACTCGCTGAATACTGGATCATAATTGAGAATGCTGTCAAATAAAAGGGGATCTATGGGTCCCGTAGACACTTGTTTCCTTTGTGTGAAGAAGTTTTCTCTTTTCATTATATTTGGGAAATTTTGCCATTCTATGTAATCTCTTAAAGGAATTCTGCCGGTTTTCCCTTTCCCTATTCCATTTGTAGAGACCAATTGCTCGAAAGTGAGCAATGGGTAGTCGCATTTCAGACGAGCCTGAATTTTAAGGGGAAAGAATCTTTTCATCATTTAGCCTCACCAATAACACCTTTCAGATAACCCTTTCTTTTGTTGAAAAAAGACTAACAAGTCATTTAGGGTTAAAGGGGTAGAGGCGACTCGACTAATATTAGCTGTGTCTTGTTCTGGATCAATGCAAATCAACCCGATGGCGTCTTCCACTTTTCCGGATTCCTTGATGTTCCCGCATTTCGGGATGGCCTATAATACTACGGAGGATGATTTTTCTAAAATCGTCTAGAAAAGAATAGATATTGGTAGGTTTAAGATTACAGGCATTCTTTTATACAGATTTATACTATAGGGTGTTAATGTTTACATGAAACTAGCGTGGTATTCATTATAAAAATTTACCATCCAGCCCAAACTCTAATTCTTTTTCTAAATCAAAGAAAAAAATACCGCCATTTTCTGTAGTATCCTGGCCTAAACTTTCATTATCATTTGTATTATGTTCGGGAGGAGATGATGATACTATAGCACATTCTGTTTTATTTGGCTCGGTATGTGACTTTAACACGTCCTTATGTTCCTGGGTCGTATTGCATTCGAGCGCGTTTGCACCTTGAGACGAACCTAAGTTTGACTTTACATGGTTTTCAAGCGGTTGAGTTGTAGTCAATGATGGAAGTTGACTTATAAAAGAGACATCGGAGTTAGGGCTGCCTAACTTTTTCATTGAGGGATGGACATCAACAACATCTTGGAGAATGGGGTCCTCTGATGACAAGGATGAGGATGAAAAGTCTCCACCAATGGGATGCTTCCTAACAACTTTTCTGAAGTCAAACACTTCCTTGATGACTTGGCTTTGTAGTTCTTCCACACTATCGATATGTTCAAATTCGAATTCAAAATTCATTTCGCATGAAGGCTCATCATCTATATCGTGCCATATGGATAAATATGGATGCTCTAATGCCTCATTTACGGTAACTCGTCGTTTCGGATCAAACTCCAGCATTTTCTGTAATAGGTCTAATCCTTCTGAATTAGCTCTGGGTAATAAACTCTCAAAAGGTGTCCTTGGTATATTACCGAATTGAAAGATGTAATTCTGTACCTTCTGAGAACTTATTTCTTGTAATGTTTCCTTTGATGGAGTTCCAAGTATTTGGAGGATATGATTCAGTTGATCTACATAATCTTTCCCGTCAAAGATAGGTTTTCCGCCCAGCAATTCCGCCAAAATACAACCTGTTGACCAAACATCGATAGCTTTTGTATATCCTTGATAACTCAGCATGATTTCCGGCGCTCTATACCATCTTGTTGCTACAAACTCCGTAAGAAAGTGGTTGTTTTCTTCGTAGTTTTCTGAATAACCCCGTGACAGACCAAAATTGCAAATCTTTAATTGGCAATCACTATTAACAAGTAAGTTTTTTGGCTTCAAATCGCGGTGCAAAACACCAGCAGAATGTATGTATTTCAATGCACAAAGTATCTGGTATATGAAGCTTTGATAGTGTGCATTTTCTAAGCGTTGTCCGGATCTTAAAACTTGAGAAAGGTCACATTCCATCAATTCTTCATACAAGTATACGCCGTTTAATACGCCGTTTGGATAGAAAACTATATCAGTATCAAAAAGCCAGATTATATTAGGGTGGCCTCTAAAGTGTCTCAATAGTTTTAGTTCACGAAGGGTTCTCTTGCAGGATAGTTTACTCGCAAAAGCATTAGGGATTTTCTTGATAGCGATTGTACTTTCTTCGTTCCTCTCTGTATAAGTCGAAGAACAAATAAGGCCGTGAGAGCCCCGGCCAATTTCATCTACCAGTCGAAAGTGCTTATTTAGGATATATTCCTGGCCGAAGGCACGAAAAATGCGTCTATCGGAATCAGTCGCCATTTAGTTGCGAGTTCTTTCTTTGTGTCAAAATATTTTAAGTCTTTTTCAGATTGACTATAACTTGCCTTCCCTAATCTATCCGTTTTCGCAACGTTCTAAAATCCCAAATGGGAATTGGTCGTTGAACAAACAAAAGTTATTTTCCTTTGTGTTAACATTATAGGAATTATTTTCTCCTTTTATCCATTATAACTAAGCACCAGCGTGGAAAAAACGTTGTCTTCAAAGATTAGAAAGGATTCAATGCGCTCTCTTACTGCTTCGAGAGCTGTGTTTTCATGGCATTTTCACTGAAAATACGAAGGCTTACCAATTTCTTACGGTACCTCCTGCATGGATCGATCGCGGCATACTATTTTTAACTTGAACGGGCCTGCGCGGGTTTCTTAGGGGTTGCAAAATAATTACTTTGCTGCGTTCAAGAACCACAATTAACTGAAGTGGTGAAGTGATTAAAAGACTTCAGTGATGTTGGTAAATAGTCTTTTCGAAAAAATGCTTCTATTTTGGTACTCTCCCGTTGAGACCGATGACGTCTTGCAGTTTAAAAATAAACCATCGCGTCCATTTTTAGACGTTTTTTGTCTCTAATGGGGAATATCTGGAAAGAAAGAGAAAGTCCTTTCAGACGTCTAGGCAAGTATGCAAAGATCTCCGACAGCGGCCGTTTCCTTTGTCTTGTAAAGCTTTTCTTGGTAGTCTTTTTTATATATAAAAGTGTAGCCGCCAGGAAGAAACACTTTTCTGTCATGAAACTAAGTTAACATTATTAATTTTTTGTTACCATGCCAATTCGAGAATTCGAGTAAATCGTTTCGCCGCAATAGTGACTCTGTGAATTAGTTGAGAATTCAGCGCATGCTTCCAGATGAGCGATTTACCTACAGACGCCGTCAGGAACAAAGTGTGAGTGCTGACTACTTCAAAAATGATATGCATTGAAGCGTACTCTACAATAGTAGAATTAAGAACTGCTAGAGTACTGAACTTCCCAGCGCTTGGAAAATGGCACGTGTAATTTTTGTAAAAACAAGTTTCTTTCAAGTTTTGCAACGGTGTAAAGTGATGTTAGCGGGCTTCAATTGAACGTGAAAATACTGGTTACGAACCTAGTAAACTATGCTGCAACTATAAGAATTTTTTGCTGAGAAACAAAGGATCATGTAGTAACAAATATATTCCAGACATATGGAAAGCACGAGTATTCCAAGTATATCACATGCCTCAAGTAACTTCGTAGTAAGGCTTGACTGCAATAATTTAATTTATTTTCATAAGCTTAGTTTGGCATAGAATAGAATAATAAGGGATCAATACGTAAAACAAAGAATTGCTTTTAAGAGAAATTGACTCGTAGGTTAAAAGGTAATATTTCTCAGCATGAGCCATGTTTAATGGGTGATATTAGCGCATATATCATGAGGCCAGCAGCTTCCAATCGGATTCCGTTTTGGCATCCACACACTTCTGTCATATGTGTTATTGTGTACTAGCGGAGGTTGTATGCTACTTTTACTGTGCTGAGATCGAGCTTAGACAACATCCTTGTTTCTCGATAAGACGACATAAGACTGGCATCGTCAGTTTCTTCCATAACTTGGTAGCGACTAGAGGTTGCGATTGATTTTATTCTATAAATCCCATTTGAAAAGCAGAAATGTGCTCTAGGATGGCACATGGATGCCCATTTCGTATTTTAATCGAGGTATGTGTCTATTCGTATCGGAGTTTGGACTTCCAAGTTGGCAATCCTCAAAAAAGAAATATTCATAATTCGACTCTCAAAGGGAATCAATTGCGCCTGCTTTGTCATTCTTCAAAATTTTTGCGATTTTTATCTTTCTGAGGCAGTATGTACTGTATCAAAGAGTTTTCAAAGGTGCTTCAAAGGGCATAAGGTATCATTTGACTCAGCTTCATTGTTTTTGGCCTCTACTATCTTAAGTAGAAATTGTTGTGCAAATGATGTCGTGGAGGACATCTGGTACTCTTTCAGGCAAGTAAATGTTGGACAAGAAATGCACGTTTCCCCATAGTAGTATGCTTCAACCTTCTTTACTTCTCTGTACATGATCACAATTATCAATGATCTTTGTAACCGAGGCAATGATGCACGAGTCTGCACACATGATTTGGTATTATCACCTTTTCCTATAGGTAACATTCCTATTCAATGTTACTTGTTTGAATATTAACCATAAGGTACTGTTTGTTCCATTTCCACTTCCTTTATTATATCCTGTTGAGTTCTTTTCTGAAGAAGAATGTGTTGGGTTAAGACTCACAATAGTAGGTACATGACAGATATAAAACGATGATGAGAGACGTTTAAAGCATGTTCAGGGAGATAAAGCTTTGATATTTACCCTTATGCAACCTTGGAAAGGGTGCCAATCTCAGTCTTAATGACTTTTGGTTCATAGCACATTATTGTTTAGGACTATCGCGTTAAAGCAAACAAAAACAACATTATGAGGTCGCTACATAAACTGTAATCGTACGAAGCAGTACACTTGCAATAAAAAAAAAAATTTTCCTGCAACGTCTGAGACATTATTTCACAATATTAGGGTCAAGCTCAGATGAGCCACCTTTATGCAAGCAAGGGTATTGTGAGCTTAGTTACAATAGTTTATATACGTGGTAAGAGCATGTATAGTTTTAAGTTTCAAGAGAGTTCTAGTTCAATTTTGAGTCATCTGTCTTGATTCAAGGCAATCCAGCATGTTTTACGAAATTTGCAGGAAAAGAATGACATCTGTCAAGATCGCTTTTATGGTTTAGAATGCCTGCTTTCTTCTTTTGCTACAGAATACTTGTTTTTTTTTTCCAATAATTTTAAAAAGCTACGTATTTACAACAAATTGTAAAGAAAACTGAAGACATCATTTTCGTATTAAACGATGAAATATCAGCAATGAAGAAGTCTGTCTACAAATGAATAGAAAGGATTAGTGGTAATGCCAGGGACACCACAGAGAAGATGGAGTTCCTTCAGCATCAAAAGAACAATTAACGAATCATGGGTAAGAGAAAGAAGTCAACAAGAAAGCCAAGCAAGCGGCTAGTCCAAAAGCTGGATACAAAATTTAACTGTTTGTTTTGTAATCACGAAAAATCCGTATCATGCACTCTAGATAAAAAAAACAGTATAGGAACTCTTTCATGCAAGATTTGTGGTCAGTCGTTCCAAACGCGTATAAATTCTCTGTCACAACCGGTGGATGTATATAGTGATTGGTTTGATGCTGTGGAGGAAGTCAATTCTGGCCGTGGAAGCGACACGGATGATGGTGATGAGGACTCTAATAGTGATTATGAAAGTGATTTAGATCAAGAGGGCATAAGCACGAAAGATCGTGGCGAAGTTGATTCTGATGAGGAGGAAGTAGACTCAGACGAGGAGAGAATAGGGCAAGTTAAAAGAGGTAGAGGCGCATTGGTAGATAGCGATGATGAATAAAACCAATCTTGAATAAAATTATCTACACACATCCTATATATTTCCTATGTAAAGTAATTCATAGACCATGTTATATCCTGTTACATCAACTTGTTATCCCTTCATCGTCATCACTATCAAATATCGATTTTGGTGGGAGAGCAGTCTTAAAGTGATCCACTAATCGCTTATTTCCGCATTCTTCATTTGTGGGACACCTGTTAATTGTGATAGCGCCCACTTTTGATTTCAACAACGTGAAAGTACCGTTACTGTCTTCATCTGGGTTGTTTGGCAATAGGCGGCCCGCTTTCATTCGCTGCTCCTGCTGCTGCTGTATATGACTCTGAACATGTCTCTGTGGTGCATCTTCACATTTTCTAAAGTCAAATTCAGGCGGTGGCGACGCTGGAGGTGAAATCAGAAACATTTTTTCGCTCTCTGGTACTTTTAAGTATTGTTTAGTTAATTTGTTATATCCATCTTGCAAGGAGTAACTGAAGCTGAATCTCTTTACCTCCAAAGCGTGAGACGCAGCCATAACATGTTCAGATAAGTCGTGACTGGGGCAGATTAACAATATTCTTTTAAATCTTTTTAAAATGATCAACTGCAGTGGTTCATCTTCGTTGATTTGAAACTTCGTTAAAATATACTTAGATAACCAAGCCTGGATTCTTTCCACATTGTCATTATCAACAACGTCACACCTACCCGAGGTTACGATCACTGTGTCCGTTACAATCTTGCCCATTAGCGCTTCTGTTTTTAATATCTGTTTATGTCTTGTTTTTGTTTTTGCCTTTTTTTATAAAACAAGTAGATACTTCTTTGAAAGAAGGCATTTCTTATATAGAAGTCATTAAGCGAAAAGGGTCTTCAAAATAAGCCACTGGATAGTTACTTTTGGCACACAGTAGGGTCAAATAATGGGATAACATAATCCAAAACCTTGAATTTCTTGCTGGACTGAATTGCAGGCACTACAACATCAAATTTCCTTCCTTATCCGTAAACGAGGCTGGGATTACATAACAAGAGCCTCTTTTCACTTTTGCTAGTCATAAAAGCTGCGCCTGATTCTAGTAGAATAGCAAAAGCCCCACCAATCGTAGTGATGGGGTCCGATCCAGAGTATACATGGATGAACGTGGATAAATGAAATTAATTTAATTCGTCCGCGTTGTAAATTGAGAAATCATACAAACCTTACGTCAAGAAATATGAAGGAAGCCAATAACTCTTGATTAAGAAAAGACAATAGCCAAACACGCAACCGGATAGTATGCTAACCACTCAGTGGCTGTTATTGAAAAGTGCAGCAAGGGGTACTTCTCTTGTTAGCAAGATCCGTCCTTGTTTAAAACCTATTATTGCACACTCGAGAAACCTATATAGCCCAACCTCGTCACAAGCCAATGCCATTAAGTCGCTGCGCATGAATGAACCTTGTAGGGAGAATAAACTCACAAATTCAAAACCTGTAAATATCTACAATAGACGCTCACTATTCACAGAAACTGGTCATGCCTGTGCGAAATGCCAAAAAACGTCACAATTACTAAAGTATGTTTACACAAACGCTTGACAAAGAGACAAGAAAAGAAAATACACCTTATACAAAGCAATCGACTATTATGAAAATGAAACTACTAGAACGTCTCAGCAAACTACTGATATCGTTTACTATCCTTAAACTAGTGCTTACAAAGTGAGTACTCCCGTCATTGTTACCCTCATGTTCTTATCTTTTGCAGGAGAGAAAAGGGATTAAGCCAACTGGTTGATTTTGACACAGTCATGGTTATAATGGCTAAGATAATATTTTAATTGGATTACGATATCATCTTTTCTTTTTCGTTTGCTTGCTCTCTGACCACTCTTTAAGTTTTACTAACCAACTTTTTTTACCTATTGTACCCTAAAGTACAAAGAACGTTCTAATATGACCAGCAACACCCCAAAACGTGAAATTCTTCCCGATCATGTCGTCCCTTTACATTACGATTTAACCGTGGAACCTGATTTCAAAACATTCAAGTTTGAAGGCTCTGTTAAAATAGAACTAAAAATCAACAATTCAGCAATTGACACAGTGAGACTGAACACTATCGATATTGACATCCATTCTGCCAAAATTGGCGATGTCACTGCTTCTAAGATTAACACTGACGAAGAACAACAAGTCGCAGACTTTGTGTTTCCTGAAGGAACCTTGTCCTCTTTCAAAGAAAATGCAATTTTGGAAATAAAGTTTACAGGAATCTTGAATGATAATATGGCTGGCTTTTATAGAGCCAAGTATGAAGACAAATTGACTGGCGAAACGAAATATATGGCTACTACTCAGATGGAACCAACAGATGCTAGAAGGGCTTTCCCATGTTTCGATGAGCCTAATTTAAAAGCTTCCTTTGCCATCACTTTAGTTTCCGACCCATCCTTAACTCACTTGTCCAACATGGATGTCAAAAACGAATATGTCAAGGACGGCAAAAAATTCACTTTGTTTAACACAACCCCAAAAATGTCAACTTATCTTGTGGCCTTTATTGTTGCTGAATTGAAATATGTGGAATCTAAAAACTTCCGTATCCCTGTTAGAGTTTATGCTACGCCAGGTAATGAAAAACATGGACAGTTTGCCGCTGATTTGACTGCAAAGACTTTGGCATTTTTTGAAAAAACTTTTGGTATCCAATATCCCTTACCTAAAATGGACAATGTTGCCGTTCATGAATTTTCAGCAGGCGCTATGGAAAATTGGGGTTTAGTCACATACAGAGTGGTTGATCTACTACTAGACAAGGAAAATTCTACGTTGGATCGAATTCAAAGAGTTGCCGAAGTCGTTCAACATGAATTGGCCCATCAATGGTTTGGTAACCTGGTTACCATGGACTGGTGGGAAGGTTTGTGGTTAAATGAAGGTTTCGCCACTTGGATGTCATGGTATTCATGTAACGAATTTCAACCAGAATGGAAAGTCTGGGAACAATATGTTACTGATACCTTACAAAATGCCCTGGCCCTCGACTCTTTAAGATCTTCTCATCCAATCGAAGTACCTGTAAGAAAAGCTGACGAAATCAACCAAATCTTTGACGCTATTTCTTACTCAAAAGGTGCTTCTTTATTGAGAATGATTTCAAAATGGTTAGGTGAAGAAACCTTTATTAAAGGTGTTTCCCAATACTTGAATAAATTTAAATACGGTAACGCGAAGACTGAAGACTTATGGGATGCCTTAGCAGATGCTTCTGGTAAGGACGTTCGTTCTGTGATGAATATTTGGACTAAAAAAGTTGGATTTCCTGTCATTTCAGTTAGTGAAGACGGTAATGGTAAAATAACATTCCGCCAAAACCGTTACTTAAGTACAGCGGACGTCAAAGGGGACGAAGATGAAACGATCTACCCTGTGTTTTTGGCTTTGAAAACCAAAGATGGTGTCGATGGCTCTGCTGTATTAAATGAAAGGAGCAAGACCATTGAATTAAAAGACCAAGATTTTTTCAAGGTTAATAGCGAACAATCCGGTATTTATATCACATCCTACAGTAATGAAAGATGGGCAAAGCTAGGAGAACAGGCCGATTTATTGTCTGTTGAAGACCGTGTCGGTTTGGTTGCTGATGTTAAGACTCTATCTGCCTCCGGTTACACCTCGACTACCAACTTCATGAATTTAGTTTCCAAATGGAACAAGGAAAAATCATTTGTCGTTTGGGAACAGATAATCAACAGTATTTCTTCATTGAAGTCCACTTGGTTGTTCGAACCAAAGGAGACCCAAGATGCTCTTAATAACTTCACGAAGCAACTGATAAGCGGCATGACACACAACTTGGGTTGGGAATTCAAATCGTCTGATTCATTTTCCACCCAACGTTTGAAAGTGACTATGTTCGGTGCTGCTTGTGCTGCCAGAGATCAGCATGTCGAAAAAGCTGCTCTGAAAATGTTTACTGACTATTGCAATGGTGACAAAGAAGCCATCCCAGCATTGATCAAACCAATTGTATTCAACACTGCCGCAAGAGTTGGTGGCGTTGAAAACTACGAAAAAGTTTATAAAATCTACTTAAATCCTACCTCTAATGATGAAAAGTTGGCTGCATTGAGAACTTTAGGTAGATTCAAAGAGTCTGAATTATTGGAGAGAACTCTAGGCTATTTGTTTGACGGCACTGTCTTGAACCAAGATATCTATATCCCAATGCAAGGCATGAGAGCTCACCAAGAGGGTGTTGAGGCTTTATGGAGTTGGATACAGAAGAACTGGGATGAAATCGCCAAGAGATTACCTCCTGGTCTATCAATGCTAGGTTCTGTCGTCACCTTAGGTACTTCTGGCTTTACTTCACTGCAAAAAATAGATGAAATCAAGAAGTTCTTTGCTACTAAATCTACCAAGGGCTTCGATCAAAGTTTGGCCCAAACATTGGACACCATTACCTCAAAGGCCCAATGGGTCAACAGAGACCGTGATGTGATCAACAAGTACTTGAAGGATAATGGATACTTCTAAAGCAGCTATGGTTTTTTCGTATTTGTGTATCTATATAAGTAGTTTATTTTTTTCAATAAAAAGTGCCTCCTTTAACCTCAGTTATTAATAAAGGATCTAAAGGGAGTGCGTTAACTTCCTAGAGCCCAGTACTATAGGCGAATGCTAAAATGTGGAACCTTTTCGAATTTTGTGCTATTTAATTTCCACCCATGCCTCTGATAAATAAATCTGTACATGACACCAAAACTGATTTTGAAAGCTCTCCGGAATTTTCGATGAGGCGGACAGGGGCTTTTCAAAACCAGTTCTTTAAAAATTGAAAAGAATCAGTATGTGGTAACTAACTATGTATAAGCTGGATAGAATTTTAGTAATAATACAACCCTTCATATTATATTATCAAAAAAAGCAAACATAAACATCCAAAATGGTATGTCAACCCTTAAATGATTACAGAAGATATCGAGCGACTGATTAATAAAGTATGGTGGAAAAGTTTAACCACTAGAAGAGTCGATGCGCTCAAAAAGTGCCATTGGAAATGCGACTAAAACTAAGAGAAGGCGAACTAACATTCTGACATGGTCATCAAAAGACTAATTTATGTAACAATTATAAGTTCAGAATCACTGGAGAGCCGCTCCAAATGTTTAAATCGGCATACATTTTGCTGAAGGAAAAGAAACATTCAGATTTAATATCAGCGTCCATTTCATTTTCCAGGAAATATGGACTACTGTTATTTTTCAAGTCGTTCGTAATAGATTTCGTGAGATTATATGATCAAGGAGAAAGAAATTAGTTTACTAACAATCAAATTATCCTCACTTTTTAATTTACAATAGGTTTTAGTTCAAGATTTATTACATCCAACTCCTGCCTCTGAAGCAAGAAAGCACAAATTAAAGACTTTGGTCCAAAGCCCAAGATCCTACTTTCTGGACGTTAAATGTCCAGGCTGTTTGAACATTACTACCGTTTTCTCCCACGCCCAAACCGCAGTCACTTGCGAATCCTGCTCAACAGTCTTGTGTACACCAACCGGTGGTAAGGCTAAGCTTTCTGAAGGTACATCTTTCAGAAGAAAGTAATATTTACTAGCCAGATCAAACACAATCCACTTCAAAAGAAAAATGTTAATAAAGTGATTCAATTATGGAACCGGCAGGGTAGGTTTTATCATATATAATATACACTCAGTTGTCACCTTTATTGATTTTTTTAACTGCAACAAACTGTACTATATATATCATATTCACGTATGTACAATATTAAAGTATTGAATATATTTATATTATATCTTTATTTTAATCATCTGTTTTTCTCATTTTTTATTTACATGCTGTGAGAAATAGTGACCATGAACGTTTGAGATTTCCTTCATTACTTCAACGTTTGATAGTTTGTTATTATCGAATTGAAGAGAGTCTTCAAGGTCATTAAAGGATTCGATAATCTCTCTAGATTTTTGACGTTCTTCCTTCTTCAGTTGCTTGATTCTTTCCTTTTCTAATTTTTTAAACTTTTTTACATTCAAATCTCCCAACCCTTTAATCTGTGTCTTGGCCCCTAGAGTCCATAAATCACCTTTCTTGGTCTTTCTTGCGTCATGATAAGCTTGTTTGGAAAATGACCTCGAAACCGTCCATTTTTCAAGTTCGCCCGATGGTGCACATAGGTCCATCATGACATGGCCTTTACGCTTGACGGGGTCATTGATAATCCTTGGCCAAGTATCCTGTGTGTCGTCGCCTGATGATCCAACATCATATTTGACATTGACACTTTCATTCCGTAATTTCTCAATTTCTTTCAAAGATTTTTCATCTTTATGCGATCTCTGGAGAATCAAATAGGAATAATTTAAAATCTCATAATCACGGCCATTTCTCCTTCCAGTGCCTCTTAATCTAGAGGAATCTCCTTGAGAATTATCCCATGATGAAGCTAGAAGTTTGCCCTTTTTTAACTCTATGCTAAATTTAGGTCTTTTGATACTCTTCTGGAAATTACAGAACTTTAAATCTTTACCTTCTTTATGCGTGTAAAAGTTTGGGTTCCCTACTTGCAGAGGACATTTCCTCTGATGAGGGCAAGGGGCAATAACCTTCAAAAAATAATCACTCGGCATATTCCTTAACCCTACCTCATTTTTGTTTTTATTCGACATTCCCCTCAACCAAGGTCTAGGGATCTTACCAAATTCTTCTGGGAAGTTTTCAGGTCTAAGCATAACTTGTCTTGCTCTAGCTATAACCTCGAATCCCATCGGATTGCCTCGTTCAACAATAATGATATGGCCCCCAGGTGCTAACATGTTTAAGTAATGCTCAATATTTTCATCTACCTGAATTGGAAATTGATTCTTGTCTTGAAGAAGTTGATGCGTTAAAATAACAAGATCATATTCTTTTGATCCGGGAATTGAAGATCGTAAATTAGTCATTACATTAATTTTTTTAGTCATCACTTCTCCAACAAGATCGTCTTCTTGAGGAATCTCATCGCCTTGTCTATTAATTTCGTTCCCTTCCTCTACAGGTGGTTCTGTTTCGGCAGAATCAATCACTTCATTGAGTTGTCTGCTTAAAATAATTTTGGCTCTTTTTTGCATTTCAGCACTACCCAAAATAACTGCGTCTTTCACATTAGGTCTGTAGTTTTCACCTAAAACATCATTCAGTGCAACTATACCAGTGGCTGGACCAAATCCAACATCCAGAACCTTTTGAGGCTTGAAATTCTCAGTACCTACCCTTTTTTGTAATTCTTTCAGACTTTGGAACACAGAGCCATAATTTTGTAGAAATATAGACGCTATATGAGCATCAACCTCCATTTTGGTTTTGCAAGGGCGATGCAATGAATTTGGCTCCTGGAGATCACTGTAATAATTTGTTGCAACTCTTCGTACATTATTGGGAATATGTAAGGACATGATATTATTATTGATTGCTTTGCTCACATCGGGATTCAAGTCTAGCTGATCGCGATACGATTGGCCCTGGAGAGTTTTAAACGACAACCTGGCTTCTTTTGAGTTACCTCCTTGAGTCAAATTACCGGCTTCGTCCCTGTACGGTGAAAGGACATTTATATCTCTAATATTAGTGTCTATAAGATCCGTCAAATTCGAACTCCGTAAACTAGCGTTCGTAAGCTTTGAATTAAATCGAATATTCCGTAGTGAAAAGTTCAGGCATCTTCTCAGCATCCTCCTTACAAAACTAAAACTACTTGGTATATTGTCAACCATCCTAAAACTCCTTCGACAAGATGCTCTTCTTAATTTTTCAATTTCTAGATTTTTCATGTAGCGGCGGAAAAGAGAAGAAACATGGAAAACATATATCATAAATAGTCAAGAAAAAAACTTAATAATATAGTTGAGCTACAAGCGTGGTGCTGATCAAATAGCTATCATATTATCGGCTACTATTCATACAGGCAAAATATTGAGAACAGGAGCAAAATGCTAAGCAATACAGTAGTCATTGCCTGTTTATTAGTGATAATAACTACCATAGCATTTATCACAGTGCAAAAGACATCATCATCAAAGACTGGGATTAAACAAAAAAGTTATCAGCCATCTATTGTTATCGCAGGTCCTCAAAATGCAGGTAAGACCAGCTTCCTTACGTTACTAACCACAGATTCTGTTAGACCAACTGTCGTGTCCCAGGAACCGTTATCAGCGGCGAGTTACAATAATTCTAATACTAGTTTGGTGGATTTCCCAGGCCATGTCAAGTTACGCTATAAGCTCTCTGAATATCTGAAAACAAGAGCTGCATCTATTAAGGGGCTGATATTTATGGTGGATTCTACAATCGATCCTAAAAAATTAACTACAACAGCTGAGTTCTTGGTAGACATATTATTGATCACTGAATCTAGCTGTGAGAACGGTGTTGATATTTTGATCGCATGCAACAAAAGCGAATCATTCACTGCAAGACCGTCATCAAAGATTAACGATGCTTTAGAAAATGAAATTCAAAAGATCATTGAAAGGAGAAAAAAATCGTTAAACGAAGTTAAAAGAAAGGTTAATGAAGACGAGGATACAGAAAATTCATTAGATGTTTTGCAGTATGCTAATGGGTTTAAATTTGCAAACATGGAAGGGTCTGTTGTTGCCTTCGAGGGTAGTGTCAGTAAGAATAATATTTCCAAATGGCAAAAATGGATAGACGAAAAACTTTAGTATAACCTCGCTCAATAAGCTAATTATAAATAGATAGTTAAAAGTAAATTCAGTCATGCATAAGTTATACTTTTATCTGATGTAAGAACATAATGAGCACAAATATAACTTTTGAGGATAATGGACGTTTTCAACTGAAGTAAAAAAACACTCACGATGGGGGTCGAACCCATAATCTTCTGATTAGAAGTCAGACGCGTTGCCATTACGCCACGCAAGCTTGTAATTATGAATTTTTTCCTAATTTAGGAAACACTAATGCCTATGAATTAGCCAGTGGGTGCACTATTAATTCAAGATCTTACAAACTAAATGGATTAGACAGTAGCCAGTAATAACTTTTCATTATTTTCAGTTGTATGGTGGTCACCTCGGCACTGCATCAAACTTCGGAAATCGAGCCAATTTTCCTGGACACAACTAAGCGCAGGTACCAGAGAGTATGTTAATACACTTTGTCAATTAATAAGACAGCACCTCACAACCAGGATTACTAAAATCACTTCTAATCTCAGAAGGTGGATGGGATGAATTTACTTTAGACTTTCTGACAGGAATTTCTCGAACATATATTAAGAAAGATACGATCCTCGTTGTGGTCGAAAAGTACACTTTATCTCTGTTTAAATAACAGTAGGCGCCACAGATGTTGTAGACCAACCGCCGGCTATAACCAGATACTAGCAACCAACTCGACACAAAGAACTTTTTTGGTCCCAATTTGATAAAGAAACTAACTGTTGGCGTTGAAGTTCGAAAAATGCTACAAGAAGCTGCCGGTATTCTACGAAGAAAAGCGCAAAGAAATAGTATTAGAGCCAGACCAGTATATTTTGGTACACCGTGACGCTCACTTAATCAAAGGAAAATATCGGGAACCAATCAATAAACTCGGTCCATTCAAAGATCTCAAAATAAGCCAGTACTCAAACTAGGAGACGTCACCTAGGTTATCGGGTACACAGATGATAAACAGACATTCTATTGTCAAATGACGAACACTGTCCTTCGCATTACAGAAGTACGGCCGCATTTTCGAAGACTACCTTTATCAAGAAGATAATTATAGTTTTATTAGCTTTGTCGACCAAGAGAGGAAGCGTTACCTTCAGAAATATAGTCAATAATTAGCCTTCCAATATAAAATATGGGAAACAATAATGAAACTGCAAGGCACCTAGGGGTATCTGAAAAGGGACAGGCCAAAAAAGAAAATCTGCAATTGTGTCAAACAAACGTTACTTCGACTATGTATAGGTACTTATATTGAAATAATAAACTATATATAGGTCTATATCATTGATATATCTAGTAAGAAAAATAAAGAAGAGAAAAAAGAAATCATCAAATCATTCATTCTTCAAAATTATTTCTTACCTTGGTTGGCAACGGCAGCGGCACCAGCAGCGGCAGCTTCTGGGTCCAAGTAGTAAGATGGCTTAGATGGCTTCAAGTTTTCGTCCAATTCGAAAACCAATGGGATACCAGTTGGGATGTTCAACTTAGCAATGTCAGCATCAGAGATACCTTCCAAGTGCTTAACTAAACCTCTCAAGGAGTTACCGTGAGCAGCAACCATGACGGTCTTACCGCTCAATAAGTCCTTGGCGATGACATCTTGCCAGTATGGCAACATTCTGTCGATGACCAAAGCCAAAGATTCGGTTTCTGGCAAGACATTTGGATCGACCAAGCTGTATCTTTCATCACCCTTTTGAGAGTATGGAGAAGAAGCTTCGATTGGTGGAGGTGGGACATCGAAAGATCTTCTGTAGGTGTTGAACTTTTCTTCACCGTACTTTTCCAAAGTAGCGGCCTTGTCCTTACCTTGCAAAGCACCGTAATGTCTTTCGTTCAATCTCCAGGATCTCTTGACTGGGATCCATAATCTGTCAGCCTTTTCCAAAGCAATGTTAGCAGTTTGGATAGCTCTAGACAATTGAGAAGTGTATAAGATATCTGGGTGGACGTTATTTTCCTTCAACAATTCACCGGCTCTAGCGGCTTCTTGTTGACCCTTGGCAGATAACTTAACATCAACCCAACCGGTGAATAAGTTCTTTTCGTTCCATTCGGATTGACCGTGTCTGACTAAAATTAACTTTGGCATTTCTGTGATATATGTGTGTATGCTTACTTTTTTAAAAGAACAAGAAAAATAATATATACAAAACAAAAAAACTACTATGAACAAACTAAAACTGTAAGAGAGAGAAGAAGGAAAACTAACGTTAATTTCTTCTTTGTTATATAGCAAACCCGAATAGAGGTTTCAACATATATTAAAATATGAGAACCGCCCTCCTTCCCAAAAGCCACAACTGGGTACTATTGTTCATCACGATCATGAAACTCACTGTCAGCTGAAATTTCACTCACTGGATCTCCCTCTCTATTCTTCATCGTTCCATAGGCTTTTTCCATCAGCTGGCAGGAAACGGAAAGTGGATGCTGTTTTGGCTAGCGTCCTGTTTCCTATATGAAAAGAGGAAGCCAGTGTGTGGGTGTGCGTGCGCGTGTTTTTTCATAGTGATAATACACAATGAAGTTTACGTAAATAACAATATGGCTATATATATATACTCGAATCATTGGGCGTGCGCGTTCTTGTTATTTGTCGAAGAGCTTGGCAAACACCTCGCCAACACGGTCATTTAAGTCTGTGGTCTGCATCGCACGTCCCTTAGCCTTGAATCCCAGGCGAGAACATTCCCGTGTGAT
This sequence comes from Saccharomyces uvarum, assembly GCA_947243795.1. Taxonomy (NCBI): domain Eukaryota; kingdom Fungi; phylum Ascomycota; class Saccharomycetes; order Saccharomycetales; family Saccharomycetaceae; genus Saccharomyces; species Saccharomyces uvarum. The sequence goes on from OX365938.1 coordinate 154,125, forward strand.
TGTGCTGCCCACGTAACAGCTCAACATGGCGTAGTCTATCCAGTTCCTTAAGTTTTCGTTATTGGAAGATTCCTCTTTCTCTTCCTGCTCGCAAATCTTGAAATCATACATGGCACGGCTAAACGCTAGCATGCATGATATTGCCCCTGTCAAGGTGTCTCCCTGGCCTCCCACTCTCTTGTTGCTGCCCTCTGTGCTGTTTGTCAGCATATCCCTTTCACTATTAGGTGAGAAGATCTTATCTGACTGGCCCTTCTCCACCACAATACAGTTCAACTCCTGAGCGATCAAGCTGCCCATCTCTGCGTGCGAGTCCCCCTTCTTGTCTATGGCGTCACTTAATCTTTTGAATTCTACCACATTGGGCGTCAAGATGACTCTACCTTTGGGGTAGCTTTTCAACATTTCTTTAACCTCCTTATCTTGAGTTATCAGATATAATCCGTCGGCATCGATGACCAATGGAATCTTACCTTCATGTTTTTCAAGTATGTATTTTATGATGTCTTTGATGGATTTCAACATTAGGGGGTCCCTACCCAATCCGGGTCCAATGACCACGACATGGATCCTGTCTAATACGGAATTAATTTTCCCCCTCTGCTCGTCCATATTAACATCCAGTTTGGTGTTACTCATCCGAAGGTAAGGATGCACCATCAGGTTTGGAGTGTAAGATTTAATGACTGTACCAGCATTGTATTCGCAGATGACATGGGTTAAATCACAACCCATTAAAGCAGTAGCATTGGCGCTGAAGTATGGAGCTCCTGTGTAGTCTTCACACCCGCCAACAACGCAGACTCTCCCACCGGCTTGTCCCTTATGAAACTTCGCCAACAAAGGTGGAATACATCTTTTTTGTGCAAGTTTGATCAATTCTTTGTGTGATAGTTCTGCCAACATCTTTTATTATATCGCAGGGTTGGTGGTGACCATGTACTAGGTTTGAATCAACACAAGTCACTATGCATCTACCTCTACTTGTACATATATAGATATTACATCACGCTTTTAGGGTATCACATCACATCGCATCACAGCACACTCCCCCTTCTGCCTTTTACTAGACAAGGAGTCATGTGTGGGTGTCCACAGTAGCAACATCAAGAGCTGCCGCTGTTTTAATAGAAACGAACGACAATGAGCGTGTTGGATTAAGTTAGCTTGCAATGACTTCTAGTAAACTCCACGGCTAGTCTGCTTCCTCCCTCATTAAGACGTCTGTAGCATTCAGGGAACTTGCTACCCCTGGCAACTCAAACTTCAAAGGCCAAGGTCAAACAAGGACAGGATCTATCGCTCGGACTTTTCTCCGCTGAAAAAGGAAGAGAAATAAGGGCTCTTGATTGGTGTCTTATCGAGGCAAAGCACATATATAAGAACATGGTTTCCTCGCAACGCCCACTTGCCTCGTTTATTCTTGCACCGTAATACTTAACAGCAACGTAAGACGCAAAAACATCAATAACATATATAACCGTAGGTTCAAACAATATACTAAATCAAAATAATGTTTTCTAGATTATCCAGATCCCACTCAAAGGCATTGCCGATCGCTTTAGGTACTGCAGCTATCGCAGCAGCAGCAGCATTCTACTTTGCTAATCGTAACCTGCATTCATTTGTTTTCAACGACTCGAACAAGGTGTTCAAGGGCGACGACAAATGGATCGATTTGCCTATATCTAAGATAGAGGAAGAATCTCATGATACCAAAAGATTCACTTTCAAATTACCTTCTGAAGACTCAGAAATGGGATTAGTTCTAGCATCAGCTCTATTTGCTAAATTTGTCACCCCAAAGGGTTCTAACGTTATTAGACCATACACCCCTGTGAGCGATCTTTCTCAAAAGGGTCATTTCGAATTGGTCATTAAGCATTATGACGGTGGTAAGATGAGTTCACATCTTTTCGACCTTAAGCCAAATGATACCGTTTCTTTCAAGGGTCCAATAATGAAGTGGAAATGGCAAGCTAACTCATTCAAGTCAATCACCTTGTTAGGTGCTGGTACAGGTATTAACCCCTTATACCAATTGGCTCACCACATAGCCCAAAACCCTAATGACAAGACCAAGGTTAACCTGCTATACGGGAACAAAACACCTAAAGATATTTTGTTGAAGAAGGAGTTGGATGATTTGCAGGAAAGATTCCCTGACAAGTTCAACGTTAAATATTTTGTCGACGACAAGGAAGAAGTCTTAGATTTCGACGGCGAAGTCGGATTCATTTCCAAGGACTTCATTCAAGAGCACGTTCCAGGTCCAAAGGAAGACACACATCTGTTTGTCTGTGGCCCTCCACCATTCATGAATGCTTATTCCGGTGAAAAGAAATCGCCTAAGGATCAAGGTGAATTAATCGGTATTCTGAACAACTTGGGCTACTCAAAGGACCAAATCTTCAAGTTTTAATGCATGAAAAAACATAAAAAAGACAGTTATTTTTTGTTTATTAGCTTGTCTAAAATAAATAAATATATACATATATATATATATATTCATGTGTACGACTCAGAAAAAATTAAAAATTCTTCTAAAATGACTTTGATCTATATTTACTACGATCCTAATGCACACGATGAAGCCACATCCCCTAGGCTAAAAATTTGTCGACGAATAGTTTAGTCTGTCCTATCTCATCTTTTTGAACATCTAAAGTGTATTCAGGAATAGCATACTTTTCCCATTCGATTTCGATATCTTCTTTCCCATTTGATTGAGATAGTTCCATCCAGTTGATATCATCAAATGATTTATTTCTTAGAGCATCATCATTTCGTTCCCATATTCTTATGTTGTTAATGAATTCTGGATCCCAAAACATACTTTGATCTTTATCTTTCCATGAAACGTGTGATTTATCCGGCTCTACCTCCACTATTTCTAACCAACGTCTCCTGGGTAGGCATTTGTCAAGTGCTAGGAACCGTGTCTCATCGTACTTTAGGCTAGGTTCGCTCTTTTCCTCACTCTTTACCACAACAGGCGTTTCGTCGTCATCGCTAGACAAATCCAAGTCAATTTCGTTGGAATTTTTTTTTATTTTCGAGGTTGAACGATTAGGTGATTGAGAGTTTCTCTTTTTGTGTTTAATGGAAGCTTGAAATCTGACGTGCAAATGAGCACTGAGCCACCACTGAGGGCACAAATCCCTCAACAGCTGCCAGGTCGCTGGACTGCCCAGTTCACCCTTCTGAATATCTTGTTCAAAAAAGGGCTTAAACTTCAATAAATGTTTTATATCACCATGATATACGACACCACTGGGCCAGTCATGACTTAGCATAATATCAGTGCGATGCCTGATCATAAAAAGGGGAGCAATGTCAGACAATCTTACATGATACAAGGCCCTTATATTGGTCCTCCAATCATCGCTTTCCAGATCATTCCAGCTTGGCCGTTGCTTATTAAAATCCCACCGTTTCCATATGCCACTTAACGACCCTATCCTTATACCTTTAAACCATATAACGTTAGAATAACCCATATAGTAAATGTTTTTTGCAACATAACCACCATGTGGTAGAAGCATTAAATGTCTCATCGACTCATGGTTGCCGCCAATAAAAATTGTAGGAACTGGAGCTTCAAGTTCATTGTTGTAGTATGATATGAAATCGCCAAGCCTTTGGTATTTGGGAGGTATGCTTACTGATTTGAAATCTTGAGAATTACGAATACTTTGGAAGTCTCCTAAAATAATCAATAAATCGATGGGGGTCTTCGCGTGGAGTCGTGATACTTCTCTATATATCTGGTTTAGTTGACCGTGACAGCATCCCTGAACAGCAATTCGTAATTTGGTCATTAGTAAGGTGAATAAAGCCTTTTTATAGTCATCGCCATTGCAAGTTTAAATTTTCCATTTTCCTGCATTTTCTGGTAACTTTTTTTTATGTGCGACGGAAAAATGAATTTAACAATAATGAAGAGTGAGAAAGGTAAAATACTAATTAAAACAAGAATAGACAGATATTTCAATTAGATAAATAAATAAATAAATAAGTAAGTTACTATGTAACTAAATAAATAGAGTATGTATAAGGAAAAACTTTACGTAAAAAATATAAAAAGATGTATATATTAGTGAGTCAGTGGTGAGTAGGTGCAAACAGCACAAAAAAGTGCAGTGAAAAAAAAGTTATGACGTTCTTTTTCGTAAAATACAATAAAAGAGAAAACTAATAGGATCTTACAGTTGGAGGAACAGAGGGGCATTCATTTTCATCCAAAGTGTGAGAAATAACCTTTCTGTATTTCAAAGTCACTGGGGCAGCGACGTCCTTCTGCCAGGATAAAGTGTGTTTCATCCAGTTTTCATCGTCTCTGTTTGGATAGTCTTCTCTTGCATGAGCACCACGGGATTCCTTTCTATTAGCGGCGGAAACGGCAGTTTGAGTGGCGCAAGTTAGTAAGTTTTGTAATTCCAAGGTTTCAACTAAGTCGGAGTTCCAGATCATTGATCTGTCTGTGGTTTTGATGTCATCGAAGGTCTTTTCCACAGCGGTGATGTTGCTAACACCATCGTCCAGAGACGATTGTGTTCTAAAAACGGACACATCCTTTTGCATTGTTTGTTTCATGTTCATTCTAACCTCAGCGGTAGTTTTTGAACCATTTGCGTTTCTTATTCTATCCAAGTTTGCAATGGATTCTTTACCCAAATCTGAAGGTAGTGGTTTGTGTGGTAACCCAGGTTGTAGGGTGTCAGCGACAGTATGGGCTACAGCACGACCAAAGACAACAAGATCTAACAAGGAGTTAGCACCCAATCTATTGGCACCGTGAACAGAGACACAAGCGGCTTCACCACAAGCCATTAAACCAGGGATGAGCTTGTCTTCACCGGTTTCTTCGTCAACGGTCAACGCTTCACCGCTCCATTTGGTGGGGATACCACCCATATTGTAATGCACGGTAGGAATGATTGGAATAGGTTCCTTTGTGACGTCTACACCAGAAAAAATGGCTGCCGTTTCAGAAATACCAGGCAATCTTTCTTTCAAGACTTCCGGAGGCAGATGGCTCAATTGCAAGTACATGTGGTCCTTCTTCTTACCGACACCTCTACCTTCTCTGATTTCCATGGTGATGGCCCTGGACACAACGTCTCTACAGGCCAAATCCTTGGCCGTGGGGGCGTAACGTTCCATGAATCTTTCACCTTCAGAATTGAGCAGAAACCCACCTTCACCACGAGCACCTTCAGTGATCAAACAACCGGACCCGTAAATCCCCGAAGGGTGGAATTGGACAAACTCCAGATCTTGCAGAGGGAACCCAGCACGCGAAACCATGGCGTTACCGTCACCTGTGCACGTGTGCGCAGAGGTACAGGAGAAGTATGCTCTACCGTAGCCACCGGTGGCGATAACGGTCTTGTGGGCTCTGAATCTATGGATGGTACCGTCCTCTTGGTTGTACGCGATGACACCCACGACCTCGCCGTTATGTGTCAACAGATCCATGGCGAAGTATTCGATAAAGAAATGCGTGTCGTGTCTTAAGGCTTGGCCGTAAAGAGTGTGCAAAAGGGCATGGCCCGTTCTGTCCGCGACAGCGCAGGTTCTGTAGGCCTGAGCACCCTTACCGAACTCCTTGGTTTGGCCACCAAAGGCTCTTTGGTAGATCCTGCCGCTTTCGGTTCTCGAAAAGGGCACACCGTAGTGTTCCAGCTCGATGATCGACTTGGGCGCCTCTCGGGTCATGTAATGGATAGAGTCCTGGTCACCGAGCCAATCGGACCCCTTCACGGTATCGTACATGTGCCATTTCCAGTCGTCCTTGTGCATGTTGCCCAGCGCGGCATTGATACCACCTTGCGCAGCAACCGTGTGCGATCTGGTGGGGAACAGCTTTGATATACACGCGGTCTTGTAACCAGCCTCAGCGAGACCAAAGGCGGCTCTAAGACCGGCACCACCGGCACCGACGACCACACAATCGTACTCGTGGTCTATTATGTGGTACTTTCCATCCGCGGAAGTTGACGTGGAGCCATTCACAGACCCTTGTGTCTGGCGGACCAAAGCAGACGATGAGAACGTCCTTGCGCTCTTAAACACAGCCAGCTTGGAGAGCGTAGATTTCTTTAGCGATAGCATCTTTCGTCTCGTTCTTCTTGTTTACTATGACGATTTTTTTTCTTTTTTATCTCGAATAAGGGGGGAGGGAGAGATTAGTGGAAGGGAGTATGGAAACGAGGGAGCAAAGTGCTAGAGATTACTTGTTTTGTAATTACTGAAGCAGTGGTGCCAATCGAGATCCAACATCTCTTCTGCGAGGCAAGAGGGCAAGGCCAAAGATCCCAGAATATATAACGGGTTTGCGCAAACAAACAGCCAATGGCAGAGGCCCGGATCCCTTGGTCCTGCGGTTGCTCGGCGCCGCGTTCTGCGCTGTGATTGGTCCACCCCGCTCTCATAGCCGTGACCCCACTACAATCGTCGGCGGGCGTGGCGCCTGGCGCCAAACGGTTATGACGACCCATAACTACTCTCGGGCCTGTGTTCCGAGGGCAAAGCATTGCATTTAGAACTGCTTTGCCGGTGGTTCCTTTTGTATAGTTGAGATAGCTGTTATCATTAGGCTTTGATAACCTACAGCCCGCCGCTACCCGGCAAGCGCACCACCACTTTTTTCCGGACTATTGTGCTCGTGAGGCTATCATAGAAGAACAATGAATGATTAGAATAGATAGAGAGAAAGAGAGAAGAAAAGGGGTGGCGAATCGCATAAGACGAGTAAGCATCGCAGATATGAAGGGAAAAAACGACAATGCAGCCACTGGAGGCGATACAAGAATCTCGCACGCATCTGATTCACTTTTAACGGATGGCAATGGTAGTGGTAGTGGCAGTGGCAGCGGCAGCAGGAGTAGGAGTAGAAGCAGAAGATCTAGTGGGACTGCGGGCGGTCTGCTGAAGAACCCACCGCTGCCGGTCAACAGCGAAGCAGGGAATGCTGCAGTGCCCGCCGCGTCGCACACTACGAGCAATAACGGCGGTACGCTCGACGTCAGCATAAACAATCCTGACCCGCAGGTGGTGGACGTCGTGGCCCGCCACTTGATCCGGGACCCGACTAACAACCTGCACTTGCAAGGCGGAGACATTACGAGAGACCTGTACAAGTGGACAAACGAGCACCCGGCGTCGCCGTCGCAGAACCAGAACCAGAACCAGAACCCGCCCGCTCTGTCCACCTCGATACCTTCGCAAGCGCCCTCATTCTCCAACCGCAAGAGGTCGATGAGCTTTACAGCCGCGTCCATAGCATCCTCATCCTACCCCAACAACAATGCGGATGCGAATGTGAACTCTTTGACGGGGAATGTTTCCGCGATGGGTCTGGCGCCCGCATCGATGACCCACGAAGAGATCAGGGCCCCCGGCGGATTCAGAAGATCGTTCATCATACAAAAGCACAGGAGGCATAACGTTAATGCTCCTGTACCGAACTTTTTCACCAGGAACTTTATTGAGTTTCTGACCCTGTACGGCCACTTTGCTGGTGAAGACCTGTCCGAAGATGAGGATGAGGAAGAAACCGAGCCGGAACACGAACCAGAGGAGCCGGAGGAGGAAGCTTTGGAAACGGAAAGCACCCAGCTCGTCTCTCGCGAACGTGACCGCCGTCCGCATAAGTCCTCCACGGTGAAGGCAGTGCTGCTTTTGTTGAAATCATTTGTCGGGACTGGTGTGCTTTTCTTGCCCAAGGCCTTCCACAACGGTGGCTGGGGGTTTAGCGGTGTTTCTCTGCTTTTGTGCGCCATTGTTTCTTACGGATGCTTTGTCTCGTTGATCACCACTAAGGATAAAGTGGGCGTTGACGGGTACGGTGACATGGGAAGGGTACTTTACGGGCCCAAGATGAAACTGGCTATTCTTATGTCCATTGCATTGTCGCAAATCGGGTTCTCTGCCGCTTATACGGTCTTCACCGCCACTAATTTGCAGGTCTTTTGCGAGCATTTTTTCCATTTGAAACCGGGCAGCATTAATTTGGCCACCTATATCTTTGCGCAGGTGCTGATCTTTGTTCCGTTATCATTGACGAGAAACATAGCCAAGCTAAGTGGGACCGCATTGATAGCCGACGTATTTATATTACTAGGTCTGGTTTACGTTTACTACTACTCCATTTACCACATCGCCGTTAATGGGATTGCATCCGACACCATGCTCATGTTTAATAAGGCAGATTGGTCTTTGTTCATTGGTACTGCAATCTTCACTTTCGAAGGTATTGGCCTGCTTATCCCGATCCAGGAGTCGATGAAACACCCAAACCACTTCCAGCCATCACTGTCCGCAGTGATGTGTATTGTGGCAGTAGTGTTCATATCCTGTGGTCTCTTATGCTATGCCGCATTTGGGGCTGATGTGAAAACGGTTGTCTTACTGAATTTCCCGCAAGATAGCTCCTACACGCTCACTGTTCAATTACTGTACGCATTGGCCATATTATTATCCACACCTTTGCAGTTATTCCCCGCAATACGTATCTTGGAAAATTGGACTTTTCCCTCAAATGCATCTGGTAAACACAATCCGAAGGTCAAATGGTTGAAGAACTACTTCCGTTGCGCCATTGTGCTGTTGACATCCGTCCTAGCATGGGTAGGTGCCAATGATCTGGATAAATTTGTATCCCTGGTAGGCTCCTTTGCATGCATACCATTGATCTACATATATCCACCGATGTTACACTACAAGGCGTTCAGCCTATCTGGAATTTCAAGGGCAAGGCTTCTGTTGGATTTGGTTATCCTGAGCTTCGGAGTCGTTGTCATGGCCTACACTTCATGGCAGACCATAAAAATGTGGAGCACATAATCCGGTATTTCCGTTAACGCACGTCCATACATACATATCTATTTATAATTTACATGTATCTGGAACATTCATTCTTTCATTATTCATAGCTCACATAGTATATTTATTCTTCTCTTATGGCACGCTAAAGTTTACCCGGATGCACAATAAGGCATAATGAGCTGAATTAGTGAATTTTGCCACCCGTGAAAACTAAGCTCATACCAAGCTTAAATACCAAAAAAGACGAAATAAATTAAGCAAACCGGAATCCAAACAAACGTAATAATTAGATCGGGACACTTTTTTCGAATCTAATCAATCAATCTAAGAAAACAGAACTACACAAAATGCCACCAAAAGAAAACTGGGAAAAATATAAGGCGCCTCTGGAAGATGATGATAAAAAATCAGATGATGACAAGATCGTACCCTTAACAGAAGGCGACATTCAAGTGCTGAAATCGTACGGTGCTGCGCCATACGCAGCTAAATTAAAGCAAACAGAAAATGACCTAAAGGACATTGAAGCCAGGATCAAGGAAAAGGCCGGTGTCAAGGAAAGTGATACAGGGTTGGCACCTTCCCATCTCTGGGATATCATGGGTGATAGACAAAGACTGGGTGAAGAACATCCTTTACAAGTGGCTCGTTGCACGAAAATTATCAAGGGTAATGGCGAGAATGACGATTCTACGACGAATAACAATAACGATATTAATAGCGGCAACAATAACAACAGTAATAGTAATCAAGAGTCTGCAGATGCAGATGAAGACGACGAAGATGCCAAGTACGTCATTAACCTAAAACAAATCGCGAAATTTGTTGTCGGGCTGGGTGAACGTGTCTCTCCAACAGATATAGAAGAAGGTATGCGTGTGGGTGTTGACAGATCGAAATACAATATTGAACTTCCATTGCCTCCAAGGATCGATCCATCGGTAACCATGATGACTGTCGAAGAAAAGCCTGATGTCACTTATAGCGATGTTGGTGGTTGTAAAGACCAAATCGAAAAACTAAGGGAAGTTGTCGAACTGCCCTTATTATCTCCAGAAAGGTTTGCCGCTTTAGGTATCGATCCTCCAAAGGGTATATTGTTATATGGTCCTCCTGGTACCGGTAAGACATTATGTGCTCGTGCTGTCGCTAATAGAACTGACGCTACTTTCATCAGAGTCATTGGTTCCGAATTAGTACAAAAGTACGTTGGTGAGGGTGCTCGTATGGTTAGAGAATTATTCGAAATGGCACGTACCAAGAAGGCATGCATTATATTCTTCGATGAAATTGACGCTGTTGGTGGTGCTCGTTTCGATGACGGTGCAGGTGGTGATAATGAAGTCCAAAGAACCATGCTTGAATTGATTACACAATTAGACGGGTTCGATCCTCGTGGTAACATCAAAGTGATGTTTGCTACCAATAGACCCAACACTCTAGATCCTGCTCTATTGAGACCAGGCAGAATCGACCGTAAAGTAGAGTTTTCATTGCCCGATCTAGAAGGTCGTGCTAATATTTTCCGTATCCATTCCAAGTCAATGAGTGTGGAACGTGACATCAGATGGGAACTTATCTCAAGACTATGTCCAAACTCTACTGGTGCAGAATTGAGATCTGTTTGTACAGAAGCTGGTATGTTTGCCATTAGAGCTAGAAGAAAGGTGGCCACTGAAAAGGATTTCTTAAAGGCTGTCGATAAAGTCATTAGCGGGTATAAGAAGTTCAGCTCTACATCCCGTTATATGCAGTATAATTGATTTTGATGTACGTTTATATATTATGAGTAGAACTAATAATAACAACAACAACAACTATGGAAAATAAAAGGATACGAGAGCTTCCTTTGAAAAAGAAAACAGTGTATATAATGCTAACGAAAAAGTTCATGTTTACTAGATTATTATTATTATTATTATTGTTATTATTATTATTGATATGAGTAGTATTGATATCTATCATTCCCACCAGCTGACGAGCCCCATTCCATCTGTTTGGCAACTACCTAGTAGGGCATATGCTGGAGGTTTTTCAGGTTGTGGAGTTTCTTCGCCCTTGCCTTCAATTTCTTTCTCTAATTGGGCTCTTTCCTCCAATTCTCGTTCCTTGGGGGATTTAGGCTTCACATCAACAAACACTTCTCTTTCAATTCTAAACCTGATTTTTTCATTCACATCAAAATATAGTTTCGTTTCTTCATCCATGGGCCAAATCCATGCGCTCTCTTCAGGCGTATAATAACACCCTTCAAATAACATATTTTGCGGAATGAATATATCATCAAATATACCCAACAACGAAACCTTTATACCTTCAGCTGTACATTTTGAAATCCATCCAGTTATTATTTCACCTAAAAATGGCTTAAAGACAATGGCTCGAAACGTAACACTGATATAGGAAGAGCCATCACCCGGCTTCAATTGGCCTTCTTCGACAGTTAATAAGTCATAGATTGTAATGCAAAGACCGATATTAGGAATAATCTTGTTTGCGAACTTATTGTTTAACTGGTGAGTGATTGCCGATATTGTATCGCGATGGAATTGATCTGGCGGAATTCGTACCAAATCTGAGATCTTTGAAAGAATGAACATGACTCCTTGCTTATAGAATTTTCAGAGCAGCTTAGACCAAAACCTGTCTTTTTTTCATAATAATTTACGCTTTTAGTAACAATTTTGACATCTGTAAATATGATTTTAATATTCGCTATTATGCTTTTAAGATGAAATTTATCATTCCGTATAACGCGACTGAAAATTTGTCCAGTGAAAAATTTAAGCGATGAGCATCGATTGAATAATAATGAAAGGTATACATACAAACTCGATTCCGTTTCGACATATTAGAAGCAGCTTAGTGTGAATTTTTTGACGACTTTGAAGTGTATAGAAGAGCAGAAATATGTCAAAGAAATTCAGTTCTAAAAATTCTCAAAGATACGTGGTTGTACACAGACCCCATGACGATCCTTCATTTTACGACACAGATGCATCTGCACATGTTTTGGTTCCCGTATCCAATCCAAATAAGCCTAGCACAGATGCAGAGCTTCGAAAAAAAGATGTGATTTCTGAGAAACCAAAGGACGAGAAAGCTCATATCGGGGAAGCTGCTTTATACGGTATCAATTTTGATGATTCTGGATATGATTATACACAACATTTAAAGCCAATAGGTCTTGACCCTGAGAACTCTATCTTTATAGCCTCTAAGGACAAAGAACAGAAGGCCGAAAAGAAGAACATCGAAGACCTGTTTATCGAACCCAAATATAGACGTGATGAGATTGAAAAGGACAATGTCCCACCTGTTTTCCAACGAGGTGTGGCCAAGCCAGAATATCTATCACACCAACAAGATACCACCGACGAAATTAGAGGTTTCAAGCCCGACATGAACCCTGCACTAAGAGAAGTCTTAGAAGCATTAGAAGATGAAGCATATGTTGTTAATGACGATATTGTAGTTGAAGATCCCAGGAAATCTAATGCTGAGAAAAAGGCAGAAGCCAAGAAAGGTGATGATGACGCAGAAGATGATATTTTTGCACAACTTTTAGGGAGCGGTGAAGCGGGAGACCAAGATGAGTTTGAAGACGAATTTGATGAATGGGATATCGATAATGTTGAAAATTTTGAAGATGAGAATTACGTTGAAGAAATGGCACAATTTGATAATATTGAAAACCTGGAAGACTTGGGGAATATCGATTACCAAGCTGATGTCAGAAGATTCCAAAAGGGCAAATCTACTTTGGAGAAAGCAAACTCGGACGACGAGTTTTCCAATGCAGGCTTAGAAAGTATCAACCCCTCTGAGGAGGAAGACGTACTGGGAGACTTGCCCTCTATCCAAGATAAAAACAAGACAGGGAAGAAAAAGAGAAGAAGCCGTCAAAAGAAAGGTGCCATGTCCGATGTGTCCGGATTTTCCATGAGTTCTAGTGCCATTGCACGTACAGAGACCATGACAGTGCTGGACGACCAGTACGACCAAATCATCAACGGCTACGAAAACTATGAAGAAGAGCTAGAAGAGGACGAAGAAAAGACTTACCAGCCGTTCGACATGACGACGGAGAGATCAGATTTCGAATCAATGCTTGATGATTTCTTGGACAACTACGAACTGGAAAGCGGTGGCCGTAAACTAGCCAAGAAGGATAAAGAAATTGATAGACTAAAGGAAGCGGCAGATGAGGTGAGTAAGGGTAAACTATCGGCGAGAAGAAATCGTGAGAGAGAGGAAAAGAAGAAGCTGGAAAAAGCTACTAGCACGCTGAGTAGCTTGAGATTTTAGATGAACGGGCCATAATGGTGTAGCAAGCAAATGGGTGCGATATAGGTACCATATACAGACGTATATGTACATATATATATATATATATATATATATATTTGAGCAAATTCATTTTAAACTATGAGTACAGTATTCCGGGTAAAAAGCAGCCGAATGCGGCGGTGCCGTTTGTGAATTTTTGGGGGGGGGGGGGGGGCGAAGGGAGGAGGGGCTTTTTGTTATTGTTTAAGGACGTTGATGCTTTGGTATAAAAGCACCAACTTAAGCTGTCGCGCCGGAAAGATACTTTAACTCTTAAGACAGATATACCGGTTTACCTTATTTATTCTATTTTTAGAAAGCAGGTACAAATAGCGAGCAAAATACTACATAAACAGCAAACAAGAAAATGGCGAACGAAATTGAACTACTGCAAAAACAAATCAGCGAATTGCAGGATTTGGTCAAGAAGCAAAGCTTGATCATCTCGAAGACCGGGGAGCGTGTTCTCGAGTTACAAGTGGCCAAACAGAAGCATGATGTGACCAATTTTGACTCTAAATTCTCCAAATCCGTCTCAAAGAAATCAGGGTCCGCCGCTCAGTTCGACTCGACCGATTTTGCCACAAATGAGGACCTGGTGGAATTGGTCAAGGAATTACAAGGTGAACTGAACTTCATCGAGGAAAGGTCCATCAGAAGACTCGTCAACTCCTTGAAAAAAGAGGACGACGATGTTATAGCGCCATTGCCAAACGCCGACGGTGACATTCCTGACGTTTCAAACGGTGTGTTCCCTAAGTCGTTGAAAGAATTCGAAAACATTTCAGACTCGATGTTGATCAGACTCGCCAAATTCTACGAAAGACTGCCACCAACCATAAAGGAGCAGGAAGACTTCGAAAACTTTTTGGAAGGTAAAGTGGAGGCTTTCCATATCAACGAGACCACCGACGAAGACCTTTCTAAGGAACTGGAGAAGTTTTCCAAGGTCGAGCTGGACGACGCATTTAATGACGTTGCCCGTTATCTGGGTCTCTCTTTAAGAAGAGGAACAGAAATATGGTGAGGCCAGAGAAGAAACGCAAGAAAAAATGAAAGGAGCAGAGTACCGGAGCTTAATCCCGGAGCATTCTAGTAGAATCTACATATACAGTTTTCCGTAATATTATAAACAGCTATCTTTTAAGAATCGTACCGCCATACCGAAATCGAGGGGTGCAGCGGTGAGATGGGAGAAATAGGACAACACAAAGCTACTTCCTTCAAGTAAGCCTATCTTTCGTGACCAAAGATTTGGCCTGCACGCCAACAAACCTGCTATCTTGCTATCTTTATATCAATATGTGTAACCCATAGCTATCTTTTAAGCAGCTTCGTCCTGATTGGCTGCGGGAGCCCGCTCCGTCTTTCGCAGCAGGCGTCTGACAATAATATAAATGAACATTGTTAACTTCGCCATATATGTCCCCTCATATCATGTTCCAGGGCAGGTTCAAAACTATCAACCAAAAACCCCACGAATAGCACACGATATCCACCATGATGGTCAAACTGGGACTCAACAAGTCTGCTTTGTTATTGAAACCCTCCGTCTTCTCAAGAGCCGCAGCCTTAAGCTCCTCGAGAAGACTGTTTTTCAACACAGCCAGAACAAGTCTTTGTTCCACCTCTTCCTTGAAGAACGTAGCCACCGAAATGAATACTAAGGCTGCTATTGCCGAGGAACAAGTGCTAAACAAACAGAGAGCCAAGAGACCTATTTCCCCACATCTGACCATTTACCAGCCACAATTGACCTGGTACCTATCTTCTATACACCGTGTCTCGCTGGTGTTTATGGGAATGGGGTTCTACTTGTTCACCATTCTCTTCGGTGTTTCTGGTCTACTAGGTCTGGGTTTGACTACTGACAAGGTCTCTGATTGGTATCACCAAAAATTCTCCAAAATTACCGAATGGTCCATAAAGGCTTCATTCGCTTACACATTTGCGATCCATTTCGGTGACACTATTAGACACATGGTTTGGGACGCGGCCAAGGAACTGTCCCTTAAAGGCGTTTACAGAACCGGTTACACCGTTCTTGGCTTCACCGCCGTCCTCGGTACTTATTTATTAACTTTATGATCCTCTGAAACTATAAACCCTTTACTACACATATACAAATAACTACATATATATTCGTACATATATATATATATGCAAATTAATACGGCAATTATTTATTCGCTCTTACCGAAGCTTCATCGTACAGGTCGTTTATATCCCTAGGTGAATATTAGTCTTAACTAGGGGGTCCATTTTTTATTTTCCTTTTTGATTTAACAATAGAAAAAACAAATGTAACAAAAGAAAAAAACAAAAAAAGGTCACTCTAAAACAAAAAACAGTCTACAAGCAAAAGCAACGTCAAAAGATTCAAGATTAAAGGTTTTTTGAATACCTGTCGAGATTAATAGTTGATTACTTGAAAAAGAAGGATAATTCATACAGAAAATTTATTTCTTCCTTGCAAAGCAAAAGAAAAAGAAACATCGAATATTCACGAAAGAGTAAACAAAGGTGTGGACAATTACCAAGGAAAAAGAAGGAGACAAATAAGACACCTGCTTCATCGTGTTAATTATTATTGCTAGCATCATCAGGAATCGACCTTAAGCGAAATGCTTTTCCCTTTCTTAGGCAGATTATCAATAACAGACTACATCATAGTCATCTTAGTATACATCGAAAGTATTGTCTCATTTGTGCTTAAATTAATACCGCAACCGATGTTCAACCTTTTCGAATGGCTGATCAACTTCACAACATGCTCTGACGATAATACCATTGAACAGAAATTAAGGGCAGCTCCAACTATCCATGAAATGTGCGCACTTTTCGATATCTCTGTCGAAGATCATTTGGTAAGAACCGAGGATAACTACATCTTGACATTGCACAGAATTCCACCAATTTCCAAAAGTAAGTTTAATAATAAGGTGGTTTACTTACATCACGGTCTTTTAATGTGTTCCGACGTTTGGTGTTGTAATGTGGAAAGACATAAAAACTTGCCATTTGTATTACATGATTTAGGTTACGATGTTTGGATGGGTAATAATAGGGGCAATAAATACTCCACCGCCCATTTGAATAAACCACCAAAATCGAGCAAGTTTTGGGATTTCTCTATCGATGAATTCGCGTTCTTTGATATTCCAAACTCTATTGAGTTTATCCTGGATATAACGAGAATGGACAAGGTTATTTGTATTGGGTTTTCCCAAGGTTCGGCTCAAATGTTCGCAGCTTTTTCGTTAAGTGAAAAACTGAACCAAAAAGTCTCGCATTTTATAGCCATAGCTCCTGCTATGACACCCAGGGGTCTACACAACAGAATTGTGGATGCTCTGGCTAAGTCCTCACCAAGCTTCATGTATCTTTTCTTTGGTAGAAACATTGTATTGCCTTCTGCCGTGATCTGGCAAAGAACTTTACATCCAACCCTTTTCAACTTTTGCATCGATGTAGCAAACAAGGTTCTCTTCAATTGGAAATCCTTTAACATTCAGCCAAGACAAAAAATTGCTTCCTACGCAAAACTTTATTCAACTACCAGTGTGAAATCCATCGTTCATTGGTTTCAAATATTAAGATCCCAAAAATTTCAAATGTTTGAAGCATCCGATAGTATGCTGAATTCATTGACTAGACCTTACCAAATTGCTAGTTTTCCCACTAGAACGAATATCAAAATCCCTATTTTACTAATTTATGGCGGTATAGATTCCTTAGTCGATATTGAAGTGATGAAAAGAAATTTGCCTTTCAACTCTGTCTTTGATGTAAAAGTTGACAATTACGAGCATTTGGATTTGATTTGGGGTAAAGATACCGACACTCTAGTCATAGCTAAAGTACTAAGGTTTATCGAGTTTTTCAATCCCGGTAATAGTTTAATGAAAACAAACCACTTACTACCATCTGCAAGTTTAGTTGAGGAAGTACCAACCACTGCATGGAAAGCTATATCTCACCCTTCCCGTGATTTTAGCCAGAAGGTTCAATCGTTGGACCGTTCTCCTTTGTCATTACAAGCTGACGAAGTGGATGAGAAACCCAGTGCTGATAATGCGAGGTTTTTAAGACGAGTCTTCTCGACCAGTGCCATAGACGAAGAAAATAGTAATGTACCTCAAGAAGAGACGGAAGGTGAAATTCATAAGGAACAGCAAAGACGATTAAGCGCTTACCTTGAATCATCTAATGACCTACGACAACTAGACACTAATCTTTCAGCAGCGGTGTTAGATGGTATAGACCAAGATTAAAATGCTACACGAAGAACCCTATAAAAGTGATTTTTTGCACATGGTAGCACAACCAATTTCATCTATAACACGTTATAACAATGAGAGAATATACGCATGCTTTATATAAGACAAATATATGTTGGAAAATACGTTACATATAATATGTACACGTACGGCCTTTAAAAGGATGAAACTGACCATTGTTTGCTACATCGTTACCTATTTGGGTTAGGCCAGTCACGTGGTGTCTTGTTTTTTCCATATTTTTTTTTTCACTGATGAAAGAGAAAAACGTATACATAATAAGGTAATTTTGCATATTGATTGTCAATATGACGTTGCGATAGAGAGGTCGGATAGTAAACTACTTCTGAAAGGATTAAACAACCTTATTAGCACACTTATATACTGTGCATTATTAATTTTTTTTGGAGGCATTTTTTTTCACTAGTACTTTCAAAAAACCTATATTGTAAATAAAAAACAACTTTAACGTTATATTTGATATTAATACAACTCAGGGACCATACAGCATAAATTATTTTTCAATAATGTCTTTTAACAACGGCAGTACTTATTCAAAGAGTTATAGCAGGAATAATAAGAGACCCCCGTTTGGAAAGAGGTCGCCACACCCTCAGTCTCTATCAAGGCCACCGCCACCAAAGAGAATACGGACTAATAATAGTTACCAGTCCAATCTAGAAAATGACTCGCCTCAAATGATGGACCCAACTGATACACCAGTTCATGCAAAAAGTCGCAATAATAGTAGCCTTTCCCGTTACAATGACACATCTTCCCAAACAAACTCAAGATATCAAGGTTCGAGATATAATAATAACACATCGTATGGGGATAGGTCCAATACTGTAAAGAGAGATGAAACGAAAGCTGAATTTCTATCTCATTTGCCGAAGGGGCCTAAATCTGTAGAGACATCGAGATATAATAACTCACCAATCACCACTAATAGTAACAATAATAATAATAATAATAATAATAATAATAACAATAATAATAATCGTACTACTACTTCAAATTACCACAACTATAAGGGTCAGGAAATACGATCTGCCATGCCTAAGAAACCACAAGTTTCAGTCCTAACACAAGAAAGGAGCACTTCCGTCTATCAAAGGATAATGCAAGTAGGAGAGGGAACATATGGTAAAGTTTATAAAGCAATAAATACCATAACAGGGAAGTTGGTAGCATTAAAAAAACTGAGACTACAGGGGGAGAGAGAAGGCTTTCCTATAACCTCTATACGAGAAATTAAACTATTACAAAGTTTTGATCATCCGAATGTGTCTACTATTAAGGAAATAATGGTAGAATCTCAAAAAACAGTATATATGATATTTGAATATGCTGACAATGATTTAAGTGGGCTGCTTTTGAATAAGGAGATCAAAATTTCCCATTCCCAATGCAAACATCTTTTCAAGCAGCTCTTATCAGGAATGGAATACTTGCATGATAGTAAAATTCTACACCGTGATGTCAAAGGTTCTAATATCCTAATCGATAACCAAGGGAAACTAAAAATAACAGATTTTGGTTTAGCAAGGAAAATGAACTCCAGGACTGACTATACTAATCGTGTCATAACTTTATGGTACAGACCTCCAGAATTATTATTAGGAACTACAAAGTATGGAGCAGAAGTTGATATGTGGGGATGTGGTTGTTTACTAGTAGAATTATTTAACAAAACTGCGATTTTTCAAGGCTCGAATGAATTAGAACAAATTGAATCAATTTTCAAAATTATGGGTACCCCTACAATAAAGAACTGGCCAACGCTTTATGATATGCCGTGGTTTTTCATGATTATGCCACAGCAAACAACCAAATATACGAGCAACTTTTCTGAGAAATTCGAAAGTATTTTACCATCTGCAAAATGTCTACAGTTAGCAACTAACTTGTTATGTTACGATCAGAAAAAGAGATTTACTGCGACGGACGCCTTACAAAGCGACTATTTCAAAGAGGAGCCTAAACCCGAACCTTTAGTTCTTGACGGACTTTTAAGCTGCCATGAATATGAGGTCAAGTTAGCGAGAAAACAAAAGCGTTCTAATATTGCATCTAATAACGTTAGTAACAGTAACAGTAACAAGAGTAACACTAATAATGATAAATAGATAAATAAAGCAGATTGAAACAAGTCGAAATATAACAGGTTGATAACTTATTTATCACATGACAGCCACGCGATAAATATATACTTCTACTTTATATCTATACAGACATGCCACCAAGGAAGGTGCTACCTTTATTCACCTATACTACCCATAATCTAGTTGCTTTCGTCGTATCTAGGCATTGTGCTTGGCATGCCAAGACTCCATTTTAAAACCCTACAAGGATTAACCCAACCGGCTTGCCCGTATTATGTACTCTACTGTGCCTTTCCAAGCATCTGCTCCATATAATAGATATAACTACCAATTAGCCAGCTTCCGTGTACTTTGCCTAATTGACCAACCAAATTCTCATTGCTCTGCTTTGACATAATATCTAGTTGTCTCGTTGTTTCCTGTAAGTTTGTTTGCAGCTCCTTGAGTTCGTGAGCAAGCTGGTTATACTGTCTCTGTTTGTTAGCGTTCATTCTCGTAATGTTAGGGCCTTATTCCTATATAATTTTTAAGGATCAGGTGCTTTACTGTACTGTAATGTTTCGTAATTATACGTTGTTGATCCTCCAACTTAGTAAAAAAAAACAACCGCAATTCATGGATTTGAAATTCATACATAAAAACACAAAATGTCAAAAACTTACAACAACTAGGGCTTTTATACACTGATAAATATCAAATTATTGAATCGTTAAGCTATGTACAGATTGAGATTTTATATCAACAAATGACGTATATGTATATATATATAGCATTCAAAAGAATTTCGGGGTCTTTCTAATGGAGAGCTTAGTCCATTTAGGTACCTTATGAATACCCTTCCTGTAACCGGTAGCTTTCTTATCAAATGCCCAATATTTGTCTTTGGATGACATTTGGCTTTCCTTGGGAAAGACAGAGGGCTTGTTCAATAATCTCAACGACTTACTTCTTGGCTTGTATTTCTTCTTACTTTCCAAGGCTTCTTGGTAAGTGAGCCCTTTACCCTGGCATCTCTGAACGTGTAGACCTAACGTTAGCTGATTTATTACTTGGTCAACGTTTCTAAGTCTTTCTCTTTGACGGTATTTTTGATGCGTGGACATCCTCCATGGAATTTTCCATAGTAGACCACCAGCGACAGGGCTGGTTAATTTAAATGGACCAAACATTGAGGATATGTGACGTTGAATATGCTCTTGCTAGTCTTTTTCTGTAGAAAACAAATTCCTCTCTTTTCGTTTCAGCTTAACTTCGTACTGCTGCTATGTGGTATCTCTTGAAATTCTTAAAATGTTCTCGTTCTTGTCCCGCTATGGAGTTAAAAACGGAGTGCCTTCTATTTGCAAATATAGTAGTTTAATGGATATAGCCGATATTCAAGGTGAAAGAAACACAAGATCAAGAGGTCTTTGAACTACTAGGATACCGTTTGCCACTAATATATATATCACATTAAAAGAATGGAGCAAAACAAAGATCCGCAAATGATATCAAAACATAGCTCGAGGCTACCTGTATGGGTACTCAGTCCCCGTGAAGAACAACAGGCTCGTAAGAATTTGAAGACTGCAACTTATGAAAAATGTGCAAATTTTGTGCAGGCCATGGCTGATTGTGCCAAGGCAAATGGTATGAAAGTTTTTCCTACTTGCGATAAGCAGCGAGACGAAATGAAGTCGTGTCTCTTATTTTACCAAACAGATGAAAAATATTTGGACGATGAAAGGGACAAGATTGTTTTGAAGAAAATCAACAAACTAGAAGAGCTACTTCAAAAACCAAACTCGGCAAAGTAAGCTGTACTTTCTTTACCTACTTTCGATTTAGCCTTCTTAATTTCTTTTTTAATTATTCGACATGTTTACTCCTGTACATAGACTAAATACAACACAGTTTGACAAACACAAAGGGAACTTTGATGTAAAACGTATATACGTATGATATTATACTTAGGTTAACTTCACCTGACTCTCACGATTCAAAACAGATCGAGTAGGTCCTGCGACACTCCGTTGTTGTTCGAAACGTTAACATTATTTTTATTATGGGTAGATATGGTGTTTAAATTGTCATTCAAATTCAAGTCATTCAGCCCTTGAACAGTCGTGGATCCATTCTTATTTATTTGTGGAGTATCCTCAGAAGATCCGAAATCGAATAAGTCGTCTAAATCACCCAATGTGCTTGAGGTATTGAGCATTCCTGTGTTAATATTCGTTGTATCATTTCTATCGTCGAAATCTAATAGCACATCGTCATTTGCCTTGTTGGCAATTTCATCTTTTGCCATGTTTTCTAGCTCCTCTATATGCTTCCCCTTGACTATATTTTGGACATACTTTTTACCTTTTCTCCTGTCTGCGTTAGGCTTGAAATAGATAGAACTTATGGTACCCAGTTCCATCAATAATTTCTCCAAGACTTCCGGAGAGAACTTCTCAAGTGTATTTGAAATCATTGGGAGTTTACTTTGGCATAAATCATTAATAAGCTTTTCAGAGTTTGGCATAGAAAGACATCTCCAATACATCATAGCCATATCTCGGACATCTAATTCATGTGTTTGTTGTGTGGCCAATTCCAAGACACTTTGTAGTGCGCTACCTGTTAAAGTGGAATGCAATCTGACTACTGTCATTAACAAGGACATTTGTGTCAAAGCTTCTTCTTGAACAAAGTTTTCTATAAAGATATTGATTTTTGACTTTAAATCGGAAAAATTATTTGGATGTTGTCCTAATAACCACACGAAATTACACTTGGCAACATCAGATTGTAACAAAACTTCTGGGTTAGACCATGTGTTAAATACTGCACAAACTTGTTTGGCCATTTCTTTGTTTTCTGGACAATGTCTCAACAAATCGCATAACGATATACAGCAGTCGTCCTTTATTGTATCCTGTCTTTCTAACAATTCTAAGAGTATGTCCAGGACTTTGTTAACAAATGATTCTTGTGCATATTTAATACCTAGTTGAGATAAAGCTTGAATAGCTCTTGAGACAAACTCAGGTTCATATTCCATTGCATATTCTTTTAACTCAGTTAATAGCAAAGTACATTGCTTCAAATTAGAGGGATCAACCAATCTCACAAGAATGTCAATTTTTTCCAGCTTAACATAGAGTGGATCGGTAAACTTGATATAAAATATCCTCAATTCTTTGGTTAATAATTCAGGGTATTTTTCTAGTATAATTCTGATATTTTTCAAGGCAACATATTGCATCTCAGGCGGCGTAGACATTAAGGATACCAAAGCAGATGATAATCTTTTCATTATCATGCTATTTGAAGAGTATTCAATTTGGGGTAAGTTTCTTACGATCACCTTTATAGTTGCCAGGACAACCGCTGGGTTGACGTGTTGTAAATGAGCGGTTACTCTGTCAATAATATCCTGCGCTTCTAGCGAATCCTTTGCTGAATATTCAGACAATGTACCCAATATTGTGATTCTCGCCCATTCGGTGCATTCATTCAACACCAGTAGAAATTGTGACACGTGTGATTGAATCAAACTTGAAAGTCTGACAGCATTCATGTCCATATTGTGAATCTCTATCAATGCAGCTGTTGCGTTCGCAATGACCAACGGGTTCGAGTCATCTAGGGCATTAACCAGATCTTCAAGGACACCTAGCTCCACACATAATTCCTTATTTAATTGAAAAAGTTTTGCAACACATATCACAGCAGTTTTCCTGACATAAGCATTATCATCATGCAAAGTACGACGCAGAGGCGTTTCAATGTATTCTAAAATTTTCTCCACTCTAATCATTGACATCGTTCTAATTGCAAGACAACGAATTAAGGGATTGGGATCCTGTGCATCGGTAATAAACGTATTGACGGCAAGGATACACAACTCGGGGTGTGTTTCCGCATAATTCATCACATAAAGGTAAACCAGTTTTTTTTGTTCAACATCAACCGTGGCAATGTTCTTTAAGACATCAGGAAACAGCGAAGATACATCTTTCCCTAATGTCATTTGTTGAATAGTTTTTTTGATGGCATCTTTCCTAGTTTGCGGGTATTGAGAGACTAGGCCGGTTCGTAATTCACCTAATTCACCCTTGCTGGAAATTTTAGGTGCTATTCTAATGGAGTCCTTTAAAAACTTCTTAATCCTCTTATCCAGTGGTGGCATAGTTGGTATTATTTTTCTGAACAAAAAGCAGAATTTGATATAGAAAAAAACTAAGATTTATGAATGAATTTGCAGCCTGGCAATGAGCTTAAAGTGACGACCAAACTGTTATAGAAATTGGTTTATATACGCCAAATAATAGACCAATCTTCTTTGCATCGTTTGCATTCTTACTTGGAAAGACCTATTTTTGATATTTCTACACGATCTGTAAATCCCACTATCACTATATACGCAAACCCAAAATGTGACAATATTAAATAAAATATATAGAAGATGTTACTTGATTATACCTGCTTTCAAATCGTTATTTACAGTATGCATATTTGGTGAATGGTATAATCAATGGTCTTAGCAGCCTGGCGGAATGACCCTTTTTCTAATATTGTTTGTAAACTGAGGAAACCTTTTCCCTCCTTTTTGTGGTTATTTAGTGAAAACTAAATGAAAGAGTACTTTCAGCAATCAACCAATAGTGTCTGGTAATAATTTTCTTGACAAAACTACTGGTATATTTCTAAGATTTATGACTTTGTGCAATAAATTCCATTGCTTCGCTGCCGCCTTTTTCTAGCATAGGGCACTGTAAAACGTCAGCGATGCATTTCCAAGGATCTTTCAATCCACCCCATTTTAGTAGATGCTTTTTGAATTTATCACCATTTTTTCGACTGTATGGATCATCTTCAAACAAGGCGTACCAAATTTTGGATG
Organism: Saccharomyces uvarum; assembly: GCA_947243795.1. Lineage (NCBI taxonomy): Eukaryota > Fungi > Ascomycota > Saccharomycetes > Saccharomycetales > Saccharomycetaceae > Saccharomyces > Saccharomyces uvarum. The sequence goes on from OX365938.1 coordinate 178,544, forward strand.
CTATTGTCCTATCAAATAAGTAGCTGTAGTAAGTAGCTCCATATCCAAATAAATGGCCAAATCTCCCGCACCAATTACTCTGGTCATCAACTAATACCTTCAAACGTCGTTCTAATGCTTGATAATTTTTAACTACATCATAGTTATCAATATCAGAAATCACTTCTTCGTCATGAAATGATTGGTCTAGCATAGCCATCTTTGCTTGAGAGTACGTCTCACAATTCTGTAGAAAGTTTGTCGTTCTCATAAAGCTCTGCAACATATCCGCCCCAACGGTTTCTCCAGTCTCATAATGCTTGCCGATTCTTGTCAAAATCCGTATATCTTTAGCAAAGTGTTCCATCAGAATACTTGGTAGCTCAACAAAGTCAGTAGCACACCTTGTACCACTTATATTCTGCATATGGGTTCTTCCTAACATTGAATGCATCGCATGACCCATCTCATGGAAGAGGGTTTCAACTTCACTAAGTTGTAAAAAACACAAGCTCTTCTTAGAAGCAATCGGTATTGGAGCAAAGTTGCACACGAGCGAAATTACCGGCAACTGAAAAAAGGAACCGTCTGCATTCTCACCCAGTTGAATTGTTGAGAAGTCTGTTTCATTAGGATATATTTGCCTGGAACAACAAACTGTGAAATGTGCTGGGTTTGAAGTCTTTCCATTTCTTTCAAACAAATCACAATAAATTATGCCAATAATTCCTTCCTCTTCTGATATCACATTCAATCTTCTCACGTCAGGGGACCATGTTTCTCCCTCGTCAGCAATTGCTGGTTCCAATTTAATCCCATATATATGTTGGAACAAATCGGACAAGCCTTGGATAACATTTCCTAATGTGAAATATGAGCTTATCTCTTTGGCACTCGGCGCATTTGAAGGGTTAAGCTGTAGATATTTGCCAGTATAATAGTCTCTGTCCCAAGGTCTGACAAGTTTCAGTATTTCGTCTGTTTTCGTAGCCGATGGCTTCTTGAGATCTTTGGCCTTGAGTTCGGCTATAAATTTTAACTCGCTTGCGGTCTTATCTATGGTATCATTCATTAAGGTCAAGATAAAATCTTGTACATCTTTCGGGTTCTTTGCCATTTTACCTTCTAATTGATATTCTCCATAACTTCCTTTGTGCATCAAGTCAGCTAAATTTGCCCTCAGCTTAATTAAGTGGTTCAGCCTTTTGATTTGCTTGTCAGAACAACTATGTAATGCGGTCCATAGCTTTTTCCTTACTTGTTCCTTTTCACAACTTTTTAATAATGCGTAAGCTGCGTAACCAAATGTAGGTACTTTATAATTCTGGCCCTTAACATCTTTATTTAACTGTTTCAATAGGAATGCGCTTACATTGCTGTTATCTAACTCCCTACATGGTATCTTCACAGAATTAGAACCAGGATAATCTGTATGGTTGATAAATTCTTGACCTACTAAACTGATTTCTTGGGACAACTGAATAAATTTTTCTCTAACATCGGGATTCATATATATGCCTGACTTCTCAAAATCATCCAATAATATTTTACCAACTTTAAGCTCTTCTTCGCTTAATTTCGATGATATCTTGGGGTTATTCAAGACTGACTTTAGCATGTTACATAATTTGACATCAGTGTTTAAAATGTTCATGAATTCAAACATTTGTTCATGACAGTCCTGGGCTGCCTTAACAAACGCATCGTCAGGATGTGTTGATCTAATAAACTCACACAAATCAATCACCCTACATAATGTATCGCTCAATCTATCCAGGTTCATAATGTAAGTTAATTTACCGTTTTCAGTAGAGTCGTTTCTCATTCGTTCGAGAAGTTCCTGAGCTTGCCTCAAAGAGACTTGACTAAATTGACGCAAGCCATCTGGGGAAGTCAAATAAGGGTTCTTAAAAAGTCCGGTTTTGGTTTTTTGAAAAAGGTACTTTGCAATCTTGCTGTTATTAGCATCTTGACTGTTGATGCTCCTCCAGTATGAATTGTCGTCGAAAATATTCTTGATACTTTTTGAACTAGTTCTAGAAACTGCACCAGCTGTGGCAAACGACCTAATTAATTGACTTTGGCGGGAGAGCAACGGTACCGAGACATTAAACCCTCTCTTTAGAGTTGCCATATAAAACATTATTGGTATTACTTCCTGAACACTTTTTAATTAGTATCCTGCCATCATATACCTCCATTTCAGTTTTCCTAAAAGAAATCTACCTTTTGTTCCACTTTTAGGGCTGCATATACGTATTTTTCTCAGTCCACGTCGTTAGGTGGTGACATAAAAAATCGCACGTAAAAAAATCAATTAAGGTATATTTTTATATAATTCCATCAGTACTTAAAATATCGGTAGAAATCTAGAAAAATCATGGCTTACACGATTATATCAATACCCTTTTTGATTTCACAATTAGCTTCTTTAATGAGTTCGTTAAAATGTATCATTTCTGAAATACGAATAGCCCTTCTGAGTTGCTTCTTGGAGGCCTTCAAACGTCCCTTATGCAAATTTATCACACCTAGACCGTAATGGGAAAGAGATAGTGCCTTGAGTATTCTTTGGTCTATTTCACTATCTGTTGCGTTCTGTGGATATTGGTTTTCATCAGCAAAACGAATGATGCTTTTATAGCAATCAGCCGAATATTGTAAGCAAGCTTCTTGATTGCCTTGCAGCTTGGATTTAGTACGTTCTCTATTTCCAGGTTCTCTGTGTGGTTCATTGTTAATACTATATACACCTCCTTCGAACTTTTCTGAGTTCAGGTAAAAAATTGACCCCAGTTCTGCCTGCGCGAGCAAGATTTCATCAAGAGGTCTATCTGTCATTAACATCCATTCGAATGTTGTTATTTTGCTATTCAAGGCCCCTGTAAGATTATTCTTCGTAAGACAATACTGAGTATATAGCTCTCTTGCAGTTAACAGTTCTTTCACAAAGACATTTTGACTGTCTTCGGGCTCCTTTATGTTTAGAACTTGTTTGCTTTTTGAGCTCAAATATGTTTGAAATTGAGCTTTGGATTTGCTAATTAATGGCAGTCCTTTGAAATTTTTCCAGTCAAGCTGCTGATGGTCTTGAATTTCGGGTTTCTGAGAGATTTCTTTAAGTTCTGGTGAGTTATTCAAAAAAAAATTTTGTGCCAATAAAAGGTGCATTATCAGTAAACTGATGTTCATTTCAGAGTCCTTATTTATTTCAATATATCTTATCAGAATTTGGAGGTCTCTTCTGAATAACAGGGATTTCCTCATCGGCAAAATATTGGTGGGTTTGCTGAGTTCTTCGTATAACCTTTTTAACATGCCTTCATATAGGGTGACCGCATCATCAAGTAAATCCAACCTCTCATACATTTCTCCGATTTTAATTTCGATACCAGTATACTCGTCGGAAAGAGGATGCACGTTCTCGGTCTTGCATTCTTCTAAAGCTTCAAGGTAGTAATGGAGGCTTTTCCTGTAATCAGCACCTTCTTTTTTAATTTCTGCATGTAACCCCTTCCTTAAGATCTTAGCCACAGGCTTGGGGAAGGTATGATGTGGCCAAAAGACCCACCATATGTTAAATGTAACGAGACTTACTATAGCTACCGATAGAGTCCATTTCTGGGACTTACTCCTTTTTCTGAATGGCGTTCTCCAAATGCTATGTTCTTCGTAAGTAGAATATAATCTGAGCCGATCTTTGAAAACCAGCTGAGAAGCGCTGAATCTTTTTATGGTTCTTCCGTGTTTGACTTGCTTAGGCAGGTACTTCCACATATTTAATCAGGACAACCCTCTTGGTCTAGAATGCATTGATACTCTTCAATCTTTCACGTTTACCTTATGCGTTATATATTCTTCAAAGGGATCATTCTTATGATTTCGGAAATTTCGTGCGGCTGACTCTATGTGCTGAAAAGTCACAAGCACACGAACATTCATGATAATGATAATATCTTCATTGAATGAGGATGTGAATAATATGAATGACGGTATATAATAATAACGTGAATAGGGGCTTTTTATAAAACGGTTAGTCTTTAGTACATGAAAGCATAAAGGATCAAATATCCAGATAAAAACGAAAGTCTATATATGTAAAAAAACTGGTTATTAGTAAACCAATTCAAGATCACCACGGCACAAAAAAAAATTGTAGCTCTGTGTTATTCGGTAGTAGTAGGCATAAGTCATGGGGGGGAGAGAGAAAACTGTTCTTGCTCGGCCAGACATCTCTGGCCAAACCGTTTTATCGGAGATTATACTCTCAAATGACAATTGTGTTGATACAATAACTCTTTACAAAGATACAATGATCCGCACACGATAACAGGTACCATAGTTTGTAATCTGCTTGCTTCTAGAAAAGTCCAAACACTATGAAGATCCGGCTGCATATCTACATTTTTCGTGTACCGGTCTTTGATAAATGTGAAAAGATGCGTTGGCTCTAAAGATTGAATCCAAGGCATACCAAGCACAGATCCAAACCTAGTCACTATAACATGATCCTGCGTACGTATCAACGGGTCAAGTAAGGGCGGTAATTTCTTACCCATTGTTATAGCTACGACAAAAGTTAGTGGTGTGTCGCCGTATTTTGTCCTTAAATGGCTAGCTAAATTCTGTGCTGCTTTTGCATTGTTTGCGTTGTCTAGTAGTAGCGCTATTTTCTTTCCGCTATTAGTTTCGTAGCAGTAGTCCAATTGGTGTAAGCTTCTCGGCCAGTCGACAGATATTAAACCCTTTGATAGTTGGTCCTTCGAAATACAAATTTTTCCTTCCTTTTTCAAGAAATCTAAAACGCCAATTGCAACCCTTAGGTTAAATATCTGATCCTCTTCATTATATGGTAGCTGAGGGGTTTCAAGTGTGCCCCATGAGTCTGTACGTACACTGCAATCGTCAAGAGAAGGGTCCGTAATGTGCAATTTGCAACCAACGTTGCTACACTCTCTGGATATTGCGTTTCGTACAAGTTCATCATTAGACCCATCCAATACTGCAAATGGTATAGTGCGAACATCTTGTTCTAAGCATTTGTACGTAATTAGAGACAAAGCATCACATAAGAACTTCTCGTCGCTTATCCCAACGTTGGTAATAGCACAACAAACTTTGTTTTGGGGAGGAATTAGGTTTGAAGGATTCCATTTACCACCTAGTCCAGTTTCTATAATACACCACTGGCAACTTTTCTTCGCGAAATACACGAATGCCATACTTGTTAGCAGTTCGATGGCGTTACACTGTAAATTTAAAGATTTGTCTAGTTCTATAAGGTGGTTCTCAATCTCAGAATACTCTGCCAAAGAAATGGATTCATTGTTAATGCTGATAGCTTCTCTATCATTAAGCAAGAAAGAAGTAATATATCTACCAACCAAGACCTTCTGCCGCTGTGGTTCCGTATGCTGCAATATGGATGATAAAAATGTAGATACGGTTTCCTTACCATTTGTTCCTGCTATATGAATTATTTTCAATCCGTTCATATAGCTTCCAGCGCACCTCAGCAGACGATTCGCTCGAGGAAAAGTCTGTTCTGCGTTCATTATGTCATCCATCTGTTGTTTTAAGTAATCTGTTGTCAAACAAGCAGTTAATAGTCTTTTACACCAATGGTTTGAAAACAACGTGACTCAAATCCACTAAAGAGCGGAAAGCGTGCAAGGTCATTGCTGATTCAAACGATCCCTTCCCCCTCGAATGCTAGAAGAATCCCACATTAGGCTATTCTTCCCCATATTTTTTTCCTTTACCTACTCTTTTGTTTTGCATATTCACTGTGTTGAGAAAAAGGAAAAAAACACCGCGGTTTGAAGTGCTGAAAAATAAGTGAGCAGTTGGCGACGTGAAATAGGAGCGCCTAAGCTTATCAACTCCATCATGTTTGAGGACACATACTTTCTGTGGTGAGTCTCATGCACGGTAAATGACAGAACTATTTGTATACAGATATTTTAGTAGTTGCTAATTATGTAGTTGCTTTTACGCTTAAAGGACATTAAGTGTTTCAATTTTTCAACTTACCAAATTTGTCGTGCCATTTAGTCGCGACGACATCGAACTCTTGATCCATGTTATTTAGTTTACCATCTAAGATAGAGTGCCATGCAGCTGCCAAAGAGTAGAATTCTTCTTCTGAATTGACAGGAACAATTTCCTGTAAGAAGATATTATCAGTTTCTCCGGTATTAGTACCGTCCTCATCAGCACATTTAATGACAAATTGTACCACTTCCAAATCTAACAGGTTGCTGCCAATGCGCAACGATTCAATCATCCATTGAGAAAACTTCACAAAATGATTGTAACTATCGTCAATAGCTAATATAGATTCAGTCGTTAGCGTTAGATCTTCATTCAAAGTCTTGGATATAATTTCCTTTTGTAACGATTGTGTTAAATAATAGTTCAGTAAATCGAATGTCTCGACGCATTTGACAAACATTGAAGCTACTGGTAAGATGACCTTATCCAGAGGGTCGGCATTTGAACCCGATTCGTCTTTACCTTCATTGATAAAGTCTGATGCATTGTAGTTTAGTACACAATCATTGTAGAATCTCAATTTTTTGACAAATTTGATTAAAGTAGTTCTTTCGAATCGTAGCGTGGCCACTCTACGCAAATGACTGATAAACTTGTTTAGAACATGAATATAAGATGACAAATAACGGGCGAGCAAGTCTAATATTTGCTCAACTATTTCACAGATTCCAGGTGAAACCCTAATCTCTTTATCTGTACTCATGTATCGTCGTTGGGTTTTATGCAAAAAAAAAATAGCTGTTTAGATCTGTTCTCTTCCTTATTAGTATGGATGTGTTTAGAAAAAGGACCGATTGAATTTCGTTGACGATCTTGACACTTCGTTATAAGTGGTTCATACATAGGAGATATATGGGAAATTTTCAAACGGGAAGACGTAAACAAAAATTGAAAAAAAGAAAAGGAAAACAAAGCGAAAGATCAATGCATTTTAACATGTCAGGAGAAACTCTTGAACAATTTTTCTATAAAAAGTTAACTAAATCTTTACACATTATACATCTTACCAATCATCGTCTTCATCCCCTTCATCGTCACCGTCAGCACTTTCCGCCCGCATTTTGTTCGCTCTTGCTGCCAATGCGGAAGCCAAGCCATCGCTAAACGCTCCCATGGGACTACTTTCTGTATTACCAGTGGACTGAACAGTTTCTATTGTCACATTTTCTCGCGCTGTTGAGATGCTACTGTTAACGAGGATCGATTCCTGGTTTGTAGGGCCATTTGTTGCCGCCGGGGTGGATACCGTTTTTGTACTCCCTTCATATGCCGTGATATATGCAGTCGGAACCCAACCTTCTTTGCTTCCATCAAGAAGTCTGGCTAAACTCCAACCGCTAGGTTCGTCTCTACCTATGTATACAATGTCTCCCTTTTTCAATGGCAACTCTGAAGCAGATCCAGAACCTGGGAAATCGTATGCGGCTTCGAATTTTGGATCTTCAGTTTCGCCCATAGGAGGAGGGGGGGGTGGAACTGGTATGTTTGGCGTTATTTCCTTTGGCGGTTCTTGACTTTCAACTTCCTTTTTTGGAAGTGGCACTGGTGTTTTCGTTCCTTTACTTGATAATGATTTATGAATCGAGGGGGCATTTTTCACTTGGGTTCTTTCCTTGGAAGGGGGCTTTGAGCTATGCATTAAGCTTGGTTTTGTAGCAGGCTTTGGAGCAGGTTTTGGAGCAAGTTTTGGGGTTATGGTTTTGCTTCTAGAATTCGGCTTAGGATTGTATGCTGCTTGTGCAGCTGTAGCTGCTAGGGACAATGGATTGTTGAGCTTTTGTGCAGGCAACGGTTGTTTTTTCTGAGTCTTTCCGTGAGATATATGACTATGCTTGTGTTTGTGTGTGTGTGTATGGCTACTTTTTTTGCTCTTGATCGGCGATCCCATTAGTCCACCTGGATTCTTAGGTTTCTTGTTCGATTTGGAATTAGAAGGGTGCCCGCGACGCACAAAGATGGTACTGGACTTATAAAGATCACTATATTTTGGTGCAGAGTCGCTAATTTTTGAACGAACAATATGCGATTTACTGGGTTGTTTGTGATACTCAATCGTAGGACCAACATTTACTATTATCTTTTCATTCAATTTCTTCATATGCGTGACTAATTCCGTCTTAAAAGGTGTATTGATAAATGGATCAGGCTGCGTACTGTTAGTGAGAATGATACCTATCCAATCATCTTGAAGATTTGTTAAATTCACTTGTCTGATTTTATTGATATCGATTCCATAATCCTGAGTATACTTCATGGCATTTTGTACTCGTGTTTGTCCAACGATATAAAGTGCCTTCTTTGTTAAGATAAACACTGTTTTCAACCTTTGAGCAGACCTGCCAAATTTTGAATGTAAGCATTCCCCTTGCATTGAAAAAACAGCTTTTTCCTTGATTCCCGCTTGCCTTCTAATGTATGCACCTTTTGTTTTAGACTCATTACAAGAGAGGTAATCACCCATGAAAGCTCTATATCCAAGTAGTGACATAGATCTTCTCTCCTTTTTACCACCTAAGAGTTTTGTACCATAGTCACGAAGCTTTTCATACTTGTTACCACCTTTTTTCTCCCTAATAGTACGCTGAATCTTAATCGCAGCGTCAACACGTCTCTGCAAGAACCTTCTCCATGCTCGTTGAATCCTAGCTGCCATATTATACCAATATTTATCCCGCATGTCTTCCAAAGCAAAAAGGGATTCTGGAGTTTTAATAAACACGCTTGTCACCCCAAGCTGAAATTCCTTTCCTGGAATCAACGCATCTCTCAGGATTAATTTAACTGCTTCAAGGGTATCACCTTCCCAGGTGTAATCACCTGCATATGAGCAATCAGGAGACAGCAAATAGAACCTCTCGACAAATTTTTCAAAAGTTTGTCTATACGCAAAACCCGCTCTTCTGATACGAACATTTTCTTGCAAACCCAAATACTTCACTTGGTGAAGCACCTGATGATCATCAAAATCATCCGGTGATTTAGTTTGATTTGGCTTGATTGTTCTAATGTAAGAAGGTTCGGCCTTTGACAAAGTTTCCACCAATTCGTTTGCACTTTTAATGATTTTATCACCTGCAGTTGGGGGACGTCGCTTTGAATCCTTATCAATATCCTCTGGAAATATCGTAGAAAGAAACTTATTTGTGGTTGTGCCGACGAGCTCAATCAGGTCCTTTTGCAGTTGGTCTTTGTTTTTGTCGGTGATACCACTAATATCATATGTGACATCACCTGCATAATGCTTAACGACGAACTTGTTAGCTCTTAATTCAAAATAAGGATTTGAGTTAAACAGGTTTAGTCTTTGAGCAAATGCTTGATCAGCGGCATTGGAATCTGCATGGGCAGTTGCGATGGAATCATTCATCGCAGCAAAGATTCCCGGTGGCCTTTTCGCTTCGATCAACTCGCAGACAACCTTATTATCGAAATACTTGATGGGTGTCCATTTAATTTTTTCTCTTTCATAAGTTTCTTGCTCAGCTTTTAAAGTTAATTGAATAAAAATCTGTTGTAGTTTTTCATTAACGTAATTAATGCATATCTGCTCAAAGGAATTATGCTCAAAAATTTCGAAACCATAAATATCCAGGATCCCAATTGACTTATCGGCACCGGGGAAGGCTTGCAAAGATACATTAACCCTGTCAACGATCCAGTTAAATAAATTATTATAGATTGCTTTTGCAAGAGCATCTCTCGCTGCTGTTGCTTGAACTGCGTTCAGGGGCACATGGTAAACAGAGCCCCTATTCATCCCATGACTAGTCTGCATAATTCTTTCCACCAAACATTTTATCAATAATGGAGCATCAAGTTGCAGCAAATAAGCAACGAAATCTGTCACTGATGTATCTCTTACTTGAGCATTTCCCTCTTCATTTTCTATAAAAGAAATGTTACCAATCCACAGAATTGCCGCCAGCATTCTAAATATTTGATCCTGTTCTTCTTGAACCAAACCAATAGTTCTCATAGCCTCTAAGGTCCCTTGGTAATCCTTTACATCATCAATTGTGTCCACAGAAGTACAGCCGGCTGCAGCTGTATATATATATTGTTCGGGCATTTGTACACCAAATGTTTGTCTATATGCATCAGACGCACCTTTAGTGAATTGGTAAAAAATATGGAAGTTCCTTTCGTGTTTAATTTGACTTACAACTCTCTGTTTTTCTAGTAGATAGTTCGTGATATTACCTGCACAAGGTTCAAATTGAGAGTTGAATTTAATTTCCAGATACTTCCCATGTCTCGAGGAGTTATTGTTCCGCAACGTTTTAGCACAGCCAAACGACTCAAGAAGTGGATTCGAAGCTAGAACCATGTCTTTGATCTTCCCAATTGATTCTGAATGGCTACTAGATGCAGCTGCGATATACTGCATAATACGCTTAGCTGCTTCCGTCTTACCAGCACCTGATTCACCAGAAATAATGACACATTGATTTTCGTTGTATGATTTAAGATTATAGTACATAGACTCTGCAATTGCAAAGACATGAGGTGGAACTTCGAGCCTATTTTTGCCCTTATAGGACTCTAAAACAGAATCCGTATATATTCCCAAATCGCGGAATGGATTCACACTAATTAACACATGTCCAATGTAGGTATAAATAATTCCGTTTTTAAACCGTTTCTTCAGATTTTCATTAATAGACTCATCAGATATTTTTGACAGAAGTGTCAAATCAGAAACGCCTACTTCTTTCTTTTTATGCGCATCAAACGTAGCCTTTTTGATTTTTCCAGATCTTTTCTTAGGCTCCTTAACGTCCTTCTTACGTGCTCCCCTTTTTATGACGGCCATTGGGACTACTAACAGTTCTGATTTTACTTCTTGTTTTCTAGAATTTGTGGATGTCCGATATATCAATCTTAGTATAACAACTATATAATCAAATGAATCAGGACGAACCGAATTTAGTTTGACTCAACCCTTTATAGCAGACTGGTTCCTATTTGCTTGTCACAGCAAACGATGTCCCTTTTCGGTAAGACTGTTTCCGATTTTCTTGAATAAACTCGCAAGTAAGCCAATTTATATATATTATCCACCTAAAATACCCGAGATAGGGTCTTAGAATTGTATAAAGCAGTGTCAAATGAAAAAGAATGTACTATAACAAAAAGCAGATCTATTCAAGACCTCTTCTATTGTAGCGGACCTATTTTCCTGAACGAAGGGGGGCTCATTATTGGTAAGGCCCGAAAACATTTGCGGCATCGATTTGTAAAGGATAAAAGTGCAAGACACGACGACACATGTGTCGCCGAATAAAATAGTTCAAGAACAACGTAAGTAAACCAATCCTGGCTGGGTTTATTACTCAGCTGCGATTTCATATACATCCACTCGTGCATTGTATACATTTATATATACCTTATGAAAGGATCTTACTCAAAAGGGCTATAGGTCAAGAATAACTCAGTAGTTTTTACCTGTGCTCCAATGACTTATCCATTTTGCCCTAATCCTAACCCTGAAGTTCCGTTTTGTCCGTAACGTAGAAATGCCAAAAGCATTGTCTTTTTTATTATATTCGTCCCGATAGCTGATGCATATACCTTACCTTGTGAAAAGGCCAAGGGAATACCATTGACCAAAGCTTATACCATCAGTGTTATATTGTTGTTGGACATGAGTTCTGATTGCGGGCTGCGTTCACTTCTATCTATGCATGTATACGTACACATTTGACCTCTTTAGCAAAATATTAATATGCAAAGGATTGAATTTTTAGCATTATGGGTTGTAGTTCCTTCAGTAGCTGAACGAAAAAGTGATTGATCTCGCGCCGGACTGTGACTAAGATTATTTTATAGTACAAGTACAAGTACAAGGTCGCCCAAAAATCTACTTATCCTTAAAAGTATAACCATATTCTGGTCCCCTCCGCGATGCCCGGAATCTTCCATTGAGCTATCCTCGGGCAGGATAGTTGGACTGGAACAGTTAAAGTGGATACCTTCCATAAGCGCGTTAAAACTTTACGACAACTACAGTAGCTTGCTTCAAATGATAAGGTTCGCACTTACGCATTTCGAAGGACGTCCCAATTCTCTCTCAATTAGGAATGCTTTATATCAACTATTGTCTATATAGCCTTATGTAAGAGCACCTATTTATTTGGCTGCGCTGACTGGTCGTCTGCTGGTTCAAGCTTCGACTTCACCTTCTATATTAATTGGCACTTCGACAACAACACCAACAACTTTACCTGTCTCCAAGTTGAAAATCGGAGGATGCTTCAAGTTTCTTAAAACACTTTGGATGACGCCTGAATGGCAAGTAAGGGAGACAAATCTTTCTTCGCTCGACAGTTGGCTAAATAGCTGCGATAACCCATCTTGCGTACGCATATCTAGTTCAGGGTTTGTTTCTCGGTGATCAGCTAGCCACAATTCATCTTCTTCGGAATAGTCAGTGACATAGTGCCAATGTACAGTGTGACCAGAATCCGTAGGAAAATCTTGATACTCACCAACTGTCACTGAGTGGTTGACCCTTTTATCACATGTATGGGAGCCTAGAGTCTCTCTCATACTTTCTATAATACGTGTGGAAATTATGTTTCCGCTTGGTGGGTTTTGAATTTCAGTCAATACTGGCGTCCAAGACTCTATAAATGTTTCAAGACATCTTCTCATTGGAGAACTAAAGAAAACATGAGGTAGCATACCTAGCTGCTTTGTCATCGGTAGCAGGACATTGGTCCCTGTTCCTCTAACTTGTTCTTTACCCAATGGCGTTAATCTAGAGTCAAACCATTCGCCATGTTCATCCCCAGAAAGTAATGACCAGTATGCGTCCCATTTCTCCATGCCGTATCTCGATATGGCAGCATTATGGTAGCCTTGCCCGTGTCTGGATAGAATCAGCAACTTGTAATGACAATCTCGGGTATCTTTGGGTATAGCATCGTATAGTTCTTTCCAATCATTATGATTGATCAATTGCAAATGATCGTATTTCGTGGAGTCCAATCCTTGAAAACCATCATTTGGATAGGCAGCAAAATACCCGGGAACTGCTTTAAATGGCATTATTAAAAAGCAACCAGTGTTTTCTTCGGCAATCCAGCTCTGAAGACTTGTATTCACATAACATTCAAATTTCTCGAGGTATCTCTAAAATCGTGCTTCCTACTTTTCTGTTTTTTCAATGATACCGTCCGTAAAGTTAATACGACTCGCATGTGTCTTTTAAACTACAATCGAAACTACAAGTAGTTCAACGCTAACCAAAATATATATATATATATTCATGAAACAATATCCAATTTTCTGATAAGTATGGAATCGTTCATTTCCCCGCATCCAGAAAGCCTGTCGAAGTATGACTTAACAGGCCGGACAACGAGAGTTTTCTGTTGTATCTCAAACTGAGATATTCCAATTGTAGCCAAGGTACAAATCTACCAACGCGCGACTGAAACGTGCTTGAAATGAATCAGAATAATCATATAAGAGTTCAGTGTCACTTTAGCAGTTCTATTCCAGAATGTGGGCCTTGCTTAAATGAAGCACCCGAAATATATAAATACATGAACAATTAGTTTAGATCCGAGATCGGCACTTCCACCCTTTAGTTATATCCACATCTTATATGGAATGTATAAGATAAGTAACTATTGAGTATTAAAGTTGTATGATGATCTTTGATATTCCATTGTTTCTTAATGTTATAATATTACGTATATAGAGTATACTAGAGATTCTCCTCATGGATTTAGGAATCCACTTAATAGAATTAGCATTTTTGCATTATATTATGAATGATTCTGTCTTCCTTTTTATATATCCTATTACAATATCAATCCTTGCGCTGCAGCTTTCATTAATTTCGATGACAGTTTGAGTCGTGTAATTTATGTCATCTTGTAACACCGTAAATAATAGTAATAGATGGACGATAGTTGTATCTTGTTCCAACAGTAACATTCAGTGAATCAAGTTGATAAGTAGATTTAGCAACAAGTTAGGTCGTCAAGATCTTCAAACCACCCCATTATTACCCAGTTGTGATACAGTTTTTCACAGTTAAGAGCCTTGTTGGCGCAATCGGTAGCGCGTATGACTCTTAATCATAAGGTTAGGGGTTCGAGCCCCCTACAGGGCTTAACTTTTTTTTCCTATTACACTCTTTAGAAGCGTTTGCACACGTTCCTTAAAGTCAATAGTTGCGCATGGCTTCAATCGTTGATGCCTTATGTTAGATATAAACCACTTGAAGTTTTCCTTTACTTTGACTGCCAAGAAGGCCTCTCCAAATTTGTCCTTTTACCAAAAGGGGATCGTTATTCGGAATATCTTGACCCGACAATAGAAATGAGAGAACAAATCACCTGTTTAGCAGATATATCGCTCCAAGATATCTGTTTATGGAATTGTGTGGGCATTGGCAAGATGCTCAGTTCGGCCGGCAGTGCCCCGAAGATATGTTGCAATGAGATCCGGAATATGAAGAAAGTGTCAAGAATAGTTAACAGCTCATGGTTACAAAATGAATTATTCGTAGCATCAGTTTAGGTATATGTAATGTGTATATAAGGTGAAAGATAATCTGAAGCTAGCATTGTCCTGTTTTTGATCTTATATTTTCTTGCCTGAGATTTCGCGTTTTATACTACGGAATGCAAGAAAAGAAAAAGGGAACATCGACTTTAGCCAGATTATATACATATTCTATCAAGCCTATCTTCGATTTATTTCTGCAAAAGCAAATAACAACTGACTCAATTGAATAGCATAATGTCTTTTTCAATAGAGCTTATATCGACTACGCCTTACAAGGACCAGAAACCGGGCACTTCCGGTTTACGTAAGAAGACCAAGGTTTTCATGAATGAACCTCATTATACTGAGAATTTTATTCAAGCAATGATGGAATCTATTCCTGAAGGTCCAAGCAACGCTACTCTGGTGGTTGGTGGTGATGGGCGTTTCTATAATGATGTTATCATGAACAAGATTGCAGCAGTTGGGGCTGCTAACGGTATTAAAAAGTTAGTCATTGGTCAAGATGGTCTACTTTCAACGCCGGCTGCTTCGCATATTATCAGAACATATGAAGACAAGTGTAATGGTGGTGGTATTATTTTAACCGCGTCGCATAATCCAGGTGGCCCAGAAAATGATTTAGGTATCAAGTACAATTTACCTAATGGTGGTCCAGCTCCAGAGAGTGTTACTGACGCCATATGGGAAGCTTCTAAGAAATTAACTCATTATAAAATTATAAAGAGTTTTCCTGAGTTGGATCTGAATAAGATCGGTAAAAACCAAAAGTACGGACCATTGCTAGTGGATATAATTGACCCAACCAAGGCATACGTTAAATTTTTGAAAGAGATTTTCGATTTTGATTTAATCAAAAGCTTCATAACGGAACAGCGTAAGGCTAAGGGATGGAAATTACTTTTCGACTCTTTGAACGGTATCACGGGACCATATGGCAAGGCCATATTTGTGGACGAATTTGGTTTACCGGCCGAAGAAGTGCTCCAAAACTGGCACCCTCTACCTGACTTCGGCGGTTTACACCCCGATCCAAATCTAACTTATGCTCGCACTCTTGTTGACAGAGTTGACCGTGAAAAGATCGCCTTTGGTGCCGCCTCCGACGGTGACGGTGATAGGAATATGATCTACGGATATGGCCCTGCTTTTGTCTCACCAGGTGACTCTGTTGCTATTATTGCCGAATATGCCTCAGAAATTCCGTATTTTGCCAAACAAGGTATTTACGGGTTAGCTCGTTCATTTCCTACATCTTCTGCCATTGATCGTGTCGCGATAAAGAAAGGGTTAAACTGTTACGAAGTCCCAACCGGCTGGAAGTTTTTCTGTGCTTTGTTCGATGCTAAGAAGCTGTCAATCTGTGGTGAAGAATCCTTCGGTACAGGTTCCAACCACGTCAGAGAAAAGGATGGTATATGGGCTATTATTGCTTGGTTAAATATCCTGGCAATCTACAACAAACATAACCCTGAAAAGGAAGCTTCAATTAAAACAATTCAAGACGAATTTTGGAATGAATACGGCCGTACTTTCTTCACTAGGTATGACTACGAACATGTCGAATGTGAACAAGCTGAAAAAGCGGTGGCACTCATGAACGATTTTGTCACAAAACCTAATGTTATTGACTCACCATTCCCGGGTGATGAGTCCTTGACTGTCACTGACTGTGGCGATTTTTCGTATACGGACCTGGATGGTTCCATCTCCCAAAACCAAGGCCTATTCGTAAAGTTGTCAAACGGGGCTAAGTTTGTTTTAAGATTATCAGGTACAGGATCTTCCGGTGCAACAATAAGATTGTACGTAGAAAAATACACTGATAACAAGGATAAGTACGATGAAACCGCAGATGTCTTTTTGAAGCCAGTCATCAGTTCTATCGTGAAATTCTTAAAATTCAAAGAGATTTTAGGAACTGAAGAACCAACCGTCCGTACATAGTATCGCTACTCTTGCCAACTATAATTCCTTAAACTTAATAAAGAAGATGTATACGTGCATATATAGAAAGCATATTTTAAGAATCAGCTTTGTTGTTTATTTGAGCTGTCAACAAGTTTTATGTTGCACATAAATGGAATTCGTTACACGCGACTTTTTGAGGTAAAGCCGCGCTACAGGAAAAGAAGATCAAGGAATGCCCCTATTGGAAGGCTTAAAAATTCTTATCCCGAACGAGCCAGCGATAATCAACAGTATCTTCACATAAACAGTAGTTGAATTTTTCTCTTTTTTTATCCTTAAGATTTAATTTCGAAAGGTTTCTGTTTGTGTTGATTGAATACCTCAAGGTCTTATTTACTTCTACTATACTACATTCAGAATTCTTTTGTATTCATTCAGCCACCAAATAGCCACCAAAACAAGCGTGACATTTTAAGAAAGTCTATATAGTTTTTGAAAAATGTATTCATGGAAGCTGTCAAAATTCAAGTTTGGAAAATCTAAAGAAGAAAAAGAAACAAAAGAAACAAAGCATAGTGGATTTTTTCATTCCTCCAAGAAAGATGAACCACAGAGTAGCCAAGAAACCGTTGGTGAGCATGATAACTCAATCACTCGTTCGTCTTTAGACAGAAAAGGCACGATAAATCCGTCTAATTCATCAGTAGTTCCCGTACGTGTGTCATATGACGCATCTTCATCGATCTCTACTGTGCGAGATTCAAACGGTGAGAACTTAGAAAGCACGAATTCACCTCAAAATCTAGACGAAACAGCAAATATCGGTTCTACAGGAACACCCAACGATGCCACTTCAAGCTCAGGAATGATGACCATTAAAGTATACAATGGTGATGATTTTATCTTACCTTTCCCTATAACTTCAAATGAGCAAATATTGAACAAGCTACTGGCCTCTGGTGTTCCTCCACCACATAAGGAAATTTCTAAGGAGGTAGATGCGTTGGTCGCGCAGCTGTCTCGTGTTCAACTGAAAAATCAAGGTCCAGCCGATGAGGATTTGATTTCTAGTGAGTCAGCGGCAAAGTTTATCCCGTCGACTATCATGTTGCCAGGTTCTTCGACCCTGAACCCATTACTTTACTTTACTATTGAATTTGATAACACAGTTGCCACTATCGAAGCAGAATATGGTACTATTGCTAAGCCTGGTTTCAACAAGATATCTACATTTGATGTGACAAGAAAGCTACCGTACTTAAAGATTGACGTATTTGCAAGGATTCCCTCAATTCTCTTACCATCAAAGTCGTGGCAACAGGAAATGAGTTTACAAGACGATAAACTACAAGTTATCTTGGACAAAATAAATTCCAACCAAGATATACATTTGGATTCTTTCCATTTGCCCATAAACTTAGGATTTGATTCTGCAGCCAGTATTAGACTATATAACCACCACTGGATTACATTAGAAAATGGATTAGGCAAGATAAACATCAGTATTGATTACAAGCCGTCGAGAAACAAGCCCTTGTCGATCGACGACTTCGACCTTTTGAAGGTCATCGGAAAGGGTTCATTCGGTAAAGTCATGCAAGTGAGAAAGAAAGACACACAAAAGGTTTATGCTTTGAAAGCAATCAGAAAATCATACATCGTGTCCAAATCTGAAGTCACGCACACTCTGGCGGAAAGAACAGTGTTAGCACGTGTAGACTGTCCATTCATTGTGCCTTTGAAATTTTCTTTCCAATCGCCAGAAAAACTATATTTCGTCTTAGCCTTTATCAATGGTGGTGAGTTGTTTTACCACTTGCAAAAGGAAGGTAGGTTTGATTTATCCCGTGCTAGATTCTACACCGCAGAACTGTTATGTGCGCTGGATAATTTGCACAAATTAGATGTAATCTATCGTGATTTGAAGCCAGAAAATATTTTGTTAGATTATCAAGGGCATATTGCACTTTGTGACTTTGGGTTGTGTAAGTTGAATATGAAGGATGATGACAAGACGGACACTTTCTGTGGGACTCCAGAATATTTGGCGCCAGAGCTACTATTAGGTTTAGGCTATTCAAAGGCAGTAGATTGGTGGACGTTGGGTGTCTTGTTATACGAGATGCTGACCGGTCTTCCACCTTATTATGACGAGGATGTCCCAAAAATGTATAAAAAAATCTTACAGGAGCCGCTGGTTTTCCCAGATGGATTTGATAGAGAAGCAAAGGATTTATTGATTAGTTTATTAAGCCGTGATCCGACGAGAAGATTGGGTTACAATGGTGCTGACGAAATCAGAAACCATCCTTTCTTCAGCCAATTGTCTTGGAAACGGTTATTGATGAAGGGTTATATTCCGCCATACAAGCCAGCTGTTAGTAATGCTATGGATACTAGCAATTTTGATGAAGAATTTACCAGAGAAAAGCCAATCGATAGTGTGGTTGATGAATATCTAAGTGAGAGTGTTCAGAAGCAATTCGGCGGCTGGACATACGTCGGAAATGAACAGCTTGGCAGCTCAATGGTGCAAGGTAGAAGCATTCATTAGATAGAGTCATTGAATTCATTTTACTATTAGTTTATTCATAATTTACTTAAATAAAAATAACTGGTTTTTTCTCTCCTTATTTACGTATAAATCAAAAGAGCTACAAGATACGATATGTGGTTTACACTGTCAATATTTTTAGCGCGGCTAACACTTTCCACAAGTGTGGCTTGTTTTCTGCAGTCACTGCTATTTACCTCAGCATGCTTAAATAAGAATTTCGTTATTACCCTTCTCATTTACGGAGCGATGAGGCGGCAGAAAATAAAAAAAAAAAAAATAAAAAAAAAAAAAAAAAAAAAGGCGTTGAAAATTTTCTCCTTGTACAAAAAACAATTTTGATGAGCATCTCTCGTATGGAGTTGTTTTCCTCTTATATAAAGTTGTTTTAATTAACATCTATTTTAAGATAAGGTAAGGGCTAACCACTAAAATTTCAACCTTAACAACGAAGAGACTTACTATTTGGTACAGGAATAAAATTTGGGCGAGAAACTAACAGACAAGATGATGGCTTTTGAGAATACAAGTAAGCGAACACCCCAGGAGTTCATAGCACCTGTGGATCCAAAGAAAAGAAAAGTCCAATTCTCCAATAGTATAGGGCTAGTAACACTTCAATCAGAGGAAATGAAAGATGAGGTGTTTTCAACAGCTATGTACGCCAGGTTCGTGAAATCTGCCTTAGATGATCTAGACAAGAATGACCCAACCCAGATCAGTATAATTGCCAATCAAGTAGCGCTTCCGACAAAGAATTCTGAAAGAATCGACGATAAGAATTTCAATGTTCTTTTGGATATCTTATCTAGTAACATTAACAGGATAGAATCCTCCAGGGGAACTTTCCTAATACAGTCTATTATAAACTTTGAGAAGTGGTGGGAATTACCTCCACAAACTCTAAGTAAATATATATATTTCATTAAAATCCTTTGCTCGAGTATACCCAAATGGTGGCAAGACGTTTCGATGATATTGGTATCTTGTTTTATTTTACCAATCGAACAAACGGTATGTCATCACGACATGCTTAAATATTTCTTAAGGATGATCCCCTCTTCGATGGGGTTCATAGATACATATTTGGCCAAATTTTTCCCCAATAAGAATGATACTCAGAAAAAGTTGGTTAATTATACTTCGAATTTACTAAAATTGAGAGGCTACTGCTCTGAACTAGGATTCCAAATCTGGTCTTTACTAATAGAGAGGACCATTTCGATTGATGTTGAATTACAAAACGAACTGGATGAATTGGATGACGACGAACTAGAGAATGCAGACTTAGAGGAAGATGAAGATGCAGAGGACGAAGACTTGGAAGATGACGATGACAGTGACGAAGATAACGATAATGAAGGGGCAAAATCTGGATTAACTGACATCAATCAAAGTGATGATGAAGATATGGACGTCATTGAAGGCATGGACGGTGCTGAAGAATATAATGTGGAGTTGACACAAGGAATCAAAGAACTATCTACTAAATTAGACGCTATTTTAACTTTAGTAAGCTCGCATGTGGAAGAACAAGTAACGCCAGAAAGCTTAGAAAATGGTGATGGTGTTGGCGTATTCAATATTTTAACAACATTGTTTAAAACGCATGTCCTGCCCACTTATTATACCAGATCTATTCAATATATCATGTTCCATATCTCACAACAACAACTAGAACTAATGGACTCATTTTTGGTTACTCTTATAGACATTTCGTTTGCCGCCAATGAAGCTGCCGAGAAAAAGATTAAGTCATTACAATACCTGGGATCTTACATTGCAAGAGCCAAGAAACTTTCCAGAACTCAAATTATTTTCGTTGCAAGCTATTTGACTTCGTGGTTGAACAGATATGTTATCGAAAGAGAAGAAGAAGTGGACCAACGCGGGGGGATGGAAAGATTTAAACACTTTTATGCTGCGTTCCAGGCATTATGTTACATATTTTGCTTTAGGCATGGTATTTTCAGGGACACCGACGGTAACTGGGAGTGCGAACTGGACAAGTTCTTTCAAAGAATGGTTATTTCAAAATTTAATCCTTTGAAATTTTGCAACGAAAATGTTATGCTAATGTTTGCTCGTATCGCCCAACAGGAAAGCGTTGCTTACTGCTTCAGCATAATTGAAAATAACAACAATGAAAGGTTGAGAGGTATAATTGGCAAGGCTGATAGCGACAGAAAGGAAAGCTCGGTACAAGCAAACACTGCGTCATCTTCCTGGTCATTAGCCACCAGACAACAATTCATTGATTTACAGAGTTACTTCCCTTTTGATCCTCTATTTTTGAAAAACTACAAGGTATTAATGAAGGAATATTACATAGAATGGAGCGAAGCAAGCGGTGAATACGAAAGCGATGGGTCGGATGACTAGCATCGTTTTCCATAAAACACCTCACAACGTAAAACCTAACAACATACCAAGAACGATCATTACTATTCACAAGTGAAGTAGGAGTATATAGCATAGACGCATTTAACACATTTTTTTAGTTTTTAGATACCATAAAGCTTTAATATTTATTTCCCGGTATTATTTGCGATAATCTACATTCCCAAATAATTGTTATTAAACATTTGTTAATTATCGTCACTAATTACGTAAGCGCTTGGTATTGGCAGCCACTCTGCTTATTAAAGAGTTTCTGTGGGGGAGGGGTTCTTCAATCGAAACTTAAGTTA
Source organism: Saccharomyces uvarum (assembly GCA_947243795.1). NCBI lineage: Eukaryota > Fungi > Ascomycota > Saccharomycetes > Saccharomycetales > Saccharomycetaceae > Saccharomyces > Saccharomyces uvarum. The sequence continues at coordinate 200,255 of OX365938.1, forward strand.
TCGGAAGAGAAAACACTCAGATATACTAGGACGTTATTTTATACTTAGCAAAGTCGGCAGTAGGTATTGATAAGTAAAAACATAGCGGATCAAGCTAAAACGGTTCTTTTCTTTTCATTTCGTTTGAAATCAGGGACGAGACAAAAACCTGAAAGGATATCAGAATTATGTATGTCACTTTTAAGGAAGATTTAGATAGTGCGTTCAGTAATCTAGAAAGTACAGGCAATGACTTCAAAGTGGGTGACCCGAACATAGTGCCAACACCTCCTATGGATTCGGATTCCGCGGCTATTAGTTTGGCATTCCTAATAAGTCTCTCCATCACATTTGCAATATTGATGCTTATCTTGATAGTAATCGCTGCATATGTTACCTTTTGCGGTGACGATGAGTCAGAATATGATGAAGAGAATGCCTTGGGTACACGAAGTTCAGGAACTTTACATTCTTTGTTTGGTAAGAAGCATAGCGGCATCTTGCTGGATTCCAGCTTTGCAACTCCGGGTGGGTTTGATGATGAGATCGCTCTTCAAGAAAGAGAACTTGAAGAGTTGCCAAAGATGTCAGCATATGAGGTTGAGCTATATATAAGAACGAAAGAATTCCAGATGATGAGCCCGCCAATGGTAAAGGAATTTGGCACGTACTTGGATAAGGATGATCAGCAATTCATTAAGGATCGTGGTATTCAAAGTTACTTCTTGTTGCCCAGTATTAACGATAATATAGACGAGTATGGAAATTTTCTGCCAAGTTTTATCGTCCAAGATAAACTAGATATACAATTTTCAAAATTTAATAAAAGCTCATCCACAGTAATGAATTATCCCTTGCCCCATAATAAGAAGGATGCGGTATACTTCGAAGTTAAGATTTTCAGACATATCGCAAAATCCAATAGCATTTTCAGTATAGGTTTGACTACCGTCCCATATCCTTATTTTAGGGTACCAGGTATGGCTAAATATTCCATCGCTTACGAATCCACAGGTAAATTAAGAATAAACAACCCATTTATCGCCAGCACATTGTTGCCAAAGCTAGAAGAAGGTGACACGGTGGGGTTCGGTTACAGATATAAAACAGGGACTATCTTCATCACACATAATGGGAAAAAATTAATGGACGTAACACAAAACATCGGTATTGATCTTTTCATTGGAATTGGGGCATTTAATGCCGCATATACAAGAACGTACACGAGGGACGGGCTATTGGAAGACCCAGATAATGTCAACCTCCGTGAAGCTCTGTCAGAAGGTAAAGATATTGAAGTTGCCAAGAATCTTCAAAGAGTCCATGACCCACATGACGAGAGTGACGAAATGACATCTGATGAAGTTGAATTACACGTTAATTTAGGTCAAATTGGATTTGTCTTTATAGAAGCAAATGTAAAAAAATATGCATTTGGAAGCGTTTATGGACAAATTGGAATTCCTCCAGCTTATAATGGAACTGAGATTAACAAGGATACGATTTTACAAAAGGGAGAAGAGTTACCACCAAGATATGCTGACACTGATAATTTTTTCCGTAAATCGCAAGTGAGAGAAGGTTCGTCTGCGGGAATAATAGCTCAGGCAAGTAGACCAAAGCACTCGGTTGGGGCGTATGAAAGGATCTCCTCTAATTTCGACAGAGAAAACAATGTGTACGATGATAATTTTGACATCAACTACAACAATGGTAGCAATAATGACGAAAATTCTGATTACAGTGAAACCTCTCCGTTGTTAGAAAATGCTAGTACTAAAAGCGCTGTAATCATAAATACCCCTTCTGAAATATCTGGTGGAGCTACCAATAAAAAATCTATAAACAAATCTAGCAAGAGACGCGAAAAGAACAAAGGTAAAGGTTCTAAAAAGAAAAAGAGGTCGAGAAGATAGAAAGACACTATTTGATTATCCACTCGCAATCATGCATAAAAATATATATACACTCCTGCTGGCTTCTTTTTTTCAATTCAATGGTTTAGATGGGTTTTAATATCTGAACACATATATAATATTTCAGTCATATTCAAATTATTTTTTTCTAGTATACATGAGCTACTTAACGCTTCTTTTTGCCCTTGTTCTTGTTTTTCTTCTTCTTCGAAGCTGAAGAACCACCATTATTATTCTGCGCAGTACTGGCACCTTGCTTCTGTCCTGTAGCCGTTTTCGTGGCCGTAGGTTCGCTTTTCTTAACATCAGTATTGACGATTAAAGTGACCAGACCGACTACATCTTGAATTTTTTTTGTTTTTATCTTCTTATCAGATTCTTTTACCTTAGAGCTCTTTTGCTTTTTCTTTAATTGTGCTTTTTTTTCAATTTTGCCTGGGGTTACAGATACACCTCTTGGGCCCAACGCACTAAGCAATCTCGAAACATCTTTGCTCTTATTAGTGGTAAATTTATAGTTCGAGGACAAGTGCGAGTTATGAGTTCTGAAGGATACTTTGGTGTTTTTTTTTGGTGTGGGTGGTTTATACGATATAGAGAATAGTGTTTGAGATGGATTCACCTCGAATAGACGAACACTATTCATGATGAAGTTGTCAATGGGTTTCACAGACATGTTCGATAGTTGGGGGTGGTCGAATGGTCTCTCACAGGGATGGAAATGGATATACTGTCTTACCTTATGACTCTTGAATAGTGCACAGATTGAATTTTTGGCATTGTTCTGATGAAATAGTTGATGCTTAATTTTCCCGTGCGCTGCCACTTACCCTGTTGCCTAGCCAAAAACGAAGAGACTTGGTAGCATACAACCTTAAAAGCTACTGACATTGGTAGATCAGCTTCAATTCATGACTTGTAATCTCTATTGTGAGTCAGAACCAAGTTTTCCAAGAAGTGCTTGCACCATTATGACAATTTTCTTGCACTGAGGACAGCACTGCTACGAAGAGTCCACTGTAGTACATTGTCACTACGACTATTCCCTCATTATAACGAAATCTAAGTATGCCGCACCCGTAACATAGGCTTACATATATATATGTATATCGTTTTGGAATGCTAGAAAGAGCGTTTGAGAGAGAGACTTGCTAAAGCTCTTTTATCGGTCAGCAAAGAACTTGAACAAATCAACAAGGTCGACGATTGGAGTTGTTTTCTAATCGTCATGCCCTGTTGCCAAATAATAAAGGATCGGGTTGTGGACATCTTAGATCATTTATATTTTTTTCTTTTCTACTAATACTGCTCTTTACTGCTAAAATGTAGTTTTTATAACAAAATATATAATCAAAAAGTTTGTCACAAAACAATTTCTAGAAACCTTATAGCCCCAAATACAACAATCCAGGTGAAACTCCTTGCGTTGACTCGATCATTTTGCTCAAGGCGTACACAGGGTCTCTGGAAGCCTTCTCTTTTTTTCATTTAGGTAACCGTCAATGCTGCAAGGAAAATCCCGTTTTTATTGCACCGCTAACCTATTCAAAAACATTTACACTAGTTTAATTCTTAAGGAGGTATTTGTGTCAACTAAAGGCTATCCCTAAGAACGGCCTGCAAGCAACTATCAAGCCTGGCATTGATCTCGTTAAAGTCTCCCGTTTTTAAAGAAGACCTGACTTAGCATAGCGTTATATTGGAACAAAAGTACAAGTAGTGCATATTCAGTGGGTGTCAAAGCCATCAATTCGAACAGTCACTAAGTAGCCATTTAAGTCTCATTAACGCAAATTCACTATTCGTGCGGTGGGCTCACACAAGATGTTCAAGCTGAAGACAAGCGCCCCAAAGTATGATGAAGCTTTAAACTCTAATAAGGGTGATGAAAATCCGACCCCTGTAAATGCTAAGGAAACGAGCCAGATAAGACACTTGAGCATTCCACATAATCGAAGCCGGCATTCATCTATTGCACAGTCAAGGAGAAGCTCTACTAGGTATGATGGTGGTTATTCTGCCGATATAACCCCTGCCCAAATAAGAATTATTGATAATAAAGACAACAGCGCAAGACTAAGAAAGACACTTCAAAGAAATTCAATGGTTTTGGACGGATACAGTAGTCTCAGCGAGAACGACAGATGGTATTTTGACCTATTCGGTAGGAAGTATTTTGAAAACTACCTCGAAGAACCTTCCTATATTAAGATCTTTAAAAAGAAGGAAGAGTTGAAACAGTTCGAAAGGATGTTCTTAGCTCAGGAATTGAAAATCCCTGATGTATACAGATCAACCAATCATCAAGGAGAACCAACAGGGACCAATTCAGAACTCTGCAAAAATTCAATATGCTGTTCTACATTCAGTCACGATGGTAAGTATATGGTTGTCGGTTGCAAAGATGGCTCTTTGCATCTTTGGAAAGTCATGAACTCACCAGTCAAGAGATGGGAAATGGCTCGATCAGAAAAATCGCTTAGTTTAACTAGGGCGAACTCTTTAAAGATCCAAAGACATTTAGCTAGCATTAGTTCTCACAACGGATCTATGTCAAGTAGCGACTTAAAACCAAGCGACCAATTCGATGCAGCTTCGAAACAATTACATCTATACGCACCGGTTTTCTATTCTGATGTGTTTAGGGTTTTCATGGAACATACTTTAGATATCTTAGACGCAAATTGGTCAAAAAACGGATTTCTAATAACTGCTTCGATGGACAAAACTGCAAAACTATGGCATCCTGAGAGGAAATACTCATTGAAAACGTTTGTTCATCCTGATTTTGTCACTTCTGCAATATTTTTCCCTAGTGACGACCGTTTCGTAATAACCGGATGTTTGGACCACAAATGCAGGTTGTGGTCTATACTTGATAACGAAGTTTCCTATACCTTTGATTGTAAAGACTTGATAACGTCTTTAACTTTATCTCCTTCTGATGGAGAATATACTATTATCGGCACGTTCAATGGGTACGTTTATGTTTTATTAACGTATGGTTTAAAGTTTGTTTCATCATTCCATGTGATTGACAAAAGCACACAAGGAACTACCAAGAATAGCTTCTATCCATCTTTCGAGTATGGAAAAGTTCAACACGGTCCTAGGATTACGGGACTGCAATGTTTTTTCTCTGAGGTGGATAAAAATCTACGATTAATAGTTACCACGAATGATTCGAGAATCCAAATTTTCGATCTTAATGAAAAAAGACCGCTGGAAGTATTAAAGGGATTTCAAAGTGGCTCTTCACGGCATAGAGCTCAACTGCTAATGATGAAAAATGAGCCTGTAGTATTTACAGGCAGCGATGATCATTGGTTTTATGCCTGGAAATTGCAGAGCTACAACTTATCAGCAGAATTGAATAGCATTGTTCCAAATAGAAAAAAGAGGCTAAGCGGTAACATGAGTTTCAAAGGGCTTTTGAGAATTGTCTCCAATAAGAGTACGAATGATGAGGCCTCGACAGAAGCCTCGAATCAAGGCGGCTCTCGCATGTTCCAAAACGCTTCAAAAAATGCCCCTCAAACTCAATATGTTGGTAGCCAAGCTGTCAAAAATAATCATTACATATCATTCCATGCCCATAGTGCCCCAGTTACTTGTGCTAGTATTGCTCCCGATGTTGCACTTAAAAACGTTTCATTATCAAACGATTTAATTTTCGAGCTAACTTCACAGTATTTCAAAGAATTGAATCAATATAATGCGGAAAATAAGGGCGCAGATGGTAGCAAAGCCACCTTACAGGCTACTAAAGAATCGGGAGGATTTAGCACAAATTTATCAAACGTAGTAAATAATGTTGGTACAATTCTAATTACGACAGATAATCAGGGTTCGATTCGTGTTTTTAGAACTGATATCTTGCCAGAAATACGTAAAAAGATCATTGACAAATTCGATGCGTACAACTCGTTTCACAGTGAAGCTACCGACAAAAGAAACAGCCAAAATAATGACAGTATCTTCGTTAGTAAAATCGATGAGACAGAGCCGGAAGAAATTGATGAATTCAGTAGTACCCCATCTCCAAATGTGGATAACAATAGAGATCAAGAAAGTAAATTGAGCAATGATTTTTATGAGCAGCATTTAAACAATAGCCAAGTGATTTCAGGTAAACCGTCAAGAGCCAGCGCTATTTTCAAAAACTCTATATTCAATAAATCCAATGGCAGTTTTATGTCATTAAAGTCAAGAAGCGAGAGCACGAATTCCACGCTATTCGGGCCGCATGATATTCCCCAAAGCTCCACCTCGGATCCGAAGCTAAAATGTGACGTTTGCAATGGATCCAATTTTGAATGCGTCTCAAGAAATCCGATTAGTGGTGGTGAGGATGATTTTACTTGCACTGATTGTGGTACGATACTCAATAATTTCAGATAAGAAACCATCTAGACACGAAATGATCAGACGTGATCCTAGTCTTTCAGTGAATCAGCATAATTAAAAAAAATAGCTTACTACTGTTAATTATTATAACGATGTTAAATATTCTTCATTACTGACACATTTCTTGCCTGACCATTTCTGCCAAAAAAACGCCGGAAACGGACTTACGCTGACGTGATTCATTAGGGCGTGACTGGACTCCATCTAGACAAGGAAAAAAGGAAATGAAGGGAATAGTGTTTACCCACAAAAAACTCAGGGTAGAATATATGATTGCATACATATATTTTGTTGATTAGACCACTAGTGAGGGTTCCTAATGGTGTGAAAAGAGGTCTCAAAGGCAAAGTTAGCATTTAACACCTCAATCAATTACAGCGGGATCGGCCTCCTTCGAGTCCGGAAAAAAAAAATAAAAAAACGAACATTAAGCACCGCTGTAATTTCAGTCTGTGACTAAATCATCGATCGATAATTATTGCATATATAAAAACAATGTTAACGCTTCAAAAATAGGATTTACTTTTTCTTCTTCAACAATGCTTCCCCATGATCGAAACTGAAATCACTCTTCTTTGACTGCCAGAGCAATTAAGACACTCATTAAATATAAAAATAGTTTATACTTTAAGCAAATATGTCATCTGAAAATTCCAAACAAGAGAATCAAGTTGAGAAAACAGCGGCTCAAAAAATATCAAAGTTTGGTTCGTTTATAGCTGGTGGCCTAGCGGCATGTATAGCGGTCACTGTTACCAATCCGATCGAATTGATCAAGATCAGAATGCAACTTCAAGGTGAAATGTCCGCTTCAGCTGCGAAAGTTTACAAGAATCCAATTCAAGGTATGGCTGTGATCTTCAAAAACGAAGGTATCAAAGGTCTACAAAAGGGTCTAAACGCTGCTTATATCTATCAAATTGGGTTGAACGGTTCCAGATTGGGGTTTTATGAGCCAATTAGAACATCATTAAATCAACTTTTCTTTCCAGGTCAAGAACCACACAAGGTACAAAGTGTCGGAGTTAACGTTGTTTCTGGTGCTACCTCTGGTATAATTGGTGCCGTCGTCGGTTCTCCATTATTTTTAGTAAAAACAAGACTTCAATCGTATTCTGAGTTTATAAAAATTGGTGAGCAAACTCATTATACTGGTGTTTGGAACGGGCTGGTCACCATTTTCAAGACCGAAGGTGTGAAAGGGCTGTTCAGAGGTATCGATGCCGCTATTCTTAGAACAGGTGCTGGTTCCTCTGTTCAACTACCGATTTACAACACAGCAAAGGGCTTTTTAGTAAAAAATGATATAATGAAGGATGGACCCGCCTTACATTTAACCGCAAGTACTATATCTGGGTTAGGTGTTGCCGTGGTTATGAACCCTTGGGATGTTATTTTGACAAGAATTTATAACCAAAAGGGTAACTTGTACAAGGGACCTATCGACTGTTTAGTTAAAACAGTAAAGATTGAAGGTGTTTCTGCCTTATATAAAGGGTTTGTGGCTCAAGTTTTCAGAATTGCCCCTCATACGATCATGTGTTTGACCTTTATGGAACAAACAATGAAACTGGTTTATTCAGTGGAGTCTAGAGTTTTAGGCCATAATTGATATCCATAAAACATAGAGGCTTGAAATTTCATCCATTGTGCCAGAATAGTTCCTAATTAATGGTCCAATTACAGATTTTTTCGTTTTACCATGTAACATTAAGGGAAACAGAGCATATTTTATTTCACATTCATACATTATAGTTTTATAAACTTTAATATATAAACAACGTAACGATAAACATACAAAATATATATTACTACTCTTCAGTTTCGCTTGCTGTATCTCCCAAAATCCACAGCACTTGTTTATAAGAAATTCAGGTTTTACAGCGTAATCTTCTCCAGCACCTTCTTTTTTTCAACTTTTGTTCTTTCGTTCACTTTCGCTTCTTCAAGCTTCCTCAAGTAACTGTTATAAACAACCACATCTGCCACTAAGACTAATATCCCGAAAAATAGACACAATAAGAGACGGATATGAACCGGGAATTTTGTAGAAGTTCCGGTCCAGTACCAAATAGCCACGACAACAGATACGACACTTACAAGAACGTTGAAAACAGTAGTTACTTGTTCTTTAATTTGCTTATTGATTTGCGAAGGTGTAAGCTCGTCCTCTTCTCGAAGTGACGAAATTGGCTTATTTCTCTTGACCATTGTTTGGTATTCAAGCTCTTGTTCCTGATATTTCAAGAACTCTAAATTTTTCTTAAAATCCTCTGAATAATGCGAACCTTTCGCAACCTTTGGTTTAAATTCGAATTCGAGTGGTGTCAACAGTTCTCTCATTGAACAGGGCAAATCGTTGTCTTTCGTGTATTCCTTTACATAAAATAGTAGTGAATTGATGGGAACAGCGTTCCCCTGCAAAAACATCTCAATGTCCTCATCAATACTTTTGTTTGTTCTTCCACTGCTCTTGAACTTTCGCAGAAACTCGGTTGTCTGCCTATTCATTTTAATGTCAAACATCAGAAAAGATATGTATACCGCCAGGCTTTGAAATGTGTTTGCTTTTCTTGACCTATTTTCAGGCAAGTCTTTAAGAGAGTCTTTTCTTTATTTTCACTTTTTGTCTTGAATATTTCCTACGCCATATTTGACTCATTTAGGCATGTGCATATTTTTGATGACCAAGAAACTTAATAACAGGGTTAAAAAAACAGGCGCTAAAGAAACGTATGGATATCTCTGAAGTTTGTACTTAATTTATCTATAGGAAAGCAGTTTCCATATATTCTATATCATATATGTATATTTCTGAGCCAGAAATACAACAATTACTTGGGCGTGTGGCGTAGTCGGTAGCGCGCTCCCTTAGCATGGGAGAGGTCTCCGGTTCGATTCCGGACTCGTCCAATTATATTTTTAATTTTTTCAACTTAAGACTCATTAAATAGCGAATAAGCAAAGCATTGCATATAGGTGGTGTTGATATAACTGAACGAATAAAGATTACATTGATGGTTTACCAGAGTACTCTTTCTATCTAAATAGCCCATGTAAACCTACAAAAGTTACCAACAGCCCGTTCAAGTTTAGAAGTTACCCTTCTTTGTGGTTCTCTGAAGGGGCGAGAGGAGAAGGAAAGGATTAGCATGGGAAAAAACATAAAAAGACCCAATGGGTGGCAATGCCAGAAGATATCTTCGAGGAATCTGGTTGATTCAATTGATTACAGCTGCAAGTTATAAGATCGTCGATTCACAGTAATAATGTCCGAAAAAGTTATCAATCCTCAAGTCTCATGGGCTCAAAGGTCCAGTACCACTGATCCAGAGAGAAATTACGTCTTAATGACCGTGTCAATTGCTGACTGTGATGCCCCAGAGTTAACTATCAAACCAACTTACATTGAATTGAAGGCTCAATCAAAGCCTCATGTTGGCGACGAGACTGTTCATCATTATCAACTGCATATTGATCTATATAAGGAAATTATACCTGAAAAAACAATGCATAAAGTTGCTAATGGTCAACACTATTTCTTGAAACTGTACAAAAAGGATTTGGAAGCCGAATACTGGCCACGTTTGACAAAGGAGAAGATGAAGTACTCTTACATCAAGACTGATTTCGATAAATGGGTCGATGAAGATGAACAAGATGAAGTCGAAGCTGAAGGTAACGATGCCGCCCAAGGCATGGACCTAAGCCAAATGATGGGAGGTGCTGGCGGTGCCGGCGGTGCTGGCGGTGCTGGCGGCATGGACTTTAGTCAAATGATGGGCGGTGCTGGCGGTGCTGGTGGCGCTGGTGGCATGGACTTTAGTCAAATGATGGGCGGTGCTGGTGGCGCTGGTGGCGCTGGTGGCATGGACTTCAGTAAAATGATGGGTGGTGCCGGAGGTGCCGGTTCTCCAGATATGGCTCAATTGCAACAATTATTGGCCCAAAGTGGTGGTAATTTGAACATGGGCGATTTCCAAGAAAATGACGAAGGAGATGAGGAGGAAGAAGATGAAGAACCAGAAGTAAAAGCGTGAAAGAAGAATGGCCTCGTGTTTGAGGAACTAACAGGAGTAATTGAGGATAAAAGATGAAAATCTATACTTTCCTCACCTCGTTATTCGGTTTGTTGTTTGTTATCTTTTATGTAATTAAATATCATAATATTGATTGAATATATCTATTTATAACTATCTTTTGCCATATAATTTACAAAAAAGCTCAGCCAACTCTCGGAGTTGTATTAAGATGCTAAATGAATAAGCTGAATATGGGGATGCTAATGTCGAGTGAACCAAACTGTATGAAATGCTGGATCATTTTTATATGCCGTATTGTAAAGGGCACAAAATAAAGAAGAAACGGAGATGTGACATTCGTGAGTGGACAGTGCTCAAGCAAAATCTAATGTATCAACGATATCTTTAACAAACGGAGAATCATAAACTTCATCAATCAACCAACGTTGGTTTTTCCTCGTTAAAGTGTTCTCCACAATTTTTTTCCCCGTATTAGTATCATCATCACTTAACCTGTACCATCTCCAATCGAATCTAGCTATACGGTGTGACGTGGCCCTGCTACGCTGTCTCACTGAAGCGTTTGGAGGCGGATCAAATGGTAACCTATCCTCAAACAAGCTATACAATATGACGCCTAAAGCCCACGTATCGCTCAAGTGACCATCATATGGAACTCCCATCAGTATTTCTGGAGACACATAGTCCTCTGATCCACATCTTGCTGTACACATTTCATCACTCTCAATTTTTTTACAAAGACCGAAATCCGCTAATTCGATAAAATTCTGCTTGTAGTAAATGGGTGAATCCTTAAAGTTATTGATATCATCAAATGTGTATTTCAATAATATGTTTTCTAACTTCAAGTCACGATGAATGATATTATTTCTATGCAAATATTTCACTGCCAGAGCTAACTCTGCGAAGATCCTTTGAATTAGCCATATCTCTAACCCACCATTACGGGCCATGACAGCAGCTAATAAATCTCCTGCAGAACAATATGACATAATCATATCACAGGGCGGTAGAGCTCTCGGGTTCTTTTTAATCAAGTCATGTAAAGGCTTCTTGCTAGTGATGAAAATTGGATTGTTAATTCCGAGTAGTTTGACTATACATGGATGGTTTAGGGATTTCAAAACTTGAAGTTCTCTAGTCAAAGAATTTTCCAAACGGGATAAAGTTTCTTTATATCGCAAGGACGTGTTAATTTGTTCAACATGTGATAATTCTTCAGGATATTTGAGTCTTTTTACAGCCACTTGCGCCATTTTAGGATCACTTTGGTCCATCGATTCATATAGAAGCACATTACTGAAGTTTCCTGAGCCAATTGGCCTTACCTTTCTCCATAACAATGGTTGGTCCCAATGATCCAAGAGAAAGCCCTGGAGTGTTTCGTCATCATATTTGTCCGTGTAGTCACCACTTTCTGACAAATAGGCTTCTTTTATATTGTTCTTATCGTCAGCGGAATCACTATACAATGTCTCCTCAGCAACTGTTGGTAAGGAAACTACTCTTTGGGGCAAAAGATTCGCAGGTGCAATAAGTTCAGAGACAACTCTTTGATTTGGCTGCGCAATGGAAAGCATGTCATCCAGTAAGCGTGCATGGCTTCGCCTTTTGGGAATATTCAAGGAAGACTGATCTATGGGGGACATACTGAGATTACCTGGGGATAATGGAGTATAGGTCATCGGTGTAGGTAAAGTTTGAACATTTTCAAACGTTGGGATAGACACAGTCAAGGGTGTAGTATAACTTTCGCTAGTGGGTACAATGGAGGGAGCTTTTTGGTTGTCCTCCTTATTTTCATCAGTCGATGTCCTTTCCTGTTGCTTGTCAGTGGAGTCCGGAAATCCGTCTTGTCTCAACCGAGGAGTCTTTGGCTGTGAAAATAGCCTACTGTATTCATCCATTGTGGGTACAGCACGAACAGATGCTGCAAGTACGAATGATTTTGAATTCAAATTTCAAGTATGACTCCTGAGCTTATCTTCCCAAAAAAACTGTCTAGCTGTGTAGAAAAGAAAAAGACAAAGAAAGCGCCCCACGTAGATGAAAAGACTGCAACTAAAAAACTTTCTATGCTTAAGAATATTGTTCCATAGGGGGAATTGATCGCTCAGCCTTCTCAGTACGTACTTGTTTATTTTAAGTTTACTTAAGTATCTCGTGGTCTATGTACGTATGAAAAATGAAAATCCACAAGGAAAAAAAAAAAAAAAAAGGCTGTCTTCCAGCCTTAAACAAAAAATATCAGAGTACAGATTGAGTTAAATGAAGCAAGAAAATACTCTGCGCAAGATAGGGAAACATGTTTCATGACAATGACGTGAACGCAAATATGTGATTCCAAGTTTATGTACAGAAATATTTACTTATCTAACATTTCCACCGTTATCATTCTTTCTTGACCTTTCTTTTCTTTACCATTTGAGACAAAATGTCATTTTTACTTGGTTCTGCAGTGGCTCTCTTTCTCTTGGGACCTCCCGCTTGCTTTTTCTGTTTAACTTCAAACTTATCTAGTTGCTCCTTACGCGACTTAGCACCCAACTTCTGTAGCGTCTCATTTTTTTTTGAGTACTCTTCGTCTTCTAACAATTCATTATCACTCTTGGATTCCAACCACTCCAAGAGTTTTATTTCATTCCCATAGCCTTCATCATTATCGTACGGAGTCTCCAAGACAATTGGAATACCCTTGAGATGTTCGGAATGGGCAATCAGCCTAAAGACATCGATGCCTAAGTAACCTTGACCCAGGCGTTCGTGCAAATCTCTATTTGCGCCAAGTGGTGCCTTAGAGTCGTTCAAATGAACAGCACTCAAATACTTAAATCCTATTACATCGTCGAACTCTTTCCAAAAATTGTGGAATGCGTAAGTGGTGCTAATATCGTAGCCTGCGGCAAAGGTATGACAGGTATCTATACAAACACCGATTCTTGATTTATCTTCAATCATTCCGATAACTTGCTGTAAATCTACCAAGGAGCTTCCTACCAGATTTCCGGTACCCGCCATATTTTCCAATACAATCTTGACAAATTCTGTTTCTTTGATAGCTTTGTTCAAGTATGATGCTAATTGCTTCAATTGCAATTGATGGCCGCCCTTTAAGGTAGAGCCTGGATGTAGGTTGTAAAGACCAACGCCTAACTGTTCACATCTGTTTAAATCGTCCATAAACGATTCATAACTCTTTTCAGCCTTTTCCTTATCTGGATTAGCTAAATTAATAAAATATTGCCCGTGCGGTAAGATATCAGTTAATGGATTGTAGTTATAAGTTTCACAATTTTTCTTGAATTTGTTTATTTCCTCCTGTGTATACTGTGGGGACACCCATTTTCTTGGAGATTTCAAAAACATGGCAAAGGAATTACAACCAGTGTTAAAAGCATTGGTTACACTATTGGAAATTCCACCGGCACCTGACATGTGGGCACCGAATTTATATTTTGAAACAGCAGATCTCACAAAATTAGTTTTTGAGGACATTGTGGTGGCTGTTATACGGGAGAAGGAAGTGTATTTTTGCGTCTTGCCTTTCTGATGTAGAGCTTACTTTTCCTTATTTGCAATAAATTTTAACACGTAAAATAAGAGGAAGAAAAAGGACCAGGCAGAAAGTGAAAAATTCAAAACGACGGAGCTAAGAAAGTCTGTAAGTATGGATGAAAAAAGTTTGTCTATGTAGATATGTATATGTTTACATTCATGCGAAGGGTAAAAAAAGAGGTGATGAGGAAATCTCTGCCTATCTTCTACCCTTCGTTACTTTATTTTTATTTTTACTTGATTTTTTAGTCTCTTGAGCCTTCTTGGCTGCGGCAGCTAACTGTTCTTTTGTCTTAGGCACAACTTGAAAGAACCCATCTAGTCTACCCTGGATGCCTGATCTCAGCCCTTTTTTCAACCTTGTTATGCCGGATTTGACTCTTTCCTCACTAAATTTCTTTTCATCGCACAAATACTGGATCAGTTCCGTTTCATTTGGTGGCGTCCACTTCAAATTCACCTCGTTACCATCGATCACTTCAGGGTCTAGAAACAACTGTCTTGCCTGTTTGTACGGCCAGTCTTCTGGGATTTTCCACTTAGTGTTGTTTGCCTCGCCAGACTCAATGAACTCTATAATTTTCTCAATGGAACCATGCGTTTTCATGAGTTTCAAAGCGGTCACTGGACCAACACCTCTGATGCTTTCACAGTAGTCACAACCGAGCATAATACAAAGGTCAACGAACTGTTCTATGGTCAAGTCGAGACCTCTCAAGACCAGCTCTGTGTCTATTTCATGAATCGGCTCCTTCTTGGCCTCTGAAAATGTCAAATGTCTTAGCAAAAAGGGCGTTCTATAACAAAGAGTGTCCATATCTTCACTTGCTGCGGCGTAGACCTTACCCTTTTTCGCCAATTCGGCACACTGAGCTTCTGCTTCCGTGGGCGCTATTATGAACGGAATGCCCATGAGTCCTAGTAATTTTTGGGCTTCTTCGTTATGCTCTTTGGAGACCTTAACCAACCGTCTTTCTTGCTTCATCTTCTCTAGTTCTGTAGTTGCTTCTGCCAGTTTTTTCTCAGTTTCCTGTCTTCTCGTGGACCGCTTGGTCAACTCATGAGATTTCATATCTGGAGGCTTACCGTCGAAGACATAGCAAGGCTTGATTCCGTGATCGATCATTCTCAGTGTCCTGTAGAACATACCCATCAAATGCGATGTGGTTTCTCCGGCCTCATTGGTCAATTGCCCACCATCCTGCTGCCTCACGGCAATCAAGAATTGATATAGCGACATAGAGGCATCGATGGCCACTTTTCTGCCGAAGAAGCTCTTGATGTCGCTTTTCCTGATAGCGGAGGGTACGTGCTCCGAAATAATCGCATTTAAACCTTTGATACCCATTTTCTCCCAACGAACTCTTTCCTGTCTCACTGTACCCAATACACTGTGTTTCTCATCGATATAGCCAAAGGTGAAATATCATGGAGGATGACCAACGGCTAATTTTTGGCACTGTGACGCGTCGCGTCCAGCGCCTTAAAAAATAAAAGACGCTGTGAAAAGGTGCCAGACGCGTTAAAACGACAGCATGTATCACCAGTACAGAGCCAGTGGACCAAGCGCCTTCCCGTGCCTTGATGAATCCTTATAACTTAACCAGACAAAACACGCCAATCTGACCCACTCCTTCAAACTGACTCTTAAGGTGTCTCGCAGGGTGTCATAATCCGATCGTCACTCTGAACGAGGAGCGACGCAGGTCGGGTATCCCGTTTGGTTGTTTTTTTCGCTCGCTTTTTTCGTGAAAAGCGAAAAGTGGCAAGCAAACCTATATCACTTTCTACTTCTTTCCCTGTTCCTTTGTTTATTGGCAAGAGCCACTATCACATCCCCATTAACGAAAGTCGCCAAAGTGTGTCATTTAATACTACGCTCAGTGACAGTATTTTGGTTAGATCTCAACCGGAGACAACCATCAAGTGCTAGGCCATTTACACGTTGCCTGTGATCCTGCTGTATCAGGGGACCTTCCAAAACAAGACACTAGCAATTTCGCAAGGATGGACAAGCTAGTCGTGAACTACTATGAGTACAAGCACCCTATAATCAATAAAGACCTGGCCATTGGGGCCCACGGCGGCAAGAAATTCCCGACGTTGGGTGCTTGGTACGACGTTATCAACGAGTACGAGTTTCAAACCCGTTGTCCTATCATCTTGAAGAACTCTCACAGAAATAAACATTTTACATTTGCCTGTCATTTGAAAAACTGTCCGTTTAAAGTCTTACTAAGTTATGCCGGCAATTCTACGTCCTCGGACACTTCTTCCCCTTCTGCTAATGACAATGCGGACCCCTCCGGGGCTTCTGACCATGTTCATCACCATAGCGAAAACATTAACGACGACGACGACAATAATAATGTCAATAACAATAGTAAGGTCAGAAATGACAACAAACTCGACTTCGTTACAGACGATCTTGAATACCATTTGGCAAACCCGCATCCAGACGATACCAATGACAAAATAGGGTCGAGAAACAATGAGGGCGATGGAAACAATGACGATGATGGCGATGCTAACAACATTTTCAAGCAGCAAGGCGTGAATATCAAGAACGACACTGACGAGGATTCGATAAACAAGTCGTCTATCGACCAAAACTTGGAAAATTCTAATAATTCTGCTACTGCTAACGATAACAACAACAACAACAACAACAACAATAACAATAACAACGATGAGGACGACGTTCATACCCAAATGACTAAGAGCTACTCCGATGTGGTGAACGACGAAGACATTAACGTTGCCATTGCGAACGCTGTTGCCAATGTGGATTCTCAATCAAATAATAAGCAAGCAGACAAAGATGATGACGCCTCTAATAACAATGATGACAATAATAATAATAGTAATAATGATAACAACAACAATAACAATAACAATAATAATATTAATAATAATAACAATGTTGCTAGCCACGACATTTCTTCTCACTCACCTTCTTCGATACGAGAATCTTCTATGAATCTAGATGTCTTCAATTCTGCTACCGACGACATACCAGGTCCATTTGTCGTTACCAAAATCGAGCCTTATCATAGCCATCCGCTAGAAGATAACTTATCGCTGGGGAAGTTCATCTTAACGAAGATTCCCAAGATATTGCAGAACGATTTGAAATTCGATCAAATACTAGAAAGCTCTTACAACAATTCCAACCACACTGTAAGTAAATTCAAAGTTTCCCATTATGTGGAGGAATCTGGTCTTTTGGACATCCTAATGCAAAGATATGGGTTGACGGCTGAAGATTTCGAGAAAAGATTATTGTCTCAAATCGCGAGACGTATAACCACATACAAGGCCAGATTTGTTCTGAAAAAGAAAAAAATGGGCGAATATAACGATCTACAACCTTCTTCATCTTCTAATAATAACGATAACAACGATGATGAACTGTCCAGCGCAAACATGAGGAACAATTCCATTGACTATACTAAACATCAGGAAATTTCAAGTGCGGCGACCTCGCCAAATGCAATTAAGAATGAGAATAACATAAGTAATAGCAAAAATGAGAATAGTGACAACAATAACAATAACGATAATTCGAATCTAATGGAAGGCGTCCTAGATAAATCGTCTAGTCATCGTTATCAGCCCAAAAAGTTGCTCAATGTTAACAAATGGAACAAACCAGATCAAATCACTCATTCCGATGTATCCCTTGTGGGACTGGATGAATCAAACGATGGCGGTAATTCAAATGTTCACCCAACTTTGGCCGAAGTGGACGCGCAAGAAGCTCGCGAAACCGCTCAATTGGCCATAGATAAAATCAATTCTTATAAGAGATCTATCGATGATAAGAATAGTAGTGGCCACAACAACTCATCAAGAAACGTCGTGGATGAAAACTTGATCAATGATATGGATTCTGAAGATAACCACAAGTCTAAGAGACAACATTTGTCTGATATTACGCTGGAAGAAAGAAACGAAGATGACAAATTACCACACGAAGTGGCGGAACAGCTAAGACTACTGTCGTCGCATCTAAAGGAAGTGGAGAATTTGCACCAGAATAACGATGATGACGTGGACGATGTGATGGTGGATGTAGATGTCGAATCGCAATACAACAAGAACCCGACCCACCATCACCATAGCCATCACAGCCAACCTCATCACGACGAAGAAGATGTTGCCGGATTAATGGGGAAACCCGATGATGATGACGATGATGATGATGATGTTGACGACGATGATGACCTTTCTGACGAAAATATCCAGCCTGAATTAAGAGGCCAGTAGTTGTTTCGCGATGTCCCTCTCTTTTCTCTTTTCTTCTACCTCACTTTCTCTCTATATGTTTTCTTTCCCTTTGAAATATATATTTTATCCTATGTATGTTTTTTTTGTATTATAAACAAATCTCGTTTTCTCTTGGCTTTTTTTTTATTGTTACATACCTATCTATGCATATATTTCAATTTAGGTTCTTATTAAGATAGTCCGCGAAAAGGGCGCCTATTCTATCTTCATCTATATCTCTTAGTCTATTAAAGTTGATGAACTGTCTTTTCAGTCTCTGCAACTGCGCCAAAGTGACGACATTACCAATGGGCAGATCCACGAAAAAGCATCCGTCGTCATTGATGTCCGTGACACCTTCAGAAACAATGACTCTTGTACCGTTGCTCACCCCGCCAATCGAGGTCAGACTTTTAATGTGGTTCATTATTACTTTTATGATCTTGGTGGTTTCCACATTGAGGACTTGAATGAAGTTGGATTGAGATGCAGGTTTCAGTACAGTGGCAGAGTTTGGTTTTTGTAGGCCCTTATTCAATGGATCATTGTGTCCGCTGTTTTTGGCCGATTTGGAAGTTTGGAAGATAACTTTGTAAAGGTCATCAATAGACTCGGTTATGTTGTCCTGCGGAGTGAGAATAGCGAAAAGAGGAGAATCCCAACGATTGTTTGAATTAGGTTCTTCGTATCTTTGGATCAACTGGTTCAATAGTTCTGGTTCCCAGGGATTTGCGTTCGAGGTTTTGTTCCATTCAAATATTGTTTCTGGCGGACAAAGAGTTTGAATTACGCAGAACGTCGTGGACAAGTTTTTCACTTCGCAGTGAAGTTGGTACCGGAAGCCCTTAATATAGTTCAAGGAATCTACAATGACTATTTTATTCCTGGACAAGTCTCTTTTCACCGCGGAGATGATCTCTGATCTTAGTTTTCTTTCATCTTGTGAAGTTATGTAGCCTGAATGCTTAATGCCCAGCGTCTCATCCGAATGATAAACTATGGAATATTTACTTAGTGATGGGGTTGCATCGATTTTAGATTGTAGTAGCTGCACTAGATCTTTGGCAAGCGTTGTTTTCCCACTGCATGGATATCCTGTAAAAAGCACTAGCGGCATCTCCCTCTTAACTTACACTGTATTTCCCTTTACAAAATTTCGACATTACTTTACATGGTACTACTCAATATCCATTTATTCACCATTTCCTTTTCTTTTCTTTTTCCATCGCGAAGATCAGGATAATGAAAGAAAAAAAACATCAAAGAAAAAGAAAAGAGAGAAAAATTTTTCCGCCATAAGTATGAGAAAATGTGTTTACACCAAGATCGTGCATGCACGCTGTTTCAAGTATGTTGCCGTGTGTGATACACCATGACATAATGATTTGCAAGTTACGTCTCATTATACAGCGGTTATAGTAAAGCGATTATGGCTTGTTTGGTTATTTCTTTTTTGTTTGCCTTTCCACATTCGCTATTCACCCGAGTCGACTTCTTTCTTGTTCTGACTTTGATTGAGATATTTTTTTTTTCAAATCAAAGGAAAAAAAAGAGGACGGTAATTATGTAATATGTTACCTAATACCGGGAAAAACCTGTTCCATACCAAGAAATCCGGCCCTGGCGTGCCTGAGAGAATACTGTTGTTTTTTTATAGAATAGACTAGGATGGGTGGGTATATTTAACTATTGGACTGGAACAATCCCTCGTTTCGTTCGTACATGTCGTGCTTTTCGAGGGAAATCAAGGGGATACGAAAATAAAAAACAGAGTTTTTGGATAAGGTTTAAACAACGGCAACAAAGCGGCAAGGAAGAGGGCAACGGAACGGAAAGACACAATTATGTAATTTATGTAACGTACTGTGCCGTATATGATTCTTGTGCAAATATCAAGTTACGGAGTTAGCTGGATGTATTGCAGTGCCTTTTCCAAAACCAACCAGAGGGGGAGGTAAGGGGGGGGGGAGTGAGTAGTAATGGCACAAAGAGTGGCTCCACCCCGCGCTATCGAGAACGAAAAGCTTATGATATATTTACAATGTCCCCGTATTATATGCTTATATGCGGAACAGAACCAAAATCAGGCAGAACTAAAATGCCAGCTGCGAGACGTTGACCGAGACCAAGGGACGTGGAATGGCAAAAAACGAGGGGCACGGTCGATACGCAGGCCAAGATTTACAGAAAGGGCTTATGAAAAGCAGCGCAATTTGATGCTCAGTACGTTGGCGCGGGCAGGCTGCCATTTACAGATATGCTTTTGCAGCGGGCCGGTGACTTTCCAGCAGTGATAAAAAATGAGATCACTATTCTACAGGCAACTCCAGGCAATAGCGGCCAACATCATTCACTTACTCATCTGTTTCATTCTTCCACCTTCCGGGTCCGGGATAGCTACTGCTGAGACCTTCCCGGAACCCGGGCCCCGGAGGTGGATCCCGTGACAAAAACACAGTAGTCTCCGCAATTCCGGCCCTATTCCATTTTCTCTTGGCCACAAAGCGAGTCGGCCCCGAGCGTACGACCGGGAACAACGGGGAGCCGGGCGAAGACCGTGTCTCGGACCAAGGCCCGTGAAAAAGAAAAGAGTGCTGCGGGCTTTACTCACTTTGGCGCCGTGTCTCAGTACTACCCCGGCGTCTCTAAACACCGACCCCCCGGGGGAGGGGTCCGAACTTTAAAAGCCTATTCCAGAAGGAGTGAACGGGGAGCAGGCCCGATGCACGGGGCCGAAGCGGGCTACTGGCAAACGAGGCCACCGCCCGCTGAAAGTAAAAAAAATGAAAGAAAAAATTTTGGTGTTGCGGATCTCTCACGCGGTAAGAAGCGGCCGTAGTTTTCCGCGGGTTGCTTTCAAGTGTCATCTATCGTCTTATGCAGATTTTTCCAAAAAGTAGATAAATTGCTATTTTCTCTCCGAGACAACTTTAAAAAATATCGAGACTAAGTTTGTTTCTGGTTAAATTATATATATACGAACGCCATTAAATAATCTCCTGCATTATTTTTCATTGCTTAACCCCCGTGTGATTAGTTTATCTCCCTCTTCAGTTTGGTTTTCTATTATTATTTATTTTCTTATCTGTTCGTTCCCCCCTTCATCACCGTATATGCTTTCTGCAAGTTCACTTCCATACTCAGTAGTATAATAAAACATTCATAAGAACGTTAGGAAAAAAAAGTCTATTATTTATTTGAGCAAACCACTCACGAACTTAGAGGATTAATAAAAGATTTCTTTTCTTAGTTTCTTCTAGATTTATTTATTCGTTCGCCACTATTTTTATCTAGCATTTTAATGGATTGCTGATTTATTCTGTCTAATTTACACTAGAATAAAAAACATATAAAAAAAATACAATCATGACCGCAAAGACTTTTTTACTACAGGCATCTTCTACTCGTCCCCGTAGTAATCACTTTAAATGTGAGAGTAGTAATATCCCTCTGGCCCCTGTACCGATCGCACCAAACACCCATCATCAAGCTTACAACGCGCTGGAGTTGGAAAACGACAACAATTCCATCTGCAACAAGAAGAAGAAGAAATCCGGTTTGGTGGTCAGAACCTCCAAGCATTGGGTTTTGCCTCCCAGGCCAAGGCCCGGTAGAAGGTCTTCTTCCCACAACACTATTCCCTCTAGCAACCCTAATAGCAACAATCTTAATATTGCTGCTAACAGTAGGAACAATAGCAATAGCAACAGCAGCACCATCACCAGCACCACCACTTCAGGCAAGAAGCAACCTTCTAAGGAAAGAAGGAAACCAAGACACGTTCAGACAATTGATGAAAAGTTAATAAATGACTCAAACTATTTGGCTTTTTTGAAATTCGATGATTTAGAGAATGAAAAATTCCAGTCTTCTGCCTCTTCTATTTCGTCTCCATCGTATTCTTCTCCACCTTTTTCAAGTTATAGAAATAGAAAAAAAACAGAATATATGGACGATGAAAGTTGCACCGATGTGGAAACTGTTGCTGCTCACAACGGCTTGCTGTCTAAAAATCACCATACAGATTATACTTCAAACATTCACCCACCACCCACAAAGAAATCAAAACTAAACGACTTCGATTTATTGTCTCTATCTTCCACCTCTTCATCGGCTACCCCAGTTCCGCAATTGACAAAGGATTTGAACCTAAATCTGAATTTCCACAAGACTCCTCATCGGTCTTTATTCCCTGATTCTCCCTCTGACTTTTCTCCTTCGGATTCAGTTTCCTTGATTAGAAACCATTCTTTACCCACAAATTTGCAAATAAAGGACAAGATCAATGATTTGAACGAGATCAAATTCTTCAACGATTTCGAGAAACTAGAATTTTTCAATAAATACGCTAAGGCCAACACAAATAATGGCATGAATGAAAACAACGATCTTTGGAACTCGTATTTGCAATCGGTGGAAACCCATAACAGCACGAACCATACCGAAGGTCAACAGGAAGACAATGACGATAACATATCCTTACTGAATCTGCCCATCCCAGAAGAACCTGTTTCCTCTGAACAAGATATTAAGGCCAAAGAAAATGATGAAGACATTTGGAATTATCTACCAAGCTCTAGTGCACAGCAAGATTCGTTACAAATTTTGAACAAAAACTGTAATTCCAATAAGGAAAATACACAAACTGATTATGACGAGAATTTTCTATTCATTCAAGATCAAAATGAAAACACACCAAAGCCGCACCATGATGAGTTGAGTTCGGAAATCACTTTGGCCGACAACAAATTTTCTTATTTGCCACCAACCTTAGAAGAATTGATGGAAGAACAAGACGGTAACAATAACAGATCTTTCAAAAACTTCATGTTTTCTAATGATAACGGTATGGCATGTTCAAACATCGACAGTAATACCACCACAAACAACAATGATGATGATGACTATACCAAAGTACTAAAATCCAAAAAAATTGCTACATCCAAGTCGAACGTAAATCTTTATGACTTAAACGAAAACAACAATGGTGCCACTGCTACTAATGAATTTGACCAAAACAGCTTCATCGATGACCTTGATGAGGATGTTGACTTTTTAAAGGTGCAAGTATTCTAATGTAAGCACGTTCCAATAAAACAAAAACAACATACGACAATAGAAAGATATTCTACAATATAAAAATTCTTATCATGGGGTAACGATAGTATTCTTCGCCAGTTCAGGTGTCCTTTTCCTTTAATAATACAAAAATAAAACTTATCTGTTTTTTAATGATGTTAATGATTATTTTTTTCTTCCTTTACCATACAAAAAAAAGAACAAAAAAAAAACATGGGCTCTTGATCCCATTATTTACTTTATTTATCTGCCTTTTCTGGTAGAGAGTTATTTATCCACATACATACAATTTATTCAAAACACTAAGAGCATTCTCATATTCTTTCATCGCATGTAGACTATTCTTCTCATCTCCCTTTTTACCTTGCGTTTACGCGTACTCCGTCTGAGAAACACGTCAAGAAAAATTGTCAAAAAAAGTTTTAGCATAGCATACATTCGAAGCTACATAGAAGTTAAGTAAAGCAGATCAATCGACTGGAATTTGATGTACTCGTTGGAACTGGATAAATTGAAAATCGAATTAAAGACATGGGAACACAAATTTATTGATACGCATAGCAGAGAACCAACGAGGGATGACATCAAGGGTCTACGTGATGTTAAGCAAATGTATAAGCAATATTCCATACTAAAGAAGAAACACGGATTGCAACAGCAGGAACTTATTGCTCAAGAACCCACTAAAATGCTAGTTCATATCAAAGATCAAGACGAAATTATGGAGATAGGGCCTACACCCCAAGTTTATGGCAAGGCGATTAGTATCTTTGAAATGAATCTGTCGCCTATAAAGCCCGTTTACATGACCACTACAAATAATTTTGGTGCCGATGATGATTCTAAAACGATATCCAATCAGCCCTCCCCACAGATGACCATTTCACAGGAATCTTCGCCAGCAAATCGAACTCTAGTATCAGAGTCAATATCCAATGTAAAGCGCCAGTTGAACTTTCAAATGTTAAAAGCACCATCATCTTCACGTACTCCAATTTCCTCCCCATGTAAGAAAGAAGGGCCATCATTGGAAGGCGAAAAGCCCGATCCTGAACTTACAATGGTTAAACCCATGTTAGAACCAAGCAAACCATCGAGATATTATGGCCCTAATTCGCCGTTAAAATTAGAAGAAGAAAACATTCATTTAAATATTTCATTAGAATCAAACACTAAACGCCGACTTCAAATGGCATTCCCATCTTTACAAAAAACTCCCTCCAAGGATAATCATGCCCGTGTTTCAACTTCATTCAGTCCCTCCCCTTTGATTAGGAGACCCCTAACGAAATCTTTGATAGAATTGGCCAAGGAGCATATAGAAATTGTTAAAGAATTTAGCATCGTTCAAGAAGAGGAGGAGGAGGAGGATGATGATGGTGGTAATGACGATGGTGATGAAGAAGATGAGAACGAAGGCACACTTGAAGGTGGATTAGTTAGGTCAACGGTGGTGAAGGATATATTCCAAGAGGATGACAACGAAGATAGCCAACCGAAGGAGGGCACTTTCATCAAGAAAAGACCCAAAAGAAGAAAGATCATCAAGAGATTACGAGACGGGAATCCAGAAAGTGACAACTCTAGTGTCAGGAGGGACGTTCATAAGGAATTAATGAAACTGAAAAAAAGAAAAGTGGCAGAATTTTTAGGCTCAACTTCAGAACTACCTGACAGTGAATCCGAAGATGACGATGAAGCAGCCAATAGCAGCGTGAAGCCTGAACAAAAACCTGCTGCTAAACGCAAGGGTAGAAAGAAGTATAATCTTGTAAGTAATAATTTCAGAAGGCTTAAATTACCAAAGAAAAACCGTTTCCCAAACAGGCGTTGGGGTAGAAGGTGAGCAGCATAACAGCATTTGCTTAGGGGAATCCTATTCAATCAAATAAACATTAGTAATCTTTATAGACGCATAGTAAACTATTTTTTGTCTTCTCTCACCCGCATTACTACTGTGCATTACTAATGTATGTGTATTACATGGCCGGGGATCAACAATTAGGGGAGAAGGGATCGGCAAGGGTATCAAAGGTATAAAAGCACACTAGTATCCTTCAAATAATGAAAAAAGCTGGGCCCATATGTTGTATCGTAATCTGGAAAATAGGAAAATAACATTGTGTGCTTCAGAAAGATGTTTTGGACAAAGGATCCAAGTGTTACTTGGGAAAGAAAAAACATCAACAATATTGACTTTAGCTATCTTAATGTGGCAATAATTGGCGGAACTGGTGGAATTGGACGCGCCATAAGCAGGGAGTTGGCTCAAAGGGATGCCAAGGTTACCGTCGTGGGGCAAACGTTCAAGGACGAAGACCTGGCTGACAAGATTAAGTTTGTCAAGGCTGACCTGAGCTTAGTATCCGAATGTAAGCGTATTTCTCACAGCGATGAGATCCCTTACGAGGAGCTGACACATTTGATTTTCACTACAGGTATCATTTCGTCACGCCAAAGGCAAGCTACAAGTGAGGCACTTGAGAAAGACATGGCGGTGAGCTATTTGAGTAGATATATCATCTTTCATGATGTTGCCAAGCGACTAGGTACCAATAGAACGAAAAAGGATGATCTGCCAAAAGTATTCATTACCGGATTCCCAGGCAATGGCCAAGTGGGAGACCCAGATGATTTAAACTCTGACGAAAAAGATTATAGTGCCTTTGGCACGCACAAAAACACAATAGCTGCCAATGAATCTTTGGTTCTTGACGCTAAGGACAGGTATACGTACATAGATACTTTTGGTTTGAACCCGGGCTTAATTAAAACAAACATCCGCAGTAATCTCCTTGGCAGCGACACCTACATCGGTCGCTTTGCAGAATGGGTCATCAGTTGGACTTGTCAAACTGCAGAGACGTATGCCAAAATGATTTGTACTTTGATTGTAAGCCCTGCCATTGAATCTCGCAGCGGGACAATGTTCAGTAACAAGGGAGATGCCATTTTTCCCACGCCTGGTTTGACGAGAAATGTTGTCGAGAAGTTCATGGAAAATTCGGAACTGTTAGTGGAAAAAGCTCTGCAGAATCAAAGTCCTCCAACCTCCAGTAATGAATGAATAAATACGACTAATTTATAAGTATATATTTCACTTCTAAAAAAAGCGTTTGCTTGTTCACATTGTGGTAGGCCGGATGCTTTTGATACGGAAGGTGCCTTCCACAAGCTTGGCACGCCGTGTCGTGTGATCGTTGGATTCATCGCTTGCATAGCTTCCTATTGTCAGACGTAATTTTGACAGAGATGGCATCTTGGGGCCTGGGCACAATACTCTGCACTGCTCCAATATATTTGAGATGCCGCATTTTTCATACATTTTTTGCATTTCCCGCATAGGTATATAAGTTGCTCGCAGATATTCGCTCTGCCTTAGTTGTATAATCGCTAGCTTTCATAGTTGAAGAAAGGAGAAAAAATTACTGGAATTCCGAAGCGATAACATAATCCTAAGTGCGTTTTCTTCCCCGATTCAAACCTTACTAGTCTTTTCCCCCAGGTGAATAGCCAATGTTAAGAACGAGAATTTTCAATTGGGGTCTTTTGAGGCCTTATTATACATCATCGCTTTGTAGGGTGCCAAGAGCACCTCCAGATAAAGTCTTGGGACTGTCTGAACACTTCAAGAAGGACAAGAACATTAATAAAATTGATCTGACTGTAGGGATATATAAAGACGGTTGGGGCAAAGTGACTACGTTTCCCTCTGTAGCAAAGGCCCAAAAATTGATTGATTCTCATTTGGAGCTGAATAAAAATTTATCATATCTACCGATAACAGGTTCTAAAGAGTTTCAAGAAAACGTTCTGAATTTCCTATTCAAGGAATCATGTCCTCAGTTTGGTCCATTCTACTTAGCACACGATCGAATCAGCTTTGTTCAAACTCTAAGCGGTACCGGTGCCCTAGCTGTAGCAGCTAAGTTTTTGGCATTGTTCATATCAAAAGATATCTGGATACCTGATCCGTCATGGGCAAATCATAAAAACATCTTCCAAAACAACGGTTTTGAAAATATCCATCGTTACTCTTATTACAAGGACGGCCAAATAGATATTGACGGATGGATAAAGCAATTGAAGACTTTAGCACATAACAAGAAAATAGAAAATAATAAACAATTGCATTGTATCATCCTGCATGCATGCTGTCATAACCCCACTGGTCTCGATCCAACAAAGGAACAATGGAAAGAAATCATAGATACGATATATGAACTAAAAATGGTGCCCATTGTTGATATGGCTTATCAAGGTTTAGAGTCCGGTAATATGTTAAAGGACGCATATTTATTGAGGTTGTGCCTCGACGTGGATAGGTATCCAAATTGGAGTAATGGTGTTTTTCTTTGTCAATCGTTTGCCAAGAACATGGGGCTTTATGGTGAAAGGGTCGGATCCTTAAGTGTTATCACGCCTGCCACTGCCAATGACGGAAACTTAAATCTTTTACAAAGGAGGAACTCATTGCAGCAGAACATTGATTCGCAATTGAAACAGATTGTTAGAGGTATGTATTCTTCTCCACCAGGTTATGGTTCCCGTGTGGTTAACGTGGTTTTATCAAATACCAAGTTGAAACAGCAATGGTTCAAAGACGTTGAATTCATGGCTCAGAGGTTACATTACGTCAGAAAGGAGATGTTTGAACGTCTTCGCTGGCCCGATCTAGTAAATTTTGCACAACAGCATGGTATGTTTTACTATACAAGGTTTAACTCTAAACAAGTCGAAGTTTTGAAAAATAACTTTTCCGTTTATTTAACAGGTGACGGTAGATTGTCACTTAGCGGAGTCAATGATTCAAATATCGACTACTTGTGTGAAGCTCTTGACGCTGTTTCAAAAATGAGCGAAATTGCATAATTATACTTTGTTTTCAGCTTTTATTGTCTTATTTTTTCCCTTTTTTCCCACTCATCTTTATCTTATACTAATTTTATAGAATTTACTAATAGTTTGTAATAAATAATCAATATTTAATCTACTTTCACGAACATGGTTTAGGTTTCTTCCCTGGGTGGGGAGAACAAAAAAGGAGAGTTGCCACAACATAAAGCCTCTATAAAGGATGGAGTTGGTTATCTAATTCTATCATGAATAATAAACTAAATGTCATTCACTAATATTACACTAGTTATTTATTTTTGTATTCATTGCATTGTTGTCTTACAGCATTTTTTTTATAACTTCTTGATTATTTTCTACCGAAAATCTTCCTAAGCTTCTTACCAAACTTATTATGACTACTGCGATGATTATGAGACTTGTCTTTATTAGTAGCATCGTCATTATAAAGCTTATGTATCTCTCCATTCTTTTCGATAATAGTTACCGGAACGCTTGAGGGTAAAGCTGAAGATGCCACAGAGTTGGCTGGATTCAGAGCGGTTGTTCCGGCTGGCACATTCCTATTCGATGTTTGGCTTCTGTTTCTAAATAATGAAAATCGGTGACCTTCAGTTCCAACTTCGCTTGCATTCTCGTTATTGGTCATCGAAGATTCTATGTATAGAGGTGCATTTTGACGGTCATAGTCCCTTTTATCCACTAATGATGTTTCTCCATTTGCATTAAACTTATTCTTGAAGTCGTACATTGGGTGAACTATTTTCTCTGTTTCGTTCGAAGGATGAGCAGAATGGTTTATCTTTGCTTTTAGGGGAGAAGATAAGCTAAAATTCCATGATTTCCTGGAGGCATGGTTCTTCCGTTCATGCCTGTCCTCCCTCTCAAAACTTCCTGCTCTCATGACCGGAGAATTTTTCGTCACAAGTGGCTCTCTTAAAGACATACTTTTGAATCCCAGGTTATCCTTCACAGGTCTCTCTTTTTCAAAACTAGACTTCTTGGTAATAGGTTCTTTGGGGTATAAAATTCTGTTATTTTCATCGATGTTCGAAGGGGCCTGGTTGGCTATTTCATTTGAGTTTTTGATTGTTTGAGAAACGTTCGAATAAGTTTTAGAAGCTTCTTTTGAAACAGGACTTACAGAAGTTGGGGGAGCTGCCCACGACTTCGTGGTACGGTACGAAGGGGATAAAGGTGAATTAGAAGATGTCTGGGGTGTCTTTTGGGAAAGAGGAGCCTCATTGGAACCACTACGTAAAGTCCTAACCCATAAATGATTAGGGTCTTTCCTTTTATCCTCCAAACGTCTAGGTGACATCGCAGGAATTTCCCTTGAGGCAGGCTGACTAGGTGGGTTATGTTTCTGTTCCAGGTTATAGGTTGATGGATTCTGGCCGTTAATTCTGGCATTGGAGGCTGTCGTGTGTGCTATATGAGCGTTACTATTTGGAGGCGTATCCATTGAGTATACCGAGGAAGACGTACTTAATGGAGTAGCCTGTGTTTTCTTTAGAACGGATTTAAATGCTGGCTGTGGTAAGTCCTTCCAAATACTAGGGAAAATCTTTGTGGTTTCGGTAGAGGACCTTGAGTTCCCGTTTTCTGAATCCAATTCAAGGGTTCCTGAACTCATGCTAGGGGGATAACTGTTATCATTACGTAAGTTTTTGGCCATGTTCACTCCGGATTGGTTGACATCTACAGCATCATACCTTTGCCCAATGTTCTTGTTGATTTCCGCTTCATTCGGGTGCTGCAACGGATACTTTAAATGAGGCATGTTGGTTATTGTTTGCTTTACTTTAACGGGTTCGTGTACTATTACGTCATAAGAATCATGAAATTCTTCTTCATCGTCATCGTCATCGTCATCGTCATCGTCATCGTCATCGTCATCATTCTTATTATCATTCTTATTATCATTCTCGTCTTCAATAGCATCACTTTCATTCTCATTTTCGTTTTCGATAACAGCACTCTCATTCTCTGCTCTGATGCTACGGATCCCAGAAGCGTCGGAAGATGCTTCAAAGCTCTCTGGGTCAGCATCATTCAAATGTAAGACTTCTTGACCAAAATCATTTTTGTTTTCATTTGGAACAAAATCGGTGTTGACCAAGGCTGAAATGTGTTTCTTTGTATTTTCTAAATCCTCGCCTTGTGGAAACTTCCGTTCAGTTTGATTTGTGTCGATCTCGGACTCCACACTTGTCTTTGCGGTGGCACGCAGGTCAATTGTTGATCCCTCTATGTAATTATAATCCGATAATTGGCTTCCAGTAGGACTGTCAGAATCCAAGTCACCTTCAGATTCACTGATTGAATTAATATGGAAGGAAGATTCATCAAACGTGCCAGGGAGGGTTGGGTTTACTGGGGTTTCATCGACAGATCCATGTAGTAAATGATTACTCTCATAATCATTAATTCCTCTATCTTTGTATTGAGTATTTGGCTCATTTTGCGCATCTTCTGAAGGTAATTTTTCGGACTCGGATTCAATTACAGTTGACAGATGAACATCGACCAGTTCAGTTTTGGTTTTGGTTTCCTTTTCCTTACGAAGCTGCTCTTGTCTTTTCAGTTCTATTAACTTCAGTTCTTCTGCTTCAAGATCGGCATTTTCCTTGGCTATACTCAGTTCCCTTTCTAATATCTCTACTCTCCGTTCTTCATTTAATTTAATTGTTTGCAATTCTAGGATTAGCTTCTGTTCTCTTTCTTCTTCGTTTGACTTCGCCATCTCTATATCTGATATTTTTGCTTCTAAAGCATGAACATCGTCAAGCAGTTTTTCGATCTGTTCTTTCTTCTCGCGTCCACTTAGAGTGCTAGAACTTTTATCTGTCTCATTGTGATCAAGTGCATTTGATTCAATAAAGGAGTCGTCGTCAGATATAATCATGGGCTTGAACTCAAATGGGTCATCGAGATCCTCTTTCAATTCCTGTTCCGTTTCTTCATTCATGGTTATTTGAATTAGTGGAATACTATCGTTATGGGGTTGCTTTGATGATTTGGCATGCATTTTGGGTGGTGCTTTGATTGAACGATGAGTTTTTGATTTGAGTTCACGTTCAGGGTTTCTCTCTTGTGGCCCCGCTGTTTTGGTGGTTTTCTTACTGTGTATTAGATTCATGTTATGCTTTGCAGTAGGTAATGAATATGTTCTACCAGCCAGATTACGTGAATGTGAGTTCATGCTATATTTTGGGGATTCTTCTCGCACGGGAACCTCCACGGCAACCAATCCTCTGGGACCCGGTATATATTTCTTGGTTGTCGTTGTTATGCTACCTGAACTCCTAAGCGATGTGGTCCTAGGATTAATGTTTCTATTTTTCGTAATTGGAAAGTTCAAAACCCTTGTCGATTGATGACCTCCAAACTCCCGGAAGGCAGTTTCTGCATCCTCATGAATCTTGTGTTGTTTTTTCATACTCGAATTGTTAGCGGTAGTACAATGTTTCCTATTGGGCAAACTCGAGGTACGCCTAGAGAATTGATTTGTGTTCTCACTCATTGAAGGCGCTTTTGAATTGGGCTTATGATCCGAAACCATTGTATACCTTTTAATTCCTGCGATTGATGTCGTTCGAGAAATGAAACTTTGATTATATTGAGGTATTTTACTTTTATCAACAGTTCTTCCATTGTTGCTGAGCGCATTGCCAATTGCCGCAGCCGCTGCTAGGGCTTCTGGACTGTTTTCTTGGGCCGTCCTCCTATTACCCATGCGTCTGCTCATTTTGTTGACTCTTGGTTATCTTGTTTCTGTTTACTTATTTTCAGTTGTTGAAGTTAACAAACGCTATACACCCCTATATTAAATATTCAATTGGAGCGAAGAAATCGGTGAGCGCTAAACAACGATTTTTTGCTTTTTAGGTTGGAATTTGCTCTGCTACAGTACCAATATCCCTGAACCC
The DNA here is from genome assembly GCA_947243795.1 of Saccharomyces uvarum. NCBI lineage: Eukaryota > Fungi > Ascomycota > Saccharomycetes > Saccharomycetales > Saccharomycetaceae > Saccharomyces > Saccharomyces uvarum. The sequence goes on from OX365938.1 coordinate 232,289, forward strand.
TTTTTTCGTTGGTTGCCTATTGCTCGTTCACTTTCACTTCTTTTTCCTCGAATATTACCAAAAGTCGATGAGGATAATCATCGGATCCACTTCTGCGGGTAAAAAAGCTAACATCAAAACTAGTATAGGGCTCAATGTTGCATCAAAAGGAGAAACAAAAAGGTGGCGAGGAACTTGAAAACCAGATCGAAGTTATAAAACTTTATTTAGCAGATATGGCTAGGGGCTGCAGCAACCTTTTTAGTTATTTATTTAAAAATTATTTTTATTTATAGAGGAAAATACAAGTGGAACCATCTTTTAATGCCTGCTTGTATTACACATTACGATATAATGAAAGAAGTTCAGAAAAGTGAAGGGTGAGAGAAGAAGGATAATTAAAAGTTAAGGAAGCGGAAGATGGGGGATTAGAATGTAAAAAAATCTGCTTATTCGACAGTGACAGATTTGGCCAAGTTTCTTGGGAAATCAACATCAATACCCTTGTTAACAGCCAACCAATATGACATTAGTTGTAGGGGAATGATATTGACTAGACCTTGCAAACAGTCAACAGTTTGTGGAACCTCCAAAGTTTGAAGTTTGATGGTTTTGGATTTTTCAGCCCATACTTCATCATTTTCGTTACAAATAATAATTGGATGGCCCTTTCTGGCAGTGACTTGTTCGATGGAGGAAACGACCTTAGGGAACAAAGAATCTCTAGTACCAAATGCAATAATTGGTAAGTTTTCATCGACCAAGGCCAAAACACCATGTTTCAACTCACCAGCCAAAACACCTTCAGAATGCATATAAGAAATCTCTTTGATCTTTAAAGCACCTTCTAAGGCGGCAGCAAATTGGTAACCTCTACCTAACAATAATAAAGATTTTTGATCTTTTAGTTCAGTGGCACATAGCTCTTTTATTCTTGGTTCCAAATTCAACACTTGTTTGATTTGGCCAGGAATCAATTTCAAACCTTGTATGATTTCGATTCTTCTGTCCACCTTCGATACACGGTCATCTGACAATGATAGAGCAAACATTACCAAGGCAATATACTGAGAAGTGTAAGCTTTGGTAGAGGCAACACCGATTTCTGGGCCAGCATTGATATGAACACCACAGTGAGTGACACGAGAAATCGAAGAACCGACACTGTTAACTATCCCTACAGTCAAGGCGCCTCTTTCTAAACAGTAATTCAAAGCCAACATAGTATCAGCAGTTTCACCACTTTGCGAAACAAAGACACATACATCGTCTCTAAAGACTGGACATTTTCTATCCAGGAAATCAGATGCTAATTCCACACTAACTGGAATATCTGACAATTCTTCAAAGATAGCACGAGTGGCCAAACATGAATGATAAGAAGTACCGCATGCAATCATAATTAGCCTACGTGCTCTTCTAACAACTGGCAGCCATGCCTTCAGACCACCTAATATTACCTTGTTGTTTTCGAAGTCGATTCTACCTCTCATAGTGTTGAATGTAGATTCAGGTTGTTCATAAATTTCTTTTTGCATAAAATGGTCGTAAGGACCTTTCATGATTTGAGCTAGTTCCATTTCTAAAGTTTGAATGGATCTTGTCATGGATGCGCCTACTTCTCTTCTTGACCTATGGATATGTAATTCACCATCATAGATATGAGCAAGGTCATCATCCTCTAAGAACAAAACCTTTTTGGTATGTTTGACAACAGATGCTGCATCTGAAGACACGAAAAACTCCACTGGAGTTGGAGAGCCGTCTTCTGATAAGAACGCTCTGGATTGGGAATGTCTTAAGTTGAATTCATTGGCAGCAATTGGTAGTAAGTTGCCGTTTTGGGAGCCAGCTTCGAATTCACGGGCTTTCTTTGGACCCAAGCCAAATGATTTGTTATTTGATCTCAAGGGAGTTTCCGGTTGGCCAGCATTGTCTTCAGGAAATTCCACGTCCACAAAATCGACCTTTAGTTTTTTATCAGATTTGACACCGATCAATAATGGAGACCCCTTTCTGGTGGCAATAACTTCATTTGGATAGTGACAGGATTTGCATAATAACCCGTACGAACCTTCTAGTTCCAAAAGAACCAGCTTGGTTAATTCATGGAAATCCAAGTCATGGCCGTTTTGTAAGTTTGTATTGTACAAGTGCAAATATAATTTAGCGATACATTCAGTATCAGTGTCACTTTCGAACTTATACCCTTTATTAACTAAAAGGGTCTTCAGTTCTCTAAAGTTTGTGATAATACCATTATGAACAATCACAAATTGACTTTCCGGATCAGATCTTTGAGGATGACAGTTGATTTTCTCAGGCTGGCCGTGAGTAGCCCATCTAGTATGGGCAATGGCGCTATGAGAGACAAAAGTGACATCCCTGTTTGGATTTTCCCTGGCGATTTCTTCTTTCAAAGCACTGACTTTACCGATTTGCTTGTAAACAAAAGTAGAGTCAGCCTCGTCACCATCGATAGCAATACCGGTGGAGTCGTAGCCTCTATATTCCAATCTTTGTAAACCGTCCACCAAAGTGTCGATGATTTCTCCTCTGGACCTTTCAACCAGGTAGTTACAATAACCAAAAATACCACACATTTTTTTATAATCGTTCCTGTTGTCTCGCTCGAGAACTTACTGTTTATTCGTCTCGGTAACTATATAAGGAAAGATAGACAATTATATCTTCTTTTTATTAGCCCTTTGCCCACTATTTTTCTCAACTATATAAATATATTGTAAGAAAAGAGTACCGATTCTGTAGCTTAACAGGTAGGACAAGTGTGATGAGTAAGTGGACAGACAAAAAGAGATACGTGTTCCAAAAATAAGTAGCAGGGCAGAAAGGGTCGAATGCAAAACACTAAACACCTATCTTTAGAAGAGGAGAAACTCGCCTCAGAAACGCTAAAATGCTTCCGGTTTCCCAAAGAGGAAGTCTAATGTTTTCTATTTGTGAAAAGTGATGAAAACCGAGAAAAAAGATAGCGAGCCGCACGTTGCCCGGCCTGCATGTGGTGGATTTGCAGCGTCACAAAAGGAGAATGCTTGGCCTCTCTAGCAGGCGGTATGTGATCTGTTTCATCCAAAGAACTGACAAGACTTGTGTTGGCATTCGTATGCGTTGGCACTGGCATCAGCGTTTACGTTCAAGCGTGCTACTAAACACTACGTTTGGGGTCAGGTATTTTTGATGTTTTATTTATAAATATGTACGTACATATATTTATATCTCGATAACGATATGGTGATGATGAATTTTTCTAGCTTGGTTTTTTTTCGTTTCCAAGTTGAAAGTATTTTTAGAAGAAAAAAAAAGTGAAAAAAAAAGAATCTAAAAAGAAGAAAACTGTAACATCATAACTCTCCGAATTCATCGTAGACGGATCTCCAGTTTTTGAAGAACCCGTGGAAGAACTTGGTACCCAATTTGACATCCATGGACCCCGTAGCGGCCCTGATACTGTGCATGGACATTTGGGCAATGCCCAGGTCTATGGTACGGGCACCGGTTTGGGAGGCCAAGGATGGGCCGATGGTGCCGCCTGATCTTGAGTTGTTTTTGATTTGGAAGTACTGTACTTTGTCCCCGTTGAGACGTGCGAGCTCTTCCACCAGGGCAGTGCCCACAACATCCGTGGCCATGTGGCCGTTTGGATCTAGGGACAGAGTGATACCGACGTTGGGCACTGGGGAATGGTTCTTCATGTAGACTTCTGGGAAGTTTGGGTTTAACAGGTGGTTGACGTCTGCGGACAGAATGATGGAATTTGCCCACACTGTATGTAAGTCAACTGGCTTCTTGCTGAAGGCGGAAGTAGCGCGCTCCACCATCGACTCCATCAAACGACCCTTCGCACCTTGTCTTGTCAATGAGCCGATTTCTTCGTTATCAAACAAAGTGACGGTGGTGAATGCGTCTGAGTCTTCGGTGTTGACGTTCTTGGCGTAGGATACCAGGGCAACCATGGCCGCAAAACTACACAGTCTATCGTCCAGACGTGGTGCGAAGATGAAGTGCTTACGGATACCACCGATGGTACCCTTTTGAACGTCGAATAAGTCCAAATCCATTTGAATCAACTCGGATACCTCCAAACCGGCTAAATTGGCAACGTATCTTAACAGATGCGTGTTATGCTTGCCGGCCAGGGGCGCATTCTTTTCGTCGTCAGTGGGTGTCTCGTCTTCACTTGAAGTGGGGAACCCCATGACTGGAACGGTTTGGTCTTCTTTATCAAATGGGCCTTCTGCCGGTTTACCGAAGTGAGGGGCCAAAGAGGGAATTCTACAGAGAGGGTAGGGCGTGGAGTCGATTAATGTACTCTTGATTTCGTTGGTGCCCTTTTTCTTGTAAAGCAGACGGCCACCAATACCCAGGTCTCTGTCTAGCCACAGCTCGTTTAGAGTGCCACCATAGGGAGCAACGGCAAGTCTGCCGTAACCTTGTGATAGCTCTTCCAAGGAAGCAGGCTTCAACTTGACGGTCAAAGCGTCTACATGAGATCCGATGGCACCAATACCCTTCTCCGCCTTCCAGTTCTTACCCAGAATGAAAGCAGAAAGGTTAGTACCGTTTCTCAAGGTGTAGAACTTACCACCATTTTCACCAATGGAGTCCTTCCAATTAGATTTCTCGCTCAAGTACTTGAACCCATTCTTATCTAACATTTTAGAGAAAAACGCTATAACATGGTAAGTGGTGGGGTTCTTGTACATGAAGTCAATGAACTCTTGAGAAGCCACCTCATAACTGTGCTCTAGGTCACGCGCTGTAAACTCCTCGTTTCTCTTTACTTTCATGTCGTCCGCGGTTTGGTCATCCTTGGATGGCTCAACGCTTAGCTGTTGAAGGGTTTTCTTCAATTGTTCTAGTATTTCACGTTGTTCTTCCATTCTTTCCTTGTTTTGTTTTTGTAGTTTTTCTTGTTTATTGGGAACTACGACCGCAATGTCTCTACTGAAGGGCCAAGAGTGCATACTAAGGTATACGTTACGAGCCTTATCTTTTATAAAGTCAAGCGCTTATAAAAGAAATTTTTACTGTTTTACGAAACAATTAAAGGGGCGTCATGTGCTTACTTAACCCTATCTTCTCCGACCACCGTCTCCTGCCACTACGGCAACCGCACGCCATACCGACGCAAACAGTATCAACGCCTAGTCTGTGTTCGAAAAACCCCCTGGCCCAGATCACCAGTTCTTGTTCTTCAAGATAAGCGTTTGTCCCAGACCTACATTTTCCTTTGCATGCTCTTCCGAGGAAATCAAGATTCGCAACCCATACCCTAAGTTGGATGCTGACCAATTCCGCAGCCAATTCAGCAACCACTGCCATTTATCTCACCCCAGAAGGAAGAATGATTTTTTATCTGATACCAGCAAGTGCAAGAGATAGGGGTTGGCCACGACTATCCACGTCTCTTCAAGGGCTGAATAATCACGTCCCTGGCGAGCATTGACTTTGGAGGGGTAAGTGCCTCGCACTACCTGAAGGCTTGGCACCTGCCGTAACGGCATACACTTTAAAGACGAGAAACCGCATCCGGGTTGTAATTGAGCCAATAAAGTAGGCATACGTGCGTTCACAATAGAAGGATTGTCCAGGCTGCTTGTCTCTCTCTCTCTCTCTCTCTCTTATTTTTCGCGTTGTGAAACATTTTTACTAGTTTTTTTTTCGCGTGGTCTTTTTCGCGTTGAGTTGTTTGGGCTAAACAACAAGAGTTAATCTCAATCACATACCGTAGCGTACTGTACCGGCTGGAAGCAGCCTTGTAGTGGTGTTTCTTATTGGTGTTCTTAATATAAGCAAGCGCTCTTTTGTCTCGAGACCCGTTTCCTCTTGCCCACGCACTCAAGCCTGTAAGCTCTACAAAAGACCCAACGTTAAGAACGTAAACTAAGCCTCTCAATAGCCAATCGAAACAAAGAGTAGGCATCGAGCAGACTATCGAGTAGGCTGGATATCCCATCAAAGTCGCTGAAAAACTCACGAAAAAAAAGTCAAGACAAAAACAAACGCGTTTCTGTAGACAAAATTACAAATAAAATAGACCAACAACCAACTATTATTCACTCCTTTACTATTATTATTGCTATTATTATTTTTGTCTCGAAGAATGACTGGTCATGTATCCAAGTCCAACCAAAAGCCCAAAGGCCGCCCGTCGTCATTGGCAAGGAAGGCTGCTAAAAGAGCTATGGCTAAAGTAAATTCAAATCCGAAAAGGACATCTGCTCATTTAGAACGTGTGGTGCAATCTGTAAACGATGCTACCAAAAGATTGTCTCAGCCCGAATCGACCGTCAGTGTTACTACAAAATCATCCAAAAGGAAATCAAGGGACACAGTGGGTCCTTGGAAGCTGGGTAAAACTCTAGGTAAGGGATCTTCTGGTAGAGTGCGCTTAGCTAAAAATATGGAAACAGGACAATTGGCTGCCATTAAGATTGTTCCCAAGAAAAAAGCCTTTGTTCATCGCTCTAATAACGGAACCGTTCCTAACTCCTATTCTTCGTCCATGGTCACCTCTAATGTATCTTCTCCGTCAATAGTGTCCAGGGAACATAGCAATCACTCTCAAACCAATCCATACGGTATAGAACGTGAAATTGTCATTATGAAGCTAATCTCTCATGCCAACGTGATGGCGTTGTTCGAGGTCTGGGAGAACAAATCGGAACTATACTTGGTACTAGAATACGTTGATGGTGGTGAATTATTCGACTATTTGGTCTCGAGGGGAAAACTGCCTGAAAGAGAAGCAATCCATTACTTTAAGCAAATCGTCGAAGGTGTTTCCTACTGTCACTCCTTCAATATATGCCACCGTGATCTAAAGCCTGAAAATTTACTGTTAGATAAAAAAAATAAAAAGATCAAAATTGCAGATTTTGGTATGGCAGCTTTAGAACTTCCAAACAAACTTTTAAAGACTTCATGTGGTTCTCCACATTACGCCTCTCCTGAAATCGTCATGGGTAGGCCATACCATGGTGGTCCAAGTGACGTTTGGTCGTGCGGTATCGTTCTATTTGCATTGTTGACTGGACATCTACCCTTCAACGATGACAACATCAAAAAGTTATTGCTAAAAGTTCAATCAGGTAAATATCAAATGCCCATGAATTTATCCGCTGAGGCTCGTGATTTAATATCCAAAATTTTGGTAATTGACCCTGAAAAAAGGATAACCACTCAGGAAATACTCGAGCATCCTCTTATCAAGAAATATGATAATTTGCCCGTTACTAGAATGCTTAGAAAAATGAAAAGGGACAACATGACAAGAGGAAAGTCCAATTCAGATTTACACTTATTGGACAACGTTTCACCCTCTATTGTAACTTTAAACACTAAAAACGAAATCGACGAATCCATTTTAAGGAGTTTGCAAATTCTATGGCATGGAGTTTCTCGTGAATTAATTACTGCTAAATTACTTCAAAAGCCAATGTCAGAGGAAAAGCTATTCTATTCGCTGCTGTTACAATATAAGCAGCGCCACTCAATCTCATTGTCTCTGGCAAGTGAAACCCAGAAGGCCGCAAAAGAAACTGGCATGAATGAATCAAAAATAGAAAGCACTTTAGAGCTTCCTAATTCCTCAAACTCAAGAAGTGATATTGACGTGAAAACTTTACATTCTTCGGAGGCTCACTCAGAAAATACACCAGAATTCGATCCCCATGATGATATCAATACTAACGCCGGATCAGAAATGAACGCTCCAGTGCTGGCGCAAAAATCTCAGTTTAGTATCAATACTCTCAGCCAACGAGGAAGTGATAAATATGAAGCAGAAGTTCCAACTCTACCACCTGCTATACCTATATTTAGCGCCTCCTCAGCAAGAGTTTTCCGCAACTCTTTCACTTCTATTTCTTCACGTTCGAGGAAATCGCTACGCCTCTCGAGTTCCAAACTATCATTATCAGCTTCAACTTCTAGAGAAACCATGCACGAAAACACGTTGCCTCTACCCTTATTGCCGAAATCACCCTCAAGATATTCTCTCTCAAAGAAGGCAATTCACTCATCTCCATCAAATAAGTCTTTACTTAATTTGCTACCAAGGAACCATATAGCCCCAAACACCACTGTAAGAAGAACCTTGCAAAATTCGGCGTCAAAGAGATCATTGTATTCATTACAGTCGATTTCTAAACGTTCCTTGAACTTGAAAGATATACTGGTGTTCGACGATCCCCTTCCTAGCAAGATGCCGGAAACTGAAAACACAAATAAATCTAAATCGCATTCTTTTGAATCGGACTCAGACTTCGAAATCTTATGTGATCAAATCTTATTTGGAAATGCTTTAGATAAGATTCTGGAAGAGGAAGAAGATAACGAAAAACAGAAAGATCTTCCAAAACTGTGGACAGAAAATACAAAAATTCCAACAGCTACTACTATGGACGTTAAGGTGTCTATGAATAAAGAGAATGAAGAGCCAGAAAAAAATTCAGCCAAGATTGAAAAAGACTTGTCCAATATTCTACATAACCAGTTGGAAGAGAATTCAAAGATTTCATCATTCGCTATGTTTCAAGATGAAAGTACTCCATCTAATTCGGTCTTGGAAGCTAAAAAACCAGAAAGAGCAGTCCTTTCAGATATCACGAGCTCGTTCAATAAGGCCAACGATGACTTTTTCAAAAGTGAAAAGTTGGCGATGGAAAAGAAGAACCGTAAGGCCCGGCCTTTGAAAAAGAATGCGCCATTACTATCACCAAAACCTACTCAAACCCAAAGTCAACGTGTAAATTCTTTACCTGGTGTAAAAGGTAAAACATCTTTATCTCTAGATCCTCGTCGCAACATTTCTCAGCCGGTGAATTCGAAAGTAGAATCGTTACTGCAGGGACTGAAACCTAAAAGAGGTCCGCCTTCCCATTGGTCCCACGAGAGCGGGTCCTTGTTTGCGGATGGGCACAAGGCAGATGAACACCCAGATAAAGCTTTAGATAATACATTCGAAAGTTCATGCGTTCCTTCAACTATGGTAGCAACAGATTCGACAGATCCTAGTGTGCTAGCGGAATCTAGTACAATCCACAAGCCAATGTTGTCCTTACCTTCAACCTTTTTAAACACCTCTATGACGTTTAAAAATCTTAGCCAAATGCTTGCTCAAGAAGATAATGACAAGCACCTGAGCATACCTCAAAATCAATCCAGGAGCGTAGCAATATCGCATCCTCTGCGAAAGCAATCCACTAAGATATCTTTAACACCAAGATCTAATGTAAACACTAATTTATCGATTAAACGTAATCAAAGCTCGACTGGATCGTATATGAGCAATGACCTAGATGAAATCTCGGATATGACTTTTGCAATGGAAATACCGACAAATACTTTCACTGCGCACGCAGTTCAACTAATAAATAGTGGCTCGGGCAATAATACGGCTGGTGCATCACCCAAAATATCTTCTTTTACAAAAGATAAGGGAAGTGAACTAGCTGACTACGTGCTAAAGGAAAACAGAGCAGTCAATAGCAAAACTAATAATATTCCAGATTACAGTGCACCAAGTACGCACAATGAAGGGGCCATTAACATTTTTGAAGATGCTCCCTCCGATGAGGGGTCATTGAATACATCTTCATCAGAGAGCGATTCACAAGGGAGTGTGCACAGAAAGGCCGTATCTATTGATACATTGACAACTACAACCGTTCTTACACCAGCAACAAACGTTAGAGTAAGTCTTTATTGGAACAATAATAATGCAGGCATTCCTCGAGAGACCACTGAAGAAATACTTTCCAAAATTCAACTATCGCCGGAAAAGCCACCAAATCCATACGTGCAAAAGAGATTCTCTTCTGCACGTGGTAGTCGCGATAGTGATGCGTTAGGTATTTCCCAAAGTGTAAAGTCAATGTTCAAGGATTTGGAGGAAGATCAAGATGACCACACATCTCAGGCTGATATGCTTACGTCAAGTTTGAACTACCAAAATTCAAAGCTTTCTGAGGAGAACACCAACCCAAAGCAAAGAGTGACGATGTTATTTGATGAAGAGGAGGAAGAATCCAAGAAAATAGGTTCTGAAAAAATAAAAGAGGAACTCACTAACCTGGATAACAAAATAGACGAGGAACCTGCCCACGTTTCTTTATCGCCTGTTACTAATAAAGAGAGGCATGTTGACGTCACAGGAAATAATTATCTAAAGGCCCCAAAACCCTTGCCTACTAAAGCCGCCAAAGAGCCTGCTTTGAGAACAGCTTCCGCTGCCAATACTAAAGGTCTAGAAAACACTTCTAAAAGCGCCAATAAATCTAAAGTTAAAGACGCGCCCGGTAATGATAAAAAAAATTGGTTCGTCAAGCTATTACAAAATTTCTCATCTCATAACAGTGGAACAAAGATATCTAATAATCACGAAACTAAAATTTCATTTGACGAAGTGCATATACTGACATTGAATGAATTCAACAAGAATAGTATCGATTACCAACTGAAAAACTTGGATCACAAGTTTGGCAAAAAATGTGTGGAATACGATTGTAAATTTGTAAAAGGAAACTTTAAATTCAAAATTAAAATCAGCACTCTGCCAAATGCGTCAACGATCATCACTGTAAAGAGGAGGAGCAGGAATGCAAACGCTACTTCCGATAGAGCTTTTGAAAAGTTTAATAATGATGTGGAAAGAGTAATTAGAAATGCCGGACGTGCATAAAGTTTGTATAGACATTACGTAATTGTATAAAAATATCAAAAAATTGATGTACAAGAACTGATTATGTAAAACAGAAAGAAAGAGGGCAGACATGAAATAAAAATTAATTAAACAATAATACAAATCAGAGTAATGAAAAGGGTTTTACACATTGTCCTAGTTTAGAAAATAAATACAACCCTCAATGCGTAGGGACAGCTGCAGGTTTTTTTTTCTTTTTTATTGTTTAAGAGGATTCGTCACCCGATAAATCATATTCAGAGAGCTCCTCTTCAGAACTATCATTTAAATCTTCATCTTGTACGAATTCTTCATCTTCGTCAATATTTTCGTTTAAATCATCAACAAACAAAGCATATTTGTCAGCGTCATCGTAGTACTCCGATAAGATAAAGGTCGAATAAGTCATGGAGTCTTTCTTTTTCTCGACGGTTTCCTTCAAATTCTCATCCATTTCAATCGTGTCATATTGGAAATTCCAGAATTGTCTGAAGTCTTTATTCCAGCATGCCACCATTATAGTACTAATCAACAAGGAAGGAACGATGTATAACAAAGCTGGTTGAGCGGTATTGAATAAAGATAACGATACCATGGCGGATACTAAAGCAGCAACGTAGCTAACCATAGCTGTGATAAAATACTTGCCAATATATGACCAATTCAAGAAGTGAAACTCAGTGTCATCATGATCAAGATGCCATTTCCAAATATCATACTTGTAGCACATAGCGATGAACATACCAGGTAGGGCAATATCACCTAAGCCGAGCATTGAGAAATTGAAGCTGTTTTGGGCAGTGTTGAACTTAACTGGTAAGCTTAGTTTTACTGGAATATCAAGGTTCGTTGCAACCGTAACCATCACATCAGTACCAAAGACGAAATAAATGTCGTAGAAGAATAATGCAATAAGGATTAGAGCCCCGGATTTCAAATTCTTCAACTTTAGTTGAGAAATGGACCAAATTGCCATATTCATGCTCACCGCATTGGATATTAACCAGTTGTTAGGAGACAAATAGAAGTAGACAGTGGCGACTACAGAAAGCACAAATGAAACGATAAGTGCGTTATTCAGGTATATGTTACTGATTTGTCTTTTCGAATTGACGTCTTTGGGTTTAACCAATTCCCTTCTATAAAAGTGTTTCATCCAGTGGTCCTTCTCGATTTCAGCCAAGGTCTTTTTGTGAACAACCGAGTTAGATAATCCATCCTTGTAGTTCAAGTTTGTAACGAACCCACCTATTTTATTCAGATCTTCGTTATCGTCAGCAATGGTTACACGGTACCTTGGTAAAATGGTCAAGGGGTTCCAAGAAGTCAAATGGGATATATTTCTGGAAAAGGAATTAAGGAAATATGAGTAGACAAATGTACCAGCAGGTATATTCAATAGTGTTATGTTAAAATTCAAAATTTTAACCACGTATCTCAACCAATTCAGATGTAGCTTCTTGATGACAAAGTATAGAGCCAGTAAAGTGCAACCGCTGGTTAAAGGAAGTATGATTGCATGTTTCTCATCCATCATATCAAAGAACTTCTTGCTTTTTTTCTTCTTCTTTTTGTCGTCGTCATTCTCATGGTAAATAACATGGCAATCGTGATCTACATCAAAATCGGTGGGGTCAAACAATGGGTGTTCCCTGGTAGGAGGTAAAGCGGTAAACGGAATAGAGGATATGGACGTGAATGAACCAATAACGACCAAAGCACTGGCAATGAGAACTAGGGTAGCATAATTGAATACTAAAGAGTGGCTTTCAACTAAGTGTGTGATCTTGTGGGCCACACGATATGATATCTTGTCGAAGGTAGTGGCTAAGCCGTTATTATGGTTTTCGACTATAGCATTAATTTTTTCAAAAACTTGTTCTAGTTCTTTGTTCGATGCACCTTGGCTTGTGCTTGTCGAATTAGCCCTAAAGATGCGAGACGACCACTCCGAAAAGTGGTCTACAACAGAGTTTAAATACTTGTTCATTGCGTATTTGCTTTTTCTTTAGTTGAGATCCACAGCATTTCTCAAAAAGGGAGGTCTTGGCAAACCTTGTCTTATATATTCCATTCGGAGAGGGGTTCTTTTCTTTCCGGTGTCTCAAAATCCTTTTTTCTTCACGGCACAAAGGCACCTAATATATATCAAAGACTATATGAATTGAAAAGAGTATAAAATATGAAAAATGAAAAGTGATATGACGAGTTGTATAATATAGGTGCTCATCGAATAGTTGATAAGGCCCTAACGCTTACGTTGCTTCTTCCATTTAAAAGAAGACTTCCCTGATGAGTCTACGATTTTCTTCTTTGAACCCTTTTTCAACAGTTCTCTTTGAGCGTCCATTCTCTGTTGGACTTGTTTCAACTGGGTTTCTCTCTGTATATGTTGTTTTACTTGTTTGAATTTTTTCAGTTTCTTCTTGTCTAGTGATTCCTTGGGCATTATTGATGAGGCACTCTTATTGTTTAAAACATCTTGGGTCAACTGGTCCTTGGTTAGTCTATTCTCAGACCTATTTACCATCTCAGAAGTGGTATTGAAAAACTTTTCTGGGGCAAAATCCTCCATCTTTTCTCGGGAATCAACAAATATTGTATGATTCCCACTGCTTTTGAACATTAGTTCCTTAGATCTTTTCTCCAGTTTTTTCAACTCTAGTTGTCTCAACGTCCTCACATAGTTGCTATCCTGTGTCTTGAGCAATTTCACTTGGTCCATGGAAAGCGACTCGTCTTCATCGTCACCGTGACGTGAGGTGATTAGGAGCCCTTTTGCATCTGTCTTTCTCGAATGCATAGCATGGTAAAACTCATCAGGGTTTCTTTCCTTTACTTTTTCTCTGAGAATCTTCAAACTGGACTGCTTTCTATGGAAATCTTGTGCACGCTTTACATAGTCTTTATGCTTTTCTAAGAAACCATATCTGGTACGACTCGTTATTTGAGAACGCTCTCTATGCTGCTTTTTTTGAACATCATGCACTAGTTTAGCCATCTTCCGGTTGCTGCTATATTTCACGAACTCTTAAGAACCTGCTGGCGTACCTGATGGCCTGTAACTTGAAGCTACTGTCACTGCGTATTGTATGCATTGTCTTCTTTTTTTTTTTTCACTATTGCGATGAGCTAACTACCAAAAAAAAAAATTTCATCGAAACGTGCGTAATGACAAGCCTTTAAATCCCGAAGGGCTTGATGACATACCATTCAAAACATCATTGCAATTGTGTACAGCAGTTACAGTATGGTAGAGAGCGGTGTTGTGAGGTGAGTGTGGCAAAAACAGTATTAGTAATGGGCGATCATAGTTTGCCGGATTTCCAGACCTGTTTGAAGTTTTCTGTTACTGCTAGAAAGAGCTTTCTATGTATGTACAGAGATGGCGTTGCAGACGAAAAATTGGCATCTTCAATGCCCAGCGCCTGCGATATACAGCTGAAGAGGGCAATCAGCGAAATTTACCCCACTGCAGGGATGAAGGTCACGGTCATGAAGTCGACAACCGAAAGCTTGGATTCACTAGCAACCACACACGTTCAGGATTTTGAGATTGTTATTATTCCAGACGTCAATTCACTTTCGCGACCAGACCAGGCCAAGTTGGTGAGAGTTATGAGAGAGTCTGAAATATCAAGTGAGAAGGCACAAGCAGGACGAATATTTATCGGAGTCGTTCACTGGAATAATCAATTACCGCCTTCAAGCGCAACCAAAGATGGAGATGATGCAAGTAAGCCAACCCAAAAGACACGAGTCTTTCTACCCGCATGCATACACATAGATGGCTGGCTGAAACATAAATTTTGGTTTGCATGCGCACCGCCCTATTTGAATTTCGATAGTTCTTCTGAATCAAGCATAAGTACGAGAGCCACCGACCACACGGGAGCGACGGGAGAAGAGGAACAAGAATCTGCAGGGAAGAGGTCTGTTGTCGTGGACGAGGAGGCAAATTTAGACGATGTCTTTGTGGGGAACAACGTGAAGCGGTACATACTGGACATCATGGTACACTTGCGGACGCATCGCTTGACATATAATGCCAAAGCCGGCGGAGTGTATACGAGCTCGCTGGACAGCGTGATATTACTGTCCAGATTGATGAGCTTGCACAGCGGTAGGATGTTCGTGTCCCCGTCACATGTCAAGGAAGCGTCGATGTGGTATTTCCCGATGCACTTGGAACTGGTACGGCGTTCATCTATGGACAGCTCCCTGCTGTACGGCAGCGACCCCGAGCTGGTAGACGACATGTTAGAGAAACTGGGCAAAATAAAGTTTGAGGAAGTTAATGAGTTTGAAAATCCCCTTTTCTTGGAATCTCTTGTAGTGAAAAACGTAATAGGCAAAGTCGTGCCGCCTGTATAGTTTTATTGATATACTTGAAGCATGTGCTGGCGAACTGTATAAGAATAAGAGACATATATACTGGTTTAACGTTTTGTTAAGGGACGGCAGATTTTGAAAAAAAAAAAAAGAGGTTTGGAC
Source organism: Saccharomyces uvarum (assembly GCA_947243795.1). NCBI lineage: Eukaryota > Fungi > Ascomycota > Saccharomycetes > Saccharomycetales > Saccharomycetaceae > Saccharomyces > Saccharomyces uvarum. The sequence continues at coordinate 247,467 of OX365938.1, forward strand.
ACCATTTCAAAGGTAATCCCAATATCGAAAAGTAAGTAAGCAAATGTTGGCCAAGAAAAAGAAAAAGAAAAAGAGAACGCAACACGATAAGCTACAGTGGGTCTCTCGATTGACTTGCGACAAGGTGCTTTCTACTTCTCACGGTGGAGCTACTGGCCCTGGCGGCAATGTCAGAAATGGGACCCGCTCAACCTCTGCAGCCTACTGCCAATTCATATGTGCATGCGTCCCATCGACTAACACATGCAGTTACAAGACACAAAAACAGATGTAAGCTGGCAACTGGTGTAGCAGACAGACAGACAGACGGATGGTGTCTTTCCATTCTACGAATACGATTGCCGCGTCCCCTTTTTTGGGGCGGCTGAGAAAGAGCGCAGTCTGCCCAAATCCTCTCTTAATGCTACTGTTCCTAAAGCTGTTGATTGCCGTCCTCTTCCGACAGGGCCAGGACAAGGGCCCCTTGCAGCAAGCTTTGAAAACTGGCTAGCGATTAAAGAAGACGAGGAACTCCGGACAGACTCATAAAGCATTCTCCTGCAACCACGCTCTCCACGACCGGTGTAGAAGAGAGTCGCGATCGCGTTTGTGTCCAACCCACTCACCGCGCCTGTTTTGCGTCACTATGTCATACTTGCAACAGTGCAGCGATCGGCGCCACACCGAGGCATGGAGGACGGAAATAGACGGCCCGAGCTTCAGAGTAGCCGAGGTAAATATCACAAACCGCCTTAGCTCCGAAGGGCAACTCCACAGGCACTAGGTGGGGCCCGGCCAAGGTCGCGAGGCTTGGACCGTGCGCGTTTCGAGCCCACAACACCCAGTGCCATGGCCGGATCGGGCCATGTGATGGATTTCCGGCCTTCAAGAATGGCGAACGTAAATAGGAGCATGCCACGGACGCTCACTACAGCGGAAATTTCGCGCCTACTGCCAGAAAATCTGGAACCATCCTTTTTCCTCTTTCTTGGATTTCCCCTTTCGTATTATTGCCCTTCTACAAGTACATTTCGGGAACCGTAGTCGAAGGCCAAACTAAAACAGGGCCATGCCCAAAAAACAAGAAAAAAACAACACTCATAAAATCATATATAAACCCTAGCTTCCTGCACCTTCAACAGTCTATTCTCTTGCACTTAAGTTTCCCCTTATTCCTTGTTCTTGGCTCTTCTATTGTTAGTATTCATCAAGAAAAAATAACTTCATCACACTCGCTACCTACATATCTAAAAATGCAATTCTCTACTGTCGTTTCCGTCGCTTTCGTCGCCTTGGCCAACTTTGTTGCCGCTGAATCTGCTGCCGCCATCTCTCAAATCACTGATGGTCAAATCCAAGCTACCACTGCTACCACCACTGCTCCAACCACCACTGCTGCTCCATCCACCACTGCTACCACTGCTGCTCCATCTTCCACTGTCGAAACCGTTTCTGCTTCCAGCACTGAAACCGTTTCTCAACAAACTGAAAACGGTGCTGCTAAGGCCGCTGTCGGTATGGGTGCTGGTGCTCTAGCTGCCGCTGCTTTGTTGTTGTAAGAAATTTGCTGATTTTCTACAATACGGCTTTTTTCCTATCTTATTCAAAATTTTCGGTTATACTAAGTAAGTGTTTGATTCCTTTTTTCTTTCGTTAAAATAATGCTATTATTTACATAAAATACTAAATAATTATTTTTTGATATTTAAACTGGTCGATACCCTTAAACACTTTCAACTTTACTTCAATGTCCTCCCCTCCCTCTCTTAGTCCATTGAATGGAGCGTCAAGAGTAGTCTTCGAGAACACGAATCGCACGTGATCAGGGCACTCACTTTTTTTTTTTCACTTAATTTAGTCTTGGCCATGCAGGATGATTTTCCTTCTTCCGCGCTTTTAGGTAGACACCATGCACGACGAGCAAACAAAAAGAAACTAGCACAGTCAAGACTGTTTCAGAGCGCTATCGTCGTCAAGAATGCTTCTTGGCCGGCGTTTTGGCCGGCGTCAACGAGAAAAAACAAAAGAGAAAAGAAAGCTGGGCATTTCTCTTTTTGTTTTTCTTTTTCCTTCCCTTTAGCCGTCCGTTTCTTGCCAAACACTGAGAATGTGCGGCAAGTTAGGCCGATTTCTTAGAAAAGAGTCGTAACATATCTTCTCCTTTTCCTCCCCCACTTGCATGCTTCCCTGCTTCAGTGGTCTTTTATTCATAGCGCCGTGGCATCGTGAATGCTTACTCATTATTCACCCAAAAGTTAAACAGGTTGGCGCGCCTTGCAAGCGTTGAGCGCCAGCCCATAAAACATAGTTGCACGCATATGATCGCGCGACACGCACCTGTAGACTAGCCTTGAAATTTCTTAGCTCGGTCGAGCCGGTCAAGAATATATCTTCCTTTTACGTAGTATCAAGCGCTCCCTAAAATCTTGGGACCACGTATGGCCCTCTACAAAGATTAGGGTGCGGAGCGAAAAATAGTGTTTCACGCTATTTACCTACATAACTGGGGCAAATCATGCTTCATAACAGTGTGGAAACCAGGACAGGAAAACGCGCATTATCTATTTATAGACACATGACCACAATTCTACATCTCACATGTTACCACCCAGAGCAACCCCGTAAGGCATACCATTATATTGAAAAAATTTCTCAGCCCAAGAATGTGAACGCACAGAACCCACCCACTTCATGTAGGTATTCAAAAATCCGATTTTTTAACCAAGTGTGTCCGATGCCAAGGACACGAAAATGGAAACAGATGTCCCAACTCGTAACGGAAATGATGTGCTCAGTGTGTTTGTACCCCTCTCGGAATTTTAAAAATAAACAAGTTTCTTCGGGGGAAAAAAAAACACCTGGCTGCGCGGTGTTACCGTAGCCGAGACGGTATACGTAATAATTAAAAATAGCTTGTGCAGCAGGTCCCTGGGTGAAAAAGGGCCCCTGACCCGTTAGTCCGCGCCTGAACCTGCAGGTTGAACCCAATGGACGAAACCCCTCTGTAAAAACGTCTCGAAAGTGCCACAAAATAAAAACAACGACAAAAACATGTGCTGCGTACAACACAAGTTTCCTATGCACCCACCTAGCTCCCACATGCCTTGCTGGTCTCTTGCACAAAGATTTAATTTCGACTATTTAATGGCAGGCCAATCTTGAAGTGTCTTCTCAATATTCCTTAGCTTTGTTCTTGGTTTGAAGGCGGAAAAAAAACTAAACTTAGTTAATAATATTTACAATAGCCTTAAACACACAACAATGAGATTTTCCACTGCTTTATCTGTCGCTTTGTTAGCCTTGGCCAAGATGGTCGTCGCCGATTCTGAAGAATTCGGTTTGTTAAGTATCCGTTCCGGTTCCGACCTACAATACTTGAGTGTTTACAGTGACAACGGCACTTTAAAGCTAGGTAGCGGTAGCAACTCTTTAGGCGCCACTGTCACCGATGACGGTAAGTTGAAGTTTGACGACGGCAAATACGCTGTTGTCAATGACGATGGTTCCTTCAAAGAAGGTTCTGAAAGCGATGCTGCCACGGGCTTCTCCATCAAAGACACTCATTTGAACTTCAAGACTTCTTCTGGGTTCTATGCGGTCAAGGACGATTCCTCTTACATCTTCTCTTCCAAGCAATCTAGCGATGCTACTGGAATTGCCATCAGAGCTACCGGTAAGACCGGTTCGGCCGTTCCAGACTTTTCTCCAAATAATTCTACTTCCTCCACGTCCACCACAACATCCATTTCTATTTCTACTTCAGCTTCTGAATCTTCCAAGGTTTCCACCACCGAATCCACCAAGGTTTCCACCACAGCATCTGCTTCCAGTGCTAGTTCTGGTGTTGCTTCTGTCATCTCCCAAATTACCGATGGCCAAATCCAAGCTCCACAAACGGTTTCCCAACAAACTGAAAATGGTGCTGTCAAGGCTACCGTCGGAATGGGTGCTGGTGCTTTAGCTGCCGCCGCCGCCTTGCTGCTGTAAGCATGAGAAGAAAATCTACATTCTCCACTCTGTCCTCCTTTAATCATTCTTTACATTTGAACATAGTTTTCTATATAATTATCCTCACCTTCTATAACCTGATCTAATATGAGAAAACCAATGACGTAGTCCTTTCACGACAACACCTTTGTAACACTTTTTTTGTATGCATCTCATTTCCCCGGTTTAAGTGAAAAATTTAAACCTGTAGAAAAAAAAAAATCACATTCTGTATGGGAAACAAAAGAAAGAAAACCAAAGTAGCAAATCACAAGCCTGAAGAGAGCGGAAACCATCGCCTCGATAAAGTCTGCTAGTAGGGCTAACCAAATTGTTAAAACTTAAGATTGGTTTAGGAAAACAAAAATGTCTGAAAGAAAAGCTATAAACAAGTACTATCCACCGGATTACAATCCGATGGAGGCTGAAAAGCAGACCAGGAAGATGTCCAAAAAACTGAAAACCATGAATAAGAGCCAAGCGTCGATTAGATTGATGACGCCTTTCAGTATGAGATGTTTAGAATGTAACGAATACATTCCCAAAAGTAGGAAGTTCAACGGTAAGAAGGAACTCCTAAAGGAGAAGTATTTGGACTCTATAAAAATCTACAGGCTAACCATATCATGTCCACGTTGTGCCAACTCCATTACATTTAGAACAGACCCTGGCACATCTGATTACGTGATGGAGGTCGGAGGTGTGAGAAACTATGTCCCACAGAAGCCCGATGATAAATCCGAACCTAAATCGGCAGCCGAAAGTATAGATGACACACTCCAGCGATTAGTACGGGAGAAGGAAACGGAACAGAACGAGAAATTGGGCATAAAGGACCAAACGGATGACAAGATGGATCTGCTGGAGAAACGACTGGCTAAGATTCAGCAAGAACAAGAAGACGACGAAGAATTGGAAAATCTGAGGAAAAGGAACCTAGAAATGGGGCAAAGGGCGGAAATGATAAACCACAACAAACACTCTCAACAGGAAAAGGCAGTGACGTTGCATGAGCTTGACGACCTTGTGGAGCGAGCATTTGATAACCACAGACAGCATGCTGCCAAGACAGAAGATGACCATGATAAAAAAAAGGCCCCACTGTTCAATCCCCTGGCCATCAAGGGAAGAGTGCAAAAGAAGAAGCTCTCGCGAACAAACCCATTGGGGATAGTCGTGAAGCGTGGGAACCCGCCCAAGTGATGCTGTGCTTATAATTGGTATCACTCACACTACCTTGTGATGCGTGTTGCTTCTTTGCCAAAACATCCATCGCTACTTACGAGGCGTGGCGGGGCCCCTTCGGACTTTATTTTTGCTTCCCGTTTCTTTGTTAAGTTTTCCTATAAGTGAATCAAAACACAGATAGATATACAGAAGAGACCATCGTTTACTGATGCAAGCAAGTCCCACAGATACAGGACAAAGAAGACAAACATGGTTGAGTATCCATATAAAGTGCAAACGAAAATCCCTGAACTGCAGTATGAGACGTTCGACGGTGCTAAATTCGGGTACATGCTTTGGCCCGTCCAGAATGGCACTAACGAGGTCAAAGGTAGAGTCTTGCTAGTCCACGGGTTTGGTGAGTACACAAAGATTCAATTCCGTCTTATGGACAACTTGTCCCTCAATGGGTACGAGTCATTCACCTTTGACCAAAGAGGCGCTGGTGTTACATCGCCGGGCAAATTGAAGGGTGTAACAAACGAGTACCAAGTGTTCAATGACCTTGAACATTTTGTGGAGAGAAACTTGAGCGAATGTAAAGCCAAGGGCATCCCCTTGTTCATGTGGGGGCATTCCATGGGAGGCGGTATTTGCTTAAACTATGCGTGCCAAGGTAAGCACAAGAACGAAATAAGCGGGTATATTGGTTCGGGGCCGTTAATAATCTTACATCCACACACTATGTACAGCAAGCCAACCCAAATAGCCGCCCCCTTACTGGCCAAGTTTCTGCCCAGAGTGAGGATCGACACCGGTTTAGACTTGAACGGTATGACGTCCGATAAAGCGTATCGCGATTTCTTGGGTAGCGACCCTATGTCCGTTCCATTGTACGGGTCATTCAGGCAGATCCATGACTTTATGCAACGTGGTGCTAAGCTGTACAAGAACGAGAACAACTACATCCAGAAGAACTTTGCCAAAAATAAACCCGTCATTGTCATGCACGGGGAAGACGATACCATCAACGACCCCAAGGGGTCCAAGAAGTTCGTTCAGGACTGTCCTTCCAACGACAAGGAACTGAAGCTCTACCCGGGTGCAAGACACTCCATCTTCTCGCTAGAGACAGACGAAAATTTCAACACAGTGTTCAATGACTTAAAGCAGTGGCTGGACAAACACACAGCACCCGACGCTAAACCATAAACTGGAACAGACCTAATTCATCAAACACAATATACATACACAAATAACTTTATAGCTCATAGAGGAATATCACTCGTAATTAAATGTATGCAGAAATAAACTGTTAAAAGAAAAAGGAAAAGAAAAGCTACCTGACTGCCTTGTCGAAATTAAAAAAATGGAAAACGGCTCCCTTTTCCCCGGAATGGAAAATCGCATTATCCGTGCGGCGTTTTCTGAGGGAACGCCATGGTGACTAGTAAGCTTTTTAGTAGCCATCTGGGGGAGCTTTTGACTAATTTTTCCAATAATGTAAGTGTTTTACTAGTGCGAATGGCGCTAAATGCAGAGTAAATTTGTTTTTGTTTTTTCCAACCCACCCTTACTATTTTGTTGTTATTATTATTGTTTTTTTGCTTGGGTTAGTGTTTCACACTACTGAACGAATAAGTGTGCCTCTACGTGAAAAGACTCACTACTACTGCCCAAAATGTGGACGGAGAAGCCAACAGATAGACCACTATCTGCAAGAGAAACGAACGCTGACTGTTCTGGGAGTTCGATGGACGATATGGACTGCTTAAACTTTTTCGAAAGAGGTGTCCAGGACCCATGCTGTGAGGCCTGCGACACTGAAGATGCAGATGATGAACTGAGAGCAAGGCTTGATAGTTTTAATTTTAAGTCTGATGCCACTCCTTGTATTGGGAAATGTCAACACATGCTAAACCCCCTGTGCAAAATTGATGAAATTCAACCGGCAAACTTGGAGTTAGCTCCTTCGAGAAACGGTTCGGTATCTGACGCAAATTCAGATACAAATTCTATTGCGTCCTCCATTCATGACTCTAAAGACCCTAAATACGGAGCCATGCCCGGCTTGAGAAAGGCCAAAACAACTTCCTACTTCACCTCCTCTTCCTCCAATAACACTACGATGAGAAACCCACTAAAAAAGTGTAATACAAACGTAAATGGTCTTTTGACGAATGGAAGAAACTCGAGTTCCTCAAGACAATCTATACCAGAGCTGTTCAATGGCGCATATACCAAAATGAAAAGCAATACATTAATGAAGACCGATACCCCCCATTTGGATTTATCATCCAATTCACTTCAACATTCCAAAACAAAATCGTTCTCGCTACCTAGGTCAAGATCGAGGTCCTCGACCATAGCGATACCAACTCATCTGTATGGCCTGGAAAAGTACGTTTCTCCTGAATTAGACACTTTAACTGCCGATCCAGAAGTTGGCATTGGAAATTCTCCAAGTACAAGGCAGCGTGCACACTCATCCTCTTCTTCATACACTACAGGGGACACCAATCCACCCTCTCCAAATTCAAATAACTCATCAATGCTCAATTTCCCTCTAGGTGCAAATACGAATCAATGTAATTTATTTAGGCAGCAACAGCAGCAACAGCAATCTGCGAGATCAAGCTTTGGTGCTGGAAGGAAAAAGTCTTTTATCGAAATGTCATTGGCAAACTCATTTGCAGGATAGCATCTCCATCATCCTAGAAATAACTCATTAATAATAACTACCATTCTTATTTATGATTATACTCCATTTCTCATCATTTTCTTTTTTATCATATATATTATGTATCTATTTGTATCTTCCATTTGGTTTCAACACTCCATACATTTATCATAGTTAATAGTTTTTTCTATATAAACTTTTTCAGATCTTGATACGAAATCTTTCAGAAAAAAAAATACTGCTTTTCTCTTTTGATAGTACAAACGGCTACATATTATTACAAATGATAAATAAATAAAAACAAAAAATGAAACAAATTTAAATTCTTAACGTAAAAAAGTTTAGAAGTATCAATCAAGTCCCCTAGGGTTCCTTTTTTTTCTTGAACCATTTCGTCAATTTACGAACATTTTGTTCTTTAGGTACATCTACAGTGGGAGTTTTTCTCATCATCCTCGATAAATTCGTGGGAGAAAATCTATTACCTAGACCATTTTTACCTGGGGGGCTGGAAGACGAAGGTGTCGTCGAATTATCCTTGCCATCATCGTTCAGTGATATCCCGTGTGTCGATGATCTGTTCGTACCCCTGGAAGCTTCAGTAACAACACTTTCAATAGTCAGAAATTTACTATAACTATCTCCAACGTTGTTGTTGAGTTTACTGCCAGTACCTTTTATAAAGAATTTTTGTAATTTTATAGAAGGCTGCTCCAATGAAGAATCACTCAGCAATTTAAGTGCAATAGCAGTACCCTCTTGTAATTCCTGATAGTAAATTTTAAAAGCCAGTAAAATGGAATATTTTTGATCTTCGAACAGACTATTCGAAGCACATTCGTAATCTGATAATCTTTTTGTAATACGATCAATTTTGTTGTAGAGTAAATAACACTCTTGTTCTAGTTCTTTCATCATATATTTCTCCTCCTCCTGTGTCGCGAATGTGGAATGAGGTTTCACATTATTATTTGTGCTACTATTCAAACTATTTTGCTTGGGAACTCCGTCATCACTCTTAAGTAAGTCCATTAAATCGTCTCCAAAAACTTCTGTATTATTCTCAGTTATTCTCTCAAATTCTAACTCTCCAATTTCTGGCTTCGCCCCTACTGGTGAATCTAAATCTTTCCTATCTATCAACAAATTCATACTACTGCTTGTAGACAGACCATCTCCCACTGTTGAATCTAGCTTTCCGTTATTTTCCATCCGGTTATCTTTTGCCATCTTATTTCCATTTTCTTGACTGAAATTAACAATCAAGTTGATAAGTTCAGTTTCTCTGGAATTCTTATCAATTAAAAAAGGGATCTGGGGCAAATCATTTAAGATTTCCTGATTAATGGGCAACTTAGGTCTTGTTCTACTAGAACTTAGATTCAATTTTTTGGAATTGAAATCTAGTTTCTTTTGTGTCATCTTATCAATGTATTCTAACAACTCATCCTGCCTTTTATCAATAAAATGATTCATCCTCATTAACCAGGGCTCTTTGTTAGCAAACCGTGTTAATGTAGATAAATTTAGTAAGACTTTGCTTATCAAAGTGAGATTTCTTCTTGATGTTTCATTTAAGTTTTCAGAAACATATTTAAACAGCTTAGGATTCAGTATAACCGGACAGAAAAACCTCAAAAACAACAATCCTGATATACCGTTTAAAATTATTTGTAATGTGTCTTCAGTACAAATTATCTCTAATTTCTTTCTAAAAATCTTCAAAACATTTCTAATCTCAAGGGGCAAGTCATTACTCGTTGCGTAAAGATTTTTCCAAATCTTCGTGACCCAGTAATACAATCTTTTATGATTATCCCCTAATATTCTTTCCTTCACGGTTTCATCTTCCTTTATTCTAGCAGGATCCAATTCACATGATTTGTTTGATTTAATAATGTCCTTCAAAATAGGGCCGAGCGCTTCATTCAAGTATTCATTGCCTACCCTGAAAAAATACTGCTCAGTTGATTTAGTCAAAATCGAATTACCACGGAATAAACTGTTGAAAATATGCTTTGAATCTAAATTTTTTTGATTTATTCTCGAAACTGTCCCGTCTATCTTAGCTAGTTCCTTGTCTATAAGAACATTAAACCAATCTTCTATTCGAGATATAGATTGGAAAATATCCAGAAAAATTATAGATATTTGCATCAATTTATTGTCATTTTCCATTGATGAAGAAGATTTGTATATTAGATTTGAAATCATGGATAAGTTTAGATTAGCTAAAAGCTTTTCTAATTTGATAAAATTGGTGGATGGCAAAATAAAGTTTAAATTTGAGGAGAGTTTGATACAGATTGTACCGATTTGAAAATTTTGATTATCAACATCCATGATTGGCAATCTTGTTTCCTTATTATATTTCGCATCATTTATCATCTCCTGTGTAATCCTGATTTTACCAATCAACCGTAACCGCTTTTTGTTATTAGAGTTGTTAGGGTCATGAAATAGCTGCTTGATTTCCAGGTAAGAAGTATCAATTCTCAAAAGTTCGTCAAACTGAAACTCCTCTCTCCAAAATGGATTCGGTGAATTTGGAACCATTGATGTTCTAGCCCACGTATGACTCCAAGCCGTTATGTCAGTAAATATTGACGACGGTGTATTATTCTTATCGTTTAAATTTATTGATTGAAAGTTAGCCTCCAATATAGAAAGCTTGAAACTATTTGATATTCTCATATCGTTTGATTTATCTGAGCCGGTCATAGATACATATTCCGACCTAGCATATGATTGTAACGACACAAAACAATCTTCCAAGTCTATCCTTAAGGGGAATTGTATAATTATTTCTTGAGAGACATTACTAGAGTTATTACTAGCAGAATTAATATTCTCTATGCAAAACTTTTCGAGATTTAACTGCTTTCGTAAGAGCGGCAATTCACCTAAAAATAAACAATTGTCATTCTGTAGAACAGAAGAGTCTAAAATTCTAATTTCTGACTTTAACAGTTGGGTAATGTTTAGTGAGTAGATTAGAGATCCGTCATTTTGTAAAAGAAGATCTAGTATACCGTCTGATTTAAGCACGCCCATAGCCGAAAACCACCCTTTCCCGTTATTATTGCTGTTATTTATGTTAGGTTTATCTAAAGGATTCGTGGCCGGTGGAAGAGCAATATTTTTTACAATGGGTCCATAAACATTTAATTTATAGACCAACAAACTTTCTGGCTCCCCCAGTCTTCTTGAATTATATTCATAGGGAGCCGATATCTGAAACTTGTTGAATATACCATTCGTCTTCATCGAGCTCCACCAAACCAAACACGTTAGCAATTTCTTAAAACTATCCCAGTTTTTAACTCGAAGGTACACTTCAAAATCCTTGCCTGAAGTCTTCACTTGAATTATAAAGTTACAGTTTGCGTTAACATCCCTAAAAGGTGATTGCGGGTCCTTTGTGAGCTGCAATACGCACTGTTGTAAATGTTTGATAATGGGTTGGATATTGGCGGAGTCTGCTGTTAATTCATCAATTGAATGGGTTAACGCGCCTGACTTGGTGATCCGTAGATAGTGGGTCTTCCAATCGTTCAACGAAAGATCATTGCACCACTGAATTTCACCTTTAAATGTGTTTTTATCATGCTTGATGTTGGACAAGAATTCGTTCAAAGTGAAATGTAGTTTTTGACTTTGTGCTTGTTCTTTGTTGGAACTCATCGTATAATACAATTAAGAATGCGAAACACCGCGACGTACGCACACACAAAGATATCAGTCCAGGTCTGTGGTTCTGGCCGTTGTTTTATTGTTGTTTCCATTTATTGTGCATGACCTTAAATGCTAGCATTTCGCTGCCTTTGTTTTCGTCGAAAGAGGACGCGATCGAGAATGAATGCCATTAAATATTATTAAATACAGAAATATATACACGATATAGATAGATACATGCATGCTATTTAGGAAAAACTTGCAGCAAAGACCAAAATCACGATTAGTCGGTAACAGTGAATTTACCAAAGATATTGGGGATTTCACCTTCCGGTCCGATATATTTCGGGTCTCTCCAAGGACCAATATCAGAATAGTAAAACCTATCGTTAGAATTGTGCAAAGTGGATTTGCCACCATATTTAATGGGTAAGTTCTCGATAGGGATTTGCTTCAACAGTTCTTTTCTGTACGAGGAACCCAGGATGAAGATTTTCGACACAGTGACGGGATCTAAGAAGGGTTTGACCATTTTGAACATTGTAGAGAAACCGAAGGGACTGTGTATGATGTAGAACTTGCCCATTCTCTCAGGATAATAGTTTTGACTGATACTTGCAACGTCCTTGATGTAAGAGAGCACATGGTACCCATTCGATAGCGAAATTCCCTTCAAGTCTAGCACGGTACACGAGGTTTCAATCAGGTAACCGACCCTTCTCGAACATGCCGGGACCCTGTACCTGGCGAACAGTTCGTACTCCTTGACCAAGTTTCTTAACATTTGGTTTTCAGTAGTGATATTATACATCTTCTTCAAGTTAATTCCGCCGAGTTCTTCAAAATACAACGGCCTTCCATCCTTGTCAACGTGATGATAGTACTGAGGGTACATCTTGGCCAATTTGATTCTTTCTTTGTCTTCAGATTCTTTATTGTTTTCGTAATCCTCGATAATAGTGTTGGCACCATATTCTTCCCTCCATCGTTCAGCTTCTATAAACATTTCAACGGCAGCATTGATGTTGAATTTCCTTGCTCTTAGAAATCGCAACAGTGTGGAATCATCCAACCTTTCTTTGTAGTTTTGTTCTAGCAAAATCGACCTAAAATGCAAAAGGGCCTTATCTTGCTCCTTGGTTAAATTCCCGGGAGTACCTGGAAGAGCGTTAGGCGAACAAATTTGAGGGTAAGTATCAAGTATGCTAGTTGTCATTCTTCTGCAGTCTCAATTCTGCACAACTGAATTATTTTTCAGATCTTATTCGCCGTTCCAAAGAAATATTCGAAATAGAGAATCACGATCTAAATAATAATCCGAGGAATTTTAAAAGGAGTAAATAGGGGCATATCAAGAAAGGGATTTGAAATGTGCCTATAAGACAGAACGTCATAATTCATTATATATCATATACCGGTAAAGCTTCATATGCACCAAAATGAGCACTTTTTTTTATCAGAGGCTGTTTTAATTTCATTACTATTAATAATTAGAAAGCGATCTGATAAAATTTCAATTCAGGTAGTAGAAATTTACTGCCTACAGTTTCTAATGAAACAAGTAGGAAAATAGACCTATATAAAATTACAATGGGCCCACAATGACGCTTGTTCCCTAGAGAAGGACATGAAATGTAACAGCTGTTGCTTAGAATCCAATAGTATTTATAAGTCAGAAACGGATATCAATTTGGGTCTAAATGAGATAAAAAAGTCGTTTGTGGCTTCTGGAGGCAGCAATTTCTTCAAAAAGGAAATGAAAACGTTGCTGTATCGCTTAGCTCAGTATTGAGAATTTTATAAGAGTTACCTGACACATCCAACTTACCTGATCCCAAGTTCCGAGGGGGTAGAGGGATTGATTTAATTAATGAAGAATAAAATTAATCATAATGAATCTTAATATTATTCTAGATTTATAATTCTAAGCTGGGGTTTGTGCCGCGAGGATTATATGATATTTATATATATCTTTTAATAAGTATAATAATTATAAGACAAGGGACCCAAATAATCAGCTGATTAAAATGTAAGAAGGTCAAGGGGAAAATATACTTTTCTAGAGAAACTCCCTTGGGAATTGAGTAAAATCGATCCACTATTATCGCAAAATATAAAAAAAGCGGCGTAGTACAATAGAGATTTCCTGCTCAGGTAAATCCCTGCTTAAGGGATTATCAATACACCAACCATGTATCTAGTGCATGCTCGATACCTGAACAAACGATTTATTAAAAGGTAAAAAAGAGAAATTTCCTCACGATAAGTCCACACGAATACTAGAAGTAATTACCAACGAATAATGGAGAAAACAAACATATGGCAATACTTCAGCCAAGTAAACGGAACTGGGGCTTGAAATTGATATATAAGAGTCATGAAAAGCTCGTAAAATTTAGAATGATACAATAGCCATATCCTATATCCTTATAGGGTTTCACAGACAAGCTGAGTGAAAGAGGCAAGAAAGCCGCATATATATAGTCATGTAATTATATACAGTAAGGTGTATATCGGTACCGCCTCTTTATTGTGAAGTGAAAGCTCTCTTTAACGGCAAAAGGGTGGTGGACTAGTTGAAAAGATTGAAAAAAAAATCAAATTTTATAGCATTATTCGCATTCAGTCTATCAGTAAAAGGCAATCATGGCAACCCACCTACCGTGCATGTAAGATCGTTCAAGTGAACATGAATAGCAATGATGACTATGATTCCCAATTATCGATCTTGATGGATATGTTTCCAACTGTTTCTAGATCCATATTACAAGAGCATTTACTTGAAAATAATAATGACTTAGAATTAACAATATGCCTGCTACTAAAGGAGAACGACGAAATAGATAATGAGCTACATCAATTATACGATATGTTTCCTCACATTGATTGCAATATTATAAAGGACCAATTTATAGCCAATGAGAAGTCTGTAGAATTGACTATTTCTGATCTTTTAAATTATGAAATCTTGCAAAAGCTTAAACAAGACCAAGCCCCCCCCCCTGACAGCATACAGAAGGATGGAACAAAAAACAATTGGAAGCTAACAAACGATCATATACAGACTATAATTAAATTCACTGATGCTCCCAAAGATATTGCACAGAAATATTTTGTCGAAAATAGCTTTGATCCAATAGGAGCTGTTATTAAGATAGTATTGGATTACTATGATAAAGATCATTTTACACAGACTTCAACTACTGCCAATGCAAAAACAAGATTTACTGCTCCTGTGAGGGGCGGTCGAGTTCAGTCATCAATGGGACTCGCACATGTGTTAAAACAAGGGGAAAAGTCGACAAAAGAAGGTGAAGAAAATACCAAAAGAGCAACAACTTACAAGCACTCATTGGGTAGCCCACAAATGATTGAATTAAATGAAATGGTTGAAGGAAACCACGACCTAAAAGCCATAAACCATGAATTCCTGCAAAAATGCTTGCAATTTTACGATGGAGATATCACGAAAGTATTAGACCTATCCTCCTTACTGATTAAAGATGACAAAAGTATCACCAAGACTTGGAATATTGATGGAGGCTTTACTCTGACATCTCAAGATAACTGTAAGCAACATTTGAGCAAGCCCTCAACGCCGCCGATTCCCCACAGAAATGGTGTAAAGAAATCACCCTTCCAAAATGAGGAAACACATAATGAAGCCGCCGCACTTATAAACAACCTTTTCCAAACATACCGATTAGATTTCCATGGATTTCTACCTAACGAGGCAGTTTCAATCTTGAAACTTGCATTAAATAAATGGTGGTCTAAGGAGGTCACAGAACGAGAGCTAAACTCTCATAATATTAATACTTACGGCTCTAAAGTACAATTCGTGAGCCCGTTGGTTGTCGTTACTGGTAGAGGTATCCATAGTGTCGGCGGGATCTCGAAAGTTCGACTGCAAGTCAAGAATTTTTTGGAAAAGAACCATTACGTCTTTTGGGAAGAGTCTTCTTTTTTTAAAGTCGAAGGTAAGAAGAGGAAATAAAGCCTATTCCGGCTCGTGTGTAATACTGTATATGTAATTTAAAACTAGTTCAATTTTGACGATCAGTGCATTAATTTTTCATTTTCGAGAAAAAATAACATGACGCGTAGGCAATAATAATGTAAATAGAGAAGTATTAGAAAAACACACAGGTAGTATAAACAGACCAGGTTAGAATCCCCTCAAAAGATACCAATTGGAACATGGACTACATGAACCTGGGACTGAGGTCCCGTAAAACGGGTATTGATGTTAAACAAAACATACCGAAGGATGAATACAGTATGGAGAATATTGATGATTTTTTCAAAGATGATGAAACTAGTCTTATCAGTATGAGAAGAAAAAGCAGAAGAAAATCATCGCTGTTCTTACCGTCATCATTAAACAACAACACCGATAATATATTACCGCCTTTTCTACAATCATATCGACCTCAAGAAAACGAAGCTGCTCAGAATCCATCCAGTACTGACGGCTCAAGACGATCCTCTCTGTTAAGTCATCAGTCCAATTTTCAAAGCCCAGCTAATGATTTTGAACCCATTCAGGAGGATCCAGAAGAAGAAGAAAAAGGAAGCAAAAGCAATGGGGTTGGAACGCCAAAAACCAATAATTTAAGTAAACCTAGTTTTAAAAGAAAATATTCTACCCATTATGACCTTGATATCTCTGAAGACCCCTCCGTAAGGCTGACACCCGATAGGATAACTAATAAAAACGTGTACTCAGACGTTCCTGATTTGGTTGCTGATGAAGATGACGACGATAGGGGAAACACTTCATTAAATACATCTGATAATGCGTTATTAGAAGATGAGTTAGAAGATGACGGGTTTGTACCTGAAAGTGATGAGGACAGAGACTATATTGGAAGTGATTCTTCCTTGAATTCTAGCTCAGATTCCCCAAGTGATGTTAATGACGATGATGCATACCAAGAAGTAGAAGAAGAGGCCCAAGTGAGCGAAAACGACAATGAAGATGACTATATAAAACGTCAGGCGACCGATGTGGTTCGAACAGACTCAATAATAGATAGAAACGGACTGCGAAAATCCACGAGAGTTAAAGTTGCACCTTTGCAATATTGGAGAAACGAAAAAATAGTATACAAGAGAAAATCCAGCAGACCTGTTCTCGATATAGATAAAATTGTCACATACGATGAATCGGAAGACGAAGAGGAAATACTGGCAGCTCAAAGGAAGAAAAGACAGAAAAAGAAACCTACACCAACTAGGCCATACAATTATGTGCCTACAGGGAGACCAAGAGGTAGGCCGAAGAAGAATCCAAATACAACGGAAAACCCCGTTCTAGAAGACCCAAATGAGGAGATTATAGAAAGGATAGAATCTGGAGGTATAGAAAATGGAGAATGGCTGAGGCACGGGATACTAGAGGCTAATGTGAAAATCAGTGACAATAAAGAGGAGACGAAGGATGAAATAATCGCATTTGCGCCTAATTTATCACAAGCTGAACAAGTAAAAGATACAAAGGATGAGAATTTTTCCCTTGAGATAATGTTTGACAAACACAAAGAGCATTTTGCAAGTGGGATATTAAAATTACCAGCCATATCTGGACAGAAAAAAATAAGTAACTCATTTAGAACTTATATTACATTCCACGTGATACAAGGGATCGTCGAAGTTACTGTATGTAAGAACAAATTTTTGAGTGTTAAAGGTTCTACTTTTCAAATACCAGCATTCAATGAATATGCCATTGTCAATAAGGGAAATGATGAAGCCAGAATGTTCTTCGTGCAGGTGACCGTTTCGCAAGACGCTAATGATGATAATGATAAAGACCTAGAAACTACTTTCGACACTTTCGGGTGATTATAATGTACATATTCGTTATACACCTTTGTAGTAAATACATACAAAACGAGGCTTACACGATTACGTATTGTAAAATTGAACTTTTTTTTGATCATAAATTAATTAAGCACGTAAAAACTCGCACTAAATTTTCGCAGATGAGAGAGCAAAAAACCAGAAAAAAGAGAGGAAGACTAATAGTGATCTTTGGAGGTCATATTAAAATAAGGGTCACAAGAACGGTGAAAAGTGGCAAAGAGAGCGTGATGACGGATGGCAAAGCAAACTCAGGTCAGAATATGAACGGAAAACAAGGAGTTAACTTGGTCTCATCTTTGCCTACTACACAAGTGCCGGTTTCGATCTTGACTAACAAGGAGAAAAGCAAAAACATTCACGATGAGTCAAATGTGGAAGGATCTGACAACAACGATGATCAATCAAGATCTAACTCTAGTAGAAGAAATATTTATAAAAACGACTTTGGTACGAATTTGAGAGATTTTTGTTTTGCTGATTTGAAACAGAATAGTGAAAGAACCAGAGATGGGCATGATATATATGTTAACACGAATGTATCATTGAATAACGGCAACCAAAACAGCTTCTCGCCTTCTTTGCCTTCAGCTGTTTCATTTACGGTGCCAGAGGTGGAAAGGATGCCTCATCATAGATATTCAATCTCGAATAAACCTGGGAAACAACAGATGCAGCAACAAGACCAACAACAAAAGGAACAAGTACAGGAGAAACTGCATCAAGAAAAACAGCAAGAGAAAGAGGTGAAGCAAATCCAAGAAGAAGTGCAGAAAAAACAAAATGAAAGACAACAACTAATAGACAAAAAGGAAAGAATAGCGAATGCCATACTTAAGCAGAAGACAACCAAAGATGATGGGAATACCAATGAATCTGCTGTACCAAGCAGAGCAGACAAGCGTGACGATGAAGTGGACTCACCTTCTATGGAGAAAAATTCTATCGTTCACATGCCCGGTGATTTTATTTATTTCAACCCTAAGCCTAACGCTTCTAAACCGATGGCCGCCAAGGTGGCACAATTAGTGGCTAACAGCAGTTCTATACACAAAAATAAGGAGGTTATTGCACCGCCCACGGGACCACGTGTGCCCTTTACAGAATTTTTCCAAAAGGAAGATGACAAGAAGTTCCATATCTTGATCGGCGCCACGGGGTCAGTTGCTACAATAAAAGTGCCCTTAATCATTGACAAGTTATTCAAGATTTACGGACCGGAGAAAATTTCGATCCAGTTGATAGTGACAAAGCCCGCCGAACATTTTTTAAGAGGGCTAAAGATGTCTACGCACGTTAAAATTTGGAGGGAGGAAGACGCATGGATATTTGATACTGTAAACAAGAATGATGCTAACCTAAATCTGAACCTTATATTACATCACGAACTGAGAAAATGGGCCGATATTTTTCTAATCGCGCCCTTGTCAGCCAACACGTTGGCTAAATTGGCCAATGGTATATGCAATAACCTGTTAACTTCTGTGATGAGAGATTGGTCACCATTGACACCAGTTATGATCGCACCTGCAATGAACACTTTCATGTACATCAACCCCATGACGAAGAAGCATCTGACTGGGTTGATCCAGGACTACCCATTTATCCAAGTCTTGAAACCAGTAGAGAAAGTATTGATCTGCGGGGATATTGGTATGGGTGGCATGAGAGAATGGACAGACATTGTGGAGATTGTGAGGAGGAGAATAAATGAAATAAGAAAAGCCAGGGATGAAGAGACTGGCGACAAAGAGCAAGAACAAGAAGAGCAGGAGGGTATTAACAACGGGAACGATGACGAAGAAGATGACGAAGAAGACGATGACGAAGAGGAGGAGGCGGCTCGAAACGAAACGGCCTCGGACGAGAGCGATGATGACGATGATGACGATGATGATGATGATGACGATGATGATGACGGTGACAACGAAGAAGGAGAGGTGGGAGCTGAGGTTTGAATGCATTAAAAAAAAGAAGCATTATGTTATGTTGTGTTATGTTGTATTTTTTTTCTTAAAACAAAAAGTGTTTATTTGTTCTTGTTTTCAAAAGCCTTAAAAATAAACAGAAACAAATGTCTAAATAGGATTAAATAAATATGTATATGGAAGGGAAAGTGTTTGTATTTACAGGAATAACAGTCACCCCTCAAAAGCCCAGATACTTCCAAACCCTCAACCTAAAGCCTTCAAAACTGTTTAGTTTCGGTCTGACGTCCAGATAAATAAGTGGCTGCTGCTGTTCTGAGGCGTTTTGGTCGTTTGAATAAAAGTCGATCACGTAATCTATAGTCTTGCCGCATCTATCTATTTGCCAGTCATGTCTATCAAACGGCTTGGCCAGATGCAAGACCCGCGACCTGAACCAAGCTCTTGGCGTAAGTTTTTTGGAGTCGCCTTTGAAATTGGACAGTTTGATACCGCCGCACGCTTCGCCACCTTGCTTGTCCTCCCAGCTTCTGATGTAGTTCCAGACGCGCTCGTTGATGGAGTTGTGCAGTGGCACCACGACCTTCATATCGTTTGAGTTCGGGTCCCAGTTTTTCTTCATCATGGCCTCGTAGAATTGCTTTTCCGAGGGGTATATCCAGTTTTTATCGGAGTCGGTCCTTGGTATGGTGGAGACTTCTCTGGACTGGGACAACCCCACGTTGGTGACATACTGAGGGTCCTTGTCGTTCTGTTGTGGGTTTGCAGAACACTCGAGCTCACTGGGCGAGGCCGGGGCCCCCGGAGGAGTTTCTTTACTGTGTTCTCGCAGCCACAACTGCCTGGTTTCCTCGTCGACTGGACATTTCCCCTGTTGGTCTGAAGCGGTCATAGTAGACAAAAGAGACAAAAGAGACAAAAGAGCAACAGATCTAGTGCTTTCACTGCCAAGATGCACTACGTATCCTTCGGCGTATGCGAACCTTCGAGCGCTACTGTCCATGATTAGTAAGCCCTCCGCAAAGCTTATACCAGATCTTTGTCACAGGGGCCTTGGATTTCCAGAAAGCCAGCGGTTACCCGCAGCGGCGGGCGCGGCGGGGTCCAGAATTAGGCGCTATTTTAGTCATTAGCCAGGCAAAAGGTTCAGAAAGGGTGCGATGCCACGGAGTCAGGGACGTCGTATATAAGTGGCGAGGCAAGCACCGTACCTCAACCAGCCAACCAGCCAACCAACCAAGCAAGATGTCACTACAGAGCAACAGTGTAAAGCCAACAGAAATCCCCCTATCGCAGATCAGGCGCCCGCTGGCGCCTGTGCTGGATCCGCAGAAGATCGACGCCATGGTGGCCACAATGAAGGGCGTACCCACCGCCAGCAAGACGTGCACGCTGGAGGAGGCGGCAGCTGCCGCCTCCTCCAAGGAGCTGCCGCCCGTGGACGTGCTGGGCGTGCGTGCGCACGGCCAGACGCTGTACTACGCCTTTGGCGGCTGCCACCGTCTGCAGGCCTACGACCGCCGGGCCTGCGAGACGCAGAACGCCGCCTTCCCCGTGCGCTGCAGGGTGCTGCCAGCGACTCCCCGCCAGATCCGCCTCTACCTGGGCAGCAGCCTCGACATCGAGTAACGATGCCACTACTCAAGACATAGCATACCAGTGCTAAATCCCTCACTTTCATCCATCGCAAACACCGCAAGCGCTAGCCGGTTGGTGCGACCCTCGGCGCCGGCTGGGCACAATGGCCTGCCTGCCTGGCCCCCCCCCCCTTCTCGGCATTTTACTCGGCGCTCATTGGCCCAGTCACGCGCTAGGCGGAAATCCCAGCAACCAGAAAAAAAAAGAAGATACAATACAATGGCGGGATACTAGGATATATATAGCTTGTGGTTTGCAAGAATGGAGCACGCATTGAGTGTTAGTACTACGTTCTGCCGCTCAAGAAGCTACATACACACATACTACATACACAGTATAGACGTATTATACAAGAAAAAAGAAAAAAAAACCATACATAAGATGTTATCCAGAGTAGCCAGACGCGCCTTCTCCTCCACAGCTGCCAACCCTTATAAAGTCACCGTTTTGGGTGCAGGTGGTGGTATTGGACAGCCATTGTCGCTGCTTCTAAAGCTGAATCACAAAGTCACCGACTTGAGACTGTACGACTTGAAGGGTGCCAAGGGTGTTGCCACAGACTTGTCGCATATCCCAACCAACTCCGTCGTCAAGGGGTTCTCTCCAGATGAACCAGACGGATTGAGCAACGCTCTGAAAGGTACGGACATGGTGCTGATCCCCGCCGGTGTGCCCAGAAAGCCAGGTATGACGCGTGACGATTTGTTCGCCATCAACGCAAGCATCGTGCACGACTTGGCAGTTGCTGCTGCGGAATCCGCCCCCAACGCCGCCATCTTGGTCATCTCCAACCCGGTCAACTCCACCGTGCCCATCGTCGCCCAGGTCTTGAAGAGTAAGGGTGTCTACAACCCTAAAAAGCTGTTCGGTGTGACTACCTTGGACTCCATCAGAGCCTCCAGATTCATCTCCGAAGTGGAAAACACCGATCCAACCCAAGAAAGAGTCAACGTCATCGGTGGTCACTCAGGTATCACCATCATCCCATTGATCTCCCAGACTACCCACAAGTTGATGTCCGACGACAAGAAGCAAGAGCTGATCCACAGAATACAGTTTGGTGGGGACGAAGTCGTCAAGGCTAAGAACGGTGCCGGTTCCGCTACCCTGTCCATGGCTCACGCTGGTGCTAAGTTCGCCAACGCCGTGTTGTCGGGCTTCAAGGGCGAAAGAGACGTCATCGAGCCCTCATTTGTAGACTCTCCTCTATTCAAGTCCGAAGGTATCGACTTCTTTGCATCGCCGGTCACCTTGGGTCCAGACGGTATCGAGAAGATTCATCCAATTGGCGAACTATCTTCTCAAGAAGAAGAAATGCTAGAGAAATGCAAAGAAACTTTGAAGAAGAACATCGAAAAGGGTGTGAGCTTTGTTGCCAGTAAATAGATCACTAAAAACCACACAGAACGAAAAGCTACTTTCATGAAATTATGATATTGTGTTATTTATTTCTTTATTATATTTAACCAACTAAAAGGCAAAAAATATCAAAAAATCAAAAACACGCCCCATCTTACTTGCTGCGCTTGTTTTCTCTGCGGTGCTGGAAAAACACAGGAAAGGCGCGATGGTGGTGACTAAACTAAACATCTGTTATACGGTTTTCT
Source organism: Saccharomyces uvarum (assembly GCA_947243795.1). Classification (NCBI taxonomy): domain Eukaryota; kingdom Fungi; phylum Ascomycota; class Saccharomycetes; order Saccharomycetales; family Saccharomycetaceae; genus Saccharomyces; species Saccharomyces uvarum. Next base: position 269,993 of record OX365938.1, read on the forward strand.
CAACATATAAATATACAATACAAAAAATTACGTACAGTTTTCAATCAGCAATGGCTGTTTTCTCTAAACCACGCCCGCACAAATGCCCGACGCCACTATACACGGCAAGACAGTGGATGATCAATCTCGGTGTGTTCACTGGCATCTGCCGAACGACGTAATAGCCATCAAATTCAAATGCTGTGCCAGGTACTTTGCCTGTTTCGAGTGCCACCAGGAATTAAGTTCCCATCCCGTGCAGAAATACGACCTTCGCGACGATGCTGATGAAATCTTGATCGTGTGTGGAGTTTGCCGTCATGAAATGACATTCGCGGAATACCATAACGCTGAACTTGTCTGCCCCAATTGCCAATCACCCTTCAATCCAGGTTGCAAACTGCACTACCATTTGTACTTCCATAATCCGCCCCCGATGACTTGTTGAGTACACACACACATATATCAACCTAACTCTACCGTGCTCCTCCTATTGAATAAATGCGATGATGTATACATACGTATATATATAGATATATAGATATTATTGTTATTATTATTCTTATTTGGATCCTCCTCTCTTGTTGCCCGTTTTCAATCTACCTTCGAACCCGGCTCTTTTCTTTGGTACAGCACTACCAACATATTTTCTTTTCATCTTTTCTTGCTTGTTTTTCTTTTTACCTCTATTGTCTTTTCTAATCCTTAAATTCTCTTCTCTTCTCTTTTGTCTTTCAGATATCGTATCCTCCACAACCTGCTTACGTTCTTTCCATTCAAAGGCGGATTTCCTCTTTTGTGTTTCCTTCCTCTTTATAGCTTTACGAAGCAGTTTCTCGTCATCTTTGATCCTAACACCTTCTGCTTGTAACATTGCCTTTTGCCACTTTTCCTTTTCCTTTAGCTTGATTTGTTCTAGTTCATCCTTGCCTTCCATTTTGTTCTTCTTGGCTTCCAATAGTTTTAGTTGGGATTTAGCATCGTTCTTGGAGGGGCCTTTCGTTCTACCTGCTTTTCTCAATCTCTGTAGGTCTGACGTGGCCCTCACACCGTCATCAAATATAATATTTTGAAACATCACACCATCTGCATTAATCCCTGAGTCCTTTTTAGCCTTCTTGAATTTTCTTTTCGAGTTGTTTTCCAAATCACTATCGATCTCGTCCACATCGGAATCAGATCCATTGTCGTCTTGTTCTTGTTCCTGTTCGTTTTCTTGGCGCTTCCTCTTCTTTAATTCTTCCTTACGTTTCCTTTGGGCAAGGATAGCCTCTCTAGAACCAGCCGCCTTCCTTTTGGTCTTCATATCTGAGATTCTGGCCTGTAACTTGGAACGCAAAGCTTCCAAGTTCTTCCTCTTTTGTAGCTTCTCTTCTTCTGTGATAGATTTCTTTTCGTTGATCTTGCTAACTTCTTTAGTATCTTTCTCGGATTCTAATGGTATTTCGTTTCCTTCATCATCAAAGATTACCTTGATATCTTCTTCTTCTTCTAATGCTGCCATTATAGGACCATCCTGTTCCACCTCTGGCTTGAAGTCCTGCTCTTCTTCTTCTACTACTGCTTCCTTCTGATTCTGCTTCTGCTTCTGCATTTGCATGAGCTTGAGCTTTTCGCCAGGCAATACAACCGGCTTGGCATCTTTTTCCTTCTTTTTCATGACTTCCAGGGCACTGGATGTTTCATCGTCACGTTGTTCAGGATCCAGTTTTTTCACTTTGTCATTCTTACTTTGTACTTTAGTTTTCTTCTTGGCCTTCCATTGATCTTGACTTGTTTCATCGTAATAATATTTGGCAGGAATTAAAGCCAATAAACCATCGAAAGCGCTTGAGTTGGCACGAAGACGCTCCTCCAGTGAATTACTCATCTTTATTTTCTCAGCTCTATTTCTTCCAGAATTTCTTCACCACTTGCTACGAGTTTCTTGTACTGAACTTGCCATTCATCACTAGCTCATCTCATCTCTTTTATTGTACTTTATTCCTCTCTCTCTTCTCTACCGGAAATGACGAGAAAAAAAATTTCATCTTGAAAAATTTTCAGCATGGTGTCTGGGCGGTGAAGTTTGATGATTCCCAAGATCTCAATCGACCCATAAACTCTCAAATTATCTAGAAACAAGCCCAGTTACATGCTTCTGTCTCAACCATGGCCGTTGAACAGAGTCGGCAAATAGCCAGGGACAATAGAGGCCAACTCCCGTAGACGTACCACCAGGCTTCGTCGTGGCAGCCCTCATTAATTTGATGTAAGATTCGACCGGCAGGGTGACGCGCCTGGTGCTGCCGACAAATGTGAAGAAAAAAATTTTCAGCAGTAGTGGACGATATTTCTTTTCATATTTAATTGATCCATTCGCTCGTCACTTTTGTTTGAAGCTACTGTTCAGTTTCTTTCTTCTCAATCCTCTTGATTTTGGTCCTCGATAGATTCAAGATGTCCCAAGGTACTTTATACATTAACAAGTCTCCAAGAAACTTTGCTTCCAAAGCTTTGATTTCTCACTTCAAACTAGATGTCAAAATCGTTGACATAGAGCAAGCTAGCGAGTTTGCCTCTTTGTTCCCATTGAAGCAAGCTCCAGCTTTCTTGGGACCAAAGGGTTTCAAGCTAACCGAAGCTATTGCCATCCAATATTACTGTATGTTATTTTCCTTTTTTAATTTCACATTTACGGTGCATTATCTCTTTCGTTTTGATTTGTTTGCTTATATTTTATTTTTCTCGAAGTATAATGATGAAAAATTTTATTTATCATACAGTTATCCCTGTCTGAATGGGTAATAATAGGTAACCTCTCATATGTTGATATTTGTATTTCTGATATATTTCACAAAGAAAAACATTCAATAGAAAGCAAAAATCAAAGCGAAAGCGCTTGCATTAGTCTATATCATCTCTTTCTGATTTTTAATGAGAAGAAATAAAAGGAATCGACTTTACTAACATGGCTTTTATATCAATGGTGTCAACCATAGAATATAATTTTCGATTTAGTGGCTAACTTAATTACTGATAACAAGGAAAAGGCCCGTTTATTGGGTTCCAACCTCATTGAAGAGTCACAAGTTATTAGATGGACATCTTTGGCCAACTCTGATTTGAGCTCCAACATTTGTCGTCCATTTTTTTCCTTTTCTGGTTTGATGCCATACAACAAGAAGGACGTTGACGCTGCTTTTGTTAAAATCGACAATATTGCTGCTGTTTTCGATGCCAGATTAAGAGACTACACTTTTGTTGCAACTGAAAACATCTCTTTGGCTGATCTTCATGCCGCCAGTGCTTGGGCTATTGGGTTATCCACTATTTTGGGCCCAGAATGGAGAGCCAAGCACCCTCAACTAATCAGATGGTTCAACACTATCATTTCTTCTCCAATCTTGAAGACTCAGTTGGCCGAATTCAAATTAGCAGAAAAGGCTTTGACTTACACTCCACCAAAGAAGCAAAAGGCCGAAAAGTCTAAGGCCGAAAAGCCAAAGGCTGAAAAGAAGAAGGAAGAAGCCAAACCAGCTCAAGAACAACAAGCACCTAAGCCAAAGCATCCATTGGAAGCCTTGGGTAAATCCACTTTCGTCTTAGACGACTGGAAGAGAAAATACTCTAACGAAGATACCAGACCAGTCGCTTTGCCTTGGTTCTGGGAACAATACAACCCAGAAGAATACTCCATTTGGAAGGTTGGTTACAAATACAACGACGAATTGACCTTGACCTTCATGTCTAACAACTTGGTCGCTGGTTTCTTCAACAGATTGTCAGCTTCTACCAAGTACATGTTCGGTTGTCTAGTCGTCTACGGTGAAAACAATAACAATGGTATTGTTGGTGCCATCTTGGTCAGAGGCCAAGATTTCGCTCCAGCTTTCGAAGTTGCTCCAGATTGGGAATCTTACGAGTACTCTAAGTTGGACCCAACCAAAGAAGAAGACAAGGAATTTGTCAACAACATGTGGGCTTGGGATAAGCCAGTTGTTGTCAACGGTGAATCCAAGGAAATTGCTGACGGTAAGGTTTTGAAATGATTTTAATAACTTTTTACATTCACATTTTTTCTTCTAAAACATACATACAACTCAAACGAAACAAATTTAAGTCTACTTAATAATATATACCAGCTGTTCACACGTGGTCTAATTCTATGTAACGATTAACGTCCATGTTATCATTATATATACTGTAATAATCTCTCAATTGAATCCCGTGTTCTTTTGAGATCACTTTCACAACATCATCTCACATACTCTTAATTTATTTCCTACATTAAGACTCATTATGCAGAACATGTCCTATTGTATATTTCTTTGTCATTAACGAGAACATGCAACTGTTTTTTTTTTGGGCCAAACGAAGTATCAGTCATAAGCAGCGTATTACCCGTACTTGAAGGGATTTTATCAAGACTGGAAAACGATTTAGAATAGAACTCAAGATAGTGCAGCACGTCTGGTGATTATTAAGAGTTCTCAAGCAAAAACTGTCACAGCACTCAAGAAGAAAACCAAAAGAGGTATATAGAAGTTGCAGGTAATAGGGTTTGTGTTTCTTACTTACTTTTAGATCAATTCTTTAAAATGGCTACTGCGTTATATACTGCAAACGAGTTTATATTAATCTCTTTACCTCAAAATGCTCAACCTGTTACCGCCCCTGGTTCCAAGACCGATTTGTGGTTTCACGAGAGTTTAATTGGCGGTAGAGCATTTGTTTCTGATTTCAATATTCCCGAATTCAAAATCGGGTCCTTAGATACATTAATAGTTGAATCGGAAGAGCTTTCTAAAGTAGATAACCAAATTGGAGCCTCTATAGGCAAAATCATTGAAATTCTTCAAGGCCTGACTGAAACGAGCACCAACGCTTACAAGACTTTACCCATCAACAATATGCCGGTTCCTGAATATTTGGAAAATTTTCAATGGCAAACTAGAAAGTTTAAGTTGGATAAGTCTATCAAAGATTTGATAACATTGATTTCTGACGAATCGTCTCAATTGGATGCTGATGTGAGAGCTACCTTTGCAAATTACAATAGTGCCAAAACCAACTTGGCTGCTGCTGAAAGAAAGAAAACAGGTGACCTTTCTGTTAGATCCTTGCATGATATTGTCAAGCCAGAAAATTTTGTTCTAAAATCTGAACACTTGACCACTGTTCTTGTAGCAGTTCCAAAAAGTTTAAAATCTGATTTCGAGAAAACTTATGAAACTTTGTCCAAGAACGTTGTGCCAGCATCTGCAGGTGTAATTGCCGAAGATGCTGAGTATGTCTTATTCAATGTTCACTTGTTCAAGAAAAATGTCCAAGAGTTCACAGCGGCTGCAAGGGAGAAGAAATTTATCCCTCGTGAATTTAACTACTCCGAGGAACTAATTGACCAATTGAAAAAGGAACATGACTCTGCTGCAAGTTTAGAGCAATCTTTACGTGTCCAGCTAGTGAGATTGGCCAAGACGGCTTATGTTGATGTCTTCATAAATTGGTTCCACATTAAGGCCTTGAGAGTGTACGTGGAATCCGTGTTGCGTTACGGTTTACCACCTCATTTTAACATCAAGATCATAGCTGTTCCACCAAAGAATCTCTCTAGATGCAAATCCGAATTAATTGATGCTTTTGGATTTCTTGGTGGTAATGCTTTTATCAAAGACAAAAAAGGAAAAATTAACAAGCAAGATACTTCGCTTCATCAATACGCTTCCCTTGTCGACACAGAATATGAACCATTTGTGATGTATATAATCAATTTATAATCGATTTATAATTAACTTAAGATCAATATATATTTCTGTTTTTTTTTTATACTTACCATCTTTTCTTGAATAAAAAAATCAATACAAGTAATAAATCTCGTATGATATGTATAGGAGGGCCAGCAACTCACGGATTACTGTAAAAAATTAGCTTCTGCTTGGCTGTAATCTAAATTTTTACTTTTCTCTGTTTATAGTGAATAAAGAAAAAAAAAGAAAACCTAAAAAAAAAAAAAAAAAAAAAGATGGTATGAAATAGATTGATTCTACACAAGTAGGGGGATTTTCCGAGCACCAGAGGGTTGATTTCAACTGGATAAAAGATAATCTCAAGGCAAGTGCTATACTTTCAAATGCACTGGAATCTAATTTCAAAAGAGCAGACTGCCTCTCCTGTGCCATTACCAACTATAGACAACACTGAACCCTGTCACATCGACGTCCTCCTGAGGACAATACCTGAAAAGGGGCTACCAAACGATGAATCAACCTTCAAAGCTAGCTCTTCTGATAATACCGTGTTGTTTCGTACAAGTAACGGGCCATCGCAAAACACAACTGGGGACACTCACTCAACATTTCAGTTTGACAAGGTTTTCGATGCTAATGCCACCCAAAAAGACGTTCAAGATTTTCTTCTAGATCCAACAATAAACGACGTCCTACGCGGTTACAATAATACGATTTTAACATACGGACCAAGCTTTAGTGGGAAATCTTATTCTCTTATAGGATCACAGGACGGTGGGGGGATACTTCCCAACATTTGCAAAGCCTTATTCTCCACATTGGAAGACAGAGAAAAAACTAAGGGAAACAATTTTAGCGTCTGCGTTTTGGCGTTCGAAATATATATGGAAAAAACGTATGACTTATTGGTACCTCTACCGGAAAGAAAACCATTAAAACTTCATCGTTCTTCAAGTACGATGGACTTGGAGATCAAAGATATTCGCCCGGCGCATGTTAACTCGTTTGAGGATTTAAAAAGCTACATTCAATCAGTTCAAAATCCTGGCAATAGGATGGGATATAGTGGTAAAGCAGAAAGGTCAAGGTCACACGTAGTATTTCAACTACACGTAGAACAGAGGAATAGAAGGCATGACATACTGAAAAATAGTTCTTTATATTTAATTGATTTACATGGAGCGGATAAATTCGATAAAAGAATTGAAAATACACTATCGCAAGATGCACTAAAAAAACTAAACCAATCCATCGAAGCCTTAAAAAACACCGTTCAGTCTTTGGAAACCAAAAGCCTGGATGCAGTATATAGCGCGAAAGCATCACATAGCTCCACATACCGCGAATCTCAACTAACAGAAGTTTTGAAAGATTCTCTTGGTGGAAACAGGAAAACGAAAGTGATTCTGACTTGCTTTTTAAGTAATGTACCAACTACTCTATCAACGCTTAAATTTGGTGACAGTATTCGCCAAATTAATAACAGAGTTATGGATAATACCAGCGGTTTGAATTTGAAAAAAAAAATGGACTTATTTGTTCAGGACATGAAAATTAAAGATGATAATTACATCTCCCAAATTAACATTTTAAAGGCCGAGGTTGACATATTGAAAGGTCACAACAGCGAATCCGACTCCAAAGAGGACATGGCAACGAAATTCGATGATAGCAAAAAAGAAAACACAAAACTAAAGCTACAGTTAGACAGTATTGCACAGTTATTAGGTAAATTGACCAATGAAGAGCCTAATAATAACATCAATGACGAAGTTTCTGTAATTTTAATGAAAAGATGTGAGCAGATTGCTCAGCTAGAATTATCTTTCGACCGACAGGTAAATGCTAATTCAAAGTTGGAAAAAGAACTAGAATACAAAAAATCCAAAGAGGAAGCATTAGAGTCCATGAACGTCAAACTACTAGAACAAATTCAACTTCAAGAAAGGGAGATCCAAGAACTGCTAACCACTAATGCTATTTTAAAGGGTGAACTGGAAACTCATACGAAACTAACTGAGACGTGCAATGAGAGAATAAAATCCTTGGAAGGCTCTGTAAAAGAGCTCGGCATTAATAAATCTGCAACCCCATCGCCCAGAAAAGGATCTGTAAGCTCATCATCGGGAAACACCATGTCGCATATTGAAGAAGGCTCTGAATTATCTAATAGTCCTTGGTCACTTAATGCTCCCTCAAAACCTGTGGGATGGGGTGTAAGGAAAGTGTCGTCTAGTAGTATAGCAACCATGGGATCTCAGGAGTCGTTTACACCAAGACCGTTTAAGAAAGGATTAAACCTTCATTCTATTAAAGTCACTCCAAATACTCCTAAAAGCCCTGATTCGGGAAACTGATTAATTAATATTATGTAGAATATCCATATAATACAACTCCATAGTACCTTTGTAATTATAATCATGACAATCACGTTAACAATACATTCGCTATATTAGTGCGAAATGAAATTTCTTTATTTCTTCTTTTCTTTCGGCGGCTATTCGTCCACAATGATTTTTAAAAATGAAGAAATTGGAAAAAAAATTTCTGCTCGATGAGATGAGATGTGGTTATAGATTAATATATGGGATTAGTCGAAAAGTCCTTCCCAAGGTTCCCGCAGATATCACTAATGGCAGCTGCGAATAACAGCAATAGTGTCGGCTCGAAATATGCTTCCAAAAAACAAAACGGTAGAAGGAATGTACATCCATTCAATAGAGATACTCAAACTAAGAATACCAGTAAAATCATAAGATTCAATGACTCAAGCGAGGACGATCATGTTTCAAACAAACTTTTAAAAGATGACATTGTTACGTACAAATCCTTGAAGAGTAGGGCAAGTGACTTACTTCAGGTGAGAAAGACATTGCCAGTTTATCAACACAGGCGTGAGATAATGCCCTATATCAATACTAATCCTGTTACAGTGCTTATTGGTGAAACGGGTTCTGGTAAATCGACACAAATTCCACAGTTCATTTTAGAGCAGATATATGATAAGAAGAAACATGGATCCATTGCTGTAACTCAACCTCGTCGTGTGGCAGCCATTAATTTGGCTACCCGTGTTGCGCAAGAGCATGGGTGTAGATTGGGTGACCAAGTTGGTTATTCTGTTAGATTCGACAATACTACTACTGCAAGAACTAGACTCAAGTACCTAACCGATGGTATGCTGCTTAGAGAGCTAATGATGAATAATAACCTCAAAGAATACAGTGTCATCATCATCGATGAAGCGCACGAAAGAACTGTGCTGACAGACTTAATATTGGGGTTCTTGAAATCTTTAATACAAGGACCAAGGCCAGATTTGAAAATCGTCGTTATGTCTGCTACACTACAAGCCGAAAAATTCAGTGAGTTTTTCAATAATGCACCAATTTTGTTTGTAGAAGGTAGAAAATTTGATGTAACACAATACTACTTGAAGGCACCAACAGACGATATAGTAGATGCTGTGATTAGATGTTGCATACAAATAAACCAAGGTGAACAACTAGGGGATGTCTTATGTTTTTTACCAGGCCAAGAAGAGATTGATAAAGCGGTGACTATAATGGAGAAAATTGCCAAATACGTTTCAGATGAAACATCGGTACCTCTATTAATCCCTTATCCCTTATATGCTGCATTACCACCTGTGCAACAAGCTTTAGTTTTCGCGCCGGTGAAGGGATTCAAGAGGAAGGTCATTTTCAGTACAAATATTGCGGAAACATCCGTTACCATATCTGGCGTTAAATTTGTCGTTGATTCAGGTCTTCGGAAAGTTAAAGTTTGGAGACATCAGTTGGGGTTGGCCACTTTACTTACTGTGCCCATCTCTCAAGCAAGTGCTATGCAAAGAAGTGGTCGTGCCGGTAGAGAAAGTGAGGGTAAAAGTTTCAGGCTTTATTGTGAACCGGATTATTTGAAGTTGCCCAAGCAGAGTGAACCTGAAATAGCAAGAAGTGACGTCACATCACCTGTGCTAATGCTGAAAAGATATGGTATCAATGACATAGTGAATTGGACCTGGTTTGAAAATCCAGGCAAGGAGGCCATAATCATGGGTCTTCAAGAGCTTTATGAATTAGGTGCCCTCGACACTCGCGGAAACATAACAAAACGAGGTGAACAGATGGCTCTGTTGCCGTTGCAACCGCATTTGAGTAGCGTTTTAATCAAAGCCAGCGAAGTTGGCTGCTTAAGTCAGGTCATTGATATTATTTCCTGCCTCAGTGTGGAAAACTTATTGCTGAATCCATCTCCAGAGGAAAGGGATGAGGTGAATGAGCGCCGTTTGTCCTTATGTAATGCCGGTAAAAAGTACGGTGACCTAATCATGCTAAAGGAGCTTTTTGATATTTATTTCTACGAATTAGGGAAAAGTCAGGATGCAAACTCCGAAAGAAATGATTGGTGTAAAGGGTTATGCATTTCATTACGTGGATTCAAAAATGTAGTCCGTGTCAGAGAGCAGTTAAGAGTTTATTGTAAGCGTCTGTTTTCTTCGATCAATGAGGAAAACGAAGAGGCCAGAAAGATCGGTGAAGATGGTGACGAAATTTCCAGGATTCTGAAATGTTTTTTGACTGGATTTATCAAGAACACCGCCATCGGAATGCCGGATAGATCGTATAGAACTGTTTCCACTGGGGAACCAATAAGTGTTCATCCGTCATCTATGCTATTCCTGAACAAGAGTTGTCCCGGTATAATGTATACGGAGTATGTCTTCACCACCAAAGGGTATGCCAGAAATGTTAGTAGAATTGAACTTTCATGGCTACAAGAAGTTGTGACTAATGGAACTGCCGTAGCAAAGCAGAAAATTTCTAGTTCAAAGTAAACGGTCTCCTGATCCTCAGCATGTTTTGTAGGTAAAAGTATCTTGTATAATTTATAGAACGTTGTGAAATTGTTGTAGCAACTAGAACTTACATTCAGACATTCATTTATCGCAGTGCGCATATATTATATATACATATATTTATGTTGGTCACTTCCTTATATGCACGACTGTTTTTCTTCTTCAAATTATCTCGGGAAGGGCGAAATTACAACTTTGCCGTTGATGTTCAGGAAAGAAAACAGAAGACCAAGAAAAAAAAGAACATAGAAGAACAAATCACATCTCTTTGGAAAAGCATTTCACTCAAATTTGGGCTATTTTGTCTACTTAAAAGGTCAAAAACAAAACAGTGGCAATTTATTTCACAAGATTTGAAGTAGTTGAGAAACGATGAGGTTTCAAGATAATGCTTCCATCCTTTTTTTCTTGGCTTCGTTTTGCCAGTATGTTCATGGTGCAAAACCAGTTATTCGTCCAAAGGAGAAAATGACTACTTCCGAAGAAGTTAAACCTTGGCTCCGTACAATTTATGGATCCCAAAATGAAATAGTCACTCCGACGGTTATTGCTGGCGTTACTTTCTCTGCTAAGCCAGATCCAACTTCGGATGCATTAAAACCTTGGGTATCTTTGAAGAAAGATGGTACTCCACAGACCATTAAACCGGAAATTAAGAAGGGCCGTACCCAAAGAAAAAGTCCTGATTACTCAACGTATTTCAAGACCGCCACTATGCGTACATATTCGTACGAGGAGTTGAAAGCTGCCAATATGGACCCCGATGACGTCCACGAAGAAGAAGATTTTATAGATGAAGATGACACTTATGTTTCTTTGAATCCTATTATCAGATGTACTCCCAACCGGTACTTTAATAAAGGTCCAGCAAGGGATATCCCCAGTGAACCATTCTGTACACCTCGTGAAAATTCCAACTGGAAAGTTGGCAAGACTTATTTCGTTACTTGGTTTACAAGGTTTTTTGAAGACGAGCATTCTGGTGAAGTCGCTGAAAAAGTTCGTGTCCATCTGTCTTATGTTAAAGAAAAATCAAAAGAAATGGGAAATCACAAGAGAGACCTTCCTGCAACATTTTTCACATCTGAATGGATTGACAATGTCGATGGCTTACTGCCAATTGAAATCAAAGAAGAATGGTTGCAGAATAAATACGAGCGTAGGATAGTTGTCTCTGTTCAACCAGTCAGCATACCAGAGGAAGAGTTTAATCCACTACAAAACGGTGTGTTACTGTATATCAGCATGGGTTCCAAGGTATATAAACCTACGAAGGAGCAATTGGCTTTGCAAGATGCAGGTATATCAGACGACAAATGGTACTATGTTGCATTATCTATACCTACTGTCGTAGTAATATTTTTTGTCCTCATGTACTTTTTCTTACACGCAAACGGAAAGAACAGAGATTTCACTGATGTCACAAGAAAGGCCCTGAATAAGAAACGCCGTGTATTAGGTAAATTCTCAGAAATGAAGAAATTCAAAACCATGAGAAATCACAAGTACACTGAACTGCCATCTTATAAAAAAACCGGTAAACAAAATTAATTGGTTTTACCATATACGTTTCCTTTTTTTTTTTTTTTCAGATAACCAACCGAATTGATTTCTTCTTCTTCCGAATTAGTACAAGGCAGCTTTCCTGTAAAGCTTGTTTTTCGTTGTTTAGTTTATCGTAATTCAATTTTGTATAGCCGTTCGAGTATAAATTATTTTCTTTTTTTCTTTGAATATGTAAATAGAAGTTAACATATATTGAACAATATTCATATATGCATATATCTATACAAGGATCTTAGTATCTAATACATATTAACATGCATAACAAAAGCATATTTATTAATATTGAACTATTATAATGATATTGATATAATTAAGATGATTGAAGATTACCCATTAGGACTTGAAAAAAACTTTTTCGTCATTTTGTCAGCGTCTTTTTTTATATCCACTTTTGTCTTGCAGCGACTTCGCATATTTTCTCCAAAGTAATCACTCTCGGATCAGGCTTAAAATGACGTTCAGTCACTGTATCTCCTCTCTCTGCGTTTTTGGCGAGTAAGTGGTCTTCTTCATTCTCACTGTTATCGGCATTGTCCTCGTCTTCGTCGTCATCTCCGCCGACGTCTTCGATGTAATAAAAGAAAGGTTCCAACACCAACATAATTTTCCAGAAGTTGTTCGTGCCACAGTTAGCAAATAAGACATCAACAAGTGCGGGAAGATACTCTAATTCAATATACTCCTCTGCGCAACAGACAAATTCGTCTAGTTCGTAGTCTTGCTCGTCAGCAGATAATGTTGAATACATTTCCGATAGCAAAGTTAACTCTTTACTGATAGTTTTAGGAATATCTTCTCGAGCTTGCCATAGCAGTTTCTGGGCTCTTTCGAGTCTTTCTTGACTAACAGCATCATCCTTGCTGTCTTTTTCGCTTTTTTCACATTTAGTATTATCAGATTCTTGTAAAGAAGGTAAAAAACCGTTTTTTTCGCTTTTAACCATAAGTTCATTGTACTCGTTGTATAATGAAATGATTTTCATCATCGGTTTGTATAGTTGTTGACAGACCTTCATCTCTGAATAAGGTACAATGACCTTTTCCAAATAATGATTGATTAATCCTTCCATGAAATTCGCCCAAATAGAAGAAAAGACATAATCTTCGTCATACGTCGACTCTGTGAAATCTTGATTAATGTTGTGCTGTATGATCTGCTCTGTCAAAGTAGGGAAAATATTTTTATGGGCCTTGGCCATTTCATCTTTTAATGTTGATAATTTTGCGCTATCTTCATCGTTAATGGAATCGTCCAAGCCATTCTCTGATGAAAATAACTCTGAGTTTTTATCGCCATCTGTCTTATCGAGCCAGTATTCTGGACCACCTTTTTCGGATAAGGTTACCAACAGGAGGAAAAGTTTTACTTTAACCCAGGGACTCAGCGAATCCACGTAGTCATCGGTGATTTTACTTACATCAATATTTATTTTCCTGTGGATGCATTTAATAAATTTTTCGATGTAATGTGATTTCTTCAGTCCATATTTTTCATTAAGATATCCAACAGAAGTGATCACGTCGTAATTGGTATTTTCCAAATTCGTATGCTTCAAAAAGTTAAACGTCAATTTCCGTCTATTTCCATAATGCCTCTCTCTTTTCTCTTCGCCTTTCTTCTTTCTTCTAATCTTCTTCTCTCTTGAAGCGCTCATATTAGCACATCTTTTGCAGGCACAATCCTTCAACGATGGCTTGTTGGCTGTTTGCTTAGGCAATAAATCCTTGGCCATCTTTTTGGCCTTCTGTGATCGTATTTGATTTGTAACCCTAATTGTCCTTTTTAAAAAAAGCAAAAGGAACGGGTAGAGCAAACAATCTCGATGATAGCTTTCCTACACTCATAGAACTGAATGAAGAGTTTATGAAATTTGCTTAATTTTTCCAAACGTAAAGTTGGTAGTCGATGTGCCAGCTTTCGGTACGTTTCGAAAAAGCAATTGCTAAAAAAAGTCACCGAAAACGAGGATTCTTCTTTCCGTTTAGAACTAGATGTATATAATGTGTACTAAACCAATTTAGCCCTACATAACTTAGATGATTTCATGGCAATTGGATCGCCTCAACCATATCAAAATCACTCTCGTCTATATACGTGCACAGAACAGTACGATCGTTGAATTGTGTGCCCGGGAATTCTTCCATGGCGTTTTTTGCGGCTTCCAATGTTTTGAACTTAATATAAATATTACCAGCACCTGCGGCCAGGTTTTCAAAATTGAGTCTATAATCTACACCAGGTTGACATATCTTAATCACGTCTATTTCCTTTATAGTATACTTTAAAGTTTCTTTAACCTCTGTGATGAATGCCTCATCCTTCAAATCCAATGGATCCAAACAGTTCAAAAGCATTAAAACCCTTGATTCTGGATGCACAGATTGGGTAACAAGATTTGGCAAGCTTTGAAACGTAATCCATGATGTAACTTGCGACGTCTTACCATCGTTCGGCTTGAACCACTTGTATGGCTTTAATTTATCTAAAATATCTGGAGTGACTACTTCAAACAATAATAGGACGCATTTGGTAAATTCGGCACCTTTGTCAGCATTATTTGCACCGGAAGAATAGTTGTAAAAAAGCGGTTTGGAAGTACTGTTTGCTACATTAAATGACGCAAGTAACTCTTTCATTTTGTCATCGTTACCTTCCTTTACATTTTCCAAATTCTCTAGAGCAATTACCGTACCTCTGCAAAATCCAACCAAATGATCCAGTTGTTGAACGTATTCGTTTGGCCTCCTCCAATCTAACTCTACGTCACCAAGTTTTGCTTTAAAAAATGACCGGCAAGCCAAAACCATAGTACTACATATCTGGGAGCTAAACTCGACAATGACATAGCTGGGGCTTCCTTCACCAATAGAAAAGTCTGTAACTTCAAAATCCTTCAAATTCTTCTCAGTTTCCTTCAAGCCTGCAACATAATTTTCCAGCAAAGCTTTCAAGTCCGCTACAATGCAGGGATTGCTACTATGAGATAAACCCGAAATAATGAGTCTTGAATTTGCCCTAGAGGAAGCCATGTTATAGTAAGCCGGAGAATCAAACGCTGAACCGGGGTAAATGACATTTTGAGCATTATAGTTCATATCGTGTCTATTGGTTTGTACATGTCTTTTTTCATGGTCATCGTTGAACTTACGACTGTCATTTTTCCTTTGGTTCCCAAAACGACCGTAGTTTTCATTTCCGTTCCTGTCTCTTCTATCTAATCTTTCACTTCTTCCTCTTCTTTCATCCCTTTGTCTACCAAAGGAATTGTCGTGCCATTGTGGCCCAGTGCCATGTGTGTTATATCTGTTTTCTCTACTGTATGATCTCCCTGATGCATCTCGTTGACCTTGGCGATGAGGACCAGCCCTTGTTTGGTCATAAGTTGATCGATTCGTGTTCACAATAGGTGAAGACGGTGGTTCGTTATTGCGGGAATATCGAACATCTCTACTTTTTGGCGCCGTCGGAAGCTTACCATCGCTTCTTTGTCTCTTGGAATGTGCCTCTATAAAGCCGTTGTTTGGGTTGGATCTTTTATTCTCAACTCCCACAGAATCCTTGTCAGATCTTCCTATAGACTCCATGATTTTGGATCTCAAATCCTCCAGCCTTTTTTCGTCTGTCATCACGCCGTGCTTATTATTTACTTTTAATGGCTTCTTCCCTTATACTTCTTCTCTACTGTTTTGAGCATGAACATAAATGCTTAATTTTCCTCATCTTGAATTTTTTCCAGAACTTGCAAATTAGGCGCGACAGCAGAATACTACCGAACACGCTGTTATAATTTAACATAGTTCAGAGGACGTCTTTCATTTAACTGTTTCCAATGGTACAGTGAGAGCAGTGTAGATAGTTACGCATATCCTCACCATGCGAGGCATTTTAAAACTATTGCTTTTTGCAACTTTTATCATCACAGGATCTTTAGCAGCCGTTTTAGGTATTGACTATGGCCAACAAAATATCAAAGCTATTGTAGTCTCACCACAGGCTCCAGTGGAGCTTGTGCTTACTCCAGAAGCGAAACGTAAGGAAATATCTGGTCTTTCAATAAAAAGGTTAGCAGGTTATAAGAAGAACGACCCAAATGCAGTTGAAAGAATTTATGGTTCCGCTGTGGGAAGTTTGGCAACGAGGTTTCCCCAAAACACGTTGCTACATTTGAAACCATTACTCGGCAAATCATTGGAAGATGAAAACAGCGTGACTTTCTACTTAAAGGAACATCCTGGTTTAGATATTATACCAACCAATAGAAGCACTATTGCATTTGCAGTTGATGGCGTGGAGTACCCATTGGAAGAGTTAGTGGCAATGAACATTCAAGAGATTGTCAATAGGGCTGATTCGCTGTTAAAGGATAGAGATCCTAGAACAGAGGACTTTGTAGACAAGGTAAGCATTACGGTTCCCGACTTTTTCGATCAGTACCAAAGAAACGCCCTTCTTGACGTCAGCTCCATTGCGACTGGTATTAAAGAGACGTATCTAGTTAGTGAAGGCATGTCTATTGCTGTTAATTTTGTTTTAAAGCAACGCCAATTCCCACCAGGCGAATTACAACACTACATTGTTTATGATATGGGAAGCGGGTCTACTAAAGCTTCGATGTTTTCTATATTGCAACCTGAGGACATCAATGAGCCAATTAGAATAGAGTTTGAAGGGTATGGTTACAATCCACATTTGGGTGGTGCAAAATTCACTATGGATATTGGTAGTTTGATAGAAAATAAGTTTTTGGAAAATCACCCAACCATTAGAACTGATGAGTTGCATGCTAATCCTAAGGCCTTAGCCAAAATCAACCAGGCGGCAGAAAAGGCAAAATTAATATTAAGTGCTAATTCCGAGGCTTCTATCAATATAGAATCTTTGATTAGTGATATTGACTTTCACACTTCTGTCACTAGACAAGAATTCGAAGAATTTATTGAAGACTCGCTATTGGAAATAGTCAACCCCGTAAACGATGCTCTAGCCGAACAATTTGGTGATTACAAGACCACTTTATCCAACGTAAACGGCGTGATTTTGGCAGGCGGTTCTACCCGTATCCCAATTGTGCAAGAACAATTAGTCAAGTTCGTATCTGAAGAGAAGATATTGAGGAATGTTAATGCTGACGAATCAGCTGTAAATGGTGTGGTTATGAGGGGTATTAAATTATCTAATTCATTCAAGACCAAACCATTAAACATCATTGATCGTTCTGTAAGTACTTACTCTTACAAATTATCAGGCGAATCCGACTTACATGATGTTTTTATTAAGGGAAGTGCATATCCGAACAAAACTTTCGTATTGACAAATTCTAGTGATTCCATTCCTGAGAGCTTTACCATTGACTTATTTGAAAATGAGAAGCTATTTGAAACATATATAGTGAATTCTGCGGTAGTAAAGAACTCTTATGCCTCCGAGAAGTGTCCTGCCGGAGTAGCGTATAACCTTACTTTCGGTTTGTCCAGTGACAGATTATTTTCTGTTCAAGAGGTTAGCTCCATTTGCCTGAATGAAAATGACGTAGATGAATCCAAGCAAATTAAAAATAAAAGTACTCGCTTAAACATTGCCTCTAAGGAAGTTAAAATTCAAAGGCTATCTACCCCTGAGCGTTTGCATTTGCACGATCATGTCAAATTACTCGACACACAGGATAACAAAAGATTCCAATTACAAGAAAATCTAAATATCCTCGAGAGCGACCTGTACGATGCTAGAAACTTGTTAATGGATGACGAAATTGTACAAAATGGACCGAAATCTCAAGTAGAAAAATTGTCAGAAATGGTCAGAGTATATCTAGATTGGCTTGAGGATGCATCTTTCGACACTGATCCTCAAGACATAATTAGCAGGATTAGAGAGGTTGGGGTATTAAAGAAGAAAATAGAGTTATACGTGAAATATTCGAAGGAACCCTTGAACTCCGAACAGTTTAAAGGAATGCTTGAAGAAGGTAATGAACTATTACAGGCTGTGGAAAAGCACAAAAACACTGTCGAAGGATTTTTGAGTGAATTTGAAACTGCATACATAGATACAATAGAAAATGTTCGAGAAGAGTTTAAAAAGACTAAATACCCAGCATATATTTCCAAAGCACTGTCTACTTGGGAAGAAACCTTAACCTCTTTTGAAAATTCCATTACCGAGATTGAAGCACTTTTGACCAAAAACTTATTCGGTGAAGATTTACGAGAGCGATTGTTTGAAATGAAATTAAGATTCGATACGTACCGTGCTAACTTAGAGGAAAAACTACGTCTTATCAAAAGCGGTGATGAAAGTCGTTTGAATGAAATAAAGAAGTTACATTTACGCAAGTTCCGTTCTCAAAAGAGAAAGGAGGAAAAATTGAAAAGAAAACTTGAACAGGAAAAAAGCGAAAGGAATAACCAAACAGAACCAGTAGTAAACAATCCAGCTGATAATGACGATACTCCTGTTGACGATAAGACAACTGAATCAAACCCAGCATTTAAGGAAGACATCCTGCATGATGAATTATAGGAGGTTTGTTATAGGCTACATAATTGATATATTTTCTGAAGGCTGATTCATTGTCTAGATGCGTATTTGATGACTCGTGGTCTCTCCTACCAAATAGCGATATACTATATGTGCTGTTTGTAGTAGAGATGAGAGGTTATACTGTTTAAATGTGGATTGTTGTTATCGCCATACTATTACCCGCATATCTATTGTTTTGCTGGTGGGGCATATTCGAGAGATGACTTAAGTAAGAAATAGATAAGTAGACATTATCGTGCGAAGATTGCGTATTAATCAGGTTGAGCTAGCAGAATCATCAAAAAGACTTGTTAAATTCAAAATATACATTAAGATCAAGTAAAAAAAGGGTTTGAGACCACTCCGAAAACTGAGAAGGTAGTAAACGTGAATTATATTATATAATCCTCGAGAGATAAGACATAGTCTTCCCCAGCAGAGGAAAATTATCGTTGGTGCAATGCTGGAAGCTGATACGCCGGCTCTAGAACAAGAGCGAGTGGAAATTCCACATAAAAAAGAATGCTATTTATCATCGTTAGCTAGCTTCATTTTTCCAGACTTTAGAGCACTATTTAATATAGGGTTTAATTCATATCCAAACCTGAATTATAAAGAGGTGGATATTAATGGATTTGAAATTTACATTGTTGAACAATGGGCAGCACAGAGAAAGATATCAACTCTGATCACATCATATACAGGCAATTTACAGGACACCATTTCTGCAGTTGAGGTTGTTCTTCCACAAGATCCTGAAGAATGGCCAAGTGGTCTTAAGAAATACTATGACGAATTGCTGAAATTTTCCAGTCCCAAAAAAACTACTAAAGGGACACTGTTCATAACAAATCTCTCTTCTTTCAAATCTACACTCAATTTATTGCACGTAGAATGTGGTAATCTCAAAATAATTTGGAAAAATTTTAAAACGAACTACGATTTGAAAACGTTGCATTGTGGTGGGCGTTCGGCCCAGTTGTTAAAAAGGACGCCTAGTGCTTCAATAGCAAAGTTTGCGCAACTGTACAAATTTCCGAATTCGGCATTTGCTCATGAAATTACTTCCGATTTCCAACAGGCTCTTTTCCAAAACGACAATCGTGACTATGATGATCTAGATGACATAGAGAATATTACTGTTAACTACTGTCCGGTCGTGGAAATGACTACTTTGGTACAGATATCTCTTAGCTACTTCGCATTGTTCGAATATAGGAAGGAGAGGGATGGCTTGTTATGTAATGGAACCAAGCAGTCCCTCGAAAAATGGTGGGAAATATATGGGAAGCGGTATCTAGGTATAGATAAACCAAAGAATGAAACAATTCTTGGTCCAACTACAGTAGCCTCGCTGCTCAGTCTCATATTAACTTGCTACTTCAAATTAATGGTAGAAGATTGTATGTCGGCAAAAGACCCATTCGATGAAGAGGAGTTTTATTCTGGTCTTTATGCCTTTCAAAAGAAATATGGACTTTCTAAAAATCATAGACAAACGTTCCTAGACGAACAAACAATTGATAAATTGTTTGAAGTCTCTTCCAAGACCTCCAATAAAGATATTTTTAAATTCAAAAAAGTTGTGAAATCAACAGTGCAAGATATGACTGGGAAAGGTAATTTCATGCATTTGTCTAATGAGATTTTAACAACTGACTTAGATACCTTGGTAAAGAATATACACGGTGGATCTCTTGGGATGCTCTGGAAAGGAAAAGGGAAAAGCGCATCTAGAAAGGAAACATGTATGGCTTGGGAAAGAAAGACTTTTTTGAGTTTCAAGTTTAAACGTGGTGATCCAGCATTACAATTAGACAATAATGAGTTATTTTATGGAAAATCAGTGACAAATGAACCTTTAACAACAGCTGATGAAAAGGGAGACGATACAAAACCGACCAAAAGAAATGGTATATATGATGTAGCCAATGCTTCGGCATCATCCCTATCTATTTCATCCATGTTCTGTAACTATGATGAAAACCGTTATGCAAGTACTCATAATCTTAATAGAACTTATAGAAGAGAATATTTCAGGCGTAATTCAATTCCGTTTTGTAATGATGGTATGCATGATACAAAAAAATGTTCCGCTGATTTCATTGAGGCAGAAGGACTGTATCGTTGTAATTCATATTCTGAAGTGCAAAATGCAATAGAAACTTGGAAACTGCCGTTTGATTCTTCGGTGATCAAACTGGCACGAGATTTACTGAAGATACAAAGTTTGTTATCTGTTCAGCGTCAACTCGATGAATTACATGATGGATATTTGGGGAAGGACTCAGAACGATCTTATGAAGGTAACTTGAGGTTCAAACAAAGCCTTAATAAGTTACAAGAAATGTGCGAGAAGTGTAAGAAAAATTCAAATGAATTTAATTGGGAATATAGTAACACGCAAAACAAGCAGCAAATTGTAGAGAAGGAGAAAAAAGATATGAAATCGCTTTCTTCGAAACTAAAATATAATGTTCGTATTCTGGATAGACGTGTGAGAGACGTTGAAACCAGTGTTGATCATTTCGATCGCAAGTTGGAAGATGTTAGGAAAAAACTTTTGGAACAAAACAAAAGTAAAAAAATTTCGATTGCCTTAGAAAGTCCTTATGATAAGCTTGAATTTGATAGTTTCATGGACTCTATGGTGCAGTCTGAACGGACCAAGTATGAAGGGCTCTGTTTCAAAATTCTGGATAAAAAAAGTCTTGGAAAGCTAAAAAAGGAACTTTGGAAATGGAGTACTTGGACGTTCGATACCTTCCTGTTTAAAAATAAATCCAACAAGGAAAAGGACATATTATAGATAGTTTTCTCATTTTTAGGACAATTTTTATTGACACATTTAATCGACATCTGTAAAGTACGCAGCGGTTTTATAGATATTTAGATTCTTATAGAATATACATAAGATAAGTAACGCTTCATTATTTGTTAAAATATGTCTCGGACACACATCTTTTCATATATGATACGAATCTGAAACAAAGATAACAGTAATAATATACTCGTTGGAATAGAAATTTCGAACATAAAATATTAACTATGTTGAATCTGAAACAAACATAATAGTGATAATATGTTATTATTATTTATTCCCTTTTTCACAATGATATTGTTGGAACAAGATTCAACTATCGTCCATCTATTACTATTATAGACGGTGTTAAAAGATGACATAAATTACAAGACCAGTAAATAAGATTCAAACTGTCATCGAAATTAATGGAAGCTGAGGCGCATTGATTGATATTGTAATAGGGTCAATGAATGATAACATATAAAAAGAGGATAATCTCTAGTTTAATCTATATACGTAATATTATAACATTAAGAAACAATGGAATCCCAAAGATCATCATACAACTTTAATACTCATTACTATTATTCTTGTTTCAGATTTTTATCCTATATGAATTAATATGTATCCGAAGACAACTATACACAATTAATCGACTTAATAGCAAATTACCTTCCGAGGTCATCAGAATAAATTCATTGTTTTGCTATTACTAGATTCTTCGCTCTTCAAATCCATAAGATGAAGCGGTGGCTCAATGGTAGAGCTTTCGACTCCAATTAAATCTTGGAATTCCAAGGAATACGATTGCAATCGAAGGGTTGCAGGTTCAATTCCTGTCCGTCTCATTCTTTTTTGCCTTCCTCCTTTTTTTTCAAAAAAGGGGTACAAATTTCACGACTACAAAGCTATACGTCACGTTGGAGTCTTTGCCACGTGAAACCGTTCAAGGTTTGTTCAATGTGGCTGCAGCCATGTCCTTCGATGGTCAGAGCGTTATATAGATCTCTTTTTAAAAAAAATAACCTAAAGCATAATATTATTGGCGAAGTTCGAAAAAGGAAGAAATATATCTTTCCCTGCTCTCGTTGAGATAGCACATATGAAGCCGACAGGCTTTGAGACGAAGGAAGCGATGTATACTTCATATGTCATAGCAAGTTATGATCATGTCACATATCACGAACAGTGCGATATACACAAATATCGATGATTCCATATTGTGAAGGTGGGGTTTCGATGATCTTGAAATCGATTTAGACATTGTTGACAGAAACAAAATTTTGGAAGTCTATTTTCAAGCATTCAGGAAGAACAGCAATCATGGGTTCATCTAGCGGGTTCCATCATGCAGATCACACCAACTATGCGTCAATCTTAAGTAGGGAAGAAACCCTTGAACAACTCTTATTATCGTACGAGGCTCTATCTGACGATCAAACCAATTGGGTTTGTAATTTGTCCAATGCTTCGTCTTTAATTTGGCATGCGTACAAGTCGTTAGGCGTCAATGTGAATTGGGCCGGGTTTTACGTTACTCATGATAGTGAAGAGGATACATTGTTATTGGGCCCGTTTCAAGGGAAGGTTGCCTGTCAAAAGATTCAATTTGGTAAAGGTGTTTGCGGAACTGCAGCCTCTACAAAAGAAACACAGGTTGTCCAAGATGTTAACGACTATCCTGGTCATATTGCATGCGACGGAGAAACTAAGAGTGAGATCGTTGTCCCGATCATATCCAATGATGGTAATACATTAGCTGTTATAGATATAGATTGTTTAGATTACAAGGGGTTTGATGAAGTAGACAAAGGATTTTTGGAAAGGCTCGGTAAGCTAATAAATAAATCATGCATTTTTAAATAGGACTTTTCCCAACACGTATTTCTACTTTATCTAATCAGGCGATGCCTTATATATCTCTTTCATCGCATTTCTCGCCAAACCGAGTTTTTTCCGTTGCGGTTGACAAGTGCAATTGGAAGGTTGGGGGCGTGGAAGGTAGACATTTTGGATGATTGCTAGCGCTAAAAAAGATCGATTGTGAAGGTGTTTGGTTTTGCTAACCAACAACATCAGTCAATCGTATTTACATGAATTCCTCTGGGCCCAAGTTGGCGTGTTTTCCTTTGTATTGAAGATGTCATAACTGTATTTAGGCTTGGTATCCAAACATCTTCGAGATCTTATGAGACTAAAAATGTCAGACAGTGTTAAGTAAATGAGTTTTAGAACCCGCGCAAGGGTGCCAGATGACAAAAGTTTTTGGAAATCATACCAAAACAGCTCAGTCTTGCAATGGTTGATAAATGCTTGCTCTGGCGGCTGAAGGATACGCTCTATGTAAAAGAGATTTGATTACTATCTGGCATTTGACTCATAAGATTATGGTACAACAAGTTGCGAACAACTGATCATTAAAAAAAAACTGGTTTCCTTTCATCATAGAGAAAACATAAACGATCAGTAGCATGCCCACATGATCTGAACTGGCGGAAGATGATCCTGATTCACCTTGCTTAATAGTTCGGCTTTGCGCGGCACGACAGCGCGGCTTATCAAAACGATGATGAGCAACAAAAAAACTAATGATTTCGCCCAGGATCGAACTGGGGACGTTCTGCGTGTTAAGCAGATGCCATAACCGACTAGACCACGAAACCACTAAATTGTTGAAATTTCCAGCGGGGTGCCCCGACTGTAAACGAGGTACAAATCTACCAATGCGCAAAATTGGAACGTGCTTGAAATGGATCAATATAAACCTGACAAGAGATTAGTACCACCTTAGCAGTTCTATTCCAGAACGTGGACCTTGCTTAAATGAAGCACTCGAAATATATAAATACACGAACAAATAGTTTAGATCCGAGATCAGCGCTTTCACCCTTTAGTTATATTCTCATCTTATATAGAATGTGTGAAATAAGTAACATTCAGTGAATCAAGTTGATTAACAATAAGTTACTTCCCTGAGATCTTCAGGATTGCTAAAACATCCCGGTATTATCCACCCGTAATACAACAGAAAGGGTGCATCTGAAAAACGAGAAGAGCTAATTTGTCTTTCTATATCATGTATCTCGTCTATTTCTGGTAATACTGCTGATAATTAGTAGTTTGATATGTAGTAGCAATTAAGAATAAATAATTCTTTTCTAGTGCATGTCAGAGAAGAATAATAAACACTCACTGATTTTGACGAGAATAGTTCAGGACCGAATCAAAAGGTATCAGTATATTATCAATATTTATCTTTGTTTCAGGTTTTGTAACATATTCGAACAAATGCATATTTGAAATCACGTACTCTGACAGTTACAGAATTTGCTTAAAAGTGTTCCTTAAGAAGGTAAAGTCATTCATTCTAAACCCACGAGACACATTGGTCTGTCCACAGTGCTGTTATTGTCGCTCGGCAGTAACTGATAAAGGTCATGGCTACTGCTTATCGAATCTTGATACGAACAGAAATTCCAGTAGGTGTTTTTTGTGCAGAAACGCTTCAAATATCAGTGGTTTGCGCGGCTAATTTCACATGACTACGGAAAATAAATAAAAAAGAAAGTCTATGGAAGTCTCATCTAATATTGTTATCGCATTACAAGACAGTATGGACACGACTTGAAGTAGGAGCTTTTCCCCTAAAAGCCATGCACAATAACCCCATAATTTCCTGAATGAGAGAACTAGGCGTGTATGCCATCGAGAAAGATCATGGGATTTTACTTGCCGTGGGCCGCAGTTGTGGCGTTTTTGTCACATTTTGCCCGTCCAGCAAGCACAGAAAAAGAAAAGAGCAGGGAAAAAATGAAAAAGTGTGGCATTTCGATGTTCATTGCCATTCATGCGGCCATTTCTCAAAACAATGCTAATTTCTGCCTCTATTGTGAGGGCCCTAGAGGAGTCTGATTCGAGGAGCCTGATTCGAGTATAAGTAATACAAGAAATGGTTATATATAAAATGGGGCCTGAGACAGCATGCATTTTCAAATGGCCGCAGAAATTAAAGCGGAAGATTCAATAGTCATAGATTCCACTGTCTAGAACTACAATATTTATTAACCATGATGAAGGCAAATAATTCTGTTAGCTACTTTTATGAAGCCTCTACCCCAAAGAGACCCAGCGGGTTACTTACACAATCAACTAAGCCAACAAGTTTTCAAAAAGCTTTTAATCAAACAGAAGAGGAAATTGAAGATGAGGACCTGATGGTGGACCTAAACACAGGATCGTTGACTCCTGTTAATCTAAAGCACTGGACTCAAATGAGCAGCATGACCGAGAAATTCGGGAAGCTATGAAATCGACGGTGATTTTTTGTTGGCTATTTATTTTCTCGTCTCATTAATACAGCTGGAGTATGACCGTTCAGCAAGGCTGTTCCACGCTATCCATATTCACTATTGCTTGGTGAAATTTTGTTTTAAATATTTGCGATATTCGTTTTTCAGGAAGGTGTTTTATAGATTTTTTGATTGTTGTTTTTGTTTTCATTTTTGGTGTGTATACCCGTGTTTTAATATTACTCTTGCATAATACGGATTTTAGTCTATTAAGTTATAATTATATGATTTTACTTTCTACTTAATTTTTTTCAGCTTTTTTTCACTGTTTTATGGTGAGTTGCTTTTGCAAGTGTGTTAAGTAGGCCTCAAAGGTCATCACAGCCTACACTTTGTGTCTATACATCGCAGATGTGAGCCACGTAACTAGGACGGATTTCTTGTAATTCTGAAATAGGAATTGCATGATGAAAGGACCGTGCTTTGGTAAAATTCTCGAAAAAAAGAAGTACACATAATAGTAGCCAGCTTATATTTGGTTAATTGATATGCAACAGCCTAGCTGATTGGGGTTATAATGCTGAATAAAGAGTTACCCATCCTGGAATTCTTGTAAAGCTTTGACATTTGCGTAGCCGAAGAAAAAAAGCATGAAAAAAAAAGTGCATCAATGTTGAGGTCATCTGCAAGTGCCCACGGCTTTTAAAATCAAAAAGGGAGTGAGAAACAGTCCATTGTCGAGCAAATTTTTGGCAATATACAACAGTTCCACCCTACCTCAAAAATTTCTAGTAAGCTGCGCCCTTATCAAAGCTATTATGTTTGGTAATAATAGACCAATGTTTGGAGGTAGCAATCTTTCCTTTGGATCAAATACTTCATCCTTCGGAGCACAGCAACCGCAACAACCGAGCTCCGTTTTTGGGGCTAGTAACAGCAACAATAATAATAGTAATAACAATGTCCCTAGCAACAATGCTCAGACAGGGTTTGGTGGGTTCAGTTCTACCGCTGGAAGTAATAATAGCAGTTTGTTTGGAAATAACAACAGTACACAAAGCAATGGAGGTTTTGGCCAATCAATGGGCACCGCTCAAAATTCACCATTCGGCTCCTTGAACTCTTCAAATACTGGAAACGCTAACGCTTTTGGAGGATCCAATTCAATGAGCTCTTTCGGTGGGAATAATAATGCATATAATAATAATAATAATAATAATAACAACAACAACAACAACAACAACAACAACAACAATGTCAATTCCAATAGTAACAATAGTACCAATTCGCCGTTTGGCTTGAACAAACCGAATACCGGCGGATCTTTATTCGGTTCGCAGAACAATAACAACGCAAGCAATTCAAGTTTATTTGGTGGGCAAAACACTAGTACTACTGGTACATTTGGAAACACCGGGACTAGTTTTGGATCTGGTTTGAACAACAGCTCGAGCATGTTCGGCGCAGGGAACAACCAGCAGAGCAATACTACTGGTGGTATGTTTGGCAGCCAACAGCCCTCAGCATTTGGAACGAACAATCAACAAGGTGGTATGTTTGGACAACAACCCCAAAACACCAACAATGCGTTTGGTAACCAAAACCAAATAGGAGGAAGCTCATTCGGATCGAAACCTGTTGGTTCAGGATCACTATTTGGTCAGAGTAATAACACCCTTGGAAGCACAAACAATACTAGCAATGGATTGTTTGGCCAAACCAATGCCAATAATCAAACCAACACTAATGGTGGACTTTTTGGACAAAATTCTATGACTAATAATACACAAGGAATGTTTGGGCAAAACAATAATCAAATGCAAATGAATAGCAATAATACCAACAATAACACCAATAGTTTATTTGGAAAAGCAAACACTACTACTAGTTTTGGTCAGCAACCAAGCAACAACGCAGGCTCTTTATTCGGGAACAAACCATCCGGCGGACTATTTGGTCAACAAAAGACTACTACTAATGCTTTCCCAAATTCTACACCAGCAGGTCAATTTGGGCAAAATAACCAACAACAAGGATCCGGTCTGTTTGGTCAAGGTTCCCAGACAAACGGTAGTGGTGGACTGTTTGGACAGAACAACCAACAGCAACAGCAGCAACAGCCACCAAACGCTTTTGGTCAAAATGGTGCAGGTCCAGGTCTTTTTGGACAGAACAACCAGCAGCAACAGCAACCAGCGGGCTTGTTTGGGGCCAAGCCAGCAGGTACAACTGGGTCTCTCTTTGGAGGAAACTCTTCAAACCAACCAGGCTCACTCTTTGGCGCTACCAACGCATCCGCCTCAAATACGCAAACACAACAAGGAAATGGTTTATTCGGTGGGGCAAAGCCAGCCGCAAACATGTCATTTGGAACCAATCCTAGTGCCAATCAACCGGGAGGCGGGAACAGCTTGTTCGGAGCTAAGCCTGCTTCCACCACCGGCTCATTATTCGGAAATAATACAGCCTCTACGGCAGCACCTTCCACAGGCGGCCCATTCGGAAATAGCACTAATAATCCAATCAATACTGCAAACACAAGCCTTTTCGGTGCAAAGACTGAATCTCAAACAAAGCCAGGATTGGGAGGAGCGTTATTTGGTAATTTGAACTCTAATCCTTTGTCAGTTGACCAAAATAAACCAGCTTTTGGAAATACAAATCCAACCACTGGGCTTTTCCCAGCTACTAACGCAACCCCTTCAACTACTGCTCCAGCTGGTGGGCTTTTTGGGGCAAATAATAGCACTTTTAATAAGAATGCACAAAACGGGCCTCCCGCCAACGGCTTCTCTCAGAATTCAATTATGGGTAGCGCAGGACACTCTTCCTTACAGGAATCAGCTAATGATGAACAGCTTTTTTCGAAGGTCTTAATTCCCAACTCAATTACGAATCCGGTCAAGGCAACTGCCTCAAAACTGAATGCTGATATGAAAAGAAGTAACAGTCTCACGAGTGCTTATAGATTGGCTCCAAAGCCTCTATTTGCTGCATCTTCTGGTAATAGCACCATGTTCCAAAAATGGGGGAAGATAACAGAAAGAGGCAGTGGAGAAAACAGAACTGGCAATACTTTTACGGAGCCTGAGTCTAATCATTCGTCTTCGAGTGATTTGTTATTTTATCCCGACAAGAGGTATTTGAAGCATTTGGTAATTAAAAACAACAAAAGCACAAGCGTCGTAAATTCCAATGATGGTGAAACAAACAAAGTAAAACTGGTGACTTTTACAACAGAAACAGCTCCTGAAAACAAGCAAAACGCTTCAAGTCCTACGCCTCTAAACCCAGCAGACAAAATTGATTCTTCTCATACCATCCAAATGGAAATCGTTAACAAGAGTAGTTCTGATGTTCAATCGAAAGTACCAAATGGTCCTGTCTCCATTCCAACTTCTGAAAGTGAAAAAATTTATATCAAAGTGCCAGGCCTACTAAGCAATGACGTCACCTTTTTTCAAAATAATTACTATATTTCACCATCAATGGAAACACTTGGTAATAAATCATTGATCGAACTTCGTAAGATAAACAATTTAATCATTGGCCATAGGGATCATGGTAAAGTCGAATTCTTGGAACCAGTTGATTTGTCTAATACACCTTTAGATACTTTGTGTGATGATATAGTTGTTTTCGGACAAAAATCATGCTCAATATATGAAAACTGTTCCATGAAACCGAAAAAAGGTGAAGGTATCAATGTACGTTGCAGAGTTACTTTGTATTCCTGCTTCCCTATTGACAAGGAGACAAGGAAACCTATAAAAAACCTACAACATCCTCTTTTGAAAAGAAGCATTGCTAAACTAAGAGAAAATCCTGTGTACAAGTTTGAAAGCTATGATCCCGTAACAGGTACTTATAGTTATACTGTGGACTCACCAATTTTGCCTTAGGTAGAAATTCTTGCGCCATCTAAATAGTCTAGATATTCAGCTTATAGAATTTCGTTGTATTTGTATATATAAATAATTCTCGGAAAATGAAAAGTAATTATTTTATTAGGATATTTTGACACAGTTACTACTGTTTATATAACGTGACCAATGAAGGGCGTTTGTCATATTTAAGATTGTTGAAAACTTTCTTGAAATAGAAATCAGTGGGATAGTTAGGTTGGAACAAGGATCCCTTGTGATCCAGGAAGTATGAAGACAATCTTGAGGTTAACAAAAAAATGCCATCTCCTAGAATCGAACCAGGGTTTCAACAGCCACAATGTTGTGTACTAACCACTATACTAAGATGGCAAACAATTATGGAATAATTTTATTAACATAGTAAGCTATTCACAGAATAAGTAATAGTTATTATACCAGAATCTTGTCTGTCATTAGTATATCCAAAGACTTAACAAAATACTACTACTATGACTGTTAAAAAATGACACAGACCCATGAAAAAGGGGAACTGTATTGCTTCCATTGTGATAAGTGGTATGCGACCTGTTGTACTCCGTGTACGAGCCATAAGCTAATGATGTGACGGAAGTCCTGGCCGATATAGAGTGTGGAATAGTCCTAGACGTGTGTTACAGCGCTAAAAAGAAAAAGAAAAAGCCAATGACGAGCGAAAAGGTAAACATGACATTTTATGAAGGCATAGGACCTTTCTCTTGTAATGTTCAACCAAATTCATTTAATTTCATTGACCTTATGGGTGAGAAGCCCATCAAATTAAAAGGCGCGTAATTCGCTTCGTTTCGTGTTTTCGAAAACGAAGACCCGTTTTCTCCTGGATCTCTTCGGGGAGCCATTTATATAAAAGTTGGAAACTGTATGATTTTATTAGCCTCATATCACTTTTTTTAGTTTTTAAAGGCCGATTTCTAACTATTTGATCAATTGATTAAATTACTTACAAAAGCCGTTCCATACATCACACAGTACTAAAAAATGACAAGCCAAACTGAAAGAACTTTTATTGCAGTTAAACCAGATGGTGTTCAAAGAGGTTTAGTCTCTCAAATTTTATCTCGTTTTGAAAAAAGAGGTTATAAGTTAGTCGCTATTAAATTAGTCCAAGCTGACGACAAATTGCTGGAGCAACATTACGCTGAACACGTTGGTAAACCATTTTTCCCCAAGATGGCCGCTTTCATGAAATCTGGTCCAATCTTGGCAACTGTATGGGAGGGTAAAGATGTGGTCAAGCAAGGCAGGTCCATTCTTGGTGCTACCAACCCATTGGCCAGTGCTCCAGGCACCATTAGAGGTGACTTCGGTGTTGATCTAGGCAGAAATGTTTGCCATGGTAGTGATTCAGTTGAAAGCGCTGAACGTGAAATTAACTTATGGTTCAAGCAGGAAGATTTGGTTAGCTGGGAATCCAACCAAGCAAAATGGCTTTATGAATAAATGAATTAAACGAAGAAAAGGAGTCTCTTTTTTTGCAGTTTGTCCCGTTCTCCAGACCTGATTTAACCGTATATAAAGAAACGCAAAAGCGCTATATGATTGCTTAGATCGGTTTAGAAAGAACTGACACCTCTATATAAAAAATTTATACTTATACTGATAATCAGCGCCCGGTTCTTCAACCTCCAGCGTAGGACAAGCGGATCCCTCCCTTCCTTGTACTTCCGCTTGTATTGAACTATCTTCACCCCGCACCTTAAAGCCTAGCGCCCAAATTAGCGATGATGATGATAGCGGAGCGGACAGCTTCCCACTCAAGCAGCAATTTCTAAAGTATCCCTATTGGTGTCTTTTCTTTATTAATGTTGGAGTGAGGTTATGAAAGAGTATATATAGGCAACTTGAGTGTATTCTTTCCACTGTATGATCATCATTTAAGGGTGCCCAACCCTTAAAAGTAGGAACCGCTGCTGTACCTTCAAGTCTAACTGCTTTGCTCCAACAGAACTCCGCTAAAAAGCATAATGCATCCTGATATATCTAACAGGGGAGTATATAAGAACTGGTAGTTCTGTTTTTTTTCACTCATGATCATTCGGAATAGCATTCATTCAAACAATTACTAAGATCAAAAGCTCAAAAAAGTCTGGTAAACAAAAAGTATGAATTCTAATATTTTGAGATTGTTACAAAGGACAGGTAGAAGGTTTGCTTCATCAAGGGATTTTGAACCTGTCATAGGATCTAATCCAAAAAAACAGAGGACGCGACTGGTGGCCGGCTCAGTGGGTGTTATAGTTCCACTTACTCTATATTTATTATATAAAAATGATAGCAAACATAGCGAAATCAAGAAAATATACCAAAACGAGAAGAAAATGTAGTGATTGCTAGGACATCGCATTATTATACACACAATAGATGAAAGGATGCTGAACTGTCTTGATCGGGTTTTCTTCTAGTTTTTCATGGATTTCTTTTAAATATTTAAATTCAGTTACTTTAAAATAAACATAAATACATACAATGCATAACTTCATTCATGGGTACTTGTCACCCTCTTTTTTATATACAGAAGAACAGCTGAATAAGTCAAATGAAGATAATAGAAAGTAGTATTTTTTCAGTGATATTGTGTTATGACCAAACCAAAGTCCGGACACTATGGATGTTACGTGCGTATAAATATATATATATATATCTCATCTAGATTTAATTTCCCTTCTTAGCAGCATCAGCGGCGGCCAGATTGCCAGGTTGGTTTTTTTCGTCGAAATATTTCTCCAAATTCTTAACTTGCTTTTGCAAGCCTTCCAAAGAAATTTGCTTTTTCTTTAGTTGCTCTTGCAATTTAGTAGATTCAGCCTTTTTATTTGGAAATTTTTCAGTTTTGGGAGAAGTGTTGGTCAACTTTTGCTTTTCTTGCTCGTTGATCAACCCCTGATATTTCACCAATCTCTTGACAATAGACATGACGGTTGGGATGCAAATAGAGAAATACAATATAAACCCGGAAATGTACATGTTTCTTTGGTTGTAAGCTCTTGATGCTAAGGCCTGTATTGGGGTGACAGCAGATGAACCCATTGCACCGCTGTTGTCATTATGGTATAATGAAACGCGGATTTGTGATCTCTTCCACGAATCGATAAACAACAGCCCAACGAGACCGCCCATTATGACGATCACGGTTTTTATCTGCTGCTTAGCCGTTAATTGGTTATAGCTGCTAAAAATACCTCTACGGATCCGGAATGGCAGAGGCAAAACGAAAATGAAGAGCATCGCCATCTCAACGGTGAGCATTAGGAATAAAGCTGTAAAATATAAACTCATTGTAATTGTTAAAGCCTCTTGGTCTGCTAGGTTTACCGCTATGTAAGAGGACGAAAGAAGACAGTTTTGAAATAGTCTCCGACACCAGAAGACTGCACTACAAAGTCCCACTTGGTTATATTTCTAATTTTGCTCTGCGCCAGAGGGTTTAGTAGCGCCCCCCTTTACTTCAACGTACACGGTGATAATCTCCTGTTGCGGGTTACGCGCTCCCTTTGTGGGTATATGCCATGACAATCAGTAGGATAACAGAGTCGTGCGTATGGGAAATCGTGTGCACTATTCCAGCTAGCCTCATAGTTTAAAAGTATCGCTGCTGCTGATTGCGCTTGTGTTGTAGTCTGATCTCCCTCTCTTTCTTCTTCCCTATCTTGTGTTTCTGGCACAATCAGCATTTTGCTGCTTTAACGGGCGGCGATCTCCGGAGAAATTTTTGGTATAACGTCAAACTTACAAAGAGCAAATTTATAGAGTTATTATTTTCTGATTTGTTGTAGTACACATGGATAGTTGCTGATTTTGGATGACTCTTTGAATTTTAGTTTTGTATTATTGTATACTTGTATAATCATTCATCGTTTTCCATATTGCTAGTCTTTATTTTCTCGTTTGATGACAAAGTTAAACGTATCGTTACACTGAGTTATATCACATCCAACCCCTTACTTCAAGAGTAGATTGAGAATAAAAGTGAGAAGTGCATACAAGGAAATAGGCTAGAAATGAGCACCGACAACTCTCAAAAGAACGAGACTGTTCCACTGCTTTCTCCTTACTCCAGTAGCCCTCAGCTAAGGAAAAAGAAGCGTAATCAAAAAGGAAAGAAGAATAAGTTTGTTGGCCACTTGAAATCAGACTCGCGTAGACCTACCCAACTTCTTCATGATAGTGTGCAACATGATCATGGTCAGGTTACAGATTTTGACCAGATTGATTCCTGGGGCATGCTGCATGAATCGGACTCTACGAATAACGATGTAGGAAGAAGTGGAGATCCCTCACTCAAGGGTGCGTATATTGATCACAGACCGTCGATGAGCCAACCCAGGGACGGATCGCAAAGTGCCTCAAGCACTGCCCGGCCGCAACCGATTATGAAGTTCTCAACGCCCAGCTATAAGAAGCCTACGGGGGTTTGGCCCTCTGATCCTAACAGATCTTTGGTATCTGATTTATCTCCTTCGGAATTGGAATCATGGCTGAAAAGAAGAAAATCCGTTCATAAAGGTGCTGAAGAAATCTTGCCTGCAGATAGAAGACAGTCGAATGCAAATAATGATGTTGTGATCGATGTAGATGCGTTAATGAACCACGTTCATAACAATACAAGCAACGGTGCTACCGATAACACCAAGAAGAGAAAGAAGAAGAAAGGTTCTGACGATAACAGTAACAAAAACTCAAAATCCTCGTCCAGTGACTCGAACGGCGAAGAAGACGAGTACAATTCGAGACCATCCTCCAGTCTTTCCTCAAACAATTCCTCATTGGATGATGTTTGTTTAGTTCTTGATGATGAAAGTAGCGAAATGTCAAAGCTCTGGCCAGATTGTACTGTCTTAGAAGAGTTTTCCAAAGAAGAAACTGAAAGACTTAGAAGTCAGGCTATTCAAGACGCAGAAGCATTTCATTTTCAATATGATGAAGACGATGACGATGGTACGTCGAATGAAGATGGGATTCTTTTTTCAAAGCCCATCGTGACCAACATTGATGTCCCTGAATTAGGCAACAGAAGAGTTAATGAAACAGAAAATTTGAAAAATGGCCGCTTAAGACCAAAAAGAATTACGCCATGGCATTTGATTCAACGTCCAACGGCCCTGGGGTCTAACTCGACCAAGGATTCAAAATCGAGAATTCAAAACGGAATACAGGACAATTTACTGGTTGGGAGAAATATTCAATATCCTCCACACATTATTTCCAACAATCCAGAACACTTTAGATTCACGTATTTTAGAGTTGACTTGGATTCCACCGTTCATTCTCCAACAATATCTGGGCTTTTGCAACCCGGTCAAAAATTTCAAGATTTATTTGTCTCTTCTGTGTATTCCCAAGAAAGCAACGCCGGTCATGTTAAGACTCATCCGAATTCTCCAACACCTGGTATGAAAGGGGAAAGTTCATCTCAACTTCAAGGACTGATTACTAAAAATCCCTCTACATTATCAGCTATGTCTGTAGCAAATATGGAAGATATTCCTCCATTTTGGTTAGACGTCAGTAATCCCACTGAAGAGGAAATGAAAATATTAAGTAAAGCCTTTGGAATTCACCCCTTGACCACAGAAGATATCTTCCTGGGAGAAGTTCGTGAAAAGGTGGAACTATTTAGAGATTATTATTTGATTTGTTTCAGAAGTTTTGATATTGTAGCAGAAAAGCATGTTCGTCGCAGAAAAAAGGAAAAGCAAGAATCTGCTACGCTGGACCACGAAAGTATTGCACGTCGTAAATCACTAGCTTATGGTGCCACCATGTCAAATGACTCGAATGCCAATAACAGCAATAACAATAATACCAGCAATGCCAACAAAAGCAAATGGCTTCCATCGATTTTACGTTCGCGCCGTAGGTCATCTGCGAATAGAACAACAAACACATCATCATCGAGCTACAAGCGTCGTGTCAAAAGTGAAAAAAAGAAAATGGAGGAAAACGAAAAATTCAAAAGAAAATCGGGAGATAGGCATAAACCACGTGAAGGGGAATTAGAACCATTAAATGTTTACATAATTGTTTTCAGAACAGGTGTATTGACATTTCATTTCGCACCCACACCGCATCCTATCAATGTTCGTAGGAGAGCAAGGTTATTGAAGGACTACCTGAATGTTACCTCAGATTGGATTGCATATGCGTTAATCGATGATATCACAGATGCGTTTGCACCTATGATAGAACTTATCGAAGATGAAGTTTACGAAATCGAAGACGCTATTTTGAAGATGCATCAATCCGATGATTCTAGTGACAGTGACTCTAGTGACAGTGATTCCGATTCTGGTAGCAGTGATGAAGATGCATTTCCATTCGATGTTTACTCGAAGAAAACGTCGTATTCTAGCGCTAAATCAAGCGCGAGTTCAAGAAGCACAAGCTCATCTGAGACATCGTTCAATGCTAACTTAATTGGTTGGAAAAGAAAAGGTGACATGTTGAGGCGGATTGGTGAATGCCGTAAAAGAGTGATGAGTATACTAAGACTACTGGGTTCTAAAGCAGATGTGATCAAGGGATTTGCCAAGAGATATAATGAACAATGGGAAGCTTCGCCACAATCTGAAATCGCCATGTATTTAGGGGATATCCAAGATCATATCGTGACCATGGTGTCATCGTTAAACCATTATGAAAAACTTTTGAGTAGATCGCATTCGAATTATTTGGCACAAATCAACATTGATATGACGAAAGTTAACAATGACATGAATGATGTCTTGGGGAAAATTACCATATTGGGTACTATTGTCTTACCAATGAATGTGATAACAGGTTTGTGGGGTATGAATGTTATCGTGCCTGGACAATATAGGGATTCATTGACATGGTTCATGGGCATTGTACTTTTCATGTGTATGCTAGCATTCTCTGCATTTGTGTATACAAGGAGAAGATTTGGGTTATAGTTTAACCAGTTTTATGCATCAAATATTTTTCGTTTTTTATATATACAAATTTTTTAATCAATTTTTTTTTTTTTTCACGAAAGATCGAACTGCAAGCTACCAACGTTATCGGGCTTTCTTAGTGTCATGTCGTTGCTTTCCTGCGTGTTTGTGTATGTTCTATATTTTATGTATGTACGTCAGTATGCACTTATACTATACAAAAAAAAGGGAAAGTGAGTTAAGAACACGAAGATCGAAATGTATCATTCATACCGCCACCAACTAATGAGAAACCGTAGGTTAATTAATTAAGTGAGTTAATTATCGAGTATTTCATTACTATTAGCCAACTTCTCTTTGGCGATATCCTGTTTTTCTTTTTGCAGCTGTTGCTTTTGTTCTTTCTTGTCCTTGTTTATTTGCTTCTGCTTTTCTGAATCGACCTGAGGCTTAAGATCGTTTTCCAAGTTTTTCACTTCCTGTTGCTTTGCAACTTCATTATTGAATTTCTCCTTGGGTACTTTGGCCTGCTGCTGTTGCTTGTTACTATTTGCGTCCGATACGCCCGCCACTGCGCCATTGTTCTGTTCATTACTGTTAGTAGAAGTATCGGAAGTGTGCTTTTCCAACTCGAATACAGTTTCCTTATTCAGGTCAGAATAGGCGAGTTGTATAACATAATAAACACCGCACAAAAGTACCATATACAATACGATCTTCTTCATTGGAGTAGTCAAATAACCACCCTTTCTTCTAGAGTTGTATTTGCTTCCCGTTTTATAACGAGGCAAGAGATCTTTTTTTCTTCTGATATCACCTTGCATATTTGCTAATATTTTTATACTAGTATCACTATGTAATCGCTTCTATTTCTAGTTTAAATTCGCCCACAATGGCTTGGTTATATGTATATATTTTGTGCTTGGAAAACGTGTCTTGGTCTAGTAAGATAAGTCTCGGAGAGGACTTAAGCCTTTATTTAGTCAACGATGAGATCACGTTCCCTTGTTTTTGAAAAATCAAAAGACAACTCTTGCGTTTCCCGTGAACTTCGCCATTCTTTTCTTTTTCTTCGTGTTTTTCTGTTCGAGTGAGTGAGTGAGTGCTGTGCTGTGCTGTGCTGTGCTGCACAGCTTTCCCATCCGACACGACATGAAGACTGACCTGTCGTGTAGCATGATACCATTCCAGCTTACCCGAACACAATGAGTTTTAAGGGAGGGCTCCATCGCACGCAGGGCTTGCGGTAATGCGGAACGATGAGAACAGAAAAGCCGCTGGCGTCGTTTCGGGCGGAAAGAAACAAGATAAGTGCCCTGCTCCCTTAAAAAGGCATCTATCTGAAAGCCAAAAGCCACAAACGATAAAAAGTTCCAGATATATTTGTCTCTTGCAGTACAATGATGCAGTGAACAAGACACATGTGCTGTAAAATAGGATGCGTAAAAAAAAACACCTTGCCTAGTCTGTCGGCTCTTGCTAACTTTTATCCCTTGCGCTTGTAGACCCACTTCGTAACAAGGATGCAGCCCATCGCCGCCGATGTAAGGCACACAGGACCATCAAAGGCAAAGAAGTCAAAACAGTTGCAAAATAATCGCTCAAAGAGGAATAATTATCAAGCCAAACGGCTTTTGGATTTTCCGAAATCAGGGGAGGGGAATGAAAAGGGGAAGGGGTCTCTCCGCAGATGTAGTGGGCTCCAGACCACCAGCTTTGCCGGCAGTAAATAATAAGATAAATAAAAAACATGAAAAGTACCGCTCCGAGAAATTTGAGCGCGGCACTCCAAAAACGACCCGAAGATCCGTTCCTCGAGAGGAGGGCAACCGCTGCAGGAGAGAAAAAAAGAAAAAAAGGTGGGGTTAGAGGCCGTGCAGTACAGGCGCGGGGACGGTTCCGTCAGTATTGTTCTGCGGGGCTGGCAGCTGGCGGGTGCTGTCGTACGACGTGGTAGCTGTGAATGCGGCCAGGACTTCCCGGATGCTGTGCTGTGAAGTCCAGCACAGCGTCCGGCTGCAGGAACCAGTTTTCTCCCACGGGGTTTCTTCCTGGCCGCGTGCTGGCCATTTTTAGAACTTGGAATTCGAGCTAGAACCAGAACTCTGGGCAATAAGGTTTGCCGCATGTGCTATTCTCCGGATAAACCAGACCCACTTTTTTGAGAGCCTCTAACAGACGTCGCTTATCTCTTATAGCGACTAAGGCACTTCCAGAGTTGCCGATTGCGGACGTTTTTACGCTCTCGATGCTGCACTCATTTCTCTTGGATGCATACGTATACGTGCATGCTTGTTCTATCTGTCTGTATTTGTATATATAACAAGCATCTGTATTTCTGTAATACGTTTTTTTGCTGATGGCAAGCAGAGTTACGCATTTTTCCGTCTCTTTCCGTTTTTTTTTACAGAACTGATATTGAAAAGAAAAATAACAATAAATTAACTCGCCACACTTCGGTTCTGAATACCTCCTTTTATTTCGGTTTTCTTTTTCTCTATTGATCATAATACAATGCTAGCTTTCGGTCCTAAAAACAGCCTTATTCCATTGGAGAAGGATTTCGCCCGTCACACTAATAGCAAGAAACAAGAAGATACATCCATGCTAACCGGGTCGAATGGGTTGATGGATCCAGTATCGAACACAACCAATGTCTCTGTTTCGTCTTCTTCTAATGAAACTTCTGCTAACAACAGCATATCCTCTCCAGAATACACATTTGGCCAGTTCTCGATGGATTCTCCTCATAGAACGGATGTCATTAATACCCCATTCCTAACAACAACTACCAATACTACCGCTAATAATAGTTTGATGAATCTAAAGGATACTGCCGCTTTGCCTATGAACTGGAAATGGAAAAACTCTAATAACATGCAATTCTTGAGTGGAATTGAAAATGAAAGCGGTAATGACTACGGTAGTAAGGACGGTGACGATAAGGCGTGTATCTCGATAGCTACCCCACAAGCTCTCAATGAAGAATTGAAGAATTTGGAACAACTAGAGAAAGTGTTTTCTCCGATGAGCTCCGCCAATAATAATAAGTTCAACGAAAACATTGAGCTATCTCCACACCAACACACGGCATCTCCTAAGACTAACCCCCTTGACGCAGAACCCTCTATATATTCCAATTTGTTCTTAGATGCTAAGTTGCCAAACAACACCAACGTTTTAGCAGGATCGAACGATAACTACTATAGCTTGGATGAAACAAATAGCAACAATAATAATAACAATAGCATGCAGTCAATTTTGGAAGACTTCGTATCTTCAGAAGAGGCGTTCAGGTTCATGCCTGACACTGGTTCCGACGCAAGGCGATACAGCGAGGTGGTCACTTCTTCCTTTCCCTCCATGACGGATTCCAGAAATTCCATATCCCATTCAATAGAATTTTGGAATTTAAACCATAAAAATAACAACAACAGGAAACCCACTCAACAAATCATTCCTGAAGACGCTACTACGGAAAGACGTGACTCGACCATTTCGCCAACTACAACAGCAAACAATCCTGATCCGACTTTCAAATTGTTAGATCATAACGTTTCTCAAGTTCTAAATGGTTATAGCATGGATTTTTCTAAAGATTCGGGCATTTCAAAACCAAGAAACACATCCTTTTCCTCACATCGTATCTCCAATAACGGTAAAAATACGAAACACCAACGCGCTTCTTTGCCCTTGATTCATGACATCGAATCATTTGCAAATGATGCCGTAATGACTAACCCTCTCTCTGACTCGGCTTCATTCTTTTCAGAGGAAAATGATGATGATGCTTTTGCTAAAGTGAACTATAACAGTTTAGACGCTGCTGCAATGTCGACCTACGATAATAACGTAGATCCGTTTAACATTCTCAAGTCTCCCACTCAAGATCAGCAATTTATCAAGCCTTCCATGATGCTGTCCGATAATGCGTCAGCAGCCGCTAAATTGGCAACCTCTGGTGTAGATAATGTCAACACCACACCAGCTTTCCAAAGAAAAAGCTACGATATTTCGATGAATACCTCGTTCAAACTACTTCCTACTAATCATATTCATCATGCCGCTCAACATCATCAACAACAATCTACTAAACAAGCGTCTGTAAGCCCAAACCTAAGAAGAAGAAAGTCGTCGAGCATTGCTTTAAGTCCAACGATCTCTAACAATAATAACAATGGTAAGGATGCAGTTCAACCGCGGAAAAGGAAATCCATTGCTACCATTGACCAAAACAGCTACGATAAAAACAAGCCCTTTAACTGCAAAGACTGTGAGAAGGCATTTAGACGCAGCGAACACTTGAAAAGACATATCAGATCCGTTCATTCAGCCGAACGTCCTTTTGCCTGTATGTTCTGTGAGAAAAAATTCAGTAGAAGTGACAATTTATCACAACACTTAAAAACTCACAAGAAACACGGTGATTTTTAGAAAACTCTCAAAAAACAAATAAGAACAAGGCGTGATTCGATTAAACTCTTTTTGGGACATAATATTCTTTTTTTTCGGTTAATAAAAGTAAGTGATACATTTCATCTAAAATAGAGGCTGGGAAATGAAATATGGTGTTCTTTTTTATATAATAGAACTTTGACTTACTTTTTGTTCTTTTTTTAGTTAAAATTTACGTCTCTCCAACTAAAAGCGACTGTTTTCAGTTTTCCTTCTTTAACTTTGTTTTGGTGTTTCCTTCTGCCAAGCTTCAAGATTACTCAGATTTTGGTTGACGTATAGACGTCTGGTGTTCCTTAGTTTTATTTTCTTTTCCTTCTATACACATTTGACTTCTTTATATAATATTCGAATAGTAGTGATATTTAATTCAGTGATAAGCATAGACTTTTTATGGCTAATTTTGAAATATACCATCGAAGATGCTCGACTTTACAAGACGTTTTACAGAAGGAATGTATCATTGCCAATTGCTAATAGGCTAGGATGCCTTTTGTTACCCTCCTATGCTTAGGCAGATTCTGCATTAAAGGGAGCTTAATAAAAAAAAGGCCAGATAAAAGGTACATTATGCAGCATTTCAATCGGTGTCTCAAATTTTAACGAATTAGGCTGAGAAATCTCTAACCCATGGGTGAACAAAACAATTTATACTATGACGTTGAGAAACTGGTGAATTGTTTGCAAGAAGATTTCGATTTAGATTGCGCACAAAGTGTATCTCTCTTCACTAGTAAATCGAGAAGAAATGAAGCTTGGCTTGAAGAATTGGAGAACAAATTCAAAGTAAAGGATAAAGTTGAGCTCGATGATGTGGAAAATTTAAAAGCTGAAATTGATACAAAATTGGACACACTGGAAGTTAAGGTAGACTATTATGAAAGACTTTTCAAAGAGTTGGAAGAGTTTCAAAATGAAATGAAAATAAAAACTGTTGTTAATAAGAGAAGACAATCACAGGTTCCGAAATAAGCAAGTGAAAACGGATTATTTCTAGGAACACCTTGGGCATATATCACCATGTAAATCCCTAAAATGAGTTCCTTCTTGCCCCGGGCTGTGGAAGGTCGCCTACATAAAAACGCAGGGCGCAGGATGACTATGGACATCCAGTAAGAAGGTCTGCGTGAAAGTTCAAGATGCATTCAACCATAGTTTATCAAGTATATGTAGGTCCATATCTAGACATTGATCAATCGCAAATACAATACCATATTGTCAGACAGCGTAAATCTAATTGAAAGAAACACAGACTGATAGCTAAATAAATAAAAATAATATTATATTATTTCTAAACAGATTCAATACTCATTAAAAAACTATATCAATTAATTTGAATTAACTTATAAAGTGTTGACGGTACGGAAAGTTTCCAAAGACTTGGAGATCTTAGCGGTCATAGTCTTTTCACCTTCTCTAACCCAGACTCTTGGGTCGAAGTACTTCTTGTTTGGCTTTTCTGGGCCTTCTGGGTTACCAACTGGGGACATTATGTAGTCCTTTTTGTTCAAGACGTAGTCTCTGATACCGATCAAGTAAGCGTATTGACAGTCAGTGTCCAAGTTGACCTTGACAACACCGTTGTCAATACCAGTGTGGAATTCTTGGACAGTAGAACCGGAACCACCGTGGAAGACCAAGAATAATGGCTTGTCGTCCTTGGAACCAATTTGTTCTCTGGTGTACTTTTGGTGGTCAGCTAAGATTTCTGGTCTCAAAGCGATGTCACCAGCGTACAAACCGTGACAGTTACCGAAAGCAGCAGCAATGGAGAAGTTTGGAGAGATTGGTTGCAAAGCCTTGTAGACGTTGTAAACTTGTTCTGGCTTGGTGTATAAGTCATCCTTGTCAGCATTTTCGTTGTTGACACCATCTTCTTCACCACCGGTGATACCGATTTCCATTTCTAACCATTGACCCATAGCGGCCATCTTCTTGAAGTACTTGACACAAGTGCCAATGTTTTCTTCATCGGATTCTTCAGACAAATCCAACATGTGGGAAGAGAACAATGGTTCACCGTGCAACTTGAAGTAAGCTTCATCGGCTTCTAACATACCATCGAACCATGGCAACAATTTCTTAGCACAATGGTCAGAGTGTAAGACAACTGGGATACCGTAAGCTGGAGCAATGGATCTGATGTAGTGGGCAGCAGCAATAGAACCCTTG
Source organism: Saccharomyces uvarum (assembly GCA_947243795.1). Classification (NCBI taxonomy): domain Eukaryota; kingdom Fungi; phylum Ascomycota; class Saccharomycetes; order Saccharomycetales; family Saccharomycetaceae; genus Saccharomyces; species Saccharomyces uvarum. The sequence continues at coordinate 313,182 of OX365938.1, forward strand.
ATGGAAGCATTTTGACCTTCGTTAGAGATACCCTTACCAGCGAAGTAAGCGGCACCACCGTTAGAGGTTTGCAAAATGATTGGGGACTTAGCGTCTCTAGCAGCTTCTAAAGCAGCGACGGCAGTAGAAGAAGAGGTAACGTTAATAGCTGGAATAGCGAACTTGTTTTGCTTAGCGTAAGTGAATAAGTTGTAGACATCTTCACCAACGATGACACCGGTCTTTCTCTTTAAGATTTGTTCAACACCCATTTTGTATATGTTTTACTTGTGTATGGTTATTTATTACAATAAGAAGCAAGAAGAAATAATATACGTAAAAGTTAACAATGAATGTAAATAAAAATTATATGGAAGTAAGTATGTCTTTGTCTTTTTATAATAAATTCAAGGCAGAAATTCCGTTACATTGCATGAGGGATAAAATTTGACGTTGGCGGAGGAGGAAGAAAAAAGTTTTGTGAGGGCACGTTGGAGCGATCTGTTGATTGTAGATGTTGTTTTTTTTGAGGAGTCAAGTCAGAAGAGAACAGACAAATGGTATAAACCATCCCATACTGTATCGAAACAGCGCTAAGCTCACGCTTTTCCGTGGATTACGTGCTCAGTTGCGAGATACGCAAAGAGAGGATGCTCGCGGGAACCCGATTGCGGTGAACCGGATCAAGGAGAGGAAGCCACGCCTCGCTTGACGACTGCTTAGCCGGAAGAAGGGAAAAGAAGAAAGAAGAAAGAAGAAATAAGAAAAAAGAGGAAAGACAAATAGAGGAATCCGGAAGTGGTCGTTCTGCACGGACCACACCCACACACACATGTGGGCTCTTCTTACTATTACGTATTATTATAATGTCACTATATGGCTATGGTTATCAATGTATCATCTATGTGTGAGAGGCAAGCAGTGGCCTAACACTGTCACTTCTTGAGACTTGCGTCCGTTTGGCGAGGATTGGGAGCCGTTGGCGCCGAAGACATGAAGGGCATTGGAAACATGGGAAAAGGCGGCATGCCAAAGGGCAGAGGTACTGGGGGGACGGGTGTGCCGCCGTTATTCATAGGAGTAGAGGTATTCAAGGCGGCGCCGCTGGTTGTGTCCAACATTTTCATTTTCTTGGTTTCAGGCTGCTTGTCATCTTTGGATTTGCCGCCCAGATCTTCTTGCTTTTTCAAAAACGCTTCCACTTTCTTTTGCTTATCCTCGTCGGGCACTAACGAATCCAGAAGAATATCGCTGGTTTCGCAGTTGGGGCAAACAAAGTCGCTGTCCACCAGCGCATCTTCCAGCGCCACTTTGGAAAAGTCTTTGTTGCAACATTTACTTGTCTTTACGGGTTGCCTTAGAAGGCCTCCGGTCAAGGGACATTTCAAATCGGCGGGTAGATTGTTGAAATGCCCTTTCCTCCATATCGTTTCGTCGCCATCGATTTGCCTGTTCTCTCTTTTCCTTTGGTAGTCTTCCCAGGACTGTTTGTCTTCGACTTGAACCACGAATTTGCCCTCGTCGGTGATCATGATCTTCCGCTGAGCCATCTCCTCGGGCGTCATCGTCTCAGGGTCTATTTCAATGGATTTTAAAAACTTCTTTGGGATACCCGTTGTTCTCCTGATTCTTTTACCCTCAAAATTCGGATCGCTATTCGTGGGGCAGTTCTTGATCCAATGGTCTCTACCACCACAACGATAACACATGTAGCCTGGCGGCGGCGGACCTTCATTCTCCTGTGCTGAATTCTTATTCCCTTGTGACTTGAAAAAAACAGGAGTGGCTGTAGACATTTCTTCTTGTGTTTGCTCCCATTGGTTTTCCTGTGTGGCAAACATACTAGCTATTCTTTCTTCTTCTGTGACACCACTAACATTAGCGGTGGTTGTGGCAGCATGCTGCTTCCTCTGTAACACTCTCGGTCTTCCAGTAACGTATCTCGTCGCATTCCCAAGGGCTGCTGCTCCCACGTTCCCTTTGAGCCGGCTATGTATAGAAAATGATTTTATTGCCGGAGACCTTTTCACTATCACACTGGTAGATCTGGGTATAACATACGCATCGTCGTCGTAATCTTCCTCTGTATCCGGATTGTACACTTTCAGCTGGAAATCTGTTCCATCGCCTAGCTTGTTCTCTTGAATAATTTCTCTTTTCAAATCAAATACTGTTAGCCCTGTACCATCAAACAAAATTCTCGATGTGTTTCTTTGAGATTTAAAACGATAAAAGATGGTACTACTCATGATGCCTACGACCTAAACCTCTATCAATTTTCTATAAACCACGTAAACTCCAAGTTCCCTTGATTGCCTTTTTTGCTTTTTCTATCCACTCTGCCAACCTTTTCTAATATGCTTGATATTCATCATCATTATGTTAGCCTTATTAATGTAGGTGTTACCCGTTAGAATAATAATATAGCGTAGTGTAGTTCCGTCATACAAGATAGTTCTAATGTCACTGATGGATCACTGATTGTACATACATCAGTGACAGTCATATGTGCAAGTTTAACATGATGTTAAAGTACCCTTACTTACAATTTGACGTTGCATACTGCTATATCTCTTTTTTACTGATCAAATGTTTTGCAAGTCTAATTTGATTCTTGTTAACATAAAAGTCTAGAAGTTAAAAAGATGAAAAAAAACATAAAATAAATACGTAAATTTTTATCTAAAGCAGAATATTAGAGAAGATAGATTGCTACATTTACAGTTTTCGTGAAGCCTCGCAACCGTCACAGACCCTTCAAGGTTCCGGAGGTATCTCGTCTTGATGCATTACAACAAAATCTTGGATTCATTATTGTCACGCATCCGGGTAAGAGAATTATATTAAGAAACATAATTTCTTTACGTTTTTTAATTATTAAGTGAGATCTTCGACCTAATAAGGAATAAAGAGTAGATGCTTCGCGTAATTTGGCAGGACATACAGGCTATCTGAGATAATAACTACAATAAATGGCTGTACCTGGGTATTACGAACTATATCGTAGAAGTACTATAGGGAATAGTTTGGTGGATGCTCTAGATACTTTAATCAGTGATGGGAGGATAGAAGCTTCATTGGCTATGCGTGTCCTAGAGACGTTTGACAAGGTTGTGGCAGAAACTTTAAAGGACAACACCCAATCCAAGCTGACAGTAAAGGGTAATCTTGACACATATGGGTTTTGTGATGATGTTTGGACTTTTATTGTGAAAAATTGTCAGGTTACTGTTGAGGACAGTCATCATGATGCTTCCCAGAGCGGGTCTGGAGACAGCCAGAGTGTTATTTCCGTCGACAAGTTGAGGATCGTGGCATGTAACTCAAAGAAGAGCGAATAGGTATAAAGCTCTATCGATTAACGAGCATTGTTTTTTTTTTATTTCCCCCTCTCTCGTAACGCTTCTGGAAGCATCAAGAACAGTGTCATGAAATAATTTTTTTTTCTTTATATTGGAAAGTTTGTTTTTTCTTCTTTTTCTTTCTATTTGTATATATATGTAATAATAACTAAAAATTAATCTTTCATACCTGCAGACAAAAAAAGAGAAGGAGATTGCAAAGAAGTTAAACGAAGTTCAAGGAAACAATGATTACAGTTGGGATTGATTATTTAAAACAAATAAAGTACTAATTTACAGTTACATAAATTATTTGCTAGATATTGCTCAATTCATCTTTTATATCGGTTAATGTTATCACTCTGCTACCGTCCAAGATCCATTGGTCATATGAACTGTCAAAGGTAGATAATACGTTAATGATCATTAAATAACATTTCTTCTTTTCAATAACATTAATATCAGATTGCATTGAAATATATTGGTATAGCACTTCTGCAGCTGACCTCTCGCTCTTGTTCAACATTCTAAAGCAGTAAATCTTCTTAAAGCATTTCCAATCACTGCTTCTTAAGTTTCCGGATAAAATGTTGTCCACTATTTTGATATCCACTGTACGAAGGTAAAGCCCTTCATCATTTGCATGAGAATCGCATAAGCGTAAGAGCGTACTGAAAAAATCATGGGAATATGCATCTTTCTTCAATAGTAAATTGAAAAAGTTTGTTCTTATCGTATCAGTGAGGTATTCATGACCCAATCTCAAAATGTCCAAAACTTCTTCAAACATTCTGAAATGGATTAGAAGATTCAAATAGTGGATATGCTGCCTTTCTTTAAACCCTTGTGGTTCTTCGACTTGAATCTCTTTCAGTGAATATTCTGCTGATTTTGATATACATTTCAAGGCAAACTCCTGACTGTTATTGCTATCAAATAGAAGAGATAATTGGTAGTAGAAAGCGGAATGTCTATATGGTGATGCGAACGTACCCAAAAGGTCTTTCCATACACTGCCACCATGGTAATTTTCACTCTTAAGATCTTCTAAAAATGCAGGCAATGAGTCATTAATGGCTTCTGGATAATCGTGTAATTGAAATATTTCGTAAGATTGATCGAATTTACCGCAACTGAATAACGTCATGGCAAACATAAACTCTCGTACCGCATTATGACGTAAATAAAAGGGACGCTCAACATTCTCCAAGAAAAAACTTGTATTCTTATGCGAGGAGTTATCAACGATATACGATCGGAAAAATGCTAAAAAGAATGAGTTCTCAGTGATTGAAGCGTTGTAGACATCGTAGTTTAATGAGTCAATATAGGAAATGAGTTGACCATAGTTGAAGAATTTGGCACCATACGAATATTCAGATGAGTCGTTGAGAAGGACCTTCGTCAATAAAAACTTATCTTGTCTATAGAGGTGTAAGAATAAAGATTGCTTATAATGCAAATCCAATAAAGTGGACAATTGTTGTTCAAAAATGTCGCCATCGAAGTCTAACAGGATAAACGTCAATAATACTTGTAAAGTAATACGATAATGTATGGAGATTAATTGGTGAATAGTTTCTGTGGAAATTATACTTGTAAAAGCATCGAACTTGATTGAAGAAATAAAATCCTTCTTTGCAAATACACCAGGCTTCATTTGGTTATTAATTAGATCATTTAAGACACCTAAGATATCAAATGAGTTTAATTGATCAAAAAGGATCTTTAGATTTGTGATTTCAAATTGGTTTTCTAAACAACTTTTAAAAATGTCTGTGAATTTCTCAGAAGTAGTCATAGAATTCGGTAGCTCTCCGGTTATTATGTCTAAAAACTTTCTAGAAATCGACCTAAGCACATCACTAGACAATGTGGAAGCGAACCCGTTTAATGTCTTTAGATATTTGAATAGCTCAGACTCTTGGGTATCAGAATGCATATTATAAAACCAATTCTCCACTGTGGTATTAAGTTTGTAAAGGGAATGGTTGTATGGTTGGAAACAATTAACAAGAATAATTTCATCACCGTAAAGAGTTATCGAAGAAGCCTCATTGAATGCAGTTTTCACATCTCTTAATATTGTTTCCAAGTTTGCCAAATATTCTTCGTCTCCGTTATGAGCCATAACGATCTTATTTTCACTCAAAATTTGTTGTGCACGTTCAAAGATTTGAGCGCCATATCTTGATTTCAAGTTACATAATCCTCTTTCTATATCTCCAGTCTTCGTTACGATATCCAAGTCATGTTCAGATTGCAAATCTACTAAAGATTTATTCACCGATTCTATCCATTCGTAGTTTCCATAACTTTCATCTTTTATGTTCAGTATCTGTAATTTGCTGGTAGTACCACTTTTCCACAAAACAATCAAATTTAGATAACTAGACTCGACGTTCAACTCCAACGGTCTTGTTAGCACTAAATCCACAATTGACCAAATGGCGGATGTGGAAAGATTGGTAGGAATATTATTTTGAAAAGTGTAAGTCAAAATACCGTTTGAATCGACTAACAAAGTACCCATTTGAAAAAATCCATTTTCTAAAGGCAACGATGTAACCAGAGTATTGTTATATAAAGAAAGGTACTGTCCTACCACTTCCACTTTTCTGAAATGACTTGTATTTGAATCTGGTTGTGAAATCAAATCATAATCTTGTATTAGGGCGAATGAAGCTAGGTCCCAAATTTTTAAATGGCAATTTTGAGTCAAAACAATTAAATATTTCTCATGGAATAGTTTGCAGCTGATCACACCATCGAAATCCAAACTGGAATTTTTGGAAAAGAATCTTGTTAAACTTTTCAAATAAGAATTATCATTGAATAGTAAGGGCTCGTAATTTAAGTTATCAATTTTCTTTAGACCCAACAGACCACCATCTTCCAAAAAGACGACAGAAAATTCAGGCGCTACAAAATACAGGAAATGAGGAATTCTAACTGTGAAATCATACGGGTTCTGAATGTGAAACCACTCTCCATTGAGTTTGTCATCTGATGAAAAGATAAAACTTAGGGGTAGTTGTAAAGTTAAAAACGAACCGTCTTTCAAAATTAAATTGGCCAGCAAGCACTGGTTTACCTCTCGTATCGTCAAGGTATGTCTTTGATTCATGGAAGCATTTGGTAAGTGAATATTAATTGTTTTGCCATTATATGCATCACTCAAAGAATAAAATGTTAACAATGTTGATTTTGAAGAAAGGTGGTAACAAATATATTCGGAGTTACTCAAAAGGATACAATTCGAATACTCGCTACCATGATGCTGAGAGATTGGTGTCGTAATCACGCTCTCTCCATTTTTGCTTTTGTTATTATTGCCGTTATTATTGATGTATAAATCAATGGTATTATTAGGTTTAGATTTCTCGTAATATTGAAGCAAATTCGCATCAATCCTCGAGAGACATGCCATACTAGCTCGATTATATGTAAGTGAAGGCCTGGTTCTTGGAGAAAGCTTGTAGACTTGCACCTTGTCAATTGCAACTTGTTTCTTTACTCCCACACTAGTTTAATTTCATTTTTTTTTCACATATATCAAGAAGAACAAGAAAATAAAAAAAAAACAATCGATGCAAAATTGGCTGTCAGCAGGGTAACATAAATACACCTTATGAAGAAAACGGCGATGACGCTAGCCAGTAATAAACGTGTTGTAGTATAATAATAGAATAATTAAAAGCATCCCAATACGTATTGACAATAATTAGGAGATTTAGATACCTATAGAATCAAAGAATAGAAGCTAAAGAGTCGATGCAGAGAAAAGAGAGAAGTTACATATACGTTAAAGATGAGAAATAAGGGAAAATCTACTCTCAAATTTAACTACAAAATACGAAATGATTTCAATTTTGTAGAACTTAGATCTTTTCTTCGACGATACCGTGCTTCCAGATGGCAACAAATGGAGTAGTACCATCTTCACGGTAGTTCAACATGACGATCATGGCATCTGGGTCCATGGATTCACCAGTGAAGAATTCCCAGTCCTTGAAAGAACCAATAACCTTCTTGACATAGGTTTGAGCACCCTTTTCGAACTTGGAAATTTCATCTGGGTTAGATTCTTGCAACTTAGCCTTAACAGCCTTCATGTAACCCTTGATGTAGGTCAAGAAGGACTTCTTGTCGAAGGCGGTTTGTTGTAGACGGAAAGAGTGGACAACGTTGTTGACCATTTCAGCACCTTCTTCAACATCGTCTTCAGCACCGTCAGCAGATGGGTTAGCACCGATATCGATGTTGTCGTTACCAACATTGACCATAGCACAGTCAGCTTCGTAGATAACGTCATCTACCAACTTAGCGTCGTAAGCATCAGACAACAATTCGTCGTTAGAGAAGATATCCTTGTAAATAATCATATTTGTTTATAGTGTGTTCTGTGGTGATCTGGTAAACGCAACTAAGATTTCGAGATGGAAACAATTAAATAAAAAAACAAAAAATTAGAGAAAGGTGATAAACAGCAAGGCAGACCAAAATAAGAATAATCTCAAATGTCAATTGAAATAACTTTCTCCTTATAAATATATTGAAAGGAAGAAAAAAACGAAAAAAAAAAGCAGTAAAAAAAATATGAAATTTTCTACGAGAAATGCGTGCGGAATTCGATGAGTTTTGCCTCTGAAAAATTTTTCAAAAATTTTCCTTCATAGCGAAAAAAAAAAAAAGAAACGAAACTGTAATATTGCCTGAGCTCATCACTTGTGGCCGTGTAGTATGGCAAAGTAGTCAAACATTGCAGACGTCTTGTTACTTGTCTAAGGTACGACAATTGTATAGGGACCACACTTGCTGTGCTACTTCAGCAGGTGTAGTCATGCTGTTCGCGCCAATAGCACCCGTTAGGGCCTCTTGGGATGCTACCGTTAGATTTCGGATCATATCTGTACCCTTTACCAAACCTGGTGATATCGTGTGGCAGTGGATATTCCTTGGTTCCATTTCCTTGGCTAAAACCTCTGTGTACCGGGACAATGCGGCTTTAGAGGCGGAATATACAGATGTACCTGGAATATTCATTTTCCCCGATTGTAAGATTGATGAAATGTTTATGATGGTGGGTCGAGCGGATTCGGTGAAAAGTTCTGGCCACTTTCTTTGAGATTTCATCATGTTCTTAACGCACAGGTTCGTCATTGTCACAGAACTCATAAAATTAACATTCATTATATCTTGAATTTGGGAAGAAGTCGTCCTTATACTTAATGATTCTTGAGTTATACCGGCGCAATTGATCAGTAGGTTCACGTAATAATGAAGCCCATCATCTGTCCACTTGTCGCATGGTTCGAACACTGTGGAATATTTCTGTTCCAAGGGCGGCTTACCTTTAACATATTCGATTCCATTATAGGGCCCACAGGCAACCCACTGAGGCCATTTCTTGAAATCAATTGCCATTGCGCAGTGCCGCTGGTGGGATGACCGCAACTGTAAATGATCTTTTCCAACTATAGTGTATTTTATACTTTCCTTCGTAGATCCCAGCATAATGCAACTTAGACCTTCTTGAGATAATTTTTGAGATATTGCTTTTCCTATGCCTCTGGTAGCCCCAGTTACTATTGCAACTGGGAAATGGTACATTTTTAACGTTTTTGTTCCTGTTAGTCTTTATATTACTACACTCATCTGTATCCAATATTTCTGTTGTAAGTGATCTTGTGGGAAAAAACATTCAATAACGCAGTGATAGACAATACTAGGAAAACCGAAAATTTCAAACCCCGCAAAATAAGAAGATCGAGCCGACTTATTAGATAACACAAACATATATATACCTTTTATTATTTACGTACGTATATATACATGCAAAATTTAAATGATATATGACATCATCAGAAGGATATTAGATCCTTGCTAAAACACTGAATAGAGTGAAACATAATAGTAGTAATAAAATGAATTAATATTTTATTGTATTCAATTCTCTATTTCAAATTTTCATTAAAGATTGTACTTCTCTTTAATTAATAGAAACCTCTTGAATTCTTAGAATTGTAATCATAACCGTTGTAACCATATGGAACACCTTGTTGTGCAGCAGCAGCGGCAGCAGCGGCGGCTTGTTGTTGCTGCTGTTGGAATTGATAGTATTGTTGGAATTGCATTTGTTGTTGTGGGTTGACAGGTTGTCCATTCTGTATTTGAGCTTCTGGTTGTGGTTGTGGTTGAGCTTGTGGTTGCTGCTGTTGTTGTGGTTGTTGCGATTGCTTTTGTTGGGCATCTTCAGCATGTTGTGCAACACCTTGGCTTGGACTTTGTTGCTCTTGGCCGTTTTGAGTTTGGTAGTAACTGTAGTTGTTCTTTGGTAATTGATATGGATATTGACCAGCTACCCCATATTGAGGTTGACCGTATGGAAAAGATTGTTGGTAAAAGTGAGCATAATATGGCATGAAAGATCCACCGTATGGTTGTTGCTGTTGCTGTTGCTGAGGTTGAGCATGAGCTGAGGCTGGAGAAGCAGCAGCGGCGGCAGCAGCAGCAGCAGCAGCAGCAGCACTAGTCAAGTTAGCAGTAGCGGCGGTGTTGGCGCCAGTCTGACCATAACCTTGTTGGAAGTTATATTGATTGGCATTACCGGTGGTTTGACCGTTGTTTTGAGCAAGTTGTTGGTATTGTTGACCATAAGCGTATCCTTGAGAGTCAAACATACCTGGGTAAGAATAACCAGGGAATTGGTTCTGATACATATAGTATTGTTGGGCAGCAACATTGTTTCCTTGTTTTTGACTTTGTGGACTTTGTTGTGATTGAGGTTGTTGTTGTTGTTGTGGTTGTGATTGAGGTTGTTGCTGTTGTGATTGTGATTGAGGTTGTTGCTGTTGTTGTTGTTGCTGTTGCTGTTGTTGTTGCTGAGCATATTGTTGTTGTTGGGATAGGTATTGTTGTTGTAGTTGATGTTGTTGCTGAGCGTATTGTTGCTGTTGCTGTTGAGTATAGTAGTTTTGGGATAGTTGTTCTTGTTGAGTTTGTGGTTGGACAGGCTGCTGTTGCTGTTGCTCTTGTTGGGAAACGGTATTTACTTGAGCTCCAGAAGGTTCTGAAACGACAGCAGTAACTTCAACTCTTTCTTCGATGACTTCGACATTCTCCTCTGGAGAAACTGGCTTTTCTTCTTCTAATTCTTCCTCTTCATCCTCATCCTCTTCTTCGTTCGATTCAGGGACTTCTTCTTCACTAGATTCTTCAGAAAACTCTGCTCCTTCTCCTTCCTCCTCTTCTTCCTCCTCCTTTTCAACGGCCTCTGTCTCGTTGGCCTGTTCTGCACCAGATTCCGTCTTTTGTTCTTCCTTCTTGATTTCACTTATTTCTTTCTTCAATTCATCAACGTTCTCCAAAGGAGAGTCTGTCTTTTTAACAGCTTTTGGTTTTGGTGTAGCAATAGCAGCCCATGACATCTTCTTTGGTTGAGAAGCAGATGGCTCAGAAGCGTTCTTTGACATTAATGAAGGTTGCTCTGTGTGCTTGTGTTCTTCTTTGTTTTCTTGTTCTACTTGCTGTTGCTGTTCTTCTTGCTGTTGCTGTTCTTCTTGCTCCTGTTCTTGCTCCTGTTCTAGTTCTTTTTCTTCTTCTTCTAATTCTTCTTCATTATCATTAGTATTTGTATCCTGAGGAACATCATGTCTGATGGTATCTACAGAAACGGCTGCTGCCCACGATGTAGTATTCGAGACAGGCTTGGAAGGAACGGGCTTTCCTTTGTCGATATTGACATGCTTGCCACTAGTATGAGCTCGTGTCGCTTGTACCTTCTTCTTATTTCTGACCTGAGAATAATTGTTACTGGTATTATGCTTTGTAGAAGTAGAAGGGTTGCTAGTATTAGAGCTCTTGTATGTAATATCATCTTCAGGGTTAGGCAAATGTTGTTGGGGGACATATGGATGTTGTTGTTCCTTCTTTTCATGTTTTTCCTTCTTAGCAGGCTTCTTTACTTCGTCCCATTTTGTTACTGCACCGGATGTAATTTTGTCAATTATAGTTTCCAAATCATCATATTCTTGAACTATATCAATTAAATCATCACTCGTCCAGTCAGGGAACAATTCTGTAAGCGTGTCTATTTTGGACTTTAGCGCAGGATTTAGTTTTTTACTACTATGACTATTATGATTTGACTTCCTAAATTGTGTAGACATTATATATATATGATGATGTAGATTATATTGAGAAAACGACCGAACAAAAATAAATATGTAAGTACTTTGAGTTGGTAATTTTTTTTGTGGTAATTGGTAAGTTTTTCTTCTTCTTGGTCGAAAGCAATTTAAGAGAAAACAAACAAACGTTATATGGGATTACTGTTAAAATAGATAAAGTTCTGAAAAGGAATGAAACGTTTATATGGGAGGGAAACGAAAATTTTTCCTTTTCCTGCCACTTTTTTTGCCACCATTTTTCCGTTATTTGTTTGGCGAATGCTCACTATTGACGGGATCACGAACGACGTACTTCCTAAAAAGGTAAAGAACCAACACAGTTCAAATATTAAATGAACATTTTTATATTAAAGATTGATCTACGTTTATATTGTTTTTGTTGTTATTTACATGCTGGACCAGGGCACCTGCCCTGAAATCAGTTTTTATTTATCAGCTTCTTTTAGTTTGCCGCCGTTTTCAAATGGCGCTTCGTCTCTGGCTTCATCTAGGGCTGGTTTGATACCTTGCTTGACGAGTGCAGCGTTGACACAAGTAGTGTAGGCATCCCACTGTTTGGAGCATTCGTTCTCAACAGATTTCCCCTTCAGGAACTTTTCGCTGTACCACTCATTAAAACAGCTGTCGTATTTTGTTTTCAACTCGGTACATTCGGGTGCAAAACTGGCTGACATTATATTCCCCATATAAAACTAATAGCGTTGATATTGTAAGTTCAAAAAAACACAAATTATATATCCTATACGGCCTACTCCCTGGATATTTGGTGTGTCCATCGTAGGTTTCTATCAGCATGTAAATGAAAAGGTGACCGCACTTCTCCCTATATTGAGAAATGAAAAAAGAGTTGGTGGGTTGGTTACCCTACCGTATTATTTTTTCATTAACGTGGCACATATGTAAAGATAAAAACGTACTTATCCTATCTATTGGTTGAGAAATGGATGATAGTTCCTGGCTTGGGAACCTCCTTTGTACTCTCCTCTTCGTCTGGCCCCTCGTTATCGTCATCTGATCGTCCCTTCAAGCGGTGTTCCTGCTTTAAAGGCGAGCTTTCTATACTATTACTGTTCTCATCATCGTCGTTATTCATCTTATGTTGGCTTTCATGCGGCAATTGCTTCCGCATTTTATTGGGCACGATGGGGGACGGCACCATGCTTGAGCTGGACCCGTATTGCTCCTGTAACAGTAACGAGATCTTCCTCTTTCGACTTTGCCTCTGGATTGTGCTTTCGTCCTGACCGTGACCTGTGTCGCTATGGTCCTCTTCGACGAGATCTCGTTGGCCCCTAGAAGATGGCGCATCGCCACCGTTGTCTTCATCACTAGAATCGGGCAGCTTCAATACCTGTCCCGTTGACGTTATGTTTGCTGTGTGGAAATCGTCTGTGTTGTCGTTAGTGAACATTGAATGAGTGTTTCGGTTGGCGTCCATGGCCGGAGCAAAGTCGTCATCACCACCACCATGGGCTTGAAACTCCCCGCTCGAGTCCTCCGTGGAGGTGGGAAACATGCTAGCGTTATTATCGATCTTCTTCTTCGCGGGGGTGTTCTTCTCCGACGCCGCGTTAGCCTGCAAGTTCACAAGTCCAGTCTCTTGAAACATGGTACCCAGCCATTCGGTGCTGTCCATGATCCGCTCGCATACTTCTGAGTACTTAGCCACATGCGGTATGATGTCTTGGGTGATCTTATGAAAGCAGAAACTAAGATTCGAGTCTATTTTCTGCAAGTTCACTGTGATTTCTTGGTCCAGTTTCTCCAGCGATTCCTCTTTGCTAGCCGACTCCATTTCCTGCGCTCCCTGTGTTGCCCTGTCCACACAACCCTTCTTCCCTGCCTTCCTTCCTACACCTCCCGTGTTGATAATTTAGTTCTGTTGATCGCACACGCTCACCGAAAACCCAAAAAAAAAAAACCCAAAAAAAAAAGCCGCTTTTTTGTTACCCGCGCGGCTCTACCGCATCTAACCGGATCCATTACTAATCAAGTAAGGGACCTGCCCCCCATTGATGTGCCGGATATATCGCAACCACACTGCAACAGTGCAATGTTGGTCGGCGAAGCTTCGGATGATCAACATATACCACCGGCGCAACCATTTCAGCCATTTCCAACTCCTGCCAGCGCTCATTGTTGCCTAGATGAAGATCTTTTGCTCCTCCGTGTCGTGTGGGTTGTGTCCAAAGGGAGGATCCGCGGTATCAGATTCAATGTCCGCGGTTTCCGATTCAAGGTCCGCGGTAGTAACTAAATGGATGGAAAAAAAAATGTGGAAAAATAGCAGCTTTTCCAAGCTGGGAGATTTGCCATCAGGAAGAGGGTGGGCGAAACCGGATTTTGCTACTCTTTCATAGGGGTATTCAATTTATAAAGATAACAATTTTTTTGAAGTCGGGATATCCTTACTGGCTTAGGTTCAAGACGACTAAAAAGTTAAATAATAATAAGACACATTTTTTGCGGGATTAAATTTTTCTTCTCTTTAGATACTTTTGACATTCATAGTAAAAAGTTCTGCTACATAATACAAACACAGAAGATACAAGCAAGACATCATGTCCCATTTTAAAAGACCAGGTAACTGGCTGTTCATTGTACCCTGGATCGCGTTCATCCCATGGTACGGTATGCTGATAGCCATGCTTGCTTGTTGGGCTGGCCAAGGCCACCCCATCTATTGGTTCATGCACACTGAGCAATTCCCGGTATATATATCAGATATTGGTGCCACCAACCTAAGGCCTCTGTTTATATCGTGTGTAGCCTGGCAAGGTCTAGGCTACGTAATTACTGTCGCCTGCGAGTTTTTCCAGAGATCCGGATACTGGCCATTCCAATTGAAGAAGAACGACCAGTCTATCTCTGAATCTACGTCTTATGCTGAAAAATTGCATAGTGGTAAGTTCTTGATGCCTCCTTACTACACCAAGGATGAACGGAATCTGATCTTCACGGCCTTCGTTTTCGGCTGCATCGCTGAGCTGGGTCTTTTATTCTGCTCCATCTTCTCCACCGCTCTGTACCATCACGTCCACATCGCTATGGTCTCCGTCTTTGTCGTCTTTATGTTCCTGTCTATTTGCTGTTTGAGCGCGGAATACTTTCTCATGGGGAGACATTATGCCTCAATCCATCCTCTAGCCAACTCTAATCTCAACACGCAATCCTCCGAAAAAAGCTTCAACCAGAGCTTTAATATTGTAGACGACCTACCTTGGTACAAGTGGCAAGGTCACATTTGGAACAAATTCACAATCAGTGCCACCCTAAAAACTATATGGTTGGCCTTGGCTGTTGTTTGGGCTATTTGCTTCGGTGCCATCAATGATAGATCTAAGAGTGCTTGTTTCGAGTGGCTGTTGGCATTTTGGTTTGGTGTCATATTTATGATTATTTCCGTCGATTTTTATATGGGTGGTAGATATAGACAATCTCGCTATTTTAAGCACGTGGAATCATTTTCGGGTTATTACAAGTACGATAAGGCGCTAGGCCTTTACCATAGCGAAGAAGTTTTGCCTTCCGACGACACCGCCGACGCAATTACTACAGAAACAGCTTCTTCAAATAACCACGATAACGCCGCTTCAAATGAATCCTTCCAAGTCGTTGTATGAGTAATCTCTACTAATGTTACTTTAGAAATACTCCGCCAAATTGCAAGCGATCTCTTTTTTACCTTTCTTACAAGCATATTTTAATTAACTGGCAAGAGGATTGCCATCATTTTTCCATCATTTTCTTTTCTATTCATGTATTGATATATCTAATATCTAATTCTATATTTTATCTTTAAACTGTTTAATATTTTTCAATCCTTCTGATATTGTCTTCTGACCGCTTTTTTTTTTGGCATCTTGAACCCCTCACTGTCCCCTAAAATTAACAATCTTTTAAGACAAAAAAGACTATATAGTAAGAATATTATTTACCATACATAATTAATTAGAGTATATTTTTGATCTTTTGGCTTGTCGGACGGAAATAAAGTAAAAATTAAGCATTAAAGTAAAAATTAAGAGAAATAGAAGTAATAATAAAAACATAACAAAACAGCGTTCACGTCATGGGAAATATCCAAGCAAGCTGCCACACTAGCAACAGAGGATTAGTAGAATATTAAATAATCTCCTTGAAAAAACTTTCTTTACCGCGAACATTCGAATCGTTGGAGTCCTGGATCTTTATATCGGATTCATCTTGATCATCGGTAACTTCGTTACCGTAATCGTTTTCGAATGACCCTTGAGAAAATCCACTGAAGGATCGACGAGGTTTGTCATTATGATGAACCAATTCCTTTTCCATTTCTGATCCCGTTGCGTTTACCACAGGTTCACTTTTTAAGGTTGCAGATTCTGTACCGGATGGCCCCTTTATACCGGCGGTCTTACCAAACAAGAACTCCTCGATTGTTGTCGACCCTCGCGTTTCCTTAACTGGCCTTAAGGTCTTTTCGTTTTTAGATAGGACAGGGGATTGATGTACATTGCCTGGCCTCGCTTCCTTTTCCTTATTAGTAGTTGGAGTTTCAGGCCTTTCATCTAAAACACCACTAACGCCGGTGACCGATCTAGCACTTGCTGAGCTGTCCACATCTTTCCCTGAACTGTATGCAGAAAGGAATCGATTCTTAACAGTAGCTTTGGGAGACGCACTTCTTACCACGCGTGCTGATTTTACATCTGTAGTTGGTGTATACAACATGTCATCTTGAGCAACATTGAGTTCATTCCTTACGCCTTCTTCGCCTTCAGTGAAGTTCCCAGATCTTGTCGATGATAAGTTCTCCTTCCTGAGTCGGATTTTGTGCTCATACAGCTTAATTTTTCTTTTGTTAACCATCTCATCAATTTCCAATTGTTGCAGCATGGCCTCTTCTGAAGCCAATTCAGCTTCTTGCTTCGCCTTTTCTGCAAGAATGACCACAGAATCATTCACGGTAGCATCCATAAGATGCCATCCACCACCAAATTTCTCTTCTCGTGTGGCTGTCAAAGCTCCTCCCGTATCAATTCTTACTTCAAAATTATAGATGTCACTTCTGTGCTCATTAATAGATACATTCAACCTTTTGATCTGACCCTGTACTCTGTCGTGCTCGTCTAGCAGCTTATCATATCCATGAGTCGAGGCTCTCAAATCATCAGGATACAATCTAGCTGCCTGAGCCTGTTCAATATTTGTATTCTCGAGATCTCTTTGACAGGATTCACTCCAATCTTTTACGTCACCTTCTTCTTCTGATACACTTTTGGACAGCACTCCTTGCAATTCAACCCTCAAATGTTCACGATCTTGCTTAATGATTTGCAATTCCTTCTCCTTCTCTTCTACTTCGGCACCCATATTATTTACCAGCAAGTTGTAGGCTTGCCCAGTCTCAGCTTGTTTGGCTACTTTTTCCTGTTGCCGTTTTGATTCCATTGCTAACAAAATCTGCCTGTCATTTTGCTCTTTTGTACGTTCCATAAATTTCCAGTTTTCGTACTCTTGATCAAGGATACTTGTCCTTTTCTCAATATCCTGGTCAACATCACGCTGTCTATTAGCCCTATCGCTGATTTCATTTATTACGGGCGATATCAAATTTCTGGCTACAGTATTAACTTCTTCAGGAGTTATCCACAAACCACCACCTAGGTAGATTTTCTTTTTCAGCTCTTGATTAGCCGAGTAGTGCTTTAAAGCAATGTCTACAGCAAGCTTGTTATAAGCTTGGTTACCAAACAGAATCAAATAAGCATCGTTAGAGTCAATGTCCCGCAACTTCTTATTTGCAAGTTTTTGAGCTTCATGTAGCACCAGCGGAGATGATATTTGCTTTAAGTACGTCTTCTTTTGAAGCTCTTTTGCAGCGAAATTTGGGTCCACTAATGCCCTCGGATCAAGATCCTTTACCGCATCAGCCGCGCTCTTTGCATACATATACTGACGATCATTCAGCCCTTGCCTCCCGTCGCCAGGCTGAGCTTCCAAGAATTCCTCAGCTGAACGTTCTAGTTTTTTTAAGGTTCCCTTTTTGAAAACTTCCTTGTTGGCTTTAGACACACCACTCTCCTTACCAGTCAGTAGTCCATTTTGAAAATTCACCTTTTCTGGATACAACCTACCGTTGATTCTTTTAATTGCTCTTCTTTCAGCCCCATCTAACACCTTGGATAAATCTAATGATTTAAAACCTGCCGGATGTTGAGGATTGACACTGTTTGCATCAAAGCTATTACCGATAGCTGTCGCAGCAGAGGAAGCAGGCTTGCTTCTATTAGAGACAACAACCGTGGAATTGTCTGACGAAAAATTAGAAGCCAACGCCTTTTGTGCGGCAGACCTGGTTAAAGATTCCCTTTTACCCTTCAGACCCAAATTAATCTTCATAGGAATCTCTACAGGTGGCGTTAAAGGAATCTTAGAAAATGTTATTTTAGAAGCCTCATTCAGGGCCTTTTGTTCGATTGTAGGTCCGACAGGCTCATCAATCGATTTCTTGTTCCTATTCGCTAAACGAGCAGCCAAGTCTGCAGATTCACTACCAGTATCTCCTAAGCCGAGTGTCTTGTGGTAGGCCGGAGTATTCAAGATACCATATTTTTGTTTCGTGTGGTATATAGCCTCTTTACTCAAAGGTTGCCCATCGTGCTGATAAGTAGAATATATACTTTTTAGCTTTTGGACATGGTCTGGGAACGTGCGAGGTGTTTTCGAAGCTGAGCGATGCATTTCAGAAGAATGCAGCGACTTTCGCAAAGTAGACACTCTAACCGTCTCCCTTTCCGTAGTTAATTCAGAAGAGGTCCGAATAGGCTCTACATTAGTGGTATCCAACGAAGAGATTAGCGACATTGCTTAAAATATTCCGCGATTTTCGCTGCAGCTTTGTTGTCAATTACACTCTGAAAACACGTACGTACTCCTGTGTGACTCTTTTATATTATAGAGGTCACGGAAGGAATGTGATTCTCTGTAAATTCTCATACATTAAATACGAGCATTGCCCCATCTTTTTCAGCATATATAGCTTGCAGGTGTGTATCCCTTAATTGGCATGAAAAAGAAACAGCCTTTACCCTTAACCTTTGATCTGGAACCTCATCGCGACATATAGGGGACGGCCAGGATGTCTCACGCAGTGCTTTAGAGAAAGCAGATGAAGGAAAAAAATGCCATTCGTTTACAGGAAACGTCGAACCGGAGGAATAAATATTCAACTGTATAATAACCGTATTTAAGATATTGAAGATGCCTCAAGTGCGTATGAAGAATAGAGAAAGCTCTTATTTTCAATATAAAATCATAGTATAAACGCGGCAACGTTTGTTCTCACCCCAAAACAAAGGACCGAGATTACATTATCCCTGAAATGCAAGCCTGCATTTGTTCTTCAACTAACCCGTGAATTTCATTTTCACGCCCCTCAACTGTGGAGTGAGAATACTGTGGAGTAGCAGTATATCATGAAACCTTAAATAACTGATGTGTCACCATCACTAAATGAATTGTCCTCTAATTCTCCTTGCTAGTTGCATGTCTTTTTTCATTATGGTTATCCTTTTCGCATGCAACGCTAAGAGGTTGGTATGCTCTAATAATCCCACTAAATATGCTTCACTTGCTTCCTGTAGCGCCATGATCGCCATCGACTGCCAACGCAAGTCTTGATCTTTGGTTGTGAACTCATCCGTGACTTCCTTGACTAGTCTGGCAAATGGAATTTTGGAGATTAGTAAATCTGTAGAACGCTGGTATTTTCGAATTTCGTAAAGAGCTAATTCGCTAGGGCTATATTTCTTTTCCACACGCTTCAAGCCCTGCTTCCTTTGTTTTTGTCTTCGTTTTTGTCTAACATATCTATCTAAGGCGTACGAGTGAGTTTGCTTAGCCGTTGATACATCTGCTTCTACCTCAGTTTCATCTTCGTTTTCTGCTTCCGTTTCGAGATTTCCTGCATGGTCCTCGTAATCTGCCTCAAATTCTACGTCATCCTGTGGACCTTCATATCGTCTTCTTTCTTCTCTTCTTGGAAACAAGTTTTTCCTTGCTCTTGTTCTTTGTAACAAGGATAACGCACGATCATTAATCGACTGTTGATCTCCTGCAAGCCTGTTGACATTACTGAGAGATCTTCCACTCGATTCACTTTGAATGGCTGAGTTGGCCCATTCTTGTTTGCTAGACATATCTGCTGTAGTTCTTTTTCCTTGTTTACCACCTTCTATTCTAGTTAAGCAAAGCCTCCCTGCTCCTTCCGTTGTTTCTAAAAAGTAAGCGTTGTGACAAGAGCCTATTGATGATTTAATTTTCTTTTGTTTTCAATTTACTAAACGCGGTTTCGCGACGCAACGGCGGACACCAACGAATATTCTTTCATTTTTTAAGAAAGGATCACTAAACTCGAAATATATATTTCGTTGATGTCAGTTGTCAATCGTATACTTATGGTGAATATTATTTTTACTTGTACTAAAAATGCAAACATACATAATATGCGGTTTATGCATACTGTTCTTTTTCATATTTAAGGAAAGTTTTATGGGCGCACATTATATAGTTTACTGAACCCACTCGCGGCCGATACAAACCACCGCTATCATTAAACGTCTCTACGCTTGTCCATTATCAGCGAAGTTAAGGTATGTTCTCACATCTTCCACCGTCTCTTGACGGTCGTTATCAGCAGAATTTATATATGTTTTGAAGTTAATGATATTTCCTGAGTGTGCCAACTTTTTAGGCTCTGGGTTATACACCCTATGCTTTTCCTCAGCACTATTTTTTGAAGGGGAAGTTAATCCGTCTGAGGAACGTTTATCATAACTCTTGTTCCGATTCTCAACGGGAGTGTTCTTCAGTCTTATTAAGGCCTTGATCGGGGTCGGAATGTTAAATGAAGAGTGAGAAGATGAATTGCTTTTTTCTACCTTCATCTCCGTATTTCGTTCGTCATTCTTCACATTCAGATTATTTACGCTTCCATTTGAATCGCAAAAGGCGTCTAAAAAGTCAGTAACTTGAACCGCTTCCTCCTCCAATGAAGAGCAATAGTCACTCGAGTCAGGCGAAGATCTGAGAACTGTACTGGAGAATGTTTCTTTTTGTGAACCCGTATCAATATATACTGGAGGCGTTACTTTGCTATTCGCAGACTCGAAAACATTGTCTTTCACATTTTCTGATGCCTTTTTCTTGCTCTTCTTGGTTATTAGTTTATCGAAAAATCTTCTCACAGGGCCCTCGCTTCTTGTTGGTTTAACTTTGGATAAAATACTCTGATCAATATCCTTAGAATGTTCAGATAGATCCATTTGGTCAGGCAGTATTAATTTTGCCAAGTCCTGAATGCCTATACGTAAAGTAGCATTTTTTTCCAAAAGCCTTTTAATGATTAAATCATTCAGAGTGCTGCCATTAACTTTTGAACTCAACGGTACTTCCATGATTTTGTGATATGTGTCGAATTCATTGTCCCCAGAAAACGGCAGCTCGTTGTATAATAAACAGTACAACGTTACCCCCAATGACCAAATATCCAACTTAAATCCATCGGTTACAAAGTCTCTCTTGGAATTGCCTAAATGGCATAACTCTGGAGCAATAAATGCAGGAGTACCAACTATCTTATTTAGTTCTCTTTGGAAACATTCTTCAAAATTGGCATTCTTGAATGGTAATGATCGAGGAGTGAAGATACAGCACCCAAGGTCAGAAATTTTTGCAACGTTTTCAAGTTCATCTAATAATATATTAGATGGTTTAATATCTCGATGGATGCAGCCTTGAGAATGCAAGTATTGCAAGCCTCTTGTCATATCTTGTAAGATCTTTTGAGCAAATTTAGAAACACTACACTTAGAAGGTATAAGTCTTTGCCACTGCGGTAAAATATCTTCATCATTGTCACGCTTCCACTGGAGTTCGCCAAGGTTGCACCAATCACTGACTATCCAAATTGATTCACTGAAAGGAGAATCTAAGCATTCTATCAGTTGCACGACATGTACACTATCTCGAAGTCTTGAAACCGCATATATTTCCCATCGACATTTTTCCATGTTCATGAGTCTCATTGCCTCATTGCCGCTCATATTTGTAGTTATTTTTCCCTTGCTTTTCCAAAGCTGTATCTGCCTCATCACCTGGTTCATTGAATATTGCTGGGCATTCCATGGCTTCTTCGGTATAATCTTGATAGCGACAACCTTATTCGACGTAGAGCTGTAAGCTTTCCGAACATGTCCAAACTGTCCACTTCCCGCTGAGGCTCCTAGCGTATATTGGTTTATAGTTTTTTTATTTTGTTCACTAGCAGTTATTTTTTTCACAAATGGTCGAATCTTATCCAGGATCGTATCCATATTTTCCTCTATAATTGTGCTATATGTGGGTTTCATTTGGGATAACGAGGATTCAAATGACGATACCTGGCTCGTGGGAGTTATGGGAGGGCTGGCTGAATCATCTGCTGTCTGGTAAGAGTGTTGGGATGATGGAGTCCATTCCGGCATTAGCGTCGGTATAACCTGTCGAGGTGGCATGTCCATACTAACCAATTGATATTTCTCTGACGTCTCAATAAACTAAAATATATGTGAATGAGTTTGCCACGCTTGGGGAAGTATAATTAGACTTCTAAAAGTATGTTAATTAACATATTTAAGAGCAATTGAAGTGTTTATTTGTTGTTATCTCATCATTCAATAAATACGTGTGAAGTGATATTTTAGTATAGTATACCATATAACATAACCTCTGTTGAACAATGCTATTTCATTGAATGATACCACTACTTAGAATTTTGTTTCTTGTTATACCACCCAATGCTGAATTGCCAAGATTTATGGAATTAGAAAACTATGGATTTAAGAGATGCAGAACCTACCGTAAGCCCAAACGTGTTTAGCATATCTAAACTTTTGGACTGTAAAAATGAAAGACCAAGAATTGCCTGTATATTCTTGAGTCAGTTTGATATGAAGAAGGGAAATATCATAATATGGTCTAAAAGTATCAAAGATACAACATTCAACTTAAACAATATTGAATTTAAATCGTTACCTGCTGGAATTCATGAACAAACCGACGATATTATAAATTTTGTAGTCCCTAAAGAGGAAGTATTAGGCGACAATGATACTGTCAAGAAGACAGTCTATGATTACGGAATTGCCTACTTCAAACAAAATTCCTTTGATATTATTGAAAATGATAATCAGGTTGATAGAAATAAAGTTCTAATGTTTTCTCTTGGTATAGTTATCGATGTCCAAGGTCTTCCATCGAATAGTAAAAAGCACTTTTATAAAGAGATATACCATGCCTATGATGCAAACAGATATGCAAGCCATCTAAAGGAGCTGCTCGGCCAATGGATGAGGCAGAACGAACTTGACAACTTTGACCTTTTTGAAAATTTCTTTGAGAAGCATAATAAAGATCACATAGCTGAAAATTCAATAGAAATTGTCGAAAACTCACCCAAGGAAAGGCGACATTTGATTGAATATATGCCGTATTGGACGAGAAACTTGGGCCCTTTAATATTTCCATTATGGAAGGCAAGCCTTCTTCAAAAAAGGATATTGATTCTAATTCCTCAAGGAGAATCATTTGAAAAATGTAATTCCTTGGCTTATTGCATTTTCTTAATATCGATGCTTTCAAAGGATTTAATAGGGAACCATATAGATGATGAATACGTTGAGCCTCTTTTCACTGTATCAACATCAGATATATCATTTCTGGAGTCGCTTGGTGAAGGGCGTGGCTATGTGGCGACAACCAGTGAGGAGATTTTGTTGTATAAACCTGAAATTTATGACGTCATAGTCAAACTTCCTTCAAATTCAATTATGGAAGAATTTCCAGAAAAAGATGTGGAGATCATTGCCGCATCTGGTGAACACAATAAAGCGACTCCTCTTGACTTAGAGACATATGAAAAAGTTATACTTAGTGAATTAGAAGAAGATGTTTCAACAAATGTGAAAAATAAGCTTCATAAGGTGACAGAGCCTATATCGTGGTTACAATTTTTGATCGATGGTTTCTATCTCCTAACTACTGCGGGTTATTTAATGGCGCCGTACCATATGGCAAAGCATTTCAGACCTTTAAAGCTTATTTCTGGTTCAGAATCCAATGATTCAGAAATTCAAATGGCCGAAAATTTGATTCGTTATTTCCACCTCAGAACGTCAAATTTATACAACCGATTGAAAGACGTTATTCAAAAAAATGGAAACATTGATTCCGAACAACCTATTACCATTGCAGCTTCATTTTTAACCGAGTTGAATTTGGATTGCTTTAGTTTACAAGATCATCAATTTATAAAGGATATCACCTATAAATGGTTTCAAAGAAGTATCGATATTAGTAATCTTCCAGAATGTGTTGGAGATCTCTGCTAATAAACCCTTGATGATTTAAAATGGAGGAAAACAGTCTGGCGCCAAAAGAATAATGTGTATGTCTTATATAATATAATTAAATATATGAGTGGTCTAACGTTTTTATCGAAGTTCGTTGGTATAGTACATTTATTTAATCTTGACTCTCCAAGTCCCCGTTGTTCATTTAACTTTTCCGACAATTTTGGAAGGTAACGTAGAGTGAATATATGAACTATTTATTTTTGTTTTTGGTTTAAAGAGATTGAGTTTTCCAGTGATTTAATCAAAAGACCAGCCATAAAGCACATGCGACGATTGAAATACCAATGACAGCAGTAATGATACCTGCACCTGCTTTAGAACCCTTTGTGATATTTAAAGGAGACAAATTTGTAGCTTGTGCTTGGGTACCAGCTGCCCCATCACCAACAGACGAACCTCCATTATCGGCAGTATACGGAGAAGGTCTGTCTAAGGCCCTTGTGTTGACCATGACTTCTAAAGCGGCCATTTGTTCACCTAAACCGTACATACCATCCCACGTACCATTAAACCAATTCAGCCCACATGTATGACCATCTGTACCACCAGAACATGACTTAGCGGCAGCGATTGCGGATGTGTTTAACCAGGACATAATTTGGCTTCTAGTTTCTGGCACCAGTTGTGCAGTGACACCTAAGAAACGGGCAAAGTAAGCTTTGAAAGAACGTTGATCTGTATTACAAGAATTTGGACCTTGACAAGCAGCTTCGTACACGATGCCGTCATGGAAAAACACTTGAGAGGCATTCAAAAACTCCTTTGTTCTTGTGTGCCAGAGATCTGATCCCGTGAAGTTGTACAGGTAAGCCGAACCGGCCAATAGCAAACCTTGGTTGTAACTCCACTGGTAAGAGGTGACTTTAGTACAGTTGTCACCGATACTAACACCATCATAAACATACTTATAGGTACCATTGGAAATCAAGTTGACACCAACCATCCATTCGTAAACTTTTTCGGCCCAATCGACATACGTTTGGTTACCTGTATATCTTGCCAATCTTGCAGCGATGTGGAATAAAGCACCATTGGAAACGGTGTTCTTGTAATCATAACCAGAATTCCAAACGAAAATTTGCCATCTTAAACCACCACCACAGGAATCTGCATCCCAACGCAAAGCCATTGTATTGAAAACGGCTTGTGCCAAATATAACCATTGAGGCTCATCTGAAGGAGGGTTGGTGAAATTCCTTTCAGCGGCAGTCATGGCAGCAATACCCCAAAAGGCTTGATCATCATTACCTTCAGTGGTAGATTGATTCAGTGGAATATAGTCATTGTCGTCACCAGCTTGATGTATCATAGCAGCTGTAATTTCATCATTATACGTATCGTTCTCCATGAAGAACCAGTAATCCAACATGCAGCCCCATGCACCACCGGCTTCCCACCAATAGTATGGATCAGAGAACATACCGACTGTATTCCCATATTGATCACCGGTGTAATAATCCATTAAACCGTAAGCGACTAATGACGTAGCATTTTGTAAAGACTGGTAGTTGTCCAAATCTAATTCGACAGCATTCGTAAACCTTGTCGTCGCGAAGAGTACGCTCAGCAACCCTATGAATTTGTTCACTAGCATCGTGTGTGATTCTATGTCTCAAACAAAACCAAAAAGAAGAAAATGTGAGAAATAAGGAGGGAGCAAATGCCTATTGTACTGTCTAGAGTATGTTTATAGAAAAGTATCGTTAGTGTGATTACTTTCGTGTTTTGATATTCGATGGTTCTTTGCCAAGATCTTTTCGTTTCGCGCACCAGCTGAGTTAACGACAGAATATAGGTAGGCTTAGGAGTCCAGCAACCTTGAACAGCAGAAGTGAGCTCACTATTCAAACCGCGCTACGATCATCCTGGAATCAGGGCTTTCCATCTGACAATTTTTTTCCTGCATCTGCGAAATCAATTCGCGCCCGTTCGAAGGCGCGAGGACCGGGTGATGCGGAACGACGTCGGCTACGAATATATATATATATATATATATAGCACGTACTCTCTAAAGCGTGTGATAACTACCTTCAAGCAATGTTCAAACAATGATCACCACCCTCTCTTGGTCGCAATGATTGGCCACAGTTGTACTTGTACAGGGAGAAATAGGGCCTTCAATCTTACAAGTGGTACCTGTGCGTGTGGCGCGTGACGTTTTTTCCTCCCTAAAGCACAATATCGTCGCATCAAGGAAGCTTTCAAACACCACTGATTATCACTTTTGTTCTTGTTCCTGTTCCAGGTTTGCTTTGTGTCTTCTGCTTGCTTGCTTGCTGTTTATACCATACGTAAGTAACCTTACTTGAAATAACGCGTCGCGGGGAAGTCGCGTAAATTTCAATATTGATATCGTTTGATTTTTAAAAGTTATTTTCTCACTGAGAGCAACTACTAAATGTTATACATTGGATCAGCATTGATTGTATCTATAGGCGGAATACTCAGGGCAATACGTGGGAAGAGAAATGTTTAGGCAATCAAAGAGAAGAATCGCTTCCAGGAAGAACTTCAGTTCGTACGATGACATCGTCAAGAGCGAATTGGATATTGGCAACGTAAGCGCTGCTAACCAAATAATCTTAGGTTCGATCTCGTCGGAAGAGGAGAAGACATTGTACGCAAAGCTGTACGAGTCCAAGTTGTCGTTTTATGATTTGCCGCCACGTGGCGAAATAACGTTGGAACAGTTCGAGATCTGGGCCATCGATCGTCTCAAGATTCTGTTGGAAATCGAATCCTGCCTTTCCAGAAATAAATCCATCAAAGAGATCGAAACCATAATCAAGCCACAGTTCCAAAAGTTGCTGCCTTTCAACACAGATAACTTGGAAGACAAGAAAAAGGATTATTACTCTCATTTCATTTTGAGATTATGCTTTTGCCGTTCCAAAGAGCTTCGTGAAAAATTCATTAGGGCAGAAACTTTCCTGCTTAAGATTAGGTTCAATATGCTAACCTCAACTGACCAAACAAAATTCGTTCAGTCGTTGGATCTGCCTCTACTACAGTTTATTTCCAACGAGGAAAAGGCGGAATTGTCACACCAGTTGTACCAAACCGTTTCAGCTTCTTTACAGTTTCAATTGAATCTTAATGAGGAGCACCAAAGAAGGCAGTACTTCCAACAGGAGAAGTTCATAAAACTACCGTTCGAAAACGTGATAGAGCTAGTGGGTAACCGTCTAGTGTTTTTGAAAAACGGCTATGCTTATTTGCCGCAGTTCCAACAACTGAATTTGCTGTCTAATGAGTTCGCTAGTAAGTTGAACGAGGAGCTTTTGAAGACCTACCAGTATCTTCCAAGACTGAACGAAGATGACAGGTTGCTGCCGATTTTAAACCATCTTTCGTCAGGGTACACAATTGCGGATTTTAACCAGCAAAAGGCAAACCAATTCGGTGAAAATGTAGACGATGAAATAAATGCTCAAAGTGTGTGGTCCGAGGAGATTAGCTCGAACTATCCATTGAGTATCAAAAACTTAATGGAGGGTTTGAAGAAAAACCATCATTTGAGATATTACGGTAGACAACAACTAAGCTTGTTTCTAAAGGGAATTGGGTTGAGTGCCGACGAAGCCCTGAAATTTTGGTCAGAAGCATTCACAAGAAACGGCAACATGACAATGGAAAAGTTCAATAAAGAGTACCGCTACAGTTTCAGACACAACTACGGTCTCGAAGGTAACAGAATCAACTACAAGCCATGGGACTGTCACACCATTCTATCCAAGCCCAGACCCGGCCGTGGCGATTACCACGGATGCCCATTCCGTGACTGGAGCCACGACAGACTATCTGCAGAACTGCGTTCCATGAAACTCACCCAAGCACAAATCATAAGCGTCCTAGACTCGTGCCAAAAGGGCGAATACACAATCGCTTGCACAAAGGTATTTGAAATGACACACAATTCCGCCTCAGCCGACTTGGAGATCGGCGAACAAACTCATATCGCACATCCTAACCTATATTTCGAAAGGTCAAGGCAACTGCAAAAGAAACAACAGAAACCGGAAAAGAAAAAACTTTCCAATAGTGCCAACCAGTAGTGCAATCAAGAACGGAAAGAAAAAAGAAGTGGAAAGAAAAAAATAACTATATAGAATTGAAGCGATACGTAGTCTAATCTAGATTTAAGTAAACCCTAAAAAAAAAGGAAGAAACGATAACCGCTGCACAATACATCAAAGCGTGCGTGCAGTGCCTCAAGAACAGCAAAGGCACGCATTTTTCTTGAAATCTCTCACGCTCTGACAGCTGGCCAAAGAAGGCTTATACTTCCGCGGATGCAAGCCTCTGCGCTATTGCAACGAACAGACATCGCGGAATAATATGCCTCCCGCGCTTTTGCCTTTTTCTTCGATATAAAGTTATCATTTTCTTCCATCGCAAGCGGGGCTACTTTTCGTACAGGCCTGCGATCCTCACGCTTACTTGTTGCACGTGCCCACCCGCGGACATTGACAGGCGCAGAAGTTAATGCAGCGGAAAAAGCTGTCCTTTATGGTACAGTCTCCGGCACAATAATGCAGGTGCCGCGTTTTCTGAGGACGTGGCTAGCCTGTAAATGCATGCGGCCGGGATGATGCTGCGGTGACGTAACATTGGGTCCTGGTTTTTGAACAACAGCGCAAGAAAAAAAGCGGGAAGATCTATTATTTCCTTATGCAGGTATTCTGTGACTCTTAAGTATAGAAGACTGCTTTGCACCGCTTCCTGTTTAGAGTTTGTGCGACATTTATCGAGTATATCGTCTTTTTTCCCTCTTGTCGGCCTAAAACGGCACCCATTCTTGTGGGACAGACATGGCCGGCTCCTTCGAAGATTGGAAAAGCAGCCACAATAACGTTCCTGGTGGGCTGATTTCAAGTGCAAGACAAATACGGCGTGGGTGGATTTGCGCGATGCGATGATAATTTTCGGGATGATGCTTGCACTAGCTCACAAATCAGCGTACACCGTGTCAGCTGTGAAAGCTTATTTCCAATTGGACGCCCGCGCCACCCCTCACCAAGAAAGCCTAGGGTGCCACGGAATCAGGAATGACTTCATGCTGGCAGGGGAAGAATGCGATCAAACGCAGCGGTCTGAGGGTTTTCTGCTACGGGCCAGTGGTCTCCTTTTGTTTTCCCTTGGAACAACTGGTTCCTCATGCAATCGGACGCTATTCTTGGCAGCCTATTATGTAAGAGTGTGGAAACATAATTCTTGCGCGCACGGGATTTCTCTTAGGGTTCCTGTCCCATCTTGTCGCAGCGCTGTGTCCCGGCAGCGCAGGCAAAAACAAGCTCACTGTGGGTTACGTAATTGCAATGCTTTCGAGCGTTAGGATCTTGGAAAGGAGAACCGGATTTATATATATATACATATAAATATCTGTCCCGTATGCATGGTTACATATGATGTGGTCTCCTTTCTTTTTTTTTTTTTTCCAATTGCAACCTAAGACGGCCATAGTCTCTAATACCCCCCTCGTTACTTTATCCAGTTTTATTTTTTGATAGGAAGCAACTTAAACAGCTCGGTCAATCGCTTCCATTCCACTCCGTGTTCCTCTCACCCTTTACAATTCCCCTCAGTCTCTAGCTTATAACTTTGGCCTTTCTTCTTCTTCTTCTTCCTCTTCTTCTTGCTATTACGTTTTAATAAGACCACCTTCAATTTTCTCCACCGGAATCCATCAAGCTGTAAATATGTACCATGTTCCTGAAATGAGGCTACATTATCCCTTGGTGAGCACCCAATCCAACGTTGCAACCGCTCCTACTAGAAATTACGATAATATTCTTCCTTCATTCAACGAACTATCTCATCAAAACACTATCAATCTTCCTTTCGTCCAACGTGAAGCTGCGGACGCATACACCAATGTTGCTCCTGTAGCGGCATCACCATCCCAAGCTGAATCGGGCTTTTACTGCCGTTACTACGCTTTCCCTTTGCCCCCTTACGCACAGCACCCTCAGTCTCAATACCAACAGGCCGTGCTTCCTTACGCTACCATCCCCGGCAACAACTTCCAACCATCGTCTTACCCCATGATGACAATGGTGCCACCGGAAGTTCAGTCTGAAAGGTCTTTTTTGAATCCTTTGCACGTTCACACAGATTTACCCCCCATCATTCAAAGCTCTAACGATGTTCAGATTGCACCCCAACATGGCACTAAGTCAATGGCGACGACGATGACAGCAACGAAAAAAATGCCTGGACTTCGTTCCACCGTAGTTCTCAAACCGCGTGTGATAACAACTATGTGGGAAGACGAAAGTACCATCTGCTATCAAGTCGAGGCGAACGGCATATCTGTCGTGCGCAGGGCGGATAACGACATGATTAACGGTACGAAGTTACTGAACGTCACGAAGATGACGAGGGGAAGAAGAGACGGCATACTGAGATCAGAAAAGATCAGAGAAGTCGTAAAGATTGGCTCCATGCACCTCAAAGGTGTTTGGATCCCTTTCGAAAGAGCGTATATCCTGGCTCAACGTGAACAAATTTTAGACCATTTGTATCCACTTTTTGTTAAGGATATAGAATCCATTGTTGATACCAGCAAACACACTGGTAAGAAATCTCCTACCCCAGAATCTAACCTTGGAAACTACCATTCTGTTAAGCAAGAACCATCCGAAAACAAGGACAAACTTTCTGCTGAAGTTAAGCATGAGGGCGTTGGGGCCCTCTCGGATGAAGTATCTACCCAGAATGGGGGAGGAATGGATAACTCAAAGAATATTGATATCGACAATGAGGTTCAAAACCGAACAAGCAGAGCCAAAAATGAAATATCATAGCAGATATTAGAAATGCGTCAGCTCTTTGCGCTACAGACAAATACCAATGGTTCAATCAGAGAGACAAGGACGACGCAGTTCATGAAATCGCGTATTGCAAAACGCCCGTAACTACACGATATATAAAACATAAATAACGGACATAAAAAAAAATTGTAACATTATAAAGTAATAAAATTGAATTTCTTTCAACTACTGTTGTCTCTTGATTTTTGCTGCGAGTAGTCTTTTACTGTGGCTAACCCGGCTATTTCCTGCACTAGAATGCCTATCTCATTACTATGCTGTGACGCTGCTATTATTCTGCAAACTTCGCTTTCTCACGCGAAAAGTAATATGATGCCTTTTTGAAACAAACCATTATTGACGCCGATGACATTACGCGTCGTGATTCGTGAACCTGGTACAAAACAAAAAGGAAAACTAACCTAATAAATAAAGACATCCTTTTGGAAAAACGCAGCGTTAGCTTCTGGTACACAAAAACAGTTTGGTACACAACTAGAAGAAAAGAAACAGGGGCTTTTCTTTGCTACGCAAAAAAAGAAAAAAAGGAAAACAGTAAGGCTTCTATAGTGTACTTCCCTAGAAAACATGAACGGATCTCCCACACCCAAGCGATATTCATCCAAATCTTCAAGACTATACGACGACTATTATAATATCCCATATCAATACTCCAACCCAATTCCAATGAATAGAGACTACAACGACATAGGTTCACGCATGAATGCCGATAAGCTGGTGCCAGAGGAGTACAAACGGAATACTGAATTTATCAACAAAGCTGTCCAACAAAATAAAGAACTGAACTTCAAACTGAGAGAAAAGCAAAATGAAGTATTTGAGCTCAAAAAGATAGCTGAAACTCTACGCTCGAAATTGGAAAAATATGTTGATATCACCAAAAGGCTCGAAGATCAAAACCTCAATCTACAGATAAAGGCAAACGATTTGGAAAAGAAACTTTCTGATGCCAACACCATTATCAAAGATAGACGCTACTCCAATATCAAGGAGCCAGTGGTTGATGAAAATGTTGTTTCTCAGGTCTACGATCAAATAAATGTACCAAAAAACAGAGCTCCAGATGCAGGGGTCGATCTTCGCTCAAACAACAAGGCTTATAATGGTTCGGAACAAGATAACAGGCTAAAAGCCATCGAAAAAACTCTTTCAATTCTTACAGATTACGTCATGAGGACAGAAGAGAGTAATAATGATAGAGCATCTTTACCGTCTCCTTTGAATACGATTTCGCCAATAAATAATCGTTTGAGTTTCCAAGAGGCGAAAAAGTACAATCCCACGCTCAAATCAAATCCGTCTGATGATGACATTATGATGTATGAGAGCGCAGAACTAAAGCGTGTCGAAGAACAAATAGAAGAGTTGAAGAGGAAAATACTGGTTAGAAAGAAGCATGATCTAAGGAAACTGTCTCTAAATAACCAACTTCAAGAACTACAAAATATGATGGATGGCGATGAAAACGTAAAAGTAGATAATCCTTCGAAACACAACCAGGTACACCACAGTACGCATCATCATTCTTCGCATTCCCATCGAGATTATTCACCATCTTGTGATGCTTGTTTAGAGTGTTCTGCTAATGAGTTGTACGAGAAAAACAAAGGTAAGTCAGAGAATAATTTATCTGAGACGTTTGCAACTCCCACTCCGAATAACCGATAATGATATCAGAAATGAACGCGCCGCAAGGGACGTTTTGAAGGACTATTTTCTCTTGCGCAATTGTAGAAAATGAAGCGAACGTAAGTACAAGGTCTTTATTTCCACTTTAGTATTGTTGTTTTCCATCGAAGGTAAGAAACTTTTAATGTTTTTTATAGTTAAGTATTTTCTTTTTATAAGATATATAATCAGAGAATTTTGTAATCATTACTTTTTAACTTTACGGCAAGAGCACCATAGGGAAAGCAAACTTGGCAGGTAGCAGCACAGAAATGAATAGCTTAAACGAGGTCTTTATGCCCAGAAAATACTAAGATAACCAAAGATGGGGCGTGTGCTGGGTATCCATATATTTTACTATGGTTGTCGTTCTGGACGATGGAATAAATATAGTCTGCGAATCTAATAGGAATGGCGTGAATGAATGATAGTGGAGGTGTTTAAAATTGGGATGAACCATCATATATCCAAACGCAGTTGTTTCTTTATTAATTAAATAATTCAGTAGTATCAACCGCTTTGCTAGTATTTATTTTATTAATTTCCAGTCGTTTTAGGAGAAAAATTTTGTGAAGTAGCAATTTGATATTAATGGATTATATTAAGAAGGCAATCTGGGGGCCTGATCCTAGAGAACAACAGAGGCGGATCAAGTCGGTACTAAGGAAAAATGGCCGAAGTATAGAAAAATCGTTGCGAGAGTTATCAGTCTTGCAGAATAAGACCCAGCAGCTTATTAAGAAATCCGCAAAGAAGAATGACATAAGGACAGTTCGATTGTATGCTAAGGAACTATACCAAATCAATAAACAGTATGATAGAATGTACACCTCCAAAGCACAGTTAGATTCCGTTCGAATGAAGATAGATGAGGCGATCAGGATGAACGTGTTATCTAATCAAATGGCGGATAGCGCAGGCTTGATGAGGGAAGTCAATTCCCTAGTGAGGCTTCCTCAGTTGAGGAATACAATGATTGAATTAGAAAAGGAATTGATGAAATCAGGTATTATAAGTGAAATGGTTGATGACACCATGGAGAGTGTCGGTGACACAGGGGAAGAAATGGACGAGGCCGTTGATGAAGAAGTTAATAAGATTGTTGAACAATATACAAACGAGAAATTCAAGAATGTCGATCATGTTCCAACGGTAGACTTACCAACTAATGAGGAAGAAAAAGAGATACCGGACGAAAGAGTTGATGAAGAAGCAGATAGAATGGTAAATGAAATGCGTGAAAGGCTTAAGGCTTTACAAAACTAAAATGCCTCTTTGGTTGTACAAAATAAATAAATAAATAGTTGAGTAAATAATGTTACGAATAACAGTACGAAGAAGCGACTGGCAGATATGAGGAGAAGAAAGATGTATATTTTCTTGCATGGCAGTACTCCAAATAATGCTTTGTATAAGGGACAAGTCGTTGAAATACAGGAGAATGACAGCGGTGAGTGTGCATATTTCTGTTGGAAAGGTTCAAGCATCAGGGCTATTTTTACCCGATTCCAATTTCTTTTCGAGCTTGTCGAATTCCCTCAATGCTATTTCTTGTTCGGGATCCATTATTTGAATAACTTCTTTTACCTCATCTACATAATGCTTTAACATGGACTCAATACCATATTTCAAAGTCACCTCACTAGATGAGCAAGAAGTACATGCACCCTGTAATCTTAAATACACGGTTCCGGTTTTTGGATCCCAACCACGGTAGTCAATGTCACCACCATCCTCTAAAATTGCCGGTCTTATTCTTGTGTCTATTAGTTCTTCGATCAACTCGCTGACTTCTTCATCTTCTGCGGTAAGTTCAAACTTAGGCATATTGATCTTGTAGCCACCCTCTCCTTCTTCCTCTTGAACAGCATGAAATTCCTCGGATATCACATCATTGCCAGAAGCAAGCTGTTTGGTCAATAATTCAACGATTTCGGGCTCAATAACGTTCCAGTGGACCATCCTATCTTTATTAATAGTGAGAAAATCATCACCTATCATCAAAGACTCCACTCCGGGACACTGGACAAAGATCTGTTGCGCTAGCTTGGAATGGTTAATGAGATTTTCATCAGTGTTTTTGATGACGATACTCTTGGAACCACGAGTTTGCAACAACTCGCCATCCGTGGAGAGAAATTTCAAGGCATTTTCATTTGGGGTTGTTAAAGTCTTGATGTGAATAAACCGTTGAGAATTCAAACAGGTGAACCGCGGCCTCCCTAACCTAGCTATTGACTTGAACATGGTCAGTTTCTCTCAGTGCTTTCTTTTGCCCAGACTATGTGCTGAAATACTACCGGTTTTTTAAGTCATATGTTATATACTGTTCCATATAATGATTAATAATCATTAAGGTAAACACACATTACCGAACATCGGAAAAGCTTACACGACAGGTCACTTCATACGTCAGATGGTTTGGGAGGTCCACAGGGTGCCACTACATGTTCTCCTCTTGTTCATAGGAATGTCAACCTTGACGCTTTCAATTGAAGTATTATCGTGGCCCTGTATCTTGTTGTGGAACAAACTGGACGCAAGAGGCCGCAATCTTGTTATTGAGTTTAGGAAGCGCAATTGCCAATATCCTCCTCTCGCGTGCTGATCTACCGTAAAAAGTAACACCACTTGTACCGAATACAGGATGGACCCTCTGCCGAGTCCCTGAGCACGCCCCTTCCCTGTTAAGCGTGATATAATATATTCGTGTTTCTTGTATTGCCCAGTTTCGGCACTGCACCCGTGCACGTCACACTTAAGCCTGGTCTTATTAAATAGTGTGTAAAAAAAGAATTGAAGAAAAACATAGAGCAAGGCATAGAAATAGGAGAGAAATAGGGAGAGTTGGAAAATAAGCTTAACCTCAATCAGATAAAATTCCGCTAGTGGCATCAAGCTTTTCATTCAGGTTCCTGCGGATAACACAATTGAAAGTAAAAACTTCCCGACAGCTTTTAACAAAAACCAGGTGTAAAGCTTATCAGCAGTAAATTAAAGAGTTCAAAAAATTATACAGGTACAATGAGAGTACGTCAACATTGCCGACCTTTCCAACTGCTTGCTTCCCTTCTATGTTGGCTTCTAGCGTTTGTAGCAGCAAATAAGGAGAAGATAAACCAAAACGATTACCAAGTGTGTGCAGGTATGTATTCCAAAGAAGATTGGAAGGGTAAAGTAGATCCATTTATATCATTCAACCTCAAGAAAATAAGTGAGCTAAGTGACGAATCTGATCCTGGTATAATCGTTGCGGTTTACGATTTCCAAGATTTCGAGCACTTGGGAGTAGAATTGCCTGATGGAGAAACATACTATCTCTGCGATGATTATGCTATTGACATCGGAATTTGTGAAGAAGAACATCGTGATGAGTTTATCATCCAAGAGGTTGTTTACGATCCGTATACTTCCACGAATAAATCTCTGGCTAATCCCATTATGACGTTTTCTAAAAACGATGTAGGTTTGCATGATACCAAATACCCGGTGACGAAAACCGGATTTTATTGTGTTACTGCATTCAGATCAACGAGCAGTACTAAATTTAACGCTGTGGTGAACTTCAGAAACGCTTATGGTCACCTCGCAGGTACTGAGATCAATAAATTACCGCTATATGGTCTTTTGGCTGTTGCATATGTTGTAGCCATGGCGTTATATTCATTTGCCTTCTGGAAACACAAGCATGAATTGCTACCATTGCAAAAATACTTGTTGGCCTTCTTCGTGTTTTTAACTGCAGAAACCATTTTCGTCTGGGCTTACTATGATTTGAAAAATGAAAAGGGTAATACTGCAGGAATTAAAGTTTATATGGTGTTCCTATCAATATTGACAGCCGGCAAAGTCACATTTTCATTTTTTCTCCTACTCATCATTGCTCTGGGTTACGGTATTGTTTACCCTAAATTAAATAAGACTTTGATGAGGCGTTGTCAAATTTATGCTGCAGTGACCTATGCAATCTGTATCGCGTTTTTGATCCAAAGTTATTTGAGCAATATGCAAGCACCATCTGCATTGATCTTGATTACTTTAATTCCTATGGCGCTTTCCTTGGCGGTATTTTACTACATGATTATTAGCTCCATGACAAAAACTTTAATCTATTTGAAAGAACAAAGACAGGTTGTGAAATTGAACATGTACAAGAAGTTGCTATTCATCATTTACGCTTCCTTCTTAAGTGTTTTAGCTGGCAGTATAGTTTCTTCATTTATTTACATTGGCATGAACACCATTGATATGATTGAAAAGAACTGGAGATCAAGATTCTTCATTACTGATTTCTGGCCTACGTTAGTATATTTTATTGTTTTTGTTACCATTGCCTTCTTGTGGAGACCAACAGACACCTCATACATGCTAGCCGCATCCCAACAACTACCTACAGACCCAGAAAACGCTGCGGACTTCGACTTGGGTGATTTACAATCGTTCGACGACCAAGATGACGCTAGCATCATCACTGGCGACCACGGTATGGACGAAGATGACCTGAATTTGAACTTCACTGATGATGAGGAAGGACGTGATAATGTAAATAACCATGGTCTAGGCCATGAACCATTGCCTACTTCTCCTAGAAAATAAAGCCCTAGCAAGTTTGGTCAGAGGATAGGATTGCAAACATCATAAACAAAAAAGAATAATATCTTTAAAAAGAAAAATCTTACAAGAAAGCAAAGTATGTACTGTATATATTTTTTACCAAACGCAGACGTAGACACGAACATGAACAATTCCGTTTTCTCCGTTCATCTGTTTTACCTGTTTATAACCGTAATTACTCAAGCTATATTCTAGACCTAACTTTTTCTTTGTCACTATTTCAGCCGCTTGCTATTTTTTTTCGGCGAAAGATGGACCATATAAAAGCGAAACAAAAAGTGGAAATTTAACACATGGAAAGCATTAGGCAAAAGATTGAAGATGTTCTTCTGAAAGAGGCTACCCAGCGACTTATGTGAAGCAGGTAGGAGTAGCCTCTCGTGTTCAAGGGTGGACACGGAAGCCAAAGGAAGTACGGTCGT
The DNA here is from genome assembly GCA_947243795.1 of Saccharomyces uvarum. Classification (NCBI taxonomy): domain Eukaryota; kingdom Fungi; phylum Ascomycota; class Saccharomycetes; order Saccharomycetales; family Saccharomycetaceae; genus Saccharomyces; species Saccharomyces uvarum. The sequence continues at coordinate 350,668 of OX365938.1, forward strand.
GCGTCATAATATTGTTGCCGTTAACGATCTTTCTTTGGCTTTTTTGGTCTTTCCTATATATCATTTCTTTATGTATATTCTATTTGTTTATGATGAGACCACGTCCTTAGTGACATTGCTATAAACCCAGCTCTTCGATTCATTTTTAATGAAAGGGAGAAGATTTTTTTGTCAAACGCTCTGAGCAATAGAATACATAATGCCATGGCATTTGTAGTTTCTTGATTTTACCCCTTGCAGTTAACAGATCGCCGGTCTAGGGGACGTTGTACATGCGGTGTTCGTTTTAAAAGACTGGCCTCAAGGGTATCGGTTCAGTGCTATTGTTTCATGCACCATCCAATGCAGGTTGTGTCGTTCCCAAGTTCATTATTAGACCGGGCAGATCATACGACATGCTAGGCACCTTTTATCAAATTTTTGGATGTGTAGTTATGAACAAACAACCGAGGCGGCACGTTCAATAGTATATATAACGTAGGGCGTGGCATCATTAAGCTGGCAACCTCTTAATAAAGTAGTGATTCGCGAGCTCGTCAAAAAACTTCGTTTGCGTTGTCCATATATCTTTCTTTATTTTTTCTTTTTTTTCAAGTAGCCAAACAAAACGATTATGGGAACCTTAAGGAAAAACAGGAAAAAAAGCAGTAACAATACTAACAATAATTAAGAACATAATATCAACTCAAAACAGATAACGCGCCAGTTGCGAATTATACTTGGAGTTTCGAGGCTTGAGTATTGTCCATCCAAAATATTCTACCCACTTGCGATAGACTTCGTTCAAAATCGCCCTTCCCTTATAAAATTACGATTCTCGCAATTTTAATTGGTGCAACAATAGTACCCTTCTCCGATTCCCACTTTTCTAAAAAAAAAGCGGTACTCTTCTCTCAAGCTCCAGTATACTCTCGACTATGAGTGAGCTGAATACTGTTTCGACGAACTCCAGTGATTCCGCCAAAAACGGTGGTATATCAAATAGTCCCGAGGATATGGACTCTGCTGCTGCTGCCAATCATGCTATAAAGAAAAGAACAAAGGCATCTCGCGCCTGCGATCAATGTCGTAAGAAGAAAATTAAATGTGACTACAAGGATGAAAAGGGACTCTGTTCGAATTGTCAAAGAAATGGAGACCGTTGCAGTTTTGAAAGGGTTCCTTTAAAAAGAGGGCCCTCAAAAGGCTATACAAGGAGCGCTAGTCATTCAAGAACTCACGAAATACAAGAGTATAACAACAGTAAGTCATATAATACATTGGAAAATAGTAATGGCGCGAACAATAATAACGGTACCAACAGCAATACCGTCCCGAGTACCCCTTCGAGATCAAATTCAGTTCTTTTGCCTCCACTGACACAATATATTCCCCAAGCCGGCGGCGTGCCTCCCAGTTTCTCAAATGCCGCAACTCAACCTACTATGCCTGCTGGCAATATTGGTCAGCAGCAGTTTTGGAAAGTACCTTACCACGAATTCCAACATCAGAGAAAGGGTTCTATTGACTCTTTGCAGAGCGATATATCGGTTAGAACTTTGAACCCGAACGAGCAGTTATCTTATAATACTGTACAACAGTCCCCCATAACAAATAAAACGGCTCATGATTCTGGCAATGCACACGGAAGTATCACAGGCTCAGGAAGTGCCTCTGGTAGCGGTGGTTACTGGTCCTTTATAAGAACATCTGGTTTATTAGCTCCTACTGATGATCACAATGAGGAACAAACAAGAAGATCAAGCTCTATACCTTCTTTGCTACGAAACACTTCAAATTCGCTTTTATTAGGTGGCCAGCCTCAACTACCGCCCCCTCAACAGCCGTCACAGTCACAGTCACAATCGCAACCGCAACCGCCGCAGCAACCGCCGCAGCAACAACAAAAACCGCAGCAAGGGCAGAATTTGTATTCATATTCTCAATTTTCTCAGCAGCAGCCATACAATCCATCGATATCATCCTTCGGCCAATTCACTGCCAATGGATTCCATTCTAGGCAAGGATCAGTAGCCAGTGAGGCAATGTCCCCCAGTGCACCTGCTATGTATGCCAGCGCATCTACAAACCCGGCAAGTAACGTACAGCAAGCACAAAAACCTCAAGGGCAACAAGGGCAACAATTTCCATCCGATTCAGATGCTAATAGAAGACGGCAATCAGCTCCAGTATCAGTAACGTTGTCCGCCGTCGGGCTGAATGGCAATGAGAACAATGATCGTAATATGAACAATAATACTAGTGGCAATAGTAATAATAATAGTGGTTCTTCTAAAGACCTATCTCAAAATTCACAAGAATCTGTAACCACAACACCGGTAGCTTTAGAAGCGACGAGCCCCGGATCTACGCCCCAGAGAGGTACAAAGAAACGTAGAAAAAGTTATGTATCCAAGAAACCAAAGCCAAAGAGAGGCTCGTCTATTTCCATATCATCGAGGGATTCATCACACCCAATATCATCTTCTTCTACTATGGTGTATGGACAAATTTCCGATGTAGATCTGATTGATGCTTATTATGAATTTATACACGTGGGATTCCCTATAATACCTTTGAATAAAACAACTCTAACCAATGATTTGTTGTTGGTGAACACTCAGCCAATTTCTAATATTCACGAAGTTAACTCTTATGTTATTTTGTGGTTCAGAAACTCATTAGAACTTTTGGTCCGTGTGGCTTTGAAACAAAAACCAGGCGGGAAATTTTTTGATAATATAGTTGGCATGCCCCTATCGCCCGGAAACGACAATAATAAGCCTGGCTTTACCACAGCTGTGGCAAGAGATGATGCTGAGAAAACAAGAAACGACTCGAATAATGAAGTACAGGAGACTTTAGAAGTGCAGAGTGTTTTCATTGCGGCTTTGAACGAGTGTTTTCAAAAAATCGTGGATATCCATCCCAAATTCAGAGAAAACAACGAGCAAATCTCGCCCAAGATCAAGGTTATCTACTTATCTACTTTCATTCTTCTGAATTATATCTTGGCATTTGTTGGGTACGATAATTCATTTGTGCTGGGAATGTCAGTGACAATTTTCAACGAATTTAAACTATACAAATTGATATTGTTCCCTGGGACAGATATCGATGAGACGAGGGCGGCCGTTGGTGGCGAGACTACCACGGAGAATGGAGACACGGACCGTTCAGAATTTGAAATTGGATCCGGAAGTGCTGGGCATATAAATCCATCCAACTCGCCAAATTCCATGGACGAGAATATGAGTCACTACTCTGTGTTGTTTAAAAGATTGTACATTTTACTTTCGGTTTTTGATTCTTTGCAAAGTTGCGCATTTGGCGGACCCAAACTGTTAAACATCTCCATCCAGGATTCCACGGAAAAGTTTTTTGCCAATGAATTAGGTTCCAAATGGTGCCTGGAGCAAAGCCAATTGAGATTGAAATGCGTCTTGCAAAGTTTGAAACTGGGCGAATTGTTGAGTGAGTTGGCCAGAAACAGAATATCGATGAATGTGGTTAGCAAGCCCAAGTTCGACATCGCCAATTTATCTTTCCTTTTATCCGAGTTTGTGGGAAACCAACCCGTATCGGTGGCACAATTGTTTTGCAAGCTGTTGATCGGGAAGCACAATTTCATCAATTGCTTATTGTCGTTGCATGATACCGAGACGGGCGTTTATTCAGAATTGACATTGGAACTGAGTTCGAAACTGGCAGACTCCTTATGTTCATTGATATCGATAATCCTGCAAATATTAACACTGATATTGAGACTAAACCCCACGAACAGCATCGACTTCAATTATAGACCACCGAACCCGCCCGCGGCCGACCCTACCGCGCAAGAGACATCTCCCACGGGGGCCGGCAATGCTGGCGCTACAACTCCATCCGAGGGAAACCCAGATTTTTACAAAAAGCTACTGGGCCTGAAGCAAGACAGCGAGAACATCCTCTCCGACCTGTGCCGGGGAGTTGTCTCGCCCTTTGCGATCGCCATACTGCACGAGATCTACAACATCACTGAACTGGTCAAGCAGATGCCCACGTCCTTGATTAGCATAATGATGACCGCCACCACCACGCAGAACAGCCAGGACACCAAGAAGTCCCAAGACCTAGTGATGAAGCTGTCCAACTCCATGAACGAGGTGGTGCAGATCACCAGCGTGCTGACGATGATCAAGCCGTTCAAGATTTTCGAGCACGAGCTGAACAAGCCCGTGGCGTCGCACACGGGCGTGCTCTCTCCCTCGTCCAGAACAGACGTCCTGTGGGCCAGGTCAGGCCAAAGCGTCCGCGAGACACCGGTGATGAAGGCATTGTTCGGCGAAGGCCAGCCCTCGAGCACACAGACCCCGGCAACGGCTGCGCCGGCGGAGTCCAGGCTCGAGAACGTGGCCCTCGAGAACTTCGTCAGTATCGGCTGGAAGCTGCTGGACGATTCCGAGCTGGGCTGGTACTGACAGAAACCAGCACCAGGCTTTTCCTCCCCCCTCGGACCGGAAACCCGCGTAGAGAAGTGCCAGGGACGGCTAACCTTAATATAACATATACACTACGTACTCACGCACATACATACTAGCTGTTGTAAACCTGTAACAATACCGTCACCACTTCTCACTCTACGTTCGAGAGGCACCCAGCCCAGGGGTGCGCGCGGACAATGGGTACCTTCCGCTTGCGCAGCAAAGGGGTCTCTCCTGTTCCTACTTTTCCATTCCTTTTTCAGGGGCATGTCCTTATTAACCACGTTGCTACTGCCGGTTGCTGCTGCTACTGAGGTTCCGGCACTCGCAAAGATCCCGGTGCCGATTTATTGCCATACAGGCCCCTGTAAAGTGGCCCGTGATCTGAAAGATTCCCACCCCCCCCTCTTCCCCCGCCCCTTCTCGAGCAGCCTGACGCGCTTCCTTCTGGGCTCGGCCTGTTTTTGTTTTTTTCCTTTTCTAGTCTGAGTTTGAGTATATAAACCTAAATAAACAACAGAGTGTTTCTGGAGATGCCTAGTGAGAGAATGTAATTGTTTCTCGTTGAAAGTACAATTCCTGCCCTTTCCACTCAGCAGCACCGTTAAAAGGCTCTGTTTTCCTCCGATTACACAAACTAACCCCCGCGCAAACCCACCAAGCATATCATAATGTCCTCTAAGAAGCATACCAAGACACATTCCACCTATGCATTCGAAAGCAACACAAACAGTGTGGCCGCCTCGCAAATGAGAAACGCGCTGAACAAGTTGGCGGACTCCAGCAAGGTCCAGGATGCTGACCGTGGTAGGTTCGAGAGCGAACTGGATTCGTTCTTCACGCTTTTCAGGAGATACCTGGTGGAAAAGTCCTCCAGAACCACTTTGGAGTGGGACAAGATCAATTCTCCCAACCCAGAACAGGTGGTCAAGTACGAAATCATTGCTCAGCAGCCGGAAACCGTTTCTAACCTGGCCAAACTGGCCGTATTGAAGTTGAACGGTGGGCTGGGTACCTCCATGGGTTGTGTCGGGCCCAAATCCGTCATTGAAGTGAGAGAGGGAAACACATTTTTGGACCTGTCCGTTCGTCAAATCGAATACTTGAACAGGCAGTACGACAGTGACGTGCCTTTACTGTTGATGAACTCCTTCAACACCGACAAGGACACGGAACACTTGATTAAGAAGTACTCCGCCAACAGGATCAGAATCAGATCCTTCAACCAATCGAGGTTCCCAAGAGTCTACAAGGACTCTTTGCTGCCAGTCCCCACCGAATACGACTCTCCTCTCGACGCCTGGTACCCACCGGGTCACGGTGATTTGTTCGAGTCCCTGCATGCCTCTGGTGAACTGGACGCGTTGATTGCTCAAGGCAGAGAAGTGCTGTTCGTTTCTAATGGTGACAACTTGGGTGCCACCGTCGACTTGAAGATCTTAAACCACATGATCGAGACCGGCGCCGAGTACATAATGGAATTGACCGATAAGACCAGGGCCGATGTCAAAGGTGGTACTTTGATCTCGTATGACGGACAAGTCCGTTTACTGGAAGTCGCCCAAGTTCCAAAGGAGCACATTGACGAATTCAAAAACATCAGAAAATTCACGAATTTCAACACTAATAACTTATGGATTAATTTGAAAGCCGTCAAGAAGTTGATCGAATCAAGTAATTTGGAGATGGAAATCATTCCAAACCAAAAAACCATAACAAGAGACGGTCACGAAATCAACGTTTTACAACTAGAAACCGCTTGTGGTGCCGCCATCAGACATTTCGAAGGTGCTCACGGTGTTGTCGTTCCAAGATCAAGATTCTTGCCCGTCAAGACCTGTTCCGATTTGTTACTAGTCAAGTCAGATCTGTTCCGTTTGGAACATGGTTCTTTGAAACTAGACCCATCCCGTTTCGGTCCAAACCCGTTGATCAAGTTGGGCTCTCATTTCAAAAAAGTCTCTGGTTTCAACGCCAGAATCCCTCACATCCCCAAGATTGTTGAACTAGACCACTTGACCATTACCGGTAACGTCTTCTTAGGTAAGGGCGTCACCTTGAGGGGTACCGTCATTATCGTTTGCTCGGACGGTCATAAAATAGATATTCCAAACGGTTCCATACTAGAAAACGTTGTTGTCACTGGTAATTTGCAAATCTTGGAGCATTGAAGACGATACGAGGCCTTGCCTGCATGCTCGTTTTCTTTTCTTCTCCATTCATATATTTATTCTACCACACGCTGTTTTTCCCGCCCCCCCCCCCCCCCCAATCGGTTCTATATCTCTAGTATATTCATCTTTATATAGCCAGTCTTATACAGAAGGAAGAAATAATAAAAATACTAAAAAAATTGAACCTATAGAGCCTCATTATTATTATCCATTGTATTCTTTACAAGGAGCAGCCTTAATTTAATCTTTCTTTGCAGGGTAAGGCCTTCGTGAACTTTAGGGAAATAGTATAGATAGACTTGAGTTGAAGGGAATAAGTCGGATCACCACCCGTTCTCACGTCAATAGACACTGCAAACGACGTATTCCGGTGTCCTGAATTACACCTTTCACGTCACTAGACTAATTCGAACGAAAAGAGGAGGAGCCACTTTCCTTTTGAGCACAGCCAAAGGAGCAAAAGCGCAATATGGAAATTGATGGCAACACCTTAGTGTTCATAATAGTGATTCTTTTCCTATTCTTCTCCACACCCGGTGGTGACGGTGTGTCCTCTCAGTACGAGTTCAACCAGCTGCAAAGATTCAAGCAACAGTTTCAAACAGAACATGATGTATTTCTTAATATGACACATACGGATAATTTCCGAAATATCACGGGTTTCAAATTAAGCTACCAAGATATGTTGAACAACCCTTTGCAGAATGCTACTTACCCACTACCAGGGAAGGGATATGACCGATGGTTGCCCAACCAGAACTACATGGTTTTGCCCAATGAAGTCATAGATACTATAAACTCTCAAGTCTGGAATACTTCGAATGGTAACACCTTAAATATTTTCCCCCCTAATATTACAAGTACGCTGTTGGGAAAGATCAACGTTGTGTCAAATAGCAAGTACGAAAAGATAAGAATGCCCATACCCAGATTCTATGAACCTGCAAATGATTTCTCGGAAGATATTCCTCCTGAGGGCGAGACATACTGGTCAGATTGGCCCTCTTACGGCGAGCTTCATAACGTGACTTTTCAACATGGCGAGATTGCTATTCAAATTACTCATATGAACAACCTTCAGAATAGCAACAATTACTTCAGGAGAAATTTCATAAATAAAGAAAGTGATCGTTGGAAATTATTGAATCTACAGATTGATTTTTCAGATAAAACTGAAAAGGAAAAGCACTCCATTTCATCAAAGGCAGTTTACGATATCCAGCGTGGTAGAATTTTATCCATCTCCCAAAGTTCTAAATTCCATTCATTATTCGCCCTTCCCCACTACATGTCTTTACAGGATGATTATGATAAAGAAATATTCAATGATGTCAAACAGCTCGTCGATGAATTCTGGAACTTCACGGATTACACAGATGTTATGACCATGAATGATGTACAGGATGCATACGATAGTGCTAATCTTAAATGTGAATACATGACTTTTCTTCAATTAGAACCTTGGAACCAATATACTAAGGACCAAATTAAATTGATAGATGATGAATTGAATTGGCCATTGGGGCGTCCGGTAAACCTTTCTAGTTTACCTCCTATAAATGTCGTTTCTGGGTTATTATATTCGCCCGACTGTGGTCTTAGATTGGCAATTAATGACGTAAAGGGTAAACGATACGAATTAAAAATCATGTCGATTAGAACGCATCTAATGTTTGGTATTGTGTTATTTGCTGCTCAAATATATTTATTACTGACTCAAATGCATCATACAAACACACCTTCCATGGTCAATAAAATTTCGTTTTATTGCTTCTCGATGATCAATTTGGTTGATGGTTCCTTAGCTACGTTATACTTTGTGGCTGCTAGCGTTGTTCCTGAATTGTACTTGCCCTTGGTGATAAGTGCATTTTCATGTTTTATCCTTGCATCCATTTTCGAAATACGTTACTTGATATCGATTTATGCGTCACAAGTTAACGAACAGAACGTCGGGATAGCTAATTTGCTGCGTGGTAGTACCGGCATATATGATGAGAATAGGCCAAGGCCCGCATTTATCCCTGATGAAGGTTCCATCGGCGGCTCACTATATGGTAGATTTTTCTTTACGTTAATCATTTTCACGTTTTTGATATTGAGTTCAATATCATGGCCCCGTCAATTGAGAATGATATTTGAGTATATTCTTATTTTCATCTTGAACTCCTACTGGATTCCCCAAATTTTCCGTAACGCTGTTAAGGGTATCCCTTCCAGAAGAGAGAGAACAAGAGCTACCAATGGGGGAAATAGAAATCAAAATAAGATGCCTTTATTATGGAGTTTTGTGATCGGTACAACAATAATCAGAAGTTTACCCGTCATTTATGTTTTCACTTATTCTTCAAACGTCTTTAGGCACCATAAAGATGTTCGTTTTGTTGTATTTTTATCGCTGTGGCTATTGTTCCAAATTAGTGTTTTGTATTCTCAAGACATATTGGGATCACGCTGGTTCTTACCTCAACACACAATTCCGGAAGGATATTCGTATTTCAAGCCACTTTCGAACCAGTACATTGTAGAACATGGTGGTGGTACTGTTGAAAACACTGTTGACTGTGCGATATGTATGTCAGATGTTCCAATCTATATTGAAGAAATTCCTGAAACTCATAAAGTGGACCAACACACTTATATGGTAACGCCCTGCAACCACGTCTTCCATACTTCATGTTTGGAAAATTGGATGAGTTATAAGTTACAATGTCCTGTTTGTAGGTCACCGTTGCCTCCTTTGTAGATAGCATTCCTTCTTTCTAATGGTTATATACTACAGTGTCAAATTCAAGATTATTACAACGTTTTCATTTACTTATAACACACAACAATTACAGATATTTTGAATTGATACTATGCGCTAATTCAAGTAGCGTGCTGCGTGATACCGAACTTTGCTTTAATGGCTTATTAATGTATATTTTTTATAAAACTAAACAAGAACGTCTTCTGGGTTTTAAACTGTTACCCTTTCTCCATATGACACCTTTTTCGAGAAAATATACGGAGAATATTGCAAGTTCAATTTGATTCTATAAGATCTAAACAGCTGAAGCCCTGCATTAAATATTTCCTAAAATAGTTGTCTTATTTGAGGATTCAATCTTACTTGGGGACGCTGTTTTTGTTCACATGAGAATACATTAAATTCAAGGTACCATTTATTTCAATATGACACATCCTGTAGGTGTAAAAGCATGTTTGTTTGATATGGATGGCCTTCTTATTAACACAGAAGACATCTACACTGAAACATTAAATGAAACCTTGGCGGAATTTGGTAAAGGTCCTTTGACTTGGGACGTCAAGATTCAGTTACAAGGGCTTCCAGGACCGGAAGCGGGAACGAAGGTTATTGAGCACTACGGCCTCCCAATAACTTTAAAAGAGTATGAAGAAAGGAATGTTGCTTTGCAATCTCTTAAATGGGGCACCTGCGAATTTCTGCCTGGTGCACTGGACTTGTTGAAATACTTAAAGTCAAAGGGTATTCCTATTGCTCTATGTACCTCTTCGAATAAATTGAAATTCCATGGTAAAACAAGTCATTTAGGTCATGGTTTCGATCTTTTCGATGCCATTGTAACTGGTGATGATCCAAGAATTCCAAAAGGCAGAGGAAAACCATTCCCGGACGTTTGGCAATTGGGTTTGAAGGAACTAAATAAAAAGTACCATACTGACATTAAACCCGATAAATGTATGGTCTTCGAAGATGGTATTCCTGGTGTTAAATCAGGCAAGGCGTTTGGCGCTCATGTTATTTGGGTCCCTCATCCGGAGGCACATGCTGTTTTGGGCGACACAGAAACTTTGTTGGCTGGTAAAGGTGAGCTATTGTCCTCTTTAGAAAAACTAGAAAAAGCTAAATATGGCCTCTGAAGTTTTTCTTTTGTAATGTTTACTTTCTTTCTAGTAATTAATGTCTGTTGTATACAGTTGATGCAAAAGCAAGATCGCTTAGTATTTCTTGTATTGTACTTTTGTAGAAAGTAACTTTTGGTATTCTTGTATACCATTCACTACATGTTTGGGTTTTTATCACTTATTTTAGCCACATTGTTTAACACATTAACTATAATGTGAACATGCACATCGAAAGAAAGTACATATGGTTAGATGTTCAAGAGCTCTGGGCAAATGAACTCAGACACGGATGCATTTAAGGGCATAAGGATTGTATGTGTTGAACTGTCCAAAACCGCCTTTTTGCCTGCTGAATCATTTGATCCGAATTCATTAAAATTGCTAGCATGTTTGAAAAAAGTTGAAGTAAAGCTGTCAACATATGAAGACGATTCACTCTCCCCAAAATTTGCAGATTATGTTTTTGTTCCTATAGCAAGTTTATTGAAACAGCCAACTCTCGGTGAATCTCAAACAGAATATGTCCTATTGATCATATCACATCTATTACGGATATGTTGGTCATCCAATGGAAAACTTCCACAGCAATTGGCACAACAACTGTTCCCCCTGGTTTCATTCTTAATAAGTCCGGATAAGGAAAACATCAAATTAAGTTCTCGGTCAGATGAGTTTAAATATGCCGGTAGTTTAGTCCTATACCAATTCTTCATTTCATTAAGATTACAACAATATCATAACGAATTCTTTTCAAATTCAAGTCCTAAATCACTTCCCAGTCTAGGACATTCTATTACTATTCTCCTGAAGATTTTGGAACAAACGCCACAAAATAACGAGCTTCAATTGAAAGTTTTATCATCTTTAGAAATACTTTTTCAAGACATTATAACGGATGGAGAAATGCTCTCATTTATACTGCCAGGAAATGTTTCCGTTCTCTCCAAAATACTGATGAAACCCGGTCGTCAAATACATTACAAAGTATGTGTTCGTACGCTGGAAGTTCTGGTCAAGTTGTTAGTATTAGTTTATGATGATTTTGGTTTGCAAGTCCAAATGAATGAGTTGACAGATATTCGAGAATTGAATGAAGCCGGGTTGAAGTCCGAGCAAGATCAATCATTTTCGTTTAATAACCCCATTGTTCTTTTACAAAAAGATAACGAATCTGATGGGAACACTCATAGAGACACAAGTTGGTTAAGAGCAACTTCAAGTCAAATTAAAATTGCTTTAGAGGCCTTTATACCTAAGTTACTCAAACGCAATAATGACTTAATCAATGAAAAATTAGCATTGTTCGTATCCACTCTGTTAGATAGATGTGGAAAGTCTCTGCATAGTTGTGAGCCTGTATTTGTATCCACCTTAGTAAACTTACGGCGAGATCCGATGTTTAAATTATCTACACATTTAGACAGTTTGAAAAAAGTTCTCAATGAAGATCTGGATAAACTGAGTGATATTATTCGATTCGAGAATACCGATAAGTTGTCAGTCATGGCATTTGCAGTTGATATTTTACAAAAAAATGATGACGATGGCATACTGGTCAACGGGGTAGTGAAGCGTTTGCTTGGCTCGATGAATGAATCCATTGAACCCCCGAGTTTAGTCGATAAAAAAGATAAAATAACTGAGCAAAGTGGCCGAATAACGACAATGGTAAATTTTGAAAAAATAGAAGACGGTAATGCTGTGATTACTTTACCAAGGTTGTCAAAAGATATTTCAGTAAACCTGCAGAATCTTGCATGCCATATTGGATCCTTGCTATTAGAAAACGATAATATAAACAATGTAATCATGGAGTTGATTTCAGAACAGGTTGATTCCCCAAGAACACAGAAGATAGTTGCATTATGGTTAAGTGCTAGTTTCCTCAAAGGGGTGGGGCGGAAACCAAGGGAGGAAGAGGATTATCTGCAATTTGGTTCAAGCGTAGATCATTCTGGCTCAGTGGTTGAAGAATCGTGCTTGACAGTGCTGGAATATTGTAATGAACTTTCTCAAGATATTAGTATGAAAATTGAAGGGAATGGTATTAAGAAGAGTGATGAATTCGCCATATGTACAATTTTATCGTCCATCGGAACAGTCTGTTCTGTCATGAAGCATGATTTTCAACCAGAACTAATTGATTATATATATACCATTACTGATGCCTTGGCGTCACCTTCTGAAGCCATCAGGTCTGTAGGCCAGTCGTGTGCGTTGACCATAGCGAATACCTTATATCACGGATCTGTTTCCACTATGATCCTTAACAACGTGGATTACTTGGTGGAATCTATTTCTTCGAGATTGAATTCCGGAATGACTGAAAGAGTAAGTAGTATATTGATGGTGATTTGTCAATTGGCTGGCTATGAAACTATCGAAAGCTTCAAAGATGTAATTGAAACGATATTCAAGCTACTCGATTACTATCATGGATATAGTGAATTATGTCTTCAATTTTTCCAGTTATTTGAAACTATAATCTTAGAGATGAAAAAAAAATATGTCAGTGATGATGAGATGATCTTGAAAATAGCAAACCAACATCTTTCGCAAAGTACGTTTGCACCTTGGGGGATGACTCACTTTGACCAAGTGCTTAATATGTTAGATAAAGAGACAGAATCTAAAGATGATATAACGGATGATGCTAAACTGTTAGAAGAGGACAAAGGGCCTAGCAGTTTCCAAGAATACTTCGATTCCAAGTTGAGAGAGCCCGATAGTGATGATGAAGAAGAAGAAGAAGAAGAAGAAGAGTTGGAAGGTGATAGTCCGAGTAATGACACAGATCAGTGGGTCTCGCCCATACCGCGGGACTCATATAAAATTTTACTACAAATTCTGAGCTATGGAGAAAGATTGTTAATGCATCCATCGAAACGATTAAGAGTGCAAATTCTACTTGTTATGAGGCTAACTTTCCCCTTGTTAGCCACGCAACATAATCTGTTGATAAAGGAAGTTGCCAGTACATGGGATTCCATCGTCCAATGTGTGGTATGTGCGGACTATTCCATTGTTCAACCAGCATGCATGTGTGTGGAGCAGATGATTAGATATTCCGGCGATTTTGTCTCTAAGAGGTTTATCGAGCTTTGGCGGAAATTGTGCGAGGAATCCTTCATTTTGAAAGAACTAAGAGTCGATCCGACGGTGCACAACAATGACACAAGATCTATAGAAAAGCGCGTAAAGTTTCCGCCAGTGACTGAAAACGCGCTGGTGTCAATGGTGCGTATGGTCCTGGAAGGTATCAAGATTACAGAATACTTAGTCTCTGAGGCGGTGTTGGAGCAAATGATATATTGTTGTATTCAGGTTGTGCCAATGGAGGATATATCCGCTATATCTTTGATTACGGGTGACATCGTGTGGAAAATAAGAAATATAATTTGAAATACGTATTTATTAGAATATAATATTGATATGCTGTCAAAAAAAAAATAAAAAAAAAAAGAAAAAAAAAAGACTTGGGACAGTTCCTCAGCAGACTAGTCGGGCAAAGTTCTTAGAAAAAACACAAAATAATAGGTTTCGTGGTCTAGTCGGTTATGGCATCTGCTTAACACGCAGAACGTCCCCAGTTCGATCCTGGGCGAAATCAATTATTATTTTTTTTTTTGAAAATTCATACTTCGCTATAATTAAACAATGTAGCAGGATTGTTGTGGAGGAGATTGATAGAAATCTAAAGATTGTTATAATACAAAAATAAAGAGAGAAAAAATAATACACAAATATATATTTATGGTGAAATACATATACACTAAAGAAAAATTGGGAAATATTGAAGAAAGTAAAGTAGTGGTACGATATAGGACAAATTTGCAGGAGGAATAAAAGCTAAGCTGACAACAAGAAGTGGTGGGTAGTTGCAGTTTTTCAAATTTATTATATTTTTTTTTTTTTAGTTTTTCGTCATTTTTTTAAGTAAGATAATGTTACAGTGGGAAAATTGATCTGTTTTGTTTATTCATTTTTTATGATTGAACCATTTGCAGTAGGGTCAGCCAGCAACATGTGTTGCTGCTGTTGTTGAAGTGGCTGTTGCTGCAATGACATCGAGGATGTCACAGGGGTGTTTGAGCCGGTGGTGTTGCCATTGCTGCCCGCGACGGGGTCGTTAACGATGCTGTCATGGTTTTCCATTATTTTAGTGTCCATATTCAAATTCATGTTCATGGTCTTAAGTGGGTGAGGGGTTGTGTTGCCGCTTGGGTCGTTTTCGTCCGGATAACAACTTTCCCATTCCTTTAATCTCTTCTTGTAGGTTTCCGTGTATTCGGCCTTCTTGGCGGGATCCAGTTCGCGCCATTTTTCACCGATTATCTTGGTGATTTCGATCAGGCCCTTGTCAGGGTTCTCCTTGACGACTTTGGGTCTGATTTCCTGGGTGAACTGAATGAAGGGGCCGGAGGGTCTCTTTGGTGGCAGAGTCTTTTCGTATTCGTCTCTTACAACTCTGTACTTCTCCCAGTTGGTTCTGAACTCTTCGTAGAACGGTTTCTTTTGGTCATCGGTCAGTTCCTTCCATCTGGCTGAGGCCAGTTTGGACAGTTCGGGCACTTTCGCTTCAGGGAACTGTTGCAGCAACTCGTTTCTTATAGACATGGAGAACAAGAAATAAGCAGAAGAGGGTCTTTTGGGGCCTTGCTTCTTCAACTGTTTTCTTCTTTCGATTCTGCTCTGGGTGGAAGACAGTTTCTTCACCACTGGATGTTGCTGCTGCTGGTGGTGTTGCTGCTGTTGGTGCTGCTGCTGTTGTTGGTGCTGCTGCTGATGTTGTTGTTGCAATTGATGTTGCTGTTGCAGTTGGTGTTGGTGTTGCAGCTGCTGCTGTTGCAACTGTAGCTGTTGTTGCTGTTGCAATTGCAGCTGTTGTTGTTGCAGCTGTTGTTGGTGGTGAGACAGTTGAGGTGGCAAGTTGGGCGGCAAGAGGCCAAGGTGGGCGGAGGAGTTAGGATTTCCCGCGGCGGTAGCAGAGGCTGGATCCAAAAGATTGGAGAGCGTGTTCACGTTGTTCGGGTAGTATCTCTGCACTTGAGGAGGTTGGGTCAAGAAGGAAGCTGAGCCGGTGCTGTTGTTAGCGGCGGCGGCGGCAGTGGCCGGGTTCAAGTGAGAGGCGGCCAGCTGGGCAGGGTTACTGCCCGTGCTGTTGTTACCGCTGCTGGGGTTGTTGTTGGCAGAGGAGTTTGAGCCTGCAGCAGGCGGGTTTGTTTGCTTCTGGGTCAGGTGACTCAAGAAGGAGTTATACAACTCGGAGAACTGTTGCTGGTTTATTGTTTGGTAGTTTTGGCCAGAAACATTTTGCTGCATGTAGCCGAAATCCTGAGGCATCGAGTTGACATTGACGTTGTTGTTTGAGTTCGGGTTCGAGTTCGAGTTCGAGTTCGCGTTCGAGTTCGAGTTCGAGTTCGCGTTCGAGTTCGAGTTCGCGTACTGTTGCTGCTGCTGTAGCTGTTGTTGTTGCTGCGACTGTTGCGACTGCGAGGTAGGCTGTCTCAGCGATTGCGGAGGAGCAGGGAAATACACATTCTGCTGTTGCTGTGGCGACTGCTGGAATTGCGCTTGGTACTGCGCCTGTTGCTGTTGCTGTTGCTGCTGCTGCTGCTGCTGTTGTTGTTGTTGTTGTTGTTGAGGCTGTGCTTGAAACTGGTTCAAGTATTGATGGGGGGTCTGGTGGGACGCGTCTCTGTATTGCGGGTCGTTGTGGTCGAGGGCCTGGTACTGCAGCGAATGGTCCTGGCCGATGTTGAGCAGGTTGGAGTTGGAGCCGTCGTCCTGTTTGGGCGAGATTCCTGTGTTCATTGCAGTTGTTGGAGCGGTGAGCGTCGTATCACGGGATGGAGGGGAGGTCTTGCCTTGAGCTGCGTTGCCTTGCCTTGTATTCTGTGAGTGTTTATGAAATCGTTGTGGGATAGCAGCGAATAAACTTCAGCGTCACAGTCTCAGTAGCAGTAGCAGTAGCAGTAGCAGTAACCTAGCAGTAGCAGGAGCAGTGCAGAGTACAGTACCGTGCAGTGCAGCGTAAGGATATCGAAGTGAAGCACATTTGGTGCGAGAACGACACCGAGAGCGAGAACGAGAGTGTCGGGGGCTGTCTATCGCTGTTCCACCGGCTGCCGTGTGCAAATTTTTTTTCCTTTTGCCCTCCCTGAAGTGGGCAAAAGGGAAAAAGAAAGGTGCTGCGCCTCCCGGCCACAGCATCCACACACCACGCCCGCACAAAACCCCGCGCGGCCGCCGTCAGCGCCGGGCTCCACCCATCCCCCCCACAACGCCCACATCGCGACACACGGTGACTGTTTTTGCCGTTTGCGGTAATTCAGCCTAGTGTAGTGTATATCAAATTAGTAAGAAGAAAAATTGTTATGTAGAATGTTGTTCTAGTTCTATGTAGCCGCCGTGTGGTCCACCTACAACTGGTTAGTATGCACCGATGGATCGTGTTGCACCTTGATCATGGGCCTGTATTCAGGCTCCCACATCTGCGCCTTGACCCACTGTAAACATGCGTCGAAGTCACGAGGCACCTTGACCGTCTGGCCGGGAGCACCGCCGGGCACCTGCTCTTGCTCGATGCGGGCTGTGCCCTCCTCTAGCGCCTGCAGAATCACCGCAGTGGCTAGACGGGCAGAGGTGTTGGTGATGGTGTCCAGGCCGGGCAGCAGCCCCGGCCTGGAGTCACCCTCTCTCAATGGCGACAGTTCGGCCAGTTGGTCCACGGCAGCAGAGATCATCTTGTCCGTGATGGTGGTGGCGCGCGAAAGCACGGCACCAAGCCCGATACCCGGGAAGGAGTAGCAGTTGTTGTTCTCTGAGATACGGTATCCATCAATGGCCGGGAAGGGTGACCCGGTGGCGACTAACGCGTTGTTGTCGGTCCACTTCATTAAATCCGCGGGGACGGCTTCGTGCAGTCTTGTTGGGTTAGATAGCGGGAAGATGATGGGTCTGGGGTTATGCTTGTGCATCTCCTCCACTACGTCCTGTGTGAAGGCGCTTGCCTGGGTGGAGCACCCAACCAGACAGGTGGGCTTGACGTTCTGCACCACGTCATGTAGCGACTTGGTGTTGACGCCGGCCCAGTCCGCGTCGCTTTTGGCGAACGCGTGCTGTGCAGCCGTCGAGTTGGCTTCGTACGATTGCAGGATCAACCCACGTCTGTCCATTAAGAAGATCTTCTTGCGCGCATCTTCCTTGGCAACGCCGTGCGTCACCATGTGGTTTACGATCTGGTCCGCGATGCCGAGCCCCGCGGAGCCGGCACCGTACACTAGCACTCTGATGTCCTTCAGGTCTCTGTTAGTGTGCTTTAAAGCCGCGATAAGCGAGGCCATCACCACGGCACCCGTACCTTGGATGTCGTCGTTGAAGGATGGCAATTCGTATCTGTATTTATCCAGTAGTCTTCTTGCGTTCTTGACACCGAAATCTTCGAAATGCAGGACCGCATTTGGGTAGACCTTCTTGACAGCCTTGATGAACTTTTCCAAGAAGTCGTCGTATTGCTTGCCCCTGATTCTGGCAAACTTGTTACCCATGTACAACTCATCACGGGCCAACTTCTTGTTGTTTGTACCTACGTCCAGGCACACGGGCAGCACACGGCCGGGGTGGATACCACCGCAGAGCGTCATCAACGCCAGCTTGGAAATGGCAATACGCACACCACCGATACCTTGGTCACCGATCCCGAGGATACCCTCGGAGTCGGAAACGACGATGTAGTCCACGTCTTTGTCTCCGCCGTAAGTGGCCAGTCTGCGTTCGATGGAGTCCGGTTCCGTGATGTCCAAAAACACACCTTCGGGTTTTCTGAACCGGTGCGAATAGGCCGCAATAGCGTCACCTTCAGTAGGGGTGTATATGATGGGGACTAACTCCTTGATATGCTTTCTGATTAATGCAAAATACAGCACTTTGTTTTGTACTCTCAATGAGGTCATGAAGTCGTTCTTGGCCAGGGGCGTTTTCAAGTAGCATAACTGCTTGTAACTTCTCTCCAGTTGCTCGTCTAGAGTGTTCACCTGTGGTGGCAGCAATGCTTCCAGGTTGAACGCTTCCCTTTCCTCTTGTGTGAATGCAGAACCCTTGTTGTATAAGGGAGAGTTTAGGAGTTGGAAGCCCTCCAGGGGACATTCAATGGCACCCTCCACGGTCAAACGGGTGGCCTTTGGGTTGGGGGCGGCAAAGATCTTCCTGGCGTGCGACCCGACTGGTGTCTTGGTCACTTCTTGGTCATTGTATGGTTTCTGGAAAGTGTTTTCCCTTGTTGTGGTGGCCTTGTTTGGTCTTGTGTTGGAAGAATACAAACGCGGCTGTTGTTGGGCGGACCATCTTCTCAATGACGACGTCCTTGATGCTGTCAAAGATCTTGTCAACTGGGATCTTGCAGCGATCGAAACGGATAGTCTGGTTCTAAGCATCTTGGCACACTTCTATCTTTTCCTGAATGTATATGCAGCAGGCTTTAGTGTTGTAGAGCTCGTTAAAATATGTACCTTTTTGCTTTCTCCAAGGATAAAAAATACGAAATAGTCTAGACGTATACGAATCTATGTATGTATATATATATATATATAATTATATATTACAAACAAGCCGGTAACGGGTACAACTGCGAAAGCGAGTACCTGTAGGCGCTGAGGCTATAGATTGAAGGAAGTCAAATTAAGAATCACCCTACAGTGTTAGGAAATTGCGAAAATTTTTCACGATCCAAAGCGATGATGAGTCGAAGCCAAGGTGAAATAGTTAGTCAGTTGATGCGATGCGATGTTAGCGCAAACAATAACGCGTACAATAAACAGAGGTGAGTGCGCCAATTTTTTTAGTTTTTTTTTTTTTTGATTTCTTTTTTATACATCCGACTTATACCGCTGCGGGAGGAGTAAACCCCCGAGCTGTTCCGGAATACCAGTGTGGTTTATGGGCGCGTGCCTTTGAAACCCTTCGTGGAGGAAGATCTGCAGTGAAGATCACCCCATCGCCTTTGACGGCAAGGAAACTGCAAATTCAAAAACCTTGTAAAGGCGATATTCATATTCAAAATGATCACATAGAAACGGGCTGGGATGCGAAACATTCGCGAAACATTTGCGAAATAACGGTCTCCCTCGTATGGCGCGACTCTCTTTTTTTCATGGAATTGTGGTCGTGTTGGACGGGACGAGCGGTGAAGGCGAGGAGATACTTCAAATGCTCAAATGGAACAAGCCAAACCTGCAAAACACTCTATAAACGTATGCAAGTCCATAAACAGCCCCACACAGAACCGCCGAATCGTTCTGGGCCTTCGCAAGTGGGTACGTCGATGCTTGTCTATACTGGGCGCTATTCGATGCAATTAGGCCTTCTCGTGTATAGTGATGATGGTGTCTTTCTATTCGCATCGCAAAAAAGTAAGAGAAATAGATTGGAATAAAACTATCACTCATGGTTGAATCAAAAAATAAAGTTTCTGCAGACCGGGGACTAAGCAGGATAAGCAAGTGGTAGCAACCAGTGGAGCATGGATAGGCCTATAGAAGATATTGTAAAAAGTCTTTTGAAGTTTGTTGTCAGAGGGTTTTATGGCGGCTCCTTTGTACTTGTACTCGACGCTATACTATTTCACTCTGTGCTAGCAGAAGATGATTTGAAGCAGCTTTTAAGCATAAATAAGACGGAATTGGGTCCGCTCATTGCCAGACTGAGGTCTGATAGGCTAATATCCATACACAAGCAAAGAGAATACCCGCCCAATTCCAAAAGTGTGGAAAGAGTCTATTACTATGTAAAATACCCTCATGCTATCGACGCCATCAAATGGAAAGTCCATCAAGTGGTACAGAGACTAAAGGATGACCTGGACAAAAATTCAGAACCCAACGGTTACATGTGCTCTATTTGTTTGACCAAGTATACTCAATTAGAGGCTGTACAATTACTAAATTTTGACAGAACAGAATTTTTATGTTCACTATGTGATGAACCGTTAGTGGAAGACGATTCTGGTAAAAAAAATAAAGAAAAGCAGGATAAACTGAATAGACTGATGGACCAAATCCAACCCATCATTGATTCTTTGAAAAAGATTGATGACTCGAGAATTGAAGAAAATACTTTCGAAATTGCATTAGCTCGTTTGATACCTCCTCAAAATCAATCCCATGCCGCTTACACATACAATCCAAAGAAAGGTAGCACTATGTTTAGACCCGGCGATTCTGCTCAATTACCAAACCTTATGGGTACTGCTCTTAACAACGATAGCAGTAGACGTGCGGGCGCTAACTCTCAAGCCACTTTACACATCAATATCACCACAGCAAGCGACGAAGTGGCTCAAAGAGAGCTGCAAGAAAGACAAGCTGAAGAGAAAAGAAAGCAAAACGCCGTTCCCGAATGGCACAAACAAAGTACCATTGGCAAATCTGCCCTTGGAAGATTGGATAATGAAGAAGAATTTGATCCTGCGGTCACAGCATCTGCGATGGATTCTATGAATGCAAACAACGAATCCATGCAAGAAAACTCCTACCAAACTAATAATAGAACTTTAACCGAGCAAGAAATGGAAGAAAGAGAAAACGAAAAGACTTTGAATGATTACTATGCTGCATTGGCCAAGAAACAAGCAAAGTTAAACAAAGAACAGGAAGAAGAAGAAGAGGAAGAAGAAGAGGAGATGGAAGACGTGGAAGAGGAGATGGAAGACGTGGGAGATGAAGATGATGAAGATGCAGCCGAAAACGGATTCGAAGATGAGTTTGAAGATGTAACCGATGCAGCTGATACAGTCAAAACGGAATCAAAAGATAGTAATTTGGACGGCGTGAAACAAGAACCCAATGACAGCAATATTGAAGAAAACTCAGAAACAACAGCCGCTCCAGCTGTTGCAGATGCAGATGCAGACGCAAAAGCAAATGGTAATGACGATGATGATGATGATGAGATGGATATTGAGTTTGAAGATGTTTAGGAATGGCCATCTTTTTACACCCCATTAAATTAGTGACTACTAAGCTGCACACTACACAGTTTCCTTTTTTTTTTCATTTCTTTTATGTCACCAGAAGATTCTTAGGCGGTGAAAAAAAATCTGAAAAAAATCAAAAAAATCAAAAAGAAACGCAGTTATTAGGCATATCATATCGATCGCGTCTTCAAAATAATAACAAATAATACAACTAATAAAAATATAAAAATATAAAAAATATTTTTCGAGCATATTTAGTTTACATATATTTAATTAAAAACTTCAAACTTATAGAAACAACGAAATAGAGTTTTACCGTTCAGCTAAGGTACAAAAAACAAAAAAATGGAAAAAGATGCATGGAAAATAATAACTGCCACAGCGCTATTCACTGTGGCAATGACTACTGTAGCAGACTGTGCTTGGACACGTTGGCAAACACAAGGAAAGGCAGTAGCGAAAGTGCAACGAAGTGATGAAAAAGACGAAGAACAAACAAAATCCAAAATAGACAAATATTACCAATATGACGAACAGTTCATTCGCCAATTTTTGAAGAACAATATTGGTTTTCTTGGTGAGGATACAATCGAAAAGCTATCCAACCAATACGTCGTCGTTGTGGGTGCAGGCGGTGTTGGGTCATGGGTAGTCAACTCTTTGGTACGTTCGGGATGTCGAAAGATCAGAGTCGTGGATTTTGACCAAGTTTCATTAAGTTCATTGAATAGACACAGTTGTGCTATACTAAATGATGTCGGTACTCCCAAAGTTGAATGTTTACGAAGACATATGCAGGAAATCGCACCTTGGTGTGAAATTGATCCAATTAATGAATTGTGGACTATTGAAAATGGCGAAAGATTGACCCTTGAAAACGGCGCACCTGATTTCGTTGTGGACTGTATTGATAACATCGAAACAAAAGTTGACTTACTAGAGTTTGCCTACAACTGCGGCATCAAAGTGATCTCCTCTATGGGTGCTTCTGCCAAGAGTGATCCTACAAAACTTAACGTAGGTGATATAGCGACTACTGAAGAAGACCCTCTTGCGAGGGTAGTGAGAAGGAAACTGAAGAAAAGAGGTATCCTTTCTGGTGTTCCTGTGGTGTTTAGTGCCGAAAAGCCGGATCCCAAAAAGGCTAAATTATTACCTTTGCCTGATGAAGAATATGAAAGAGGCAAAGTTGACGAGTTAAGCGCCTTGAAGGATTTCCGTGTAAGAATTTTACCAGTTCTAGGTACTATGCCAAGTTTGTTTGGATTGACCATAACCACATGGATCCTATCTAATATATCTGATAAACCTTTAGAACCTATCGAGGGTAAAAATAGAATTAAAGTATACGACGGTATATATCAGTCATTGACCGGTCAAATGAGCAGAGTTGGTAGACCGACCCAACGTATACCCTTAGCTTTGAAGGACGTTAGCTACCTGGTTGAAGAGGTTTTTAAGGGTAAATCTCCAATCAGCGGAATTTCCACTAGACTAACTTTATCTAAATGGGACCCCTCCAAACCCATTTCGTTACAAAATGTAGTTGTTTTAACTAAAGACGAACAAAAAGAACATGAAAATCGTATTTTAATAGGCAACGAAAGCTTACGTGATGTTTATGATGCTAATGTTCTGGAACTAGTTTCACAAAGGTTCAAAGAAGAAGCTTATTATTCTCAATTTAGATGATGATTTTTCCATGTACATAATGCATATTTATTCTATAGAATTACGTACTCATTTGGCCAACTTTGAGCCCCTACAATTTATAAAAGCACTTCTGTCTTCCCTTTTTTTCCCTCTTTGTTTACATTTCTATCACAAATCTGTCATTATTAGAACTTAATATATTTATAATTCCAAAGATAAAAAAGTTAAATATCAATTATATATAATGAGTTGGTAGTGGGCATAGTTGCTGTTTCATGATGCTCAATTCGGTCTTCGTATGTGTACATTTATGCTTCGAAGTTTATTCTGTTCTCTTTTTGATGTTTCTTAGTATCTACGAATATGCCTTTAAGGTCCAAAAATTTTAAATAACAACGAAAAGATTCTTCTACTAATTTGTGTTGCTCATAAAGTGACTTGACTCGTTCCATTTCCCTCCACATGAATCTCAACTTTTCTGAGTTTTTGTCTCCATCGATAAATGGCAAGTGTTCTGGATTTGATGAAAACTTCAATCTTTCCAAATCTTCTACCTCACCTTGGTATAGATACTTATCACCGTAAGACTTAAAATCTAATTTTATCCCTTTCCTTCGTACAATCAAATGCTGATCAACGACAGTTGTATGGTCAACTATAAGAAACGCCTGCAAACGTTCGTTCCATATCAGTTCAAATTCTTCTGTCTCAACCAATGTAAACAAGATCGGTGAAAATACAGGATACGGTATAGAATCGAGTACCAATGAACTCCAATCCAAAAGACTATTACTCATGTTTAGTTTTGCATTTCTAAAGCTCATTTTTCGAAAAATATCGTCGCCCAATGGATTGACCACCCTTCGTTCAAACACATCAACTATGAATTTGTCAACTATCATATACCTCTTTAACAGCCCCGGATTTGTTAATCCATACATTGCGTGTCTTGGGAAAACCTTTTGGTGTTGCGTGATTAATGCAGGTAAAAAAAATTCAATTGCCTTATCAACAATGTGCTTTATTTCATTAGAGATTTGGTGATAGGCATCGAAATCTGGTATATTGAACTCACTTCGTATACACTTTTGCCACCATTGTAACCTAGCCATTGACTCTGTTATACAAAAGCTGGATATTATTTTCGACAGCCGACCAAAAATGAAGTCGTCTTTGATCAACTGCACGGAAGTGTTCTCAATCTTTCCTTGAAAAAGGATCTGATTTAGAGGTGATCCGAATTTCTGTGTAACAACTTTTTCGTTGACAACAATGCAAGTCGATGAAATTGAATCAATAGTGTTCTGATGATCTAATTTTTGAGCCTTGGAAAATTGTTTATTTCGGAGGATGTAGTTTTCTAACGTTATAATTTCGTTTTTGAGCAAACGATCAACAATCCTCATTTCCGACTTCAATTGCTTCGCAACACTTTCTGCATGGAAATTTTGTGTAGAAAAAAGGGGATTCTCCCAAACAATATATTTAGTATGATTATCAATACAAAGTATTGGTATTGCTAAATGTATCGAGACTTGATCAGTGGCCCTTTGACCTTGATATTTTTCACAAACGTAATAGTCATTGATTTTCTTCAATTTTACCAGAATTTGCTTCAAAGACAAGTGAAAAAGGGTTATGTCTTTAACGGTTAAGAAATTCGAATTAATCAACTTTAAATACAAGAGCGATTTACCCTTGAAAATCTTTCTTAGAGGGTACCAATCATTCACGGACAACGTACCTTCCTTGCCATTTGACGATGGAGGGTCAAATAAAGTTTGTTCCACTAATTTGGGCGGTTTTTTGATAAACTTATTCAGCTGGATGACAAATCCTCCAATTTCGATGAATTTTTTACCCTTGAAAGTGCACAACGGATAAAACCGTTGCTTTAAATCTTTGTGCATGTACTGCATCTGACAAGTCCTTGGCTTGTTTTTTTCGTATGGATGGTAATGAATATAAAGTGTTTTCTTACACCCCATTGATAGCCTATGGCACCGTAAACCTACTAAATCACTCAATTGGTTTTTGGAAACTTTCAAAACCGAGCCAGTGATAGGGTCTATTTGGAACCAGTACTCATCTGCCTCTATTACTTCAAACAGGTTTCGATCATCTTCACAGTATATATTAAATTCTTCATCATAGATGTCATTCCAATCTAACAGGTGATGACTATATATAAATTCTTGAAACGTAGCCGATTCTTTGGGGTTTATTAAAGCTTTTTTTACTAGATCAATCACCCAACCGTCAATTATCGAAAATCTACTATTAATCCTGTACATCTGTCCATCACTGACGTCTTCCTAGCGGCTGCTTTTATGTCTTTACAACTTTTTTTGTTTATACGAAATTTTCAAATTTCATTTTTTTCAATCGACAAAGAATGGCCTTAAATTTACTTATATATTTCTAATAAAACATATATAGATTGATAACTTCAAGATTAACGAAATGACAGAAAAATGAAATATTAGTACAGTAACGGGAAAAGAGCAGGATATAATTGTAATTCTTTTAGTTTTTTTCAGCTTCATCGTATGCAGATCAAGTCCCTTGAGTTTGTGGTTGACCCAATAGCTCTTCGATAAGAGGAACAATTTCAAGTGGTCTCGTCATGCATGAAAACCTCTTGACCACCTGTCCATTCTTGTCAATCAAAAATTTCTCAAAGTTCCATTTAATCATCTTTATGCCAAATTTCCCAGTTACTGAATTTTTCAAGAACCTGTAAACAGGATCTTGCTTTTGGCCATTACAGTAAACCTTGTGCAGGATGGGGAAAGTTACACCAAACTTGTTCTGACAGAACTTATTAATTTCATCGTCTTTTTCAATCTCCTGATTACCAAACTGGCTGCAGGGAAAGGCTAAAATCTCCAGGCCGTGAGATTTGTATTTCTCATATATGTACTCTAATTCTTTATACTGAGGTGTGAACGCACAATGGGACGCTACATTGACTACCAAGACCACTTTTCCATTTAAGGAAGCAAAGGGGAACGGATTGCCATCTCGATCTATTGGTGTAAGAGAATAAAACTGTGACATCTATATATTCTTCTTCAGTTATGTTAAACCGGCTCACGATGGGTGAATTTCACCTACATTAGACATATGGGTACAATCAGCTTGCGTATGTTTGTGTTATATCGTTCCTACAAATCGCTAAATCACCCTCTTAAGCAGAAGCTGGTCATCCTTTCAGTTTTCAGACGCTTAGCAAATGAGGGATGAATATTCTCCCTATAAATTAAGGGAAAAGTACGGACAAATACGGAAAAGTTTGCGCGTTGATGATAATGGGCTATAATGGGGGATACTTCTCGTATGTATGTATCTGTTATATAGTTTATATAGTTTGTTCTTTTTCTATTGGGTAATAGATCTAAAAGTGGAGTCTATCAAGTCCTTTAACTCCTTGTAGGATATAATAATACAGTTCAACTCATCCGGTGTGACTAACATTAATTTTTCTTGAATACCTGCATCTAATTTGTTCAGACATCTTAGTACATGAGTCAAATCCATTATTGGCTTCCCATTTGAATCCACTTGATGAAATACATAGTCGTAAAATAGTATAATGGGGAACTTGGTACCTGATTCGGACCAATTTATGTCTATTCTGGATTCGATTCTACCAAAGATACAATTTAGTTTATTGACCAGTCTGAATAGCCTGCCATTTTCCAGCTCTCTTGATAAGACGGATTCCATGTATTCTGTGTAAGTTTGTGACGACTCCAAGACCATAAACATTTTATCATAAAAATGACTAGTCAGGTCATGGACGCTCTTCTTTACATCGCCGTCAGCTAATAAATACTTCAACACGTCTTTGAACTTATCATCTATCTGTTTCATATCGTCAATTGATTGTAAGGTAATTTCATCCATTTGATATTCTCTTGGAGTGTTATTATTGTTGAAGTTATCAGTATTGATTGATAAGTTGAATAATAATTGTCCCAGGTGCTTGTAATCCAGCTGTTGTTGTCTTTCCTTGGTACTCCCGCTGGAAGACACCACTGTGTCAACATCTTCATTAAACAACAGGTCCTTAAAGTCACAATGTGACAATTTGATTCTACCTGGGTCACCAGTAATTAGAACTTTCCTCCAATTTAATGTATTTCCAATGTTCAAGTTTTGCGAATGGATGGAATTCATCACATTGGTTAATTGAACTAAGTAAGTCCATAGATAATTCATTGTGATGGGGAATTTGGGGAAATTAACAAAATGGTAATCGTACAAAGATAGTGAATTTGGATAATAATCAAATATCAAACAAATAGATAGATCACCGAATTTGGTGGTTTGGAAAATATCTCTAAATTTTATTAAATTTGTACAGTTTACCTTGGACCATATCTGATAAATCTTGGATATTTTGCTTGGATTCATCGATTTGTCTATATTAGGTAGTCTCTTCAAAACGTATGGTTTACCGTCGTAATTGGAAAAGACTTTGAAAAGGGTGGTTTTATTTAAAAAATCGTTATTATTAAAGTTTAGTGGAACTAAATTGAAGTAATCTTGAACAACGCTTGGTATGACTTTACCGGATGAGGGAAAAATCTGCAGAGTCGAAAGGTTTTTCTTGGTCAAGTCTTCTCTAATATTATTGGGGATGAAGAGCTGGTCAGCGGACCTTTCGTTCGGTTTTAAGAGCGATTTCAACGATGATGGTTGTTCAGGGGCATATAGATGGTATTGTAGAAGACTATGTGGAGGCGGATAAATTCTTGGATATTTGAGATCGTTATTCTCCATAGGGGGCGGTGGCATTGGAGGTGGCACGTTGCTGGTCATGGTCATGTTGCTATTGTTTTCGTCATTAACGTTTATATTCATGCCTCCAGAGTTGGTCATGGAAGGGAATGGGAACGAAGGTGCATTCGTACTGGTGTGTATTGAAGAAGTGGAAGAAGGGGTAAAAATGGGGGCATTGAATGGGTCGTAATTGGAGCTCGAGGCGGTGGTAGGTATCGATATGCTTATATTGCTACTGTTGTTATTATTGCTGGGCAAAGTGCCACTGATCACGGGACTAGCCATTGAGTTGGCAGTAGAAGTAGTGGCGGAAGTAGCTGCTACAGTGATGCTACCACCAGTACTCGTAGTAGTGGAGGTGGTGGTACTGGCAGTAGCTAAAGAATCACTGCCAATTGTCATCGGAGTGAAACTGGCCGAAACCTTGGCATTGAACTTGGGAACAGACGTCATGGTTGGAGTAAGTGCTTCACTAGCGTCTAGCAGAGGAGAAGTGTCATTAGTGGCGGTGTTGATGGTGGTAGTAGCGGTCGCATTATCGTTATGTTTGAAAGGGCAACCTTCTTTTTCCTTCTTGCAGTAGCCATATATGGTAATATTTCTGCACGAAATGTCTTTGGCCCAGTCAGGGTTGATCTTTTCCATTGCGTACGACACGTCTGGCTTGTCTTGAGGGCTCGACCAGTACTACAGAGAGCGCTCATGATTTCTTTATTACGACTGTTATTCGCATTTAATTCATCGACCAGTAATTTAAAGAATTGACAGGGTTACCCTGATTTTTACGCGATTTGTAAAAAGTATATACATATATATTATCGTTATCACTTCCTAGCGTATACTATATAGAGTGTGTATCGGTCTATAGTCTATCACGAATGGCGTCTTGAACGTCTTTATAGACTTCGTCGACAGGCTTGTCGCAACGAATACGGACGACATTGGATTTGGTTTCGAAGTACTCGATAACGGGCATGCTGGTGTCTTTGAAAGTCTTGAATCTCTTCTTGATGGACTCGATGTTGTCGTCACTTCTGCCACTGGTCTTACCACGTTCCAACAGCCTTTGAAGCATGACGTCTTCGGGGCAGTCGAAGAACAGAATGAACTTGCATTCGACGATGTCCCTTTCAAATGAAACAGCTTGGTCCATCTTCCGGGGGAACCCGTCGATCAAGAATTTGTGTCTGTTGTTCTTGACGTTTTCGGAAATAGCGTTACGCAATAGCGCCAAAGTGATCTCCTGAGGGACGATCAGCCCCTCCTTGATGTAGTTTTTGATCAATTCACCGAATTCGGAGCCTTCCCTGTTCTGTTCAGCACGCAACAGGTCGCCTGCTGCCAGGTGGACAAACGAATAGTCCTTGACCAGTTTTTCACATTGAGTGCCCTTGCCTGCACCGGGTCCTCCTAGAACGAAGACCACAGAGACTTGGTCTGGCGAGAAAGCCGGTTTTGTTTTCGTAGCAATGGTCATTTGTGTTATTCGAGATATTCAATTGGTTTTGTTTTATGGTAATTTACCGAGATCACAGAAGTCACGAGTGCTAATGTTCCTACGAGTATTAATGATTTGCCTCTATGTCTACCCTTGCTTGTACTGAGTACTGCGTTTGCGTTAGCGTTTGCTTTTGCGTTATGGAAGGTTGGTTTTCTTGAAGAATAAAGCCTCACTATGAACCTGTAACGCGGAATCATAATGCAACCAAATCAATCAAAAGGGCATTGCGTGAGAGAAAGCCAGGAAGCATTGCATAATATCATTGTAAGAGCTGAAAAAGTTCTTTAAAACGTGACAAAAAAGAAAAAAAAAGAAAAAATGTACCATAGGGTTAATAGCACAATGTTGTCAGGGCTAGTTAGAGGCTGTGAATATAATATGCAGGGCTTAAAACAAAATTAATTAGGGTATATCGCATGCTTTTTGCTGGCATAATTAGGCAGTAATAAGAGTTCAGTACTTGAAGACTGGTATTGGACGCGGGGAAGGGCCCATACAAGTCAAGTATAGCGTGCAGTCATGAATCAGGAAGAGCTGCTGGGTTTCCTACTGAACGATAGTGGTAACAGCCAGAAAAAATGCGTCGCGGATGAGCAGGTCTACTCCAATTGGTTGAAGAACGGTAGTGACGATCACAATGCGTCCCGTGAGAGGTCGCAGGCTGCAGCTGCAGCTGCAGCTGCATTTGCTCCGGCGCAGAAGGTGCCGATGGATGCTACGCAAGAGGATGTGGACGAGCTGTTGAACGGCCTAGAAGGCATCATTGGAAGCGCAGACGCCCTTAGTTCGAAGACTAAGTCAAAGGGGAAAACTAAAAAGGTTAGATCAAAACCTAAGAAGGAGAACGTGCAGGTGGACAAACAGGCTATATTACCCGAGGTCGAAGATGCTGGCGAGGAGAGTACTCAAGACTTCAACGAGGCGCCTGTGTCGTCAGATCTCGAGCGTTCAAAGAAGAAAGAGAAACGAAAGAAAAACGCCAAGGAGCCGTCGTATGATGAACTGAAAGATAAACTAGAGATCACCACCCGCAAATCACGTCTTGAGTGCAAAGATTTGAAGAAAAAAATGAATAAATTAGAAAAGAGAAACGTCGAACTTGAGCAACGCCTGGAAGAGTTGGAAATTGAAAACCAGACCCTGATACAGATTAACAAGAGGCTCTCGAAAGATGCGGATCACGATGAAGAAGCTTCAAAGGACCAGAAGAGCAAGGAAAAGGACCGGAAAAGAAGGGAAAAAAGAACATCAAGAAGGAAGGAGGAAAGGAAACGAGAAAAGAACATAATACCGGAGGCAATTCCTTCATCAACCAATATGGACGGACAACCTATAGAATTTTGAATGTGTCTTAGTGACACGACGAGCCGGGGGCCCAAAGAAGAGAACCGCAGTGGCGCAATATCACTTTCTTTCTTTTTTATTATTAGATGAATATATACACTATATTTGTATTAGCATTTGTTTTTCTTCTTCCTCTCCACCATACCTTACTCTAACTCCATATCTGCATCAAAATCATCATCACCATTATCATTACTATCATTACTGCCATTCTTACTGTCGTGCACGCCCGCTTTGAGGAACTCGTTGTTCTGATCAAAGATCTCCTTTTGAGTTCTCAACCTCTTGGCCATATTAACAGGATCATATGCCAACGAAGACCTCTTCTTGTTGACTGAAGTCTTGTTTTTGTTTGCCTGACCCATTAGATTCGACTTGTCAAGCAGCGGATGACTGGCGTCCAGTGATAACGTAACGTTTAGTTCTAGGGCGTTTTTCAGTAATGTCGTCGCAGATACATTATTAGGCTTCAGATATAATGACTTGTGCAGATGGTCAATAGCCTTTTGCAATTTTTTGGTCTTTAAATACAAATAACCTAGTGAACAGTGGATTTCCGAGTTTTTGTCGTTTTTTTCTAGGACGCATTTAAAGCATTTGATGGCAATCTCGTTTTCATTCAACTTTCTGTAAGTGTGGCCTAAATTTAATTGAATCGATATCGTCGTCCTCGAACCTGGATCTAAATCCTTCACGACTTCCAGCGCCTTCTTTAAGTATTTCTTGGCTTTAACGAATTCGTTCTTTTTGAAATACATCACACCCATTTCATTTAAAACCAAGGGATCATTGGGACAGATGTCGTATGCCAGGACGAAATATGATTCTGCCAAGTTCAATGAGTTCATAGCCATAAACTGCATTCCGAGAAACAGTTTTGGCAAGTGCATTCCGGGGAAAAATCTTGACGCTGTAGAATATGCTGTCAACGCTTGGTCTTGTTCACCTTCCAGGGCATATGTGTGTGCAAACCCTAGCCATGCGGCGGCAAAGCTCGGATCTAGGATCGACGATTTAGAATAATATTTTTGAGCTTCGCCAATTCTGTCTAGGCTCATATAATATGTGGCAACGCTGAACCAAGTAATCGCAGATTTAGGAAAATTCTCTGCTAAACGATGTGACAGAAGAAAAAGCTTATTCTTATTTGTCAATTCATACAGGCATCCGATATATGTTGGCAGAATGTTCGTGTTGAACTCGTCATTTTCCAAAACCGCTTCACATAACTCTAAGCACTCGTTGAATTTGCATTGCGTATAAAGAATATCCACTTTGCTTCTTATGACGTCTACATTGTCACCTAGCTTGTAATCCTCCGTTAGGATCTCATTGGATCTCGTTATCTCATCTGTATTGATGTATTTGGACAAGTTAATTTTATAAAGGTTTTTCATAATTTCTCTGTCCTCGCCAAACTCTTTGAAATCTAAAGAATGGAACAAGTCCCATTCCTCTTGTGGAGTTAGTAGATTTTTTGAGAGAAGCATCTCAAAAGCTTCGAAATTTTTTATGTCCACTAAGATAGCTTCACGAAATGCCTCCTTTGCCTTGTTGAAATTATTTTGCGCAAAATAAACTCTCCCTCTCAAAAAACACAATGATGACTCCATTTTTATACCCCCGTCGGTAGGTTGTGACGTGCTGCTATTAGTCCCGTTATTGTTCGTGACGTTTGCAGCTGTAATCGTTGGATCCTCACTGAATGGGTTGTACTCGCCTATGACATCGAGAGCGTCATCATATTTCTGTAACTTCACAAAGGAAAGACCCAGTAAGTATCGGCATAAAATATTAATGCTATCCAAATTGTTTCTGGTAATAAGTTCCACAGCCCTTATGTACTGGTTATTGTTGTAGTATACTTGACCCAACCAAAAGGCATCATCAGGATCATTCGATATAGTGTATACTTTATCAGCAATGTATTCTGCCGTCCTGTACATATGCTGCATCAATGCGTCAAACCTCCAAAGTCTCAATCTCTCTATAGCCGATAATTCAGAAACATCTAATTGAGTCGCCGTAGTTGTTGTAGTTAGTGTAGTTGTCGTTAAAGGCCCATTATTTCCTAGTTTACTATCCCGATCATTATTAGTATCCACAGTCGTATTACCATTGTTGTCGTCACCATCATCAAGCGTGCCATCAATCGAATCTTTGTATTCCCGCTGTAGGCTCACTTTTCTCAACGTGGACGGTATAGTAGAACCAAACATGCTATTCTTAGACATGGAAGCCAATAAGTTGTTATCGTTTGCATTATTGCCAGTAGCAGAACCGGAATTGATCGATGGCTGGTGCGGAGTCATGATATTGGCCTGTAGTTTTTGTATCAAAGGGCTATTGGCCAATGATTGGTAGGGACTGGTGGTCGTATTAGTTCTGTTCCAGGTTTGCAAGTGATCATTTTGAGTATCGTTTGCTAAATTTTGTTGTGTCCTTGCTGCAGATACGTTGGAAACAAAGGGTGAGGCCGCCAAAGTAGAATTATGCTGTGAGTGCTGTTCCGCGGGGGACATGGGATTTCTCATAGCTGGTGTTTTCAATGATTTTGCGGCCAGCTGTGGCTCTCTTGGTGACCAAAGCTTGTCCTCATCAGCTATAATGTATAGCCTTTCCACAAATAATAACAACAATAATAGAGCCACAAATCGTCTTATACGATTATGTAAATTTGAATTTTATTATACCTTAAAACTAATAGTCTACATTAACGGTATGGTATGCGTGTATATAGGGTGCTTATTCTAATTCTACAGAGACTTTGCTCTTCTTCGTTTCCTTCCTCTTCTTTTTGTTAAGCTTCTTCTTCTCACCAAACATAATTTTCTTCAATTCTTCAGTATCACTTTCTACTTCACTTTGCTCACCTAGCTCGGCTGTTTCAGCATCTCTTTTCTTCATCATGCTGTACTTTTCAATGCTTTCGTCGCATAGTGTTAGACAATTCAATCTTTCACCGCAGTCGTAGACTGCTACTTGCTCTTTTGTAGACATATCCCAGACAACAATCTTACCGTCAGAACCGATGGTCACTAAGTAGGTGCCGAACTCATTTGTATAGAATTTGAAATCCTTGACACGATTTGTGTGGCCCAATAATGAAAAAGCAGGTTCGATCTTCTTCTTGTCATCTTCACTTTCGTCTCCGTCTTCTTTTTCTTCCTCCTTTTCGAATAATTGTTCACAAGGGTAAAAGTGAACATTACCATCACTAACACCAACGGAAAGGTATTCCTTATTATCGAATGGCAGGATGTGTGTCTCAAGATGCATGATAGTCTTTCTATCGAAGAGTATTTCTTTGTACACTTTGGCAGATCCTGTTTCATAAATAAGAACTCTGTCTCTTAAACCTACAGCAAAATAATCACCTTTGGCACCTAACCATCTAACGAAGGACCCGTTTGTATTGTATTTTCTTAGTTTTAGTACAGCAGCGTTCCTTAGAGTCATAAGGTTCCAGAGACGTATAGAATGGTCCTCACTAACACTAATGGCGATTCTATTGGTAGGATGGATGTCCATATCATTAATCCTGGCCGTATGACCCTTCAACGATCCCACAGTTTCCCAATCTTTAACTCTCCAAACCATGATCTTGTGGTCTTCAGATGCCGATAATAACCATTTGCTGTTCTTACTACCCTTTGCAACGGTGGCATCTTCACTAGAAGAAGCTGGATGCGAAAATTGCAACGCAGTAATAGAACCCTGATGGCTCAATAACGTACCCAATTCCTTTCTCTTTTGTAGATCGTAGATTCTGATGTGTTCATCGTTCGATCCGGAAACTAAGTATCTCCTAGAAACAGCCAAGCATTTGATACTTAATGAATGAGCTTGAAAATGAAATATCGGCATAAAATGAGGTGTCTTGGCCTCATCGTTTTTCTTTTGCACCGGAATGTCTAGAGATAAACATAAGATATTGTGTTCATAAGAGCCTACAATGATACGAAACTGGTTCTTCCCTTCTATGTCACTCATTTTGCGCACGATCAATGTTCTTTGATGTGATTTTACTCTTTTTATTAGTTCGAGATGAGGTGGGATGAGTTTCCAGTTTTTCTTTATAACTGAAAATTTTTCGGCCTTGATTTCTGAAATAATACGAGCAAAGCAAAAAAAGCAAGGTGAAAAACATACAATATAGTATAATATAACATAATGGAAATAATTAAATGCAAAGTAATAAAAAATGAATCTATATAGTTTAAAAGTTACGTAGCTAAGAGAAAAAGTTTTTTTTTTCTTCTTTTTTTGTTTTTTTTCTTTTTTTGTTGGTTTAACTGACTCGCATGTCACCTAGAATGTTATTGTTTTGAAAGTTCGATAATTGCATTTTGAAAGAGGCTTTCATTCTTTCGTTACCTAATAAAATGTTGGCTAATCCGATTCTTAAGTATTCCTGGACGATTTTAGAAAAGTTGTGGAACATGTCGTCATCTTTCCCTAAGTTTGACAATGTAAAACATAATAATAATACCAAAGTCAATGGAATCCAAAAAAATAACAGCATTTTATCATTCTGGAAATTTTGCTTCTTGGAGAAGATTGTATTGAATCCAATTTGTAAAGCTTCCAACTCGTCGTCTTCCGAAGAAGTTTGGGTATCATCCATGGTCGCTTGAATGGTGTCGTGTAACTCAATTTCGACAGACTTACTACCGAGTTCCCAATTCTTGGATTTTTTAGGAAAGAGTTCTTCATACTTGGGTAGTTCGTCATTTAGACGAGTCAGCATCCTATTCCATAAAGACCCGTCGTTTTCTGTGTTAGTTACCGCAGTTTGTTGCTGTTGGTTTTGCTTGAATGAGGCGTCCTTAATTTTATGGGCATTGAAAAACTCTAAGGCAATTTCATCTGAAGAGGATTCGCAGTCACTTACGTCATACCCCGAATCCGAATCCATGACTGAAAATGGTGCATTGTTACTAACACTAGATAGTCGAGACATGGAGGTAGCAGAGTTGACTGGTGGATGTTCCCTTATTTGTCGAGCATGAGTATCATCATCATCATCATCATCATCATCATCAAATAAACTAGAATTGAAACTAGATTGAGATGAATTCCTTTCGAATGCTTTGTTATTAGAGTTCATTGTGGTATTTGTGGTCAATCTGGTTAAGATATTTTCAAACAAATTAGTCTCATAATCAGCGTGTTTTACTTTATTGACAGTGTAATTCATCAAAAAGAATTGTTTGGCAATAAAGCCGTTCTTTGTTTTCTTCATGATATCCACGTTACATTCTAATAGTAATCTTACAATTCTCAAATCCCCATTAATACAAGCCATATGTAACGGAGTAAAACCAAAAACATCTTGATCATTTAAGCGCGAGCCATATTTGATCAATAATGAAACAAGGCTATAGTAGTTATTAAATGTCGCCAAGTGTAGTAAAGTTCTACCTCTAACATCACACATGGAAAGATTAATGGAAATATTGTTATTTTGTTTGAATGACTTAATGACTTCGATGATCAATTGTTCATCGTTAATGTCCATCATCATACTTGCGTACGAATTTGGCGAAATGTTTTGAGCATCAGATCTTGCGTCATTGCTAGATGACGGCGTATCACTGCCGACAATTCTTTTAGCAATACTTCTTGCATCTTCTAGTTTACCGTTTATTTTCAACCCAACGATTTGCAAAGCCAATTCAATTAGTTGTCTGTCGGTGTCATCAACATAAGTGAAAATAGCCTTACCGCCCGTGTATTTATTCGATTGTAGTATATCGTTGGCACTGTTACAAGTAGAAATACTACTGTTGCTATTGTTTCTCATGGATGATTCATTTGGGTCAAGAATAGTTACTAACACTGGTCCCGGTTTCGACGATGGCGGTAGATAAGTTACCATTGTAGATTCGTTCCAGCATTGGCTAGAAAGTGCTATGTTTTCGCCAAATTTGATAACTAGACCTTGCTTGAACTTCGAACCGAGTAAAGTCACCTCTATACCTCCATTGATGGACCCTTGCGCGGGGATGACACGTTGGATAGTGGGGTTGTTATTGAGGCCCATGGGAATAGTGCTGTGGTTCGAAATATGAGAAGATGGTTCGATAAAATTTTGAGAAAGACGTGCAAATGAGTTTGGCGCGGATGAAAAGGGTTCTTTTATTGAACGCTGTCTCTTGCCGGTATTTCTTGCGGAATTTGTACTGAAATCACTGGTGAGCGTGGTAAGCGCGGGATTTGACGAGTTAGTGAAGCCTGCAGAAGACCAGGAATCCAATGAACGGTGAAGATTGGAGTCTTTGTTGTTTGAAAAATGAATATCTGAAAATGAGTGGTTGCTGTCTTCACTAGAAGACTTTGGGGATGGGAAATGTCTGTTATTGTTGGTCGTAGCGGTATTGGTATTAATATTGTTGTTGTTATTATTAAGCATGCAATTTGTGGAAATGATAAATTCCTTATCATTCGAAGGAATGGGGAAATCTGGTAGAAAGTTCACGTCGCTTTGGGGGGATGAGAACGACCTAGTATCGTTTGTCATGGGAGATATCTGAGCGTTGCTGGTGCTTGTTGGTGTGGTGATATTACCGGCATTCTTTTTGTCCATAATCATAATAGGCTCAGTTATTGTCTTGGCCATGATATCGCCGTTATGATCTTTCAAGAGGAACAAAATCACAAATCCGTTAGTGGCCTTATGGTGCCTGCAATAGCAGACGATTCGTGTCGGTAAATCAAAATCAACAGCACTGGCGTCATCGCTCGAACCGTTATTATTGGCGATAAAAATCTGTTTACTGTTGAATATGATTGCTCTTTTATTTTCGTTACTTTGCCAGATGGAATTGTCGTTCAACCCAGACTTTCTTCTCGAAGCTCTTCTTTTTTCTCTGTTGATGCATCTGTTACAAACGTAGGTCTGCTTGAAGTTGTTGTTACTGCTGTTGGACGCCGACAAAAGGAAAGCGTCCAGGAAGAGGGTCCTTTCGTTGATGTCCTTGTTGGGTATGGTCAAATTGGTCGGATCATCCGAGTGGGTGAAAAACTTGTCCTTTGCAATGCAATCGGAGGGTAGATGAATAAAAAAGTTTTTCCTTGCATGCGCATTTCTGATGCGAAACCCCAGCTTCATCTGAGTCTCCACTCTAGAGACCTTGGGCAACCCGATGATTTCCAGCGCCAATGGCAGCGACTGCGGGTTGATGTTAATGAAATCCAGCGGGTTGGCGTATGGCGTCCTCAACGGTAGCCTCCTGCCAAACTGGATGTGTCGATCGAGTAAGCCCTGCAAAGATGGGACGTCATCCCTTAGTTCCTGATCTACTTCGTTTATCGGTACAGAGGTACGAGCAGCAGTCATTTCTTCCGGATTGATGGACAGTAAGGCAGAATCTTGCAGAGAGGACCCAGCATTTAGCAGGGCGATATCTAGAAGCTCTGACTCTAGCAGATCCAATTCCGGGGCGCCATCATTGTGCTGTGTGTTGGTGTTATAGCTATGAACCAGCGAGGAAGCGTTTCCAGTGGCACTCATCATGTCTGTGAGTGTCCTAATAGTGTAATGTGGTGTTGAGAGACTCAGAACAGAGCGGTGCGGCGGCTTGAATATGGTTTGCTGACCTCTTTTAACTCATGCATTCTCCTGCTTGATGGTTGCTCCTTGCCGTTAAAAATTGGACGAAAAAGCAGGAGAACAACAACGTCACCTCGCACGAGCTGCAAAAAGAGCAACTATAGCAGACATATCCGATAATGCCACGCCCTGTGGGTCTCTACACGGCTCTGCAACCATCGCTACACTGCCCATGGACGTATTAGAGGCCTACAGGGCAGCCTCCCTTAGTGCGGGAGGGTCCACCAGTGCTCGCGCCACATTTCCGTTTCGATGGGCTCTCGTGATGAAACACATCGATCCAGTTTCGCCTTAGCCCTTTGTCAGTTTGGTTCTTAACAGTTGGTGCTTTCTTACTTCAATGCCAGTGCGCTGTGATATACATTGAGTCCTGCTGCACCGCACACCACCGATAATGCAAGAGTACGACTATTCAGACATCACGCCTTTGCCCATCCAGACAGGCCTGCAGGATGAACTGTGCCAGATCATGTACACGGACGAGTACAAACAGTTGATGGGGCTGGCAAGGGCCATGCTCAGCGCCAACGAACTGTCGCCAAGGGCCCTGCAGTTGACGTCTCAGATCATCGATGTCGCGCCAGCTTTCTACACCATGTGGAACTACAGATTCAACATCATCAGGTATAGCGTGGCCGGATGCGACGACGCCGTCTCGTACTTGAACAAAGAGCTGGACTGGTTGGACGAGGTCACTCTGAACAACCCGAAGAACTACCAGATATGGTCTTACAGACAGGCTCTTTTAAAATTGCATCCCTCTCCCTCTTTCAAAAGAGAACTGCCCGTTTTGAAGCTCATGGTCGATGACGACTCCAAGAACTACCACGTTTGGTCGTACAGGAAGTGGTGCTGTCTGTTCTTCAGCGACTTCCAACACGAACTTGCCTACACCAATGATCTCATCGATGCAGACATCTACAACAACAGTGCATGGACTCACAGAATGTTTTACTGGGCGAATGCCAAAGGTGTGGTCTCGGAAGTGGAGTTGGCTGACGAGCTGCAATTCGTCTTGGACAAGATACAACTGGTCCCACAGAACATCAGTTCGTGGACGTATCTGCGTGGGTTCCAAGAACTCGCCCCTGGTGCCGGTCAATGGAACGACAAATTGGTCCAGTTTACTACATCGTTCATTGCGAACGTTTTTTCACTGCCGGTCAATTCACCACAGGATCTGCCCGAGATTGAGTCCTCGTATGCTCTGGAGTTCTTGGCACGTCACTGGAGTGCAGACCCATCGACTCGAGAGAAGGCCCTAAGAGCCTACAACTTGCTGGCAATAAAGTACGATCCCATCAGGAAGAACTTGTGGCAACATAAGCTAAAAAACCTGAACTGAATGTATACAGGAATTTATGTACGAATGAATATATATGTATATACGTATTTGTGTGTGTACGCGACCTTAATCTAACTCCACAAACCTACTGCCAGACTGTGACTGATCTCTTTGCCTTCGTTTTGCGCCATTATCATTGATACGTCCAAATCCGTCCTCACCCAACTGCTTTCTAAAAAGACTAGACCTCTTCACCATTTTTAGCGTCCTTGAATAACACATCTCCCCCCAGGACAGATATTTGTGTATCCACCCGCCCAGTTGATAGTGGTTGTAAAAGAATATCATCCCTGTCTCTCTTCTTATTGCCGATAGAAGCATCGCCACTAACGTTCCTTCGAGCACCCATCTTATCATTCCTAACATCTTGAACACGTTCCTCTTTGATCTCGGTTATTTCTTTACTTCTCTTGGTCTCTCCCAGCTATTACTATTCCTTATTTGGATACCTTTTTTTACTTATTTTTTACATCTGTAGTTAACTATTGCAAGCATTAGAAAAGAGAAAAAAAGTGAAAATAAATAGAGTGAAATATCGAACAAAACATAAGCAAATACGCCGCCTCCCTCTCCACACAATCAATAATGACTACCGTGCCGATTAGCAAATCCAATCTGCTAAAATTCAAACACGTCAAGAGCTTCCAACCACAAGAAAAGGACTACGGTCCCGTAACTTCATTGAATTTCGATGATAATGGCCAGTTTCTACTGACTTCATCTTCCAACGACACAATGCAATTGTACAGTGCCACGAATTGTAAATTCTTGGATACGATTGCCTCCAAGAAATACGGCTGCCATTCCGCTATTTTTACACACGCCCAGAACGAATGTATCTATTCATCCACAATGAAAAATTTCGATATTAAATATCTTAATCTAGAGACAAATCAATATCTGAGATATTTCTCCGGCCACGGTGCCCTAGTGAACGATTTGAAGATGAACCCAATCAACGACACTTTCCTGTCGTCGTCATATGATGAATCTGTTAGACTTTGGGACTTAAAAATTTCCAAACCACAAGTCATTATACCAAGTCTCGTACCAAATTGCATTGCGTACGACCCAAGTGGTCTCGTCTTTGCATTGGGGAACCCAGAAAATTTCGAGATTGGCCTGTATAATTTGAAAAAAGTTCAAGAGGGTCCATTTTTGATACTTAAGATCAATGATCCAACTTTCAATCAATGGAATAAACTAGAATTCTCCAACAACGGAAAATATTTACTCGTTGGGTCCTCGATGGGTAAGCACTTAATATTTGATGCATTTACTGGTCAACAATTATTCGAACTAATAGGAACGAGGGCTTTCCCCATGAGAGAGTTTCTGGATTCCGGATCCGCTTGCTTTACCCCAGACGGTGAATTTGTTCTCGGAACAGATTACGATGGCAAGATTGCCATCTGGAACCATTCTGACTCGATCAGTAACAAAACCCTAAAGCCACAAGGATTCATACCCTGTGTTTCCCATGAGACTTGCCCCAGGTCAATTGCATTCAACCCCAAATACTCCATGTTCGTTACCGCGGATGAAACAGTGGATTTTTACGTTTACGACGAATGATTGTTGCACTGAGAAAGCCCCAAAAAAATAAAAGAATCTTTCGTGCCCGTTGTATAACTATGTATATTATATACACTTTATATATGCTTTATAAATAATCATCAATGTTAGGGTATCTTACGTCAGCGTTTTCTTCACACCATTCCGACCAGTTCTTTAGGTATTTGTTACCACATCTTTGTAACGCTTCCATATTGCCCACAACAACCAATTGTCTCCTGGGTCTTGTCATGGCGACGTTGAGTCTTCTTTCTTCCTTCAAGAAACCAACTTCAAATTTTTCGTTGCTGCGGACTAAACTTAGGATAATAACGTCCTTTTCACGGCCTTGGAATCCATCCACTGTAGATATTTCAATATCGGTTAATTTCAGTTCATCATGAATCTGTTTTTTCAAATGTGAAACCTGTGCATTGTATGGTGAAATAACACCGATAGATTTCTGTGGGACGTTTAAAGACCTCAAATTCTCGATATGCTCCTTCACAATAGCAATTTCACCCTCATTATACTTGGACCCAAGAATGGTCGCGTCGTCTGCAGTTTCGGGAAACTCGTCGCCTTGAGTGTCATACCAAATGAGGGGCAGTTTCGTGTCAACGTCATTATCATCATCGGATGGGGCAGCGTCAACGATCGGTAGATCTATTAAAAGTCGGTTTGCCACGGTTTCATCGGCTAATAATTGACCGTGATACATTGACCGTGATGGGAATTCCATGATCTTTTTATTCATCCTGTACTGAACGTTTAGAAATTTGACCATTTCCTTCTTGGGAAAAACTTTGGTTAGTCTATCAAACAGTGTGGTTTCTAAATTGTGAATAACGTTTCGGTCGTCTTCAGTTTTGATTGTGGGCGGCAATTGTTTATTGTCACCAGCAAGAATTAATTTGTGAAATTGGTTTTGGTGGGCGATTAGTGGAATCCAGCACTGTGGCTCCATGGCTTGTGACACTTCATCGATGATTAATGTATCGAAAAGCTTGAAATTTGGGTCATCTCTATAAAGGGAGCACAATTCCCTCGATGATGAGCCATGTAAAGTGGTAACCACTATCCTAGATTGGATAATTAAATCTTTAATGGTCTTAAATTCTCTTTTTTTCAAATCTTTGCGCAGTATTTTGATTTCATTCCAATTTTCCTTACGCTGTTTATAGTTCTTCAGTTTTTTATTTTCTTGAATTAATTTATCAATTTCTTGAGAAATATCCTTTACAATAGAATTTTGCTTACTGAGTATATCGAGAGAATGTCTTTTATTGGAGTCTAATAACCTTGCAGGATGGCCGATTCTCAGTAGCAAGTTATTGGAAACAAGAGGTGTTAATCTTTCCAGAATAGTATCCACGGAAATATTGGAAGGTCCACAGATC
This sequence comes from Saccharomyces uvarum, assembly GCA_947243795.1. Classification (NCBI taxonomy): domain Eukaryota; kingdom Fungi; phylum Ascomycota; class Saccharomycetes; order Saccharomycetales; family Saccharomycetaceae; genus Saccharomyces; species Saccharomyces uvarum. The sequence continues at coordinate 393,326 of OX365938.1, forward strand.
AAGATTCTCTTTTCGGGATGTTTGATTAACAGTTGTTGAATTAATTCAATCAAGGTAAACGTTTTACCCGTGCCCGGAGGACCATGTATGATGGTCAAGTCATTGTCGATGGCGAAATTGATGGCAGTTTTCTGAGAATCATTCAAATTCGGGTTTATGAAATCCTTTACATTTTGTAGGGTGTTAGAGCTGGGAATAAAGGGACGCTCATTCACTAAATACTGCACGATTTTGTCTTGTACTGGTGAACTGAACTCAGATAGCTTTCGCATTGTAGATTCCATTCTCTTGTACGTGATCGTATTAGTGGTCTTTAAAATGTAAAGTTTGCTATAAGAGTAGAACGTGGTGGCAACGACTTCTTGAGACTCGTCCAAAGCTATGGTGATTTGCGTATCACTCATTTTGTAAATGACGCCTGAACATTCCACTTGGTCCTCACTGGAGTCTTCAGGAGCCTTTTTGGCCTTGGCCTTTGTCTTGATCTTGGTCTTGGCGGGTCGTATCAGAACAATGTCACCTATCTTGATGTCGCCTCTTAAGATTTTGTCATTGATTTCTAAGTTGGGCCCTAGTTCCATGTACAGTTTGCCAATAAGACCAGACCTTATGTTTTCTAAATGTATATTATTTATTGCCAGGCCGTTTTGCACCAATTGTTGGAGAGACAGCGTTGTCAACAGTCTAGAAGTTATTTGAATGTCTTGTTCGCGTTCATGGTTGATACTTGATAAGAAGGTGGCCGCCAATTCCTTGTTCATTTTCTTCTGTTTTGGTCTTCGTATTTGCTAAATTGTCCTCTTAGCTATATATGCATCACTATTTTTCGTTGTGCGTCATGTTCGAGAACATTTAAAGGAAAAGCACAGACACATATACTTATGTAGTTATATATAAAAATGGCAGTAAGAATGTTTAATTATATTATTTGCTCGTTATATAAACTGATGAAGGGGAAGATAGAATATATTGTATTGTATGTAGAAGTATAAGTATTTACATCACATTCAAATTACCAAATTTCTCATTATAACCAGGAACGTCCCATTTACCCTTCTTGACCATTTCTTCAACCTTCGCATCGATTTCAGGCTTGATCTTTACCAAGTCTTCGACAGTTAGTTCATCGAAAGGTCTTGCCGATTGAATGTTGTTTAGAGTGCTTTTCAAATCCTTCAACTCCTGGGAGACTAGGGATTCGGTTTCCTTGGCGTTGTTCATTGCGTGTTTTTCGAAGGACTCGATGACTTGTAATTGTTTGGAAGCATTGATTGTGACCGGTTGGTACTGCTTCACGTACGACTCTATTTTGTCGATGACTTGGCTGTTTTTCAATACGGACTTGTAATGGCCGAAGTCTACCCCTGTGGGTTGACTTTGCAGCTCCAATAACTGTCTACGTGCCTCGTCGTTTCTCTTCTTAAAACTGGACAATTGGGTGGCTGTGGACCCTGTTATGCGTAAAGAAGAGATGACTTTTGCCCAGTCAAGTTTGTTAGCAGCAGATTTGGCCAAAGACATGATCGATCAGAATACGGATAGATGGTGCTACAGCAATTGAGTGTGGTAAGATGTGTTCTTTCACTTCAAACTCTAGCTTTTTTAGCGCTGTATGTACGAGCTCTAATATCAACTAACGTTTAATGCCAGTACCAGGCTGTAGTAAATAGTGCACTTTTTGGTTTTTTTTGGGGGGTGGAGCCGAATACCAGGGCCAGCATCCAATCAAATCGAAGAGAAATGAAAAGCCGGTCACCCGTACTGAGATCATGTGACTATCACGTGATCCAATTTATCACCCACGCACCGCTCTAAAAGGCTGAGTCATCAGTTTTGTCACTGATGACGAATATCTCGGCGGCAACGGGTGGCAAAAATTGGAGTAAACGAAGAAGATATCAAGAAAGTACTTAAGTCACCGGGCCGATTAGAGTTCGGCGGCAATTTTTTGTCGTTTCAAAACAAAACCAGTAGTAGCGACAACGATAACAACAACGATAACTCTAATTCCACCATCTCACCTCTAGCATCAGCTCAACCATTTCGACAAGTTTAATGGTGACGGACCAACAAAACAGGCATCCGATACTATCTAAGCAAGCAGCCTACGTGCACAAGCAACGGCAAAGAAGGCAACCAAGATCAGCTGTCGCGTGTCTTTCTTGTAGGAAACGTCACATTAAGTGTCCCGGCGGTAATCCGTGCCAGAAATGCATTACGAGCAACGCCATATGCGAGTATTTGGAGCCGTCAAAGAAGATCGTCGTGTCGACCAAGTATCTGCAGCAACTGCAGAACGATCTGAACGACAAGACTAGAGAGAATAGCCGCCTAAAGGCTTTGCTTTTGGAAAAAACGATCAGTAGCAATGGCGACAGCCACAGCCAAAGCACTGATGAGCTCCCGAATGAGCCGCCAATAAGTGACTCGTTAAAAGTATCTAGCGCTCCGCCTGCCCCTATATTCGACCTTATGTCCAATAGCAACACTACATCGGATAATGACGATGACGATAATCGCAATGAAAATCGCAACGGCAACGGCAATAATGATGGAGGCAGCAATAAAGCCACTCTTTCTTTGTTCAGTAATAGAAATTACGATCATAGTTTAGAAAAATACTACAACAAGTCCATCCGTATCCTCTCGACACAAGCCAATCCCAATAGCAGCAATAACAACGGAGGCAATGAAGACGATGGCGATGGCGATGGCGATGAAGATGACGATGAAGAAATATCGACGAATTTTGCCCAAAGAAGCGGGAGACTCATAGAATCCCATAACGGGTTCCATTATTTTGTCGGGTCTTCTTCGATGACATTATTTGGACTGGAGATTCAATCTCTAGTCACAAAGTATGTTTCCGTTAAAAATTTCAAACCTTTACCAATAAACACTAAGAACGATATTTTGAACTCCAATTTAAACCCAACTATAAATTCCTTTATTAATTCGAACAACTATCTTTTCTCTTCCTTCAATTTTTTAAATCCTATATCGAAAATTGTTAATTTAAATTCTATTAATGATAATCTGTCTCCTATGATGTTCAAAATCGTTTTGAAAAATGATAATGACGATAATAGCACTCAGCAAGACGAAATACATTTCCAATTACCCTCATACAATTATGCGAAATTATTAATAGACTGTTTCATAAACTATAACGATGGTTGTTTCTACTTTTTCAACGAAGGCCTGGTTAAGTGCGGTATCAACAAACTATATTTGGAGAATAAATGGCTATACTACGATAACACCAAGAAAATTTTTGATAATGAAAATGACCCAATTTTACAAGCTGTTTGGTTTTGTAAAATCTTATTGATTTTAGCAGTAGGCGAAATGTATCTAGGCTCTATCAATAATGAGATGTTGAAAAACTATTCTAACCAGCCAAAATTACCTGGTTCAAAATTCTTCCAAATGGGATCCAAAATTTTCAGTTGTCTGTTCTCTAGTGAAAGGTTAGAAAATGTGACTAAAAAGGGCGGTATTGAAGTCTTGTTACTGTACGCGTTTTTCTTACAAGTGGCAGATTACACTTTAGCCTCTTATTTTTACTTTGGTCAAGCTTTAAGAACTTGTTTAATTTTAGGTTTACATGTAGACTCTCAAAGTGATACTTTATCCAGGTTCGAAATTGAGCATCATAGAAGACTTTGGTGGACAGTTTATATGTTCGAAAGAATGCTTAGTTCCAAAGCTGGTTTACCATTAAGTTTTACTGATTATACGATCTCCACTGAATTACCAGCAGATATTGATGATAAAAGTACTCGGTCCAAGAATAATCATTATGTTTTCAGAAAAGCCGAATTGATCTCGAATTGTGTTACAATCGTTAAAATCAATGCTCAAATTTTGAGTAAACTATACCAAAGGCAACCCGAAACGAACATAATGATAACTTTAAAAGTTGTCATCAAGCAATTGTTGCAATGGAGGAATAATTTATCGGATTTTTTACAAGTCGATTTTACTCAAAAGGATGAAGATATTAGAATATCGAGGTTATCAACAAATATGTTCACAGAATATTTTCAAGGTATCAACTTGGCTATAAGGCCTCTATTGTTCCATTTCGCATCTATCCAGTTGAAAAGATTCAAGACAAGTAATACTTTTATTAACTTGCAAAACTATTCCACCACAGTCTCTTCTTTGTTAACTTGTTCCTTACATGCTTCGGTTAATACAGTTAGATCTTTATGGAGCCTATTACAAAATAATATGCTTGCCATGTTTGGCTATATGGATAGAGAATATCTCTTTACTTCGTCTTGCACCTTATTATTATTCAATACCGCCTTTGGTGTTCATGAACAAACATTATATCATTTGGACCACTCTTTGGAAATTTTTACTCAAATGAGAAATCTAGGGAATATCCCAGCGGGGTTAAGAAGAGCACAATTACTTACTTTGATGGCTAATCTGGACTTTCATGGTATAATGAATGATTTGATCACTAAATATAATGACATCTTGAAATTTGATTCCTTAAACTGTGAAAATGATAATGGAGCAGATAATAATAGCGAAATCAAATTACAAAATGAAAATGAAAACCACAACGAAAAGAACAATAAGCATAGCCATGATGATAGTTCAAATTTAAACTCTGATAAAACAAATTCAAGCACAAGCTTAATCAAAACCGAATCCATGCCTAATATGGCCGGCATACTTCCAGAAAGTGCTACTAAATCAACTACAAATGATTATAGTAACGGCAATGGTCACGATAATGATACCAATATCAACAATGCAGAACCTTCCACTTTCTTTGATATTATAACTGCAACTTTGGAAAATTCATACCAAACCACTTTGACTAAAAAAGAATCTCAAGTAATGGAAAAAAACATGGATCAGTTAGATTCCGTTCACAACTTAAACGATGACGACTTGCAACAATTGTTAGAAGATTTGGGGAATATTGATCATTCCGATGAAAAACTTTGGAAAGAAATCACCGATCAAGCAATGTGGTTAGGTAATACCATGGATCCAACCGCAGCTGCAGGAAGTGAAATCGACTTTACTGATTATTTAGGACCATGATTACTACCGCCACATACGCAAACCCAAGAACAATACTTCGTTTTCTTTTTTTTCTTTGTTCATATACTATACTATACACATTACATAAAAGTAGACATTTGACTTTTTTAAGTTCTATAGTTTTTTCATACTATATATATATATATATACATACATTACACAAAGGGTGAATCATTTACGTAATCTCTTGACAACATTGTCACTATCACCTTCCGTCCATAAGATCAATCTTTTCTGTGATTTGACAAGTTCATTATAACCTAACAACAATTTTTCAATCCCATTCTGTTCTTGAATCAACTTAAACGTATTATTCAATGTATTCTTATTCTCGTTTTGTAAGACATCAGCACTGTTCAGTACATTGTCCTTTGGTAATTTAGATTTGATATTGTCGTTCAAAATCTCCAAAAATGAAACAATACCGTTTCTACTAATCATATTCAGTCCGCCATCATCAGCTACTCTTTGCACCTTGTAAAAAACCAGAAAAATCAATTCACGTAATCTCTCTTTCAAGTAAGGTATATTGATTAAATTTAATAACCATTCAAAGACACCTTTTTTATCCAACATCTTGAAATCTTCATCAGTTTTGATTCCCTTACCAATTGTCGCCAAGACCCAACTCAGCTCCCCATAATAGATTTCCATATCAATCTCTTTCTTGTTATCGTCGTCTTGTTGCCTCTTATTGTAGGACATCATCACATCGGACACCATAGGGATATCCCAACCACGTATAGTGGAACTTGATAATACCCAGCGATATGCCTTCTCGTGTAATGGTAAAATTGGATTTTTCAATAAGTCAACAATCCTAGAGATAGAAAACCAAATTAATGACCTGATTGAATCTTGGTTTTGTTGCTTATGGTATAGAATCCTTTTGATCAAAATTTGGTAAATGCTGTTATATTTGATCAAGCTGTTATCCTCTTCCTTCTCTTCCTTCTCTGCGTCATCTTTATCAGTGGCTTTCTTAACAGGATTCGTTTGGGCACTTTTCTTCTCCAATGAGACCGCTAAATTCGTCAAATGTTCGTAACTTATGTTGGTAATAGCGTCATCGTCACTTAGTGAACAAATAATGAACTGGAAAAGTTTTGAGTCCAGGAATTTCTTGAATTCATATTTGTATGTTAAACTGCCATCTTCTTCTTTGACCATCTTTACTAGTTCTCTATTATGAATTATCAGTAGCAATAACAACAATGGATCATACATAGCAACACCGCATCTTTCAGTTTGTTCATAGTACTTCTTGAGTAAATTCCATCTAGTAGTAATATCGAAATTATCTTTATTAGAAGATATGCAAAATTCCGGAATTTGGGGTCTTTCTAATACGTATCCGTCAATGGATTTCTCAATCAAATGCTTTCTCAATGTTACTATCAAACCTTCTTTTTCTTTAGTAATTAGCCTTGTGTCCCCAATAGTTTCCAAGACTTCTTCCTCTTCTTCCTCCTGGATAAATTCCCACGAAAAAATCATATTTGTCCATGAGTTAGAGGTTTGAGATTCAATAATCTCTAACATTTTAATGATTAATTTATCATCACTAGAAATGGTACCAGAGTAAAAAGTCAATAGCTTTTCTTGAACGGTTGGCGTGGAGTTTATGACTGGATTGAAGTTGAATAGAGTGAATAATATCATTGTGCTTAAAAATTTCTTATATGAAGAATTTTCGTCATTGCCTGTAATCATGATTGATGAGTACATTTCATTGTTCAATAATAACTGAACCATTCTTTCGGATTGGATTGACTTTTGCTTAATGCAGAGAATTAGTATGTTGACGTACTCAAGTATATCAGTTTTTTTAATCCACTTGCTACCCAAAATGGCCTCTAATTGAGCATTAACAATCTTGGAATTGAGCACCTTTGATGCCTTCTCATGGCTTAGTAGCTTATTCATGGCATGTAATAGTTTGAAAAACGAATCGGATAAGGTTTCTCTTTCTGTAAGATATTTTGTAACATAAAGAAGTGTTTTATTTAACCATGTGGTCACTCCTGGATAAGCAAAGTCATTATTTGCAGCAATATAATTTACGGTGGCCGCATGGTATCTGTGGCCATTTTGTGCCAAAACGCATTCCAAAATATTTAGTTTTTTTGAATCGTCATAAATTCCAATATAAGTAGTGATCATGTTTACTACTTCATCAAAAATGTCCCTCTTTAAAGTGGTACTAGACACGCATTTCCCGATATCTTCATCATATTTGCAAAGTACTTCGTGAGCAAAGGCACTGAAATCATTATCCTCCATATGCTTGGATAGTGCTGTTGCCGTTACAATACTTAGCAATGGCAAGTTCTTGATCTTTTCGATATTTGGTATGAACGATGAGAAAGAGAAGAATTCCCATTTGTAAAAAGCTTCCAACACTGGATAATTCAAATCATTTGAAACAGCACTGTCTATGAAGGAAGCAGTTTCTGAAAGTGACAGTACGCCTTCGGGAGCAGATATAACATCAACGTCAACTTTGTTTTTCTCGAAGAGTTTGGTCAAGAAGAAATTAATTTCCGTGACTAAAGATGAGTCCTCGTCTTTAGTTTTGTCCAATACATTTCTCACAAGGGACATACCTATATGTTTTCCTTCATTGTGTACTTTTTTCAGAATGTTTCTTGAAAACTCAAGGGTAATGCCGTACATGAGCAAGGACGTTAATACTGGTGTGCTTAAATATTCACTGACACTTGTCAGTAAAGCATTAATATCTTTTTCGTAATAGGATTGATCATAACTGACACGTTCTTCAACATTTTCGCCATCAAATACGGTCTTTTGTATTGTCTCTTGGAATACTGCTAATTGGTGTCCTGTTTGAAAACATATTTCCCCAATTAAGTTGCAGATCAACCGTGACTTTTCCATTAGTAAACTATTTTCTTTGTCTGTGATTAGCTTGGGTAAGGCAAATTTCAAATACCTTTCCAAAACTTTGATGATTGGAAATTCTGTATCGGTCACCATATAACTGGCAATCTTGCCCATTAATTCACAAACAATCGTTTCAAAGCGATTATCATAGGCAATAGAATCATCCTTTACAAGTAGTTGAACTCTAAAAAGAATCCCGGCTGCATCCAACCTGTTCACTGGTAATCTAGAAATATTTGTCAGAGCTTTAGATGGAAGCAAAGAAACATGTTGAAAGAATGACGAGTCCTTCATTGAAGAGATTAAATAATCCGGGTTGTCCAGTTCTTTGATATTTTCTTCAAATGAATCGAATTTCAAATACAAATTTGCATCATGCTCATTGATTTCAGGGAAAGCGTCTTTAACAAGCCTACTTATTCCTGTATGATTTTCACCAATGAAAATCATATTTCTTAAGAATAGTAAGAGCCATTTGTTAACAAAAACTGAAAGATTATTCTTACCGACGTATTTCCATTGTTCCGAAAGACCCATGATGAAAGGAGAAATGTAATTATATTCTTTCGCAGAATCGACATATTTGTATGGTGTTTTCATGACACGGGATATAGTCTCATCGAACCATTTCCAAATCTTCTCCATGCTTTCAGCATCGAGATCCTGGAGACAAATACCCTGAAGACTGTTCACTAAAGCCATTAATGGTGAAATTAGAGTTGAACTGAAGATGACACTTGCTCTTGTTAATTCATCTAGCAAGTTAGATATTCTGGTAGCTACCATATTAGAGGCGTTTTTGGAAGAGGCTAGTTTTAATAATAAAGTGAATAAAGAATTTCCGTCGGAATTTGAGTTCCACCATTTGGTTTGAGTGGAGTTAAACTCTTGAAATTGCAAGTAGTTGTCCAGAATAGCAAATTCCATCCCAGAAATTGTAGGTTTTTGCATGATATCTGTATAAAGGTTTGATGATGGCAAGTTTATTGAGAATAAATTAGGGAATAATTTGCTATAGTAATTGAATATAACGGATATGGATAATGGTAAAATTTTATTATCTTTATTTGTGGCCAAAGCGTTGTTCAATGTGGATACAAATATTGGTAAGTCAGGTATTCTAGTATGGAACTTGTTTAGTAAAATGGCTTTTTCATTTTTCCAACCTTTTTTATCATAAAGTATGGAAACATTTTCTAATTTTTTGAACGCCAAGACTATCAATTGACAAGCCAACTGTCTTATGATTGACGTTTCATATTGTAAAGACTTTGTCAACGACGATTTAGTGAGTAAAGAAGGCAAAATGTTTTCTATGACTAAGGAAGTTGAGGGTGGAATGTTGCTATCAACACTCTCCATAAATTGTGGTATCTTCAAGTTAATAATCTTGTTTATCAATAATGTTGTACCAAACCAATACGAAGTCATCTTAGGGTCGTGATTACCATTTGTCGTCAAAAAAATGCTGTAAGGTGCTACCAGTTCTGGAACATTCTCCAATATTTTAATCAAAGTATTCAACTGCTGAATATCCTCCCATGGTTTAAAAACACGTAAAGTGTTAAACAAAAGTTTATTATGCACTTGAAATTCCACTTGATTAACAGTTATTGGCGCCCCGTGGGAAGCTCCATCAGTAACTGAATTCGCAAACCAAACGCAATTATCAGGAAATGCCACACTAAACTCATGTGAGGCTCCAAAAGTTAAGAAAAACTCATTGGTTTTCTTAACCAAGTCCCCGTTTGATGAATAATAAAAGTGATGAATTTTGGAGGCTGCCAATTCGTTTAATATTTTGGTTTTAGTAGTCCTCTTGAAAGATTTTTCTTTCAAGATGTCATTTATGAATACCGATAGTATATGTTCGGATAGCTTGTCAGAATCAACCTTATTCATGAATTTAAATAAGTTGCTCATAATCTTAAAGTTTTCTGTTAAAAGTTCCTTTCTTACAAAGGGAGAGGCATTTGAGATCAATGTCAACCAGAATTTGATAAATGTAGATCTTATTGAATCATACTTAGGTGCAGCGGAATTGCCATCAGCCAACTCAGACTTGCTTGGTGATAGCAGTCTTGGTAAGACAGGTAGTGAAAAATCGAAATAAGACACAAATTCCTCGAGATGTTGGCCTTTGTTGAAGTTGATTATTTGTTTGAGCAAACGAAGAATAGGATTAGTTAATTGAGCACGCATGTTAGTTAACCCTCTATAGATAACTTTGGTATAGCCCGTCAATATCAGTTTAATAAGACCGCTTCCAGTAGCTATTGTACTACTGTCAGATGATAAAGCTCGCAACGTTCTAGTTAATAGGGTCGTTGTTTTCGAAAACTTCCCATGGTTATTTATCTGAGCAAAGTATGACCAAGCCTGTACCGATTGAGCAGCAAACCCTTTCTGAAAGAACATTATGAGAGGTTGAAAATCCTTTGAGACTGTTTCGTCCTCAAGGGCAGTAATTATACCTTCCAGTGTTTCTAATGTACCGTCATCGAATTCTTTACCCTGAGTATATTTCTCCTTTCGCTGATCGCGGGACCCATAGGCTCCACTATAACTACTCATGATTTGATGTGCGGTATTTGAACACTATTAAGTGAGATATTGATAATTTAGTGAATCCAATCTCGAATCAAGAATATTTAAGAATTAATTGTTGCGATGAGCTTTGTTACTGAAATTTTTCAGATCTCGTTTTAAGTGACTCTTTGATGAAATTTTCATGCAGGTCTCAATGTTTAGTTAGCGTGATAAAAATAAGACTACTAGCAGTTCAATTGTGCAGTGTTATTGTACTGTTTGAAGCAACTTACCGTGTATTTTCAGTTATTAGATTGGTATGGTAAATTCTTTCCGCTTTTGTTTAGTCGTATAAGATAAGAAAGCTCTTGTTAAAACTCAACAGTAAAACATTTAAGTTTAGATGCTTAAAATATGATTCTGTTAACTCTTCACAAAAAAAGATGAAACCTAGATAATCTGATTTATGTCGAAAATATATCTAATGATAATATAAGGGTTTATAATTGCTTCACACACACGCATTTCTATACCTAATTACATACTCTCGATATATTTCAATTCTGCATACGTAACTTACATTGTCGATCTAAATTATAGAATTTTCCATCAATCGGCCCTGTTTGAGAAAAATTCCCTTTGCTTTCCTATCAATCTAGTAAACGAATTCATCAAGGTAGGCCTCTGCCACGAATCTTGCTCTAGCATTTAGAAACAACTTAATTTCACTAATTTCCTTGTCTACTTCCTCCATGAATTCAATGATAAAGTCGACTAATTTTCCAGTTTTCATCGATTCAGTATGCTTGTTGGTTATTAGAAAGGAAATGCTATACCCTGGTATTGGGACACGTCTTAGGATATAAAATGCTTCAGCACGCTGCTCCAAAAATCTGGTAAACTTATGGACCAAAATCTGTTCGATTTCGTCTGCTTGTTTCACCATCAAACTCATACGGACAGAGTTCACACTGGGCTCAATCAACACTTGTTCGTTTTCATTACGAGATATATGCATCGGTTGGAGCAACAGTTCGGCGCTAGTATTGGGTACTTCAACTTCCGGTCTATTGTGTCTTTCCACTTCTTGAGAAGAGAAATTACTCAAAGTTAGGGCAGCCTCCAGAGAGTAACGAACGGCTGTTAGGTATGGACGTAGTGATTGTGACATTCTTTTCTGTTGCGGGTCCTTCCCTGTTTATCTCCAGTTGCAATGGCTCCAACCTGGTCCAAAAGCCTATAATCAACTAGTTTTATGGACCTTTTCTAGTCTTATACTTGCAGCTAAAAGGGGTCTCGTGTAAAATGACATGAAATAATTATAATAATAATACATGAAAATATGGGCATAGAAGACATCGCATTGGTAAGCTCGTCTATTGCTATAATCAGATGTGAAAGTGAGGTATTCAGTGGGTAAACTTTGTTGTGGGTGTTGAGTCGTGAGATTATGTCTGACTGGAAAGAGGCGAAAGATGCAAACGGAAGGGTATATTACTACAATACTTTGACAAAGAAATCTATATGGGAGAAACCAAAGGAGCTAGTTTCTCAGCAAGAACAACTTCTTCAGGAGAACGGCTGGAAAGCGGCGAAGACTGCAGAAGGAAAGATATATTACTACAATCTATCCACGAGGAAAACTAGTTGGACTATTCCCGCCTTTGATAAGAATACAGACCCCATCGCAAAGAAAGAATCCGAGGTAATTACATCGGCAGAAACTACCGCAAACAGGTCAATTTCTACAGGTGAAGAGAAGAAGGTGTTGGAACAAACGGCCAAAGAAGAGAAAAGCCAATATGCCAATAACTCTAAATTGCTGAATGTCACTAGAAGGACAAAGGAAGAAGCGGAAAAAGAATTTATCACGATGTTGGAGAATAACCAAGTAGACTCAACTTGGTCGTTCAGTAGAATAATTTCAGAACTGGGAACCAAAGATCCAAGATACTGGATGGTGGACGATGATCCGTTATGGAAAAAAGAAATGTTTGAAAAATATCTTTCTAATAGATCTGCTGATCTGCTTCTAAAAGAACATAACGAAACGAGCAAATTCAAAGACGCCTTCCTAAAAATGCTACAAAATAATTCTCATATAAATTACTACACCCGTTGGTCGACCGCAAAGAGGCTGATTGCTGACGAACCAATATATAAACACTCTGTGGTTAACGAAAAGACGAAGAGACAGACTTTTCAAGAATACATAGACACTCTTACAAACATCGAAAGAGAATCTAAAGAAAAACTGAAGGAGCAGGCTTTAGTTGAATTAAGAGAGTATTTAAACAGTATTTTGGCTGCAGGTTCGCCATCTTCTGAGGCATTCATAACATGGCAACAGCTATTGAATCACTATGTTTTTGACAAGAGCAAGAGATATATGGCGAATAAACATTTCCGAATTTTGACCCACGAAGATGTTTTAATTGAGTATCTGAAGATTGTGAGTACAATGGAATTTGATCTCGAAAACGAAGTGAGCCAGCTTCGGCTGAGTAATTATACTAAAGACCGTATCTGTAGAGATAATTTCAAGAGTTTATTGAAGGAGATTCCAATTCAAATCAAAGCAAATACTCAATGGTCCGATATTTACCCTTATTTCAAGTCTGATCCACGCTTTTTGCAAATGCTTGGAAGGAATGGATCTTCCTGCCTTGATTTATTTTTAGATTACGTTGATGAACAAAAGATGTACATCTTTGCACAAAGATCAATAGCCCAGCAGACATTGATAGATCAGAATTTTCAATGGAACGATGAGGATAGTGATGAGACTACTAAAAAGGCCATAGAAAAACTACTGGCGAATGATCCCAAATTTAAAAAAGATGATGAAGAAGACATCGGTTTGATAACTGACGGAATAATTCAGCAAAGAAACGAAAAGATACAGCAGAAGCTACAAAATGAGCGTAGGATATTGGAGCAAAAAAAACATTACTTTTGGTTACTTTTGCAAAGGATTTACACAAAAACCGGTAAGCCTAAGCCCAATACTTGGGACTTCGCTTCCAAGGAGCTGTGCGAAACTCTTGAATATAAGGCATTAGGTGATGACGACGCAACGAGGAAGCAAATTTTTGATGATTTCAAGCCTGAACACTCTGCACCTAATACCGAGAGTGCTGCAGTCGGTGTATCATCAACCGCATCTAGGAAGAGGCATTTAAGCCCATCAGTCGAGTTAGACTATTGATTTTGCTTGCCGTTTTTTGCATCATCATACGATTTATAGAAGAGACTATGTATTATTTTCAGATTCAAAGAAATATATAGTTCATGAAACGTGCTATATTTTAGCTGGAATTATAGGTATTTTGTAAATATTTTAAGCTTTGTATTTTATTTTCACAATAGTCGCGAACTTTTTGGTACTGAACTTTGGAAAGTGTTGTTGAATTCAAAAGGCTAGCGATATTTTCATAGTTTTTGATCCACTCTATCCACGACAAAGAATGAAGAAATGAATCAGCCAAATCGTCATCCTTTTTGACTCCAGAGCTATCTTGGATCTCTAAAATATCACAGAGTTTAAAACTATTCTTTTTGGACAATGCACCTCGTATCCTGTTTTCCCAAATATCTGAGAAATCAACCAATTTGGTAGGGCTCCTCGAATCGTTCTCAAGTATTGAGCTTGACACTATTTCCTTGACTAGTTTTATCCTTGAATCTTTGCTATGCTTGTTAGATTTCGACTTTTTCGAACCGACTGGTGTTTCTTCTTTAGGAATGCACCAATATGAGGTCATCCGATGTGGATCAGACGAGCGTACCATATACTGCAGCTTAGCAGCATTCAATGTGCTACTTGTATACCTCATCTTATTTTCCAGATTGGAAAAGAGAATCTGTTCGAGAATATTTACTTTTAGAATGGGCTCCAGTATATACCTAGAAGACATGGTTCTTGTACGTTGTCTTTCGATCGTAAACACATCAGGTATTGGCTCAGATTTGAATAAATATTCTGTCAAGTCAAACACAAGCTGGGACGTTTCTGTGGGATTTAAACTGAGCTTCTTAGATTTCTGAAGGAATTTCTCTTCTAAGTTAACCTTTTGCCAGTCTAGGAGTTTGGGTAAAGGATTATTATCACACAACTGAAATTTAGAGAAAGCAAAATTAGAAACACCAGCATCCATGGACAATATACTAATTCTCCCTTGCCGTGTTTTCTGTTGTCGTAATTGTTCTAGAAATTCACATTGTTTTTGAATGTTAGTTCTCCTAAGTTCTTTCGTAGTGCCATTTGCTGCTCCAATAAGAAACGAGAAAGACTTTAATTGTCCAGCCTTTGCATTCTGGCAGTAAGAATCAACGAGCTGCAAAACCTTTGCCTTATTCGACGTCAACATAGCGTCCCTTTTCTGAGTTCTGTCATTTTACTCAAGAGATGGATACCGTACCGTGTTATGACCATGCAGAACAAAAAGAAAAGAAAAAATGTGCATAAAATGTGCATAAAAAATCAAACAAAATAAAACGAAATAAAACAATATCCATTACTATTTGAATTAGATGTTTTCTGAAGCCGTATAAAAATCTACATAAATAAAACCAACGCAGCTCTCAGGAGAGTAAGAAAGCTCCGGCACCTTCTTCAATGGCTTGGCAAAGACGAGACCGCATTATATCCTTGTTAGAATATTTAGGTAATTTCAAGTAGTTAGCACACGTCATTACACTTGGTAAGTATTCATCTGCTGTAAGGCCATCTTCGGCATGTTTTAGCACAACTGTAAATTTAGGGTTCAAACTTTTAAAACCTCCGATCGGAAGCTTGGGAGACCCAGTTAAAAATTGCAAAAATAATCTCCTTTCTTTCTTATTAAATGTGGATATTATTGATATGAAATCATGAATGATTGAAGAGTCCATTGTGTAGCCATGTTCGGCGTTTAGATTTGTATATAAGGTTCCCACAGACCAGTCTTCCTGAACCCGTCCGAACATATCCACTAATTCTTCTGGAAAGAGTATCAGCATCCTTTCATAGAGGAAAACTTTCGAGAAACCTTCGGAAAATGCTTTCAATTGCCTTTCAATACCTTTACCCAAAATCTGATCAATAACTGCATAAATATATTCTCCAACATTAGAAGAACTTAGGAATTTGCTGCTACCATCTGGAACCAATTCAATGTCATCGTTACCGGGTACGGTGAATGTCAAGAACAGTTCTTCCAACGCATTATTGTTGTTCTTATTTGCGAATATGTATCGTAAGGATTTAGCGAGTAACGGGTCTACCAACTCGATCATCAATAGACAGCTTTCAACATCACTTGGTACCGTTGTAACATTGGGTGTACACATCCTGTGCAGTAATTCAAAAAAGACTCTACTGAATCTGAAGTCAAGAATCCTATTATCGAGCAAAGACCTGGCAACAAACGTCCCCAAATATCCGAAGACTTCAAGAATTTTCTCGTTATCCGCGGTAAGGTTTAAAGGTTCTGGGAACAATAAAGTGGTAATATAATCATCGGTTGTATCCATGCTCATTTCGCTTCTATAGCTATAAGAATTACAACGCCACATGTTTAGTGATTTTCTCGCAAAATATTTTGAAACTAAGGAATAAAATTCCAAAGTTGGGCCCAAACCTGTTCCTGCTTCTTCTTGGTATTCAATTTCTAATACATCTGGGCTACCACCATACTTAGATAAAATCTTGAGACCCGTGGCAAATATGGTTTTTCTTGAAATACGCAACTTACGTCTAGTAATTCTTCCAAGTTGTTGTAAAGCTTCATCATTTTTAGAGTCCTTCGAGCTTTTGGTTTTGTTTTTCCAAATTTGAATCAATCTTCCATAACCAAAAGACGTACATTGTAAGAAAAACATTCTCGTATCAAAGGGAAACAAAAATGGATATCTTCTAGTTAAAAACAGGGACCAATTTGGCAGGGCGCCACTTGCGACGACCAATGGTTCATCTAATTGCCTAGCCAGCTTAGCACTTAGCTTTGAATTTATAAAGCTATCACTTTTAATGTTGGCACTATGTAAGAAATCTAACAGTGCCAGAATATCCGCTGAAAATCCAGTATCAACCTCAGTAAATTCTCTCTTTTTGTAAAAATCTCTCAATCGTTTTACCTCTTTAGCCTCTTCAGCTACCTCGTGTTCGGTATCGTCATTTTCTAAACTTTTGCGAAACTTAATTGATTGAGTATCGTTCCATAGAGTCTTCAAGTCCTGATTTTGCTTTACGAATTTATTGAATATGACCCCAAATACCGTGGACTCCATGTCAACTTTCTCGTCATCATAGAAGAAATCAAAGTTCTTTTTTCTCATATCATCCAAGGAATTTTCCTCTTCTTCTTCCCTGTTAGAATCAGTAGTCGGAGAAGCAAGATTTGGAATCAACGAGCTCAAAAAACGCATTCTTACCATTCTATGTCTCAAAAATTCATTAAGAGAGGTAAACGATGCTATGCAATGAACCGAAACGATAGTGGATGACAAATCAGTACCAATATTATCTCTGGTTGCATCACCGTCATACACCAACTTAATCCGTATTTCTTTTGCCAATGATGATACGCCGCCACCGTCATGCAAACCACAATCAACTATTGAAAAATTTTCAAGCCTTGTAAGAGCTGATTGTAGAATTTCTAAAAATCGATCGACGTTATCCTCAAATACTTCTAAAAATGACTTCACAAGAATAGAATGGGATAGGGTTGAAAAGGCAATTCTTTTAGCAATGGAGGATGCTAGCCCTGTAGAGGTAAACTCAAATCCTGATACGTCGAATTCCTCATGGAAGATACACTTTTGCAAAACTGTCCAAATTTTCTTCCAATCTTCTTCCGTTTTGTCAGGAGTGGAAGGATCTTCTAAAATAGAAACGACGCTCTCAATTTGATGCAGTTCCTCTGTCATTGCCTCTTGCTCAACGTTAACTTGTGAAAGTACCCTGTTAACTAGGTCTGCTCCTTTATTCTTAATATAACCCAAAGACAGGGCTCTGAAAATGTGTAACGTAATTTTTTTTGGTTTGACTGAATCAGGAATTTCCATATCACCAAACTCATAATCATAGTCGTCATCAGCCTCACCGTCTTCTTCAATGCTACTGTGCAGATCCTCTTCTTCATCAGAAAGTGACATATGTTCGTTTCTGTTTTCTTTTAGGTCAATACTATTGAAATCCACAGATAAATCCTTCACCAAATCAAATATTCCCTCCCTTTTAATGGAAGGCAAGAACAGCTCTGCAAATTTTTTACAAATGAGGTCGAGCAGAGAAAGACCGCCGACTAAAAGCGTTCCAGCTTCAGTTGAATGAGAGCCGCTAGCATTAAAAGTTGTTCCTTTTTGAGCCAAAATGGACCCAACTAACTTGATAAGTTGATCATTGATTGATTTAGCTGTAGAACTGTTCATACATGATACAACCCTTAGCAAAGCAATAAGCACGTATCTTCTTACGTCAAAATCAGCAGCGTTTGTATATATTTCAACGAGAATTGGAATTAAGGACTGTACCAAGGCATCAAATTTTTCCTGGCTGGCAATAATATCATGTCCGTTGTTTGAAGTATCTTCTTTATTCGCAGATAGTATTCGTTCGTCCTCTGGAGGGAATAACACGACTATAAATCTAGAAATACTAATCAATAAACTGTTCGGGACATATATTAATGTTTCGTGTAGCCCAGAGTTCGAAGTTTTACTATAGTGTTGGAACGACCGAGTAGTCATATCGATAATATCGGTCTTCTCTCTCAGTTCTCTCGACAGAACTTTACTGCTCATTGCCAATACGGTAAGAATATCCAGGCATTTTAGTTTGTTCTCCAACGGAGTATCCTGAATAGCAACTAGCTGGACGATTCTTTCTGTCAGGTCTAATGAAAATAATGATTCGAACTTTTCGTTCTTGTACAATGCCCCACAAATGCCATACAAAGCATTTACAAGCCTAGTTATGATTGGTTGATCAGTCGCATTAGTAATAATGGGTTTTAATGTTGGGAGCACTTCAACAACTGCGTTAAAATCATCCATTCGGACACTGCTACAGGCGTTTGAAACAATTGCAACAGCTTTTCTTTGTGCGTGTATCGTTAAAAAATCAAAAAACTGAACGTAAATTGATAATTGACCCGTTTTTAAAATGTCCCTTCCATGCACTCTAGAGATATACTCCACAGTTTCTAGAACTTGTTCCGCAAGGTCGATGTAACTAATTTCTACTAATTTCTCCTGTAGAATGGGTATGACATGCTCATCAACAGCTATTGAGATAGACTCTGGGCAAACTTCAAAAAGGTTATACATGCATCTGCAGGCTTGCATTTGTAGTTCTAGTTCTTCCTTCAAGATTTTGTCAGAGAGGATGGTAGCAATGTTCCCTATCAACGTTTCCATCGGTATGACTCTATCGACAACCATTTGATTCATCATTAATATGTTTTCAGAAAGTTCTCTTAAACTTTCCATTGCAATATACGGATCATCAGGCGCATTTCCGGTATTCTCTATTAATTTGGAAATCCGTTCATTCCTTGCTGAACTCTCCGTACTTCTTTCCATTCTTCCTCCAATCATTGACAAAATCTCAGGAAGTGTCCTCCCAGCTGGATGTTGGACTTGTCCTCTACCTGCTTGTCTCCTTTCTTCTAGTCTTTGTGCAAAAGTTTCCAAAATATCAGGTAAGTGAAAGGGGTTACCGCCAAATTCATTATTGTCGCGAGGATGATCCAGTTCTTCGTCTTCACCGTTTCCGTCTGCGTCGCCACTGTCATGACGTCTATTGTATCCGTATAAAAGCTCAGAATCGTCTTCGTTGTGGTAATCATTATCACCATCCTCATCCTCATCAGCTTCAAAGCTTCCTACACTGGAGAGCATATGTTCGTCTTCATCTTCATCAGGATAGTAAGAGTATTCACCCTGCACATGGCCATCCCCATCATAGTCATCCTCTACTTGAGTGTCCATAATATAATCACTGTTCCCACTGTGGGACTCGTGATCATCAAAGTTATGCGGATTATTTTCAGGCATTGTTGAATTCTCTTGTTGTTTTTCCTTCAATATTTATCTAAAAATTCTGATATTTCCAGATGTATTTTTGTTCAAAGAAACAATTACAACCCAGTGTACCAATCCTAGGAATAAGGCTGTTCTTAAACGTACCCAAATCTATTCCCCTTTCCATCTGCTGTTGACTATTAATACAATCTTGATTTCAATTAAGCAAAACCCAACCATTAGGGATTTACCCGGTGATGGTGAAAAAAAATTTTTTTTTTCCAGAAAAATGCGATGAGCTTCTTTGAAAGATTGCTAGTATTTAGTAGTACTTTAGCTTAGTTTAAGACAGTATTTACTTTTGCTTTGACGTTAATAACCGACCACAGTCTAAACAAATATCTACTATATTTAAAGAATGCCAAGATCAAAACGTTCCAAGCTAGTTACTTTAGCACAAACCGATAAGAAAGGTAGAGAAAACAAAGAAAGAATTTTTGATGAGGTGAGGGAAGCATTAGACACTTATAGATACGCTTGGGTCTTGCATCTGGACGACGTAAGAACTCCAGTTTTGCAAGAAATTAGAACATCTTGGGCAGGTTCTAAGTTGATCATGGGTAAGAGAAAGGTTTTGCAAAAGGCATTGGGTGAAAAAAGAGAAGAAGAATACAAAGAGAACTTATATCAATTGACTAAACTTTGTGGTGGTGTTACTGGTTTATTGTTCACTAACGAAGACGTAAATACTGTCAAGGAATACTTTGAATCATATGCTCGTTCAGACTATTCAAGACCGAACTCCAAGGCTCCATTAACATTCACCATTCCTGAAGGCATCATTTACTCACGTGGTGGTCAAATCCCAGTCGAAGAAGATGTCCCAATGATCCATTCTTTGGAGCCAACCATGAGAAACAAATTCGAAATTCCAACTAAAATCAAAGCCGGTAAGATCACCATTGACAGCCCATTTCTGGTTTGTACAAAAGACGAAAAATTAGATGTTCGTCAAGCTTTAATATTGAAGCAATTCGGTATCGCTGCTTCTGAATTCAAAGTCAAAGTTTCTGCTTACTATGACAACGATTCCTCTACTGTTGAAAATACTAATATCAACATGGAATAAACTAAACCGCTATTTGAAAATCTCTTCAATTAGAACATTGTATAAATCGGATAAACTTATTCTATTTTCTTTTCTTTTTACATATTAAAGTAAATACTCATAAATGTAACATAGTTTCTTTTCAACTACAATTTTCTCCTATATACTATCAAACACGAAATTACAGCTCCTGTGGGGTAAACGTAGATCATTCACTTTTCGACTTGCCAATTGAATACAATCCACTGCACGAAATAAGAAAAAGAGGAACCAGTAAATGTTTGTTTAAGAATACTATAATAACCGCCTTGCTCACATGAACCAGTGGAGAGGAAAGTCGGATAGGACTAAAGAAATATTAATGTGTTACGGTATACTATCTAAATATTGTTTTTTTAAATATCTTTTTTCGTTGGGGTACTGTCAGTTGGTGTAGTGACACTTTCATCAGTTTCTTCTTCTGACTCACTGTCACTTCTATCATCTATTAGAACACCTCTCCAAAGAATCCTGTACAGGACTCTAAAAATTAAGAACAGCCAATACAGATTGACTAATTGTAAAGCGCCTATTAATACAAACACAATCGGCAAAGAAATCCAACATTTATATTGCTGAGTAGCGAAATTCAGGACGTAATTACCTTCTGTACGGAATTGCGTTAAAACTGACCACAGGATCTTCAAATTTATGTAATGACGCAAATAAATCCATGAAACGACAAAAACGCAAAAAGCGAAAGGAGCAACAACGGAATCCAAATAGTTTAGAGTTTTAGACAAGGACAAAAGAAAATCGGAAAGGTCCATTGTAATATAGATTGGCAACCCCATTTTAGTGAAGTGGAAGACGTAAGAAGACCAAATCAATAGTAAAGTAACAATATGATGGAAAGTCAATTCATTATGGTCCTTTCTTGGTTTTTCCAGTTGCAACACAAGGATACAAGCTTGTTGAGCCCAAAATGCAGCTTGGCCCAAATAAAAGACCTTGAATAAAAAGGGATTTGTAAAGTCTGGATAAGTTCTGTACATTGCCTTTGTATCGAAGAACCATACATTGGAATGGTACATGCAATACAATCCGAAGGGCCCGGAAAACCCGGTGTAGAAAATGGAGTATATTTGTTCCATCATTCTCTTGATTCTATGCCTGGAAGTGACATGCAGGCTGACCGCGAAGGGCTTGATGACAACGTCCATTAGAAATTCACGTAAGAATGTGAAAAAGATCATGTAGTAGAATACAAAGCATAGATCCTTTATACCTTTGCCGTATGAGTCGGAGTCGCCGACCTGATATGATACAGCAACAAACCTGTGAAGTACATTTGTCTTTGTAGTATTGCCGGAGGTGAAATAGGCGCTGTACACCGCAATCAAAATCAGCAAGGGAGCTATCCAAGCATGACGATAACTTATTTCTCTAAAGGAAAACCAGATCTTCTTGACCAGGTCGCTATCATTTTTAGTGACTTCCGACAGCCTTTTCATACGGTTTTTAGCAGCGGTTTTCGATTCCTTGGTCTCAAACATCGTACCCAAACTAGGCACAGTGTCCCCCAGGTCGATCTTCCCTATGGAAGATTTACGTCTGGGTCTGGACCTCACTTTCAGGTTATTGTTCGAGGATGTTGGCTTTAAAGTCGACATAACTTGCTTACTAACGCTGTTTCTAAACCCTTACCAGAAGTGCAAGCAACGAACACAAATGGCGATGAACCGACAAAAGTACGTGTACGGAACAGAAAAGAAACGGTAAAGATTTCGAAAATCTACTTTTCACTTGAACCAGGTTCCGGATTATAAAGCCGATTGTAGCAGAAAAACGGGTTCACGAAATCCTAGAAAACAATAGCCAAATTACATAAAATAAATAAATAAATAAATAAATGGGTCAGCAAAGAAAAGAAAACGGATGCAACGAGCCAAGAAAGAAAACAAAAGAAAAAACAGCGGAATTACCTGTTTGGATCTAGTTCCATGCCCCTCTTCCCACGTAATTTGTTCACCTGAGCAAGGTACCGTTTTGAAAAATGAGTGAAAAAAGAAAGCGAAAACATTCCACGGATGAACCAGCTGCCGGAAATGGACGCTTCCGTTGTCATCGCCCTTGCAGTTTCTTTTTCCCTTTATGGCGTTTTCTGCGAGCTTTTTTTTCGCGTCGCGTCGCACGTCTTTTTGTGGTCACGTGCTAACGGGTCACGTGATGGGACATCCGGGTTATAGGCCCCTTTTTCCCTTTCTAGAATGCTGGGCTCTAAGCAGCTGGCAGTAGATCTATACATGAGCGAAGGTGCTGCTGTGATGGAATTGTTTGAGTTTCAGGGCAGCGTAACAGCAGCGTCACCGATAGATGTCTAGTAGTAAGTTCGAAGAGGTTGTTAACAAGATCATAAGCGACAGCCCCCCAGGGGAGCTGAGAGAGATCTATGACGATCTGATCAAGATCACCAGTGAAAGCTCGAAAAATACTATCTTGGATGCCATTGAAAACTATAACGTGCAGAACTGCATCCCCATAGATGTCGACGGGACTTCTATAATCATTTCTAAATACAACAAGGAAGGTTCGAAGTTCTTCGACCCCATACATTCCGTCATTTTTTCTGTCGACCATTTAGGGCACAAAGGTCTCGACATCGAGCCGTACGAATTCACGCACGCAAAGCTGGACAAACAGCAACTGGAACGGTTGCACGACCAATTGCGCGAGTATCTTGTCCAAAACTTCCCAGGCGACGTCAGTTTTGCCGTTTACCCAGTTCCCGAGGAAGTCAGTAAAATATCTATCATCATAGTTAGTACCAAGTATAACCCGAATAATTTCTGGAACGGCCATTGGAAATCGAGTTATATCTACGATTTAGACACTAAGGAACTGACCGGCCACATTTCCACCCAGGTCCATTACTACGAAGATGGTAACGTTAGTTTCCAGTCCGGCAAGGAGATCGGCCACAATAACGTAGACGACGTTGTCAGCACAATAAGGGATGTAGAGACTAGTTTTGAGAATGACCTAGACTTCTCCTTTTCTGACCTGAACGAAAAACAGTTTAAAGCTTTAAGGAGAAGACTACCAGTCACAAGATCAAAAATCAACTGGGGTAAGGCGATCGGTAGTTATAGATTAGGTAAAAATGCTGCCGAAGGGAAATGAAACTTCTCTTTCTATTCTATTTTTATTTTACTTCCTTAATTAAATACATCTCTATATGTATATTACGATTTATTTGTTTGAATTTTCTCTTCAAAACAGCTTATACAGGGTATACAGAATGAAGAATATTAACAGTGCCAAACCGACCATTCTCCATATACCGTTACCGGCTTTTAATGATCGCGTCAACCTTGAGGATGAGTTCTTAATATCGGTAAACATCGACCCCAACGAATCTGTCATTTGGTTTATAACCGAGCTGTCAGAAACCGCTCGGTCTCCAATCTCTTGATTTATATTTCTAAAAGTAGCTAACTTACTGGCTAAACCTTCTAACTTATTGTCATTCTGAGTAAATAAAAACACGCCCATTTGGCGTGCAGAACCTGTTGTTAGTAACTTTGAACTTTCATCTATTTCTTTTGGAAAACTTCATTTCTCCTAAAAACTGTTAGAGTCTCCTTTCTTAAATGCCTCCGTGTAACGTTGTCCCTAGTTAACATACATTTGATTCGATTTGAGAGTACCTAGAGTTTGACATTGCTCTTAGTGATGTTGTCTCACTAATATATCGCTCTGTCCTTGTTGAGTGTTTCAGTGCCTTTTCTCAATGACCTTATATGTTCCATTCGCTCTTTACGTTTTTCTCCATATAACAATATGCGGCTTCTTGGGAATAACAACAACATAAGGGGAGCAAAACTAACACGTCCTCGCAAAAACAAGAGATGTGCAATCTTTCAAGTCATACTTAGCGCCCAAGAAAACACTGGCTTGATTTTTAGGATGATAAAGTTGTAACCTATATTTCAGTAAACTGTATAATTATTGCGCTACGAGTGTTGCGCTACGATGTCCTAATACACTAGTCCAAAAGCAAAGAACACGGCCAATGTAGAAGGCGAAATAGTACTAGCGCCACTAAGATGTTATTTAAATTTAAGTAATGTCAGATAAAAAAATTTTCGCATTTCGCTAAACACTCATAAAGAACATGGCGGTGTTCCAAGTGATTAGCCCTAGATCGCAAATTATATCATCATTTAATTACGTCTCTCTTGAGACCCTTATAAGAACTGACTTCTCAGTTAAGAAGGAAACATGATACTACTGTATCATGTAGTCATTCATAACCGGTTCAGTATGGAATTTATGATCTCATCCACGACACAATGATGAGCCTGGGGATTTTTACTCAGGATTGATACTTTCAAATAACAAATGTGTTCCAAATATTGATACATCTGTGAAAAATGAAACGTTTATATAGCCAATCCCTTGCTCAGCTAACAATTCAATATCAGATGTGAAAAAAATAAATACCAATTACACAAACGATACGTTGGCCAGAATCAGAGACAGCAAAAAAGAGCACCCATTCACAAGATGTCCCTATACATCTGAACACCACATACTTAAAAGGTATAAAGCGCGCCAGTTTTGCTTTTCACGATCATTTTTCTCGCTATATGGCTCTTGGGCTAAGTGTTCGGTCCACGTTTCCGCCCAGCAGAGGGCGCTTTGTGGGAGAATTGCTTTCTCCCGCGGAGTGCATTCCCTTCTAGCATTTACTTCCCTCCTGGTGCGCATCCTCTCTACACCGCCTAACTGACCGGGGGCGGGAGGTGAGCCTTCGGCAGACTTGCCCACTTTCTGCTCGTCAAGCACTATTGAAACTGAAAAAAAGTAACCTAAGGTTAAGTTAAGTAGGTCTGCTGATTGAATAACAGAATTTATTTATTGTCTTAGTGAATACAGAGAGCCGTGAAAAATAAAATAAACAATGTCCACCGATTCTATTGTCAAGGCTTCTAACTGGAGATTAGTCGAAGTTGGCCGTGTCGTTTTGATCAACAAAGGTCAATCCGCAGGTAAATTGGCTGCTATCGTCGAAATTATTGACCAAAAGAAGGTATGTTAAACCTAAATGCTTAAAATCGAAAAGAGGAAGGATGCCGAAAGGAGAATGAGACCACTTAATATGAGGAGAACCGTTTATAACTATATGATCCTTTACCATATGATGAACTTACTTATAAATGATAAATACTTAAGAGTGGAAATCGACAGCAAAATAACAGACTGAGATGTATCTGTTTGTCTTTTCGGAGCCAAACTAGCACAGATATGTGCGTATTTTGGCTGAAATTGATCTCGGCTAAAAATAGTTAATATCTCATCTTTGAGCAAATAACACTATTATGACAGTGCAACACTCCAATCATGCTTCCTCAAGTGCTAAACCATGTTTCCATATTATTTAAATTTCATTTTACTAACATTTTTTTATGAATAATTCTTGAATTATTTATTGCCACTTTTATTATAGGTTTTGATTGATGGTCCAAAAGCTGGTGTTCCACGTCAAGCCATCAACTTGGGTCAAGTTGTCTTAACTCCATTGACTTTCACTTTGCCAAGAGGTGCCAGAACTGCTACCGTTTCTAAGAAATGGGCTGCTGCTGGTGTTTGCGAAAAGTGGGGTGCTTCATCTTGGGCTAAGAAGATTGCTCAACGTGAAAGACGTTCTACTTTAACTGACTTTGAAAGATTCCAAGTTATGGTTTTGAGAAAGCAAAAGAGATACACTGTCAAGAAGGCTTTGGCTAAGGCTTAAGATATGTACATGATCCTTAATTCTGATGTATTTCGTATGTAATTTTATCTTTAACTGGTTATTCTTTTAATAAATAAACTACAATCTTACAACTATTGAAGCCTCTGTAATTTTATATTACGTTGGGAAAATATACTGATTGCAAAAAAATGAGCATTAAAGGCGCAAGAGCGTTCCTTTTGTTGTTAAGGCTTCCGACAAAGTCTTGTTCTTTTTGTAAAATATGTGTATACTGGTCGACCAGTTATTCTTAATGTTAGATTTTGCCAGGATTTCTGGCGATCTAAACACAAGGGAAGTTAAGTTTCCTATAAACATGCGTAAACCTTTACCATTAGCGTTTATATACATTACTGTAATATTGTTACAACTTCTTGAGGAAAGTTACCTTTAATGAATAAGTTCCTGTTTTATTACTACAAATGCGAATAGTGTTCTTTCATCAGCTTTCACAGACAAAGACCTTTCATTGTTGGGATTGCCTAAAATGTTGTCTAAAATTTCAGGAACTTCACCATTCCTTGATGGAATAATGTAAAAATCTTTCTCGTATCTGGTCTTTGGCTTTATACCGGCAATGCGACCTTTGGTTTCCAAGGAGTCTACGACTTCCGCAAAAGTTTTCTTACTTTCGTCATCATCAGAAGCAAACAGTTGATAAACTATTATGGCTCTAGAAGAAGAGACTTCTTTGAGATAAGGTGCAGCGGTTGTTGTAGGTAAGCGTCCCTCTACAAACAGGTTCCCATCACCGATAGCCTCCTTAGATATATCCCTCTTCAACTTTTCCGAAGTTCCGATATAACTCAAATA
Organism: Saccharomyces uvarum; assembly: GCA_947243795.1. Classification (NCBI taxonomy): domain Eukaryota; kingdom Fungi; phylum Ascomycota; class Saccharomycetes; order Saccharomycetales; family Saccharomycetaceae; genus Saccharomyces; species Saccharomyces uvarum. The sequence continues at coordinate 420,538 of OX365938.1, forward strand.
ACCTGTAAACTCAAATCCTAACCCCGGGTATAGAAACGCGCACTTTAAGGACTCTCCCTGTGCTGTTCCATTTTGGGTGGGATCCACACCACTGTGTTCTTGAGCATGTTCTTTCGGTATGACTGATGTCTGGTCCATTTCATCTTTGTTGTCATTAATTCTATTATCATCGCCATTATGTAACCTTATGCTATCCATCGAGTATAATACATCCTCTTGAGGCTCGGTGGAATTTTCAATTAGCTCATCGCCCTTGTGGGTCTTGACGTATATGGGTTTGTCCGGTATTTCTACAATAAAATTTTCCAAAGTGGCTTTCTCCCTTTTCTCCTTAAACTCTTGTAAATCGGGGTTTGCCAGTTCAGACGCATTCATATTCACTAGCTTATTCAACGGCAATTTGCCCTCGATTACGTGTGCCTTCAGTTTTAAATTTTTCTTATCCTTCAAGTTGGAGTATAAAGATCTCACTTTTTCAGTGTATGTCTTGTCTAGAGTACCAAATTCAACGTTAAGGCACGCATTATAAAGTTCGTCCTCTAAGTCGTGTGCAAAATCAGTTGAAACCAATGTTATGTCTTTCCCGTGAGGAAGATCATAAAGCTTAGCCTCTACTGTCTCTGGGATAATAAATTTACTAAACAAGACAGAAAACATATTCCTTGCGTTTAACCTCAATTTGTGTTCTTTCTCAGATTCGAAATCTCTCTTGACAGGTATTTTGTCTTGGTCTGTATTAGCTGCAATAGTACCAGCACTTTTCTTCTTTTTTCTTGGCCCATTGTTTTTCTTGACCTCCTTGGTTTGGGCAGGCAGTTTTATAGAGTTACTGGAAGTACTTCTTTTGCGTTTCCTGGGACTTTCCTCGTCTAGAAAAAAATCTGTGTCATTGTCATTATGATCAATGACAGGTTTATAAATATCGTCATCGTAATCATCCTCTTCTGAAACCTCAGCTTCCTTAGACTTTTCCAAATGTGCATACAGCGATGGGTCACATAATTCACAATAGTATTTGGAATCCTCATTCATTAGGCCATCGATGGTTTCCTTACCGTCGGTCATACACTTGATGTGTTGCCAAGAATCGCAGCCATCACACTGAACCATGTCTCCATGCGAGTATTCAGGTGCATCATAGTTCTCATCGCTTGCCCCACAGACGCATCTAACATAGCCTTCGTCTGCTTCGTCTTTCTCATTATCTTTGGTTGAGCTCTGTAAAGCTTCAGTCTGCTTATTCTCCGTAGTAGCCGGATCGGTTCTCTTCTTAGTTTGTTTCTTCTTGGGTGTTTCGCTTTCCTCCTGTAACAGAGATTCGATATATTTATTCTGACCCTTGTTAGATCTCGCAGAAGTACGAACAGACATAGTAAATGTAAACTAAATAAAATCTAAAAGTAAAAGTTAAAGTAGAAAGTGGAAGTAAAGAGAACTTAGGATAAATCGATAACTTCCTGTGTAATACAAGTAAAAATACTAAGATCTCGCCACCTTCTTCTCCTGTAATGAGGACCTTTCCATATGTAGTAGAGCTATCACCAGGTTTCCCTTAGTGTGTCTTGTGAAATATTATTCTTCCTTGTTGTCAATGACAAGAGCTGTAGCCGTGGACAGCGATCCGCGGGAAAAACAAAATTCGGGCAGAAAACCACAACAAAAAGAATATCAGCTTTCTTTACTTAACAGGTCATCGCCTCTTCGTTTCCTGCGTTCGGAGAGTAGCAGGATAGTTTCCAGTATTCTTATTTGTTACAAAGTGCTTTCCTGATCTGGTACTATTGTAGGGGCCTGTCTTTTTTCTCTTCAGCCTCCATCACCCAAGAACATTAGCGGCTTTTTTTCGTGACCAATAAATAAGATTTCTGCTGCTGAACCTAATAAGTATTTGATTAGTCCGATCGCTCATTTTTTTGGTTGTCGTTTGCAAGCATTTCTTCTTCTTCCATTTTTATTTTGAGTTGCTTTGGTTAAAGGTTTTTTACACCAGAGATCTTTGAAATTCTCTTAAAAAGTACCATAATCTATTTTTTACAGGCTGCGGTTTTCCTATTTTAAAAAGCTTTTAATCGTTCCTGTGCGTATGGCAAACCCCTTCTCGAGATGGTTTCTATCAGAGAGACCTCCAAACTGCCATGTAGCCGATCTAGAAACAAGCTTAGACCCCCACCAAACTCTGTTGAAGGTACAAAAGTTCAGACCGACTCTGAGTGACTGGGTACATTACCTCTTCTTAGGGTCCATCATGCTCTTCGTCTTTATCGCTTATCCTGCATCTTGGATTTTGAAGATTCTCTGTTATAGCTTCTTAGGCGCATTAATGATCATTCCAGCTACATCGCAATTTTTCTTCAACGCATTACCTATCCTAACATGGCTGGCACTTTATTTTGCTTCGTCCTATTTCCCAGCTAACCGCAGACCTCCTATTACTGTTAAGGTGTTACCGGCGGTGGAAACAATTCTATATGGTGATAATCTAAGTGATATTCTTGCAACATCGACGAATTCCTTTTTGGATATTTTAGCATGGTTGCCCTATGGTCTATTTCATTTTGGGGCCCCATTTGTCGTTGCCGCTATTCTATTTGTATTTGGGCCACCAACTGTTTTACAGGGTTATGCTTTTGCATTTGGTTATATGAATCTGATTGGTGTTATCATGCAAAATGTTTTCCCAGCCGCCCCACCTTGGTATAAAATACTTTATGGTTTGGAATCGGCTAACTATGCAATGCACGGCTCACCAGGTGGGCTAGCTAGGATTGATAAGCTGTTGGGGATTAGCATGTATACAACAGCTTTTTCTAACTCTTCAGTTATTTTTGGCGCTTTCCCTTCATTGCATTCCGGTTGTTCTACTATGGAAGCATTGTTTTTCTGCTATTGCTTTCCAAAATTGAAGCCTTTGTTTATTACTTACGTTTGCTGGTTATGGTGGTCAACAATGTATTTAACACATCATTATTTTGTGGACCTGATGGCAGGCTCAGTATTGTCTTACGTTATATTTCAGTACACAAAGTATACGCATTTGCCGATAGTCGATACAAGTCTTTTCTGCAGGTGGTCGTACACCTCCATTGAAAAATATGACATATCTAAAAACGACCCATTAGCTGCAGAGTCTAACGATATCGAGAGCGTCCCTTTGTCTAACTTGGAACTCGACTTTGATCTTAATATGACTGATGAACCAAGCGTAAGTCCTTCGATATTTGATGGATCCACTTCCGTCTCTCGTTCGTCAGAAACGTCTATAACGTCCCTAGGTGTGAAGAGGGCTTAATAAGCATCTCACCTGCGATTATAGATATGTGCAGTCTTATATATATGTATACATCTATTTTTTTTCTATTTTTTCTTCGTCAAAATCATTGTTGTTTAGCACAATATACGTGTAGTTTACTTAATTCCATACCGTTGATCACCAGGCTAACTGGTCAAAATACAACTTTGGGTGCTTTCATCCACTTATGTTTTCAAGACAGATCTGTAGGATGACAATTTTTGCGCTAAGAAAAGTCCCAAAAACAAAGTTTCTGTATTATGATTGAATGTGTATGAAAGAAATGTACATATTTACATGATTGTTGCCTTTTCGACGAGCATTACTACTTAGATAGATTGATAATCTTCGTTTACTCGCTCTAAAATAGACTTCTTCCCTAAAGAGCGATGTAGCGATGACGCCACATCAAGTTGTTTATCTGTACTAGTTTTAACGATAGACGATCTTATGACACGAGGATCTTTCTTCAAAGTTCTTAAAATTTCCGACTGTACTGCAGCTGACGAGTCGAACAGCATTAAAAAGTGGTATGCTCGAAAATGTTTTTCTTGGTCTTTCTTCATTATTTTAGGAAGGTACCTTATACCCATGGGTATAATATCTCTTACGACACCTCTATTTTGAATAATCAATTTCCCGATCGTAGTAGATAATTCCTTCGCTTCTAACTTCGGCGCATTTGAGTTGGCTATACGAACAAGCCCGATGAGTTCATACAACATTTCTAGTAAAGGGTCTTTTTAGTACTGCCCAATTCTATTATTTTATAACCTTGTTGAACCTTGTCTATATGCTTATGCTGGGCAAATGCCAATTTAGAATTATATGGTTAAAATCTTGTTTTCAGTCTTCCGGGTTAGAAAATATTTGCGAAAACATAGAGAAAGGAACATTAAAGGGACCTGGCGTTCCATGAAACCAAAAGCCTTTCACGAAAGTCTACATTTTGAAGTCGGAACGTAACTGTGATTACTTTTCTCCAAGAAAGATTATTTTAACCTTGGAAGGAATCATCAAACAATGAGTTTGTTTGAGTGGGTCTTCGGAAAGAGTGTCACACCGCAAGAAAGGCTAAAAAAAGTATGCAGCTATTCTATTATTATTCTATTTGGTTATTTCTGTAATCATACTAACATTAGTTATTTATGTTGTAGAATCAAAGAGCTTTAGAAAGGACCCAGAGAGAACTTGAGAGAGAAAAGAGGAAATTGGAGCTGCAAGATAAAAAACTTGTATCAGAAATCAAAAAATCTGCAAAAAATGGGCAAGTTACAGCAGCAAAAGTTCAAGCAAAGGACCTAGTTAGAACCAGGAACTACATTCAGAAATTTGACAACATGAAGGCTCAACTTCAAGCCATATCACTAAGAATTCAAGCTGTTCGAAGTAGTGACCAAATGACCCGTTCGATGACCGAGGCAACTGGCTTATTGGCAGGGATGAACAGATCGATGAATTTGCCTCAGTTACAAAGGATATCGATGGAGTTCGAAAAGCAAAGTGACTTAATGGGCCAAAGACAAGAATTTATGGATGAAGCTATTGATAACGTCATGGGTGATGAGTTAGATGAAGATGAAGAAGCAGATGAAATTGTAAATAAGGTTTTGGATGAGATTGGAGTAGATTTGAATTCACAGTTGCAGAGTACACCTCAAAACTTGGTTTCTAACGCGCCAGTTGCAGAAACAATAGTAGGAGTTGCAGAACCTATTGGAGCAGGATCTGACTCTCATGGAAACCCTGATGATGAGCTACAAGCTCGATTAAACACTTTGAAAAAGCAGACTTAGGTTTTTTCCAGTTTATGCAGAAATGATGGTTATATAGTATTGGTGATTAAATGCTGGAGTCCGTACTAAATATCTAATATAGGATACAGTGTGTGAAACTTTAAAATCGTTTATTTTACTGTCTTCTTCAATATTTAAAGTTTTCAATGCCCTTAAATGGGCTTTCAAATAAATATGTTCTATATTATACATCTTTTCTATCATTAAACGCACAGTAATTTATGAGACTTATAGATGCTTGCGGATGATCTTTTCATTGACCAAGTACTCATAAATGATAGTGGCGCATTCTTCAACAGTCTTTTGGTCAGTTCTTAAATGCAACTCTGGGGCTTTTGGGGCCTCGTAAGGTGCTGAAATACCAGTAAACTCTTTAATCACACCCTCTCTAGCTTTCTTATACAAACCCTTAGGGTCTCTTTGCTCAGCGACTTCCAATGGAACATCAACAAAAATTTCAATAAACTTTAAGCCAGCTTCCTTATGTAAATCACGGGCTCTGTCTCTATCGACTCTGTATGGGGAAATAAATGAAGTGATAGATACAGCACATGAATCAGCGAATAGCTTGGATACTTCACTAATTCTACGAATGTTTTCATTTCTGTCCTTTTCTGAGAAGCCTAAATCCTTATTCAAACCAAAACGAATGTTATCACCATCCAACCTATAGGCAGATAAGTTTTTTTGAAGCAGTAGTTGTTCCAGTGCACAAGCGATTGTACTTTTTCCTGATGCACTCAGGCCTGTCAACCAAACAGTACAGCCGTCCTGCTTTCTTAATTCCTTACGTTCGTCGTAGGTAAGATTCGGATGCCAAGTGATATTAGTAGCCATTTGTTTCAGTAAAGTTCGAGAAAATGTTCCTACCCATTTTGAAATTTAGCTGCAGCAGAAGAGTAAAGTATATACAGTGAAGTTGTCGAGAACTTCTGCGTTTTATATACACACTTTAAAAAAACTCGTGAACTTGAAGTAATGTTGAGTGGTTCATCTTCTATACTAGCCACAATTTTTGGGGTGGCTTGCAGACACTAATCACGTGAAATTAGTGACACGCTTTATTCCAACATTGAGAAAACAGCGCAGGGCGTTTTTCAAGTAAAAAACAAGAAACTTCACCAGCAGCTAACATGTCTTTGCCGCCTCACAAATGGGTAGTTTTTTGGTTTATTGGGCCACTTGTTTTGAATCTAAACTACTAGCTATCGACGTGCTGTAAAAGCTGCACTAGAAAGGTAATGTGAAGATGTCGCTAACAAGAAAGCCTTCTCGTTACGCATACTAGAAACATAACTTACAACTAATGGCTCTCGTTCAAGTATCAAGCCACCTTTCCTTGGTAAACTTAATTAAATCCAATGCCAGCTCTTTCAGAAGAGCCCAGTACATGGTAGAAATAGAAAATGACAACTTTCAAGAATCGCAGACTTTTCTTTTTGAAGAAGATAAGATCATAATTTCTGCTTGAAATAGTTTAGTAAAGTCCCTGTACACCATCTTAATGATCGGAGTACGGTATATTACTTCATTAAAAGGATATTCATGTTTTAGTCATTATTCATACTGTTTTTCTTATTTAACGCCGGAGCGGGCGCTATCTAAAAAGACAGCTTTGTGAGTTTCTCGCACTCAATCACACATTCTAGTTCGGAATTCAAAAACATAAATGTATTTTTTAAAACATGTTGTAAAGATTATAAAATATTTTTAATTATATTTTCTTACCTATGTATTTTTTACAAAAACGTCATGTGACTTAGTATTAAATGAAAATTGATTTGAACGTCTTACTTGTTAAGAGTCAGTAAGATAAAAAGAGGATTTTACGTTAATTCCAATTAGCCGATCTAAGCTTTTCTATAGAAAACGCGCAGTTGAGCTGAGATAAAGTACCTCTGTGAGATCTTTAAGTCATGGATAATGATATTTTCAAACACGACTGTCACACTTATTTACGTTAACCTGAGTGTAGCTTATGTAGATTCTAAGCCAGACCAACCAAAAACATATTTTATAAATTAGCTCTACGTATATAAGAACAATATATAAGGGGGTGGCGGAAATAGGCACGAAAAATACTCGAAGGCATAAACGAGAAACTAGTATAGTTTTAAATAGCTTAAACAGATGAAACAATCTGGCTGGCGTTTCTTAATATTTCAACCATTTTGTTACATTCTTTCCTTCTTTGGATTGTAATATCGTTTTCTTTGGTTAATTCTTCGATATCTTGCTTTCCGTAAAGTTTTTCGAGTAAAACCTTTTGAATATCGGTTTTACTTTTCACAATTAATTTAAGCATCAAAGCTTTTGGAATAATATCAGCGATAGTTCTTTTAACGATAGAAAAATAACTGCTAATCAACAGCTTAATCACCTCTGTTTCCATTGTTTCTCTTTCAGTCATTTGGCCCGTGGCCTTTAAAACAGGAGGTGGTGATTCTAAAGCAGCCAGTTTCTTCTTATTTTTAGTGGAGAAAAAACCGCCAAAGAAGCCTGATTTTTCTTCCATAGCTGGAGTTTTACTGGATGGCGGTTGAGTTGGTAAAGGTTTACCGGTCTTAGGATCAACAGTAACTTGGCGAGGATGCAGTTTTTCTTCTACCATAACCATTGCTTGAGAACCTTTCAAAAGATCGGGATGGGCTGTGTTGATGTAAGTTTGTTCAGCCTTGATTATATCAACAACAAAGTCATTCGTAGGGAGAGTAGCGTCTTTTAAGAACTGGACAAATTGATTAGAAATCGCTTCTCTCAGAGCGGGATACCTTGAATATTTTGGTTGTGAGATGATCTGTTTCAACATACGGACAAGTTCATCAAACACCAAAGTAACTAAACGCAGCGATGGCTCCTCAAATCTTCTGATTTGCTGTTTTACCAAAACCTCAAAAGCTTCAGTACCGACAAACAAGGATGGTGCCGAACCTGAACTGTTGTACATGATGGTTCTAATGTCAGAATCTTTAATCTGGTCAAATGGATCTAAAGAGTCCACACCATTCTTGAAAGTTTCATGGAAGACATAAGAAATCCTAGCACCACCAGAAAGTTCCTGGCTGGAAAGTTCCTTCGCCTCACCGTCTAAGATACCAGCATATTCATTAGAGAAATCAGTAATCATACTCAAAACGACAGAACTAGCGGAATCCATAGTTTCTGGACCTAGGTTTATAAGTTCATTTTGATATTTCTTTAAGGTTGCTTCAATCTTTGCTTTGATTTCAGGCAAAGTTTGTCTAATATGGTGCAACAAAATGGAGTTTAGTTTTTTAGCCAAATATGGTGTACCGCAGTAATGAGCTTTAGAACTGTACGAGGAATGATTTTCAAAGAACCTCTTTTCGTTTTCAAGCGCATCTCTGATCGTTTTCTTGTGTTCAATATCCTTTTGACCTCTGTTGATGACTGGGATATAGCCATATCTCAAAGGAATGACTCTTCCGGCTAAAATATCAATGACATCAGTACCTTGATCCATTAAATCAACTTTTGTCAAGACACCGATAGTTCTTGTTCCTTCTGGGTCAACCTCCCTAGCCAATTTCAAACCATCACTGTTGGCCAAATCTGTGTTAGCGGCATTGACTGACAATATAATAGCATTCGGTTTAGATATATACTTCAAAAGCATGTCTTTGATTTGTCTTTCAATATCAGGAGGTTGATCACCTACAGGAACTTTTGTCAACCCAGGTAAATCGACTAATGTTAAGGTTAGAACGTGTGGAGAATAAATTCTCAAATTAATTGGTACAGAAGAGATACCTGAATTAGCACCTGTAACTTTGTCAGTTTCTTTAACGATTTCTTGCCTAATTTCATCGAAATTATAGAATTTCTTACCAGGCAAATGTAAAAATTCACCCCATTCATCCGTGTTGTCCTCAGATTGCCCACTGTGATGTGGTTCCTCTTTTTTCTTGTCATTTTCGTTGATGTTTAGGTCTATCAACTCATTTGCGGCTTGGTTGACTTTAGCATGATCCGCCTTTTTGGGTCTCCTGTTAATCAATTGTAACACCAAAGGCCTTCTAGTCACGATACCAGTACCTCTTGGCAAGAAATCTCTACCAACAATATTCTCCAAAACGGAGGATTTTCCTGAAGATTGAGAGCCTACAACAGTGATCTGAGGTAAATCGATAGGAGATTGAGATCCGCCTCCTAAAGGGGCTAAAGCGTCCTGAAGCTTGTTAATAGTGGAAATTAAATGTTCATCCATGATGACCAGTTAGATGAGATGCAAAGTAATGGTTGCCTTTCTCAAGTGTTTTAAGAGACCTTTCCAAGACGTAGATAGGAGTAGATTTCAATTCTATTATAATTTTGTCTTGGAAGACATGTTTGTTCTCTTGATGGCAAAGCGACGCGAATCCAACGACGTCTGGGTCACCCGGCCCGCCCACAGTGTTTGGGGAAGAAATCCATTAAATATCACACTGGTTTAGGAAACTGGCCTATACTTGAAACACACAAGCGGAATTATCCTCGAGCGTTCCTTGCACGTATAATCTCCAGGCATTGATCGACTTCGATTACAATTTCATAGCATTCTAGTGGTCCGCAGAAGTGATTCTTTTCCAAAAAAAACGTTTCACCAACACAAGTTTAAAGACACTAAACCAGGCAAATCATCACATTACCGTTAGAAACCTTTTGGTTAGATAAATTGAAATTCGAGACTAGATAAGAAGCCCCTCAAGAGTACCAGTTTTTTTTGAAAGACATTATAGAATGAGCTCTCAGAAAGTTTTTGGTATTACGGGACCCGTATCCACCGTGGGCCCCACAGCAGCTGAAAATAAATTGAATGATAGTTTAATTCAAGAGCTGAAAAAGGAAGGGTCTTTCGAGACAGAGCAAGAAACTGCCAATAGGGTACAGGTACTGAAAATATTACAGGAATTGGCCCAAAGGTTTGTTTATGAAGTATCGAAGAAAAAAAATATGCCTGATGGGATGGCAAGGGATGCCGGTGGTAAGATTTTTACCTATGGTTCTTACAGGCTGGGGGTGCATGGACCCGGTAGTGATATTGATACTTTAGTGGTTGTTCCGAAGCACGTGACTCGAGAAGATTTCTTTACTGTATTTGATGGGCTATTAAGAGAAAGAAAAGAACTGGATGAAATTGCTCCTGTTCCTGATGCATTTGTCCCTATTATCAAGATTAAATTCAGTGGTATTTCAATCGATTTGATTTGCGCACGTCTGGACCAACCTCAGGTACCTTTATCCCTGACTCTATCAGATAAGAACTTACTGCGAAATCTAGATGAAAAGGATCTGAGAGCTTTGAATGGTACCAGAGTAACGGACGAGATATTAGAATTAGTTCCGAAACCTAATGTTTTTAGAATTGCCCTAAGAGCTATCAAGCTTTGGGCGCAAAGAAGAGCTGTTTATGCTAATATTTTTGGTTTTCCCGGTGGTGTGGCCTGGGCCATGCTAGTTGCTAGAATCTGTCAACTATACCCAAATGCTTGCAGCGCAGTTATATTAAACAGATTTTTCATTATTTTGTCAGAATGGAACTGGCCACAACCGGTTATTTTAAGGCCAATTGAAGATGGTCCGTTACAGGTCCGTGTATGGAATCCGAAGATTTATGCTCAAGACAGGTCTCATAGAATGCCTGTTATTACACCGGCTTATCCTTCGATGTGTGCTACTCACAATATTACAGAATCTACTAAAAAAGTAATTTTAAAAGAATTCGAAAGGGGAGTGCAAATCACTAACGATATTTTCTCCAATAAAAAGCCTTGGGCTAATTTATTTGAAAAACATGATTTTTTCTTCAGATACAAGTTCTATTTAGAGATTACAGCGTATACAAGAGGTAACGATGAGCAACATTTGAAATGGAGCGGCCTTGTTGAAAGTAAGGTGAGGCTTCTAATTATGAAACTAGAAGTGTTGGCAGGAATCAAAATTGCACATCCCTTCACTAAGCCGTTTGAAAGCAGTTATTGCTGTCCAACAGAATATGACTATGAAATGATTCAGGACAAATACGGTAGCCATAAAACTGAGCCGGCATTAAACGCGCTCGAAAAGGTAACAGATGAAAATAAAGAGGACGAGAATATTAAAGATGAACCTAAGGCATATCTAACCACCATGTACATAGGCCTTGATTTCAATATTGAGAATAAAAAGGAAAAAGTTGATATTCACATTCCATGTACGGAATTTGTAAACTTGTGTCGAAGTTTCAATGAGGATTATGGCGACCATAAAGTTTTTAACCTAGCTCTACGCTTTGTTAAGGGCTACGATTTACCAGATGAGGTTTTTGATGAAAATGAAACAAGGCCATCAAAAAAGAGCAAAAGGAGGAATTTAGATGCTAGCCGTGACACCGTAAAAAGATCTAAGTCTGATGCTGCCTCATCGAGCGATAACGTCAACGGCGCGACTGCCGCCGTCGATGTAAACTAAGACATTATTATCCATAGTTGAATATTTACTAATATAGGTTGGCCAGTCATAAGTAAGTTTGTACCTTTTTTGTGTAGGTTGAACTACTATAGTTTTTTTTTTACAGATCAATAAAGACAACACCACGGAAAAGCTGTTATCTACGCATTGTCTGTCGTACAGCTGTCGAATGAGATAAAAGTGGTACGTTATATGCTGGGAGCCGTAAGAAATGTTGGGAGGAATATTTTGGGAGGATGAATATTCAATTGACTGAGAAAGAGACCGAAGCCCTTCTTTTTCGTGTTTCGGCCGGATATTTAGGCTTTTTTTTTTGTACTAAATAGGGGACCCAAAATTGGCAGATATTACAAAACAATTTTCAAAAGAGGTGTGTGCATCTCGAGAATTTAATTTGTTTGTTGTATGAAGTTTGGATTTCGTGCAATTCGTATCTTTATTAGAACAATTATACAGAGCAATTTCAATGGGTTCCAAAAAACTAGGCATAGGGTCTGATTCTCATCGGTTGAGCAGATCCAGTTTTACAAGTAGTAAATCGTCACAGTCAGCAAACAACGGTCAGCCAGTTGATACAGATGATATTGATGAGGATGATGAATCAGGTCAAAGTATCATCTTAAATATTATCTCACAATTGAGACCAGGTTGCGATTTGACCAGGATTACCTTGCCCACGTTTATTCTTGAAAAGAAATCGATGCTTGAACGTGTCACAAATCAGCTACAGTTTCCTGAGTTTTTGTTGCAGGCGCATTCAGAAAAGAATTCCTTGGAAAGATTTCTATACATCATGAAATGGTATTTGGCAGGTTGGCATATTGCGCCAAAGGCCGTCAAGAAACCGTTGAACCCAGTCCTTGGTGAGTATTTTACCGCTTACTGGGATTTGCCTAACAAGCAGCAAGCATATTACATAGCTGAACAGACAAGCCACCACCCTCCAGAATGCGCTTATTTTTACATGATTCCTGAATCATCGATCAGAGTGGATGGGGTGGTCATTCCTAAGTCAAGATTTTTGGGGAATTCGAGCGCCGCCATGATGGATGGATCAACAGTCTTACAATTCCTGGACATAAAGGATAGAAACGGAAAACCAGAAAAGTATACTCTTACGCAACCAAACGTATATGTAAGAGGAATTTTGTTCGGGAAAATGAGAATTGAACTCGGAGACCACATGATAATCAAATCTCCTAACTATCAGGTTGATATAGAGTTCAAGACAAAGGGGTATATCTCCGGGACTTACGATGCAATCGAGGGGACTGTTAAGGACTACGATGGTAATTCGTATTATGAGATATCCGGCAAATGGAATGACGTTATGTACATAAAGGATTTAAAGCAATCGCGCTCTTCACGAAAAGTCTTCCTCGACACACATAAGGAATCTCCTTTGAGACCGAAGGTCCGTCCATTGAATGAGCAAGGCGAGTATGAATCCAGGAAATTGTGGGAAAAAGTTACAGACGCATTGGCTGTTCGTGATCACACTATCGCAACTGAAGAAAAATTCCAAGTTGAAGACCGTCAAAGAAAGATAGCCAAAAAGCGTATCGAAGATGGTGTGGAATTCCATCCAAAGCTATTTAGAAGATCAAACCCTGGTGAGGATGTCGATTATTGTATATATAAAAATATTCCTATCAGCGAAAATCCAGAGAAGCAGATACGAAGCATATTGCAGATAGCACCTATTTTACCAGGTCAACACTTTACTGACAAATTTTCCATACCTGCTTTTGAAAAAATAAGGTTACAAAAAAAGAGAAGTGAGAGTAAAAACGAGCACTCAGTAGAACAGTAGTACTAGAACGTCTTGTAACTGCTGTTTGTAATTTTTTTTATTCTGAATTATAGATTGAGTCATTTTTTCAACTATTCTTCTTTCATTTTGTTTTAACTAACTACGTGAGCGTTTCTTTTCTATAGCTACGTATAGGAAAAGTTTTTTGTAACCAAAATGTATAAAATTCTTGGAAATTAGCAAATCATTTGTAAACTCTTTAGGCACAACTGGATTATTATTTTCCAATTTGATAGAACCGTGTATTTTCTCGAAATTTTGAACTTCACTTCTCCAAATTGAAAGCACGGAATTTATGTCAATTCCAATGAGTTTGGTAATTTCCCAAAGACACAGATATGGAGGCCAATCAGCGGTAAATGTCTTATCGATCCATTCCGCCAATTCTTGGATAAAAGTATCAGCATCGGGTAGTTGAAAATTTAGGTCTTCCGTATTTGGTGTACTAAACAAATCAAAAGAATTTCTTAGCCTTTGAAAATCACGAATATTGTACTGATTTTTCTGTTTTTGCTGGCATATCATATACGCTAAAGTACTCCATGATGAACAGTCTTTAACATGCTGAAAGCAAAATAGTTTAGTTAAACAAAATAGCTCCGTCCTTTTATCAAACGCCAAATTATCATAAAACCATCTAGCAGTGTTCCAACAGTAATAATTAGAAAAGTGCTGAGATCCAGAAGAGTTGAATATAAAGCAAAAATCTGTATAAATTGGTGTCTTTGCATGAAGGGACAGAATGTATAATTTTCTGTATAATATCCAAAGAGATGACGACTTGTTGATGCGATTGCTTGATGAACAAAGTAGTCGTTGAACTAGTCTTACTTCTTTAATGAGTAAATTCGGCATGTTTAAAATACTACTGTCTTGCAAACATTTCCTTAGTAACTGTTCATGCAAGTTATGTATTGTTTTGTTTTCAGGTGTTGTGAACAAAAGTCCAATGGTCATATAATAAAAGTTCTCATCAAAATTGTAGCCTAAATAGAAAATGGATATGTATGTTAATAGCTGAAAAGGATAAAATAAAAAGCTGCATTGTGTAAACTGAGAGAATTATTAGTTGAAATTCCGGAAAATCTATTGTTAGAACATACTTTGATTGGAAAGAACTCTATTGAAATAAGTATGCGCTTCTTGGAAAAGAGATAAAAAAGTCGTTTTGAAGGCGATTAGTTCTATAAAACGAGCATTTCTATCTACGTAGTACGGTAAAGCAATTGAAGGCTGATTTGCAGTAATGGTCAATCTAAAATCATCGTGGTCTAAATCTGTAGTTATATTTGAAAAGAATTCTTTGCAAAGGGGAAGATTAGGGTTCATAAGCTTCCATAAATCTTGGTGCTTTCCCTTTTAACATCTTCAATCTGAAACTTGTGTGTACTAAATACGTTAATCATGCATTTAACCTTTTGCGTTTTGAAACTACTCTAAGAAAAGTTAAATCAAACTGTGCGAAATATTAAAAATCGAACTTAAATTACCTAAACATAAAAAATGAGAAAAATAATACAGCCAATAGAGTTTTTCAAAATCTGTAATGTTTTATATAGAGGCACCAAGTAATAACTGATAGCCATAAGGTAGTCAATAATACGTTATAAAGGGTTGTGGAGTGTAAAAGAACCGTAAAAGAACATATAAAAAGCAATATATAAAAGAGAGAATCGGTAAAAAAAGACAATTGTGGGACGCTCTTCTGAACAAAGCGAGTCTTATTACTACTCTACACCAAGTTGCTGCGCCATTTTGTCTAAACTGAGCCCCTTTTCTGGTATGCTTACAGGAAGAGAATAAAAATCCTCTTCATCAAGTTCAACTTCTTCATCGGACCAATCATCATCATCGTCGGATTCATCAAAAGTATGATCTCTAAAAGACACTCGCGACCGGTAAGAAAACCCCAGCATCATTAACGTAGTTATTGAGACTGTGATAACAGTGAAAATGAAAATCCTTTTGTCTAGTTGAGATGCCGCCGAGATGTATTGGCTGGAACTAAGCTCTGATTGGGAAGGCACTTGCGCGGTAGTTGTATCGGTTAGACTACTCTGCTGCGTGCTTGTATTTAAATCGGCAATTCTATTTCTTTTCACTAGTGATTGCACATTTTTCTCATCTGGTGGTGGAACAGCCTTGTCACTAACATTGAAAAGACCAAACTTGGTTCCGGTTATTTTCTGAAGCCTACCTGGATTAACCACCGTTATCAACAAACTTGTTGTAGTAGTGGTTGTCGTACTTGGGGACGTTGTGGTTGTCGTACTCGTTACTGTCGTCGTCCTTGGGAACCACCTTCTTTTTGCCTTTATTGATGTGGTTAGTGCAGTTTTCGTTTGAGTTACAGTCGAAGTTTCAGTAACTTTTGTGAACTTTTTTCTCAGCATAGTCTTTGTTTCCAATCTAAACATAGTCTTGGTAACAGTGTCGTATGGAGTTTCAGTGATTGTATCGTAATCAGTAATTGTTACTTTACCAACTCCAATGGTTTTCGTAATTTCTTCTACCTTGGTTTCTGTCGCAGTGAAAAAATCGTACGTATATTCAGCTCGTGTTAAAGTTTCAGTTGCAGTATAAAATAATGGGGGGATTCTAGGTTTTCCTTCGTCATCATCATCGTCATCACCATCACCATGATTTTCACCTTCGTTTTCAATATTTTCATCTTCTTCTTTGTCGTCTCTATGCTTCTCATCAACTAGATCTTCGTCATTATCGTCTTCATCATCAGGTGTTTTGGGCAATTGGTTTTTATTCTTTCTTCTTTTTTTACCCCAAAGTTGAGTTTCTACTGTATCCTGGTTTTCACTGTCATTATCAAGCTCATTGACCACAGCAAGTGATAGCTTGCCGTCTTGGTTATTCGCTAAAGAGGCCAATAATGCAGAAATTAACTGGTTTTTTTCGAACGGCAAAGGATTTCTGAAAACGGTACGATTCTGGTCAACAAAGTACGTCAATTTTTTACTTGAAAATTTGTTATTCCTAGGCTTTAAGCTTACTCCGTTATCCGAGACTCCATTGACTGATTTAAACTGTTCAATAAAGTTCTGCAACGTTTTTTGTTCATCTCCAGAAGTACAGTAGTTTTGGAAACAGTTATTATTAAGAGAACTTAAAGCACATTGCACACATCTGCAATTATTTGAATCTTCCATCGTTTCGTTATTTACGATGACACAGGACCGACAAAATGTATATTGTTCATCGAAATAATGGAACACGCATTTATTCAAATTCGGTTTCTTACACATGGAACTTGTTAGTACATAGAAACTAAGGATTGCACTGGCACCTGAATAAGCCCACTATACGTACGCAACTAGAAAGGATAGAGGAAAATGATTGTGAATTGTAACCTGGACACAAGTTAGGATCTGCAACGGTTATACTTTGAACTGCTGGGAAAATAAGACTGCCTCCGCTAGCCAAGAGAATCAGCAGCGCACCTAAGCATCCTATCATTGTCAATGTACAATATGAGCGCTTTCCCACTTCGTGATGATCCTCGATAGTTCCAATCTAATGAACGTTTTCCTTAACACCCTCGAGGATTTAGCCGCCAAAGAGAAATTATAGCCACAAAAAAAAAAAAAAAAAGAAAAGAAAATGCATAACGGGAAAAGATCCAAAATTTTTCAAAGAAAAGTATATATATGTACAGGATATTACTAGTAGTAGTAGAAGTAGTAGTATTAACAAAAGCTAGGCAGATCTTGCTGTTTCCAAAGCTTTCTTTGTTGCATCATCTTCCAGTTTTTGAACCTCTCTCATAATAGTATTATATTTAATTTTTTGCTCTTTGGGGGTGATATCGTTAACGACATAAACATTTGGTGAAGCATAACTATCAGAAAGTGGATGGATGGCATTAGGCTCTGCTTCCTTGAAAATAAGTCTAGGATCGTTAACCGATGGTAGAATTTTCTCCATAAAATACCTTTTGAACTGTAGGGGAGTAGTTAGAGTAGTCATTTTATAATCTGAGATCAGATAACCTGATTTCGCTTGCAAAAATTTGGTGAATTGGAATTTGGCCACTAAATCTGGGAACTGGACGTTCTGGTCATCGTTGCCCAGCGTTTTTTGCATTGCCTGCGATATTACGTCGTCTAATTCATCCTCGGAAGTAACCTTGCCCCTGGTCAACCATTGATTGAATGGGGCAGCAGAAATCGCATGCTCCAACTCCTTCCTTCTTTTATACCGTCTGGGGCCCTCACCGATAAAGTTATCAGGTATTAGTTCCAATCTGTTCTTGTTTTTGGATGAAGCTTCAGCCCTACCCTCTTCAATATCCTTTATCAACTGTTTTGTGTCCTTGACGGGCTCCTTGTGTTCTTCCTGCTTCTTCCTCTTGAACCACGACATGAAATCCCCATTTGGAGAAGAAGTGTGAATAGGTCTGACACTCTGCTTAGCAGCAGCAGCAGCAAGCGCTGGCAAGCCTTGTGGAAACGGCCCAACACGATGTACTCTCAGCAGTGACGACATACCTGTGCTACGCCCCCTTTCTGCCTGTCGAATGTCCATTCTAATGTTGATGAACAGTTGTAGTTTATGTAGCAAGAAACGTTGTTTGACCACAAGCCGCCGCTACCCGCCTCACAAGTAACGATAAAGAACAAGAACAAAACCACTCGCACAGCAAAGACCACCAACATATCAGCAGTGGCACAACGACAGATCCGAGTTGCAGGAATGGGGATCGTGTTAAGTTGTTGCAGAGACCATGGCAGAGAGGAGAACGAGGCTCTGCTGAGGGAACAGCAGGCAGGCTACGGCACACAGGGGAACGCTAACGATGAGTACGATGCCGAGCAAGTGCGATTGAAGGAGCAAGAGCAGAAACTGCTGGCCAGGGAGCAAGAGTTGAGGGACATTGTTGCTAACACCAACGACAAACTCATAGACATATCGATGATAAACAACAGCGGAATCGTGATTCAGGGAACAGACCTGCAAGAAGCCCTTGATAAAAAAGAACAGGAGCAGGGTGCAGGTGCGCGGGAAGACGATGCTAGTGTGGGAGAAGACGACGCCAGTGGACAATCAGTGTCCTCGAGCCGATCTGCAGATGCAGCCAGTCGCCGCACCGCTCCCAAGTCGAATACATTCACCGTGCTTACATCGCCGGATTTGGCCAAAATATCAAAGGAGCAGTTAAAAAAACTGCACTCGAGGATAACGAGCGAGATTTTCAGCCAGTCCCAAGTAGGCAAACCAGGCCCATTGACGGTCCCCTTCTAATGAACTTTTTGTATATCCTGACCTCCCTTATATGTAATTAGTGTATAAATATATATGTGGTATATGGTTAATGGAAAAACTCACTGTTGACGATAGAGGCGGGCAACGAATACCTAAGGAAAAAAACGACGAAAAAACACAGCAGATGTTCAAAACAAGTTCGAGGCATAATTGCAGTGGAAGAACAAAGAAAAGGACAGTAAAGAAAGCAAAGGTATGGTGGTTAAGAAGCGGAAGCTAACAACGGAGGCTGGTGGTAGCGATGAAAGGCCCAAGTACTTGCCCGGGAAACATCCTATAAACCAGGAGAAAACCTCGCATGTAGATTATAACGCGCCAATAAACCCTAAATCTGAACTATTTCTAGATGACTGGCATATACCCAAATTCAATAGGTTTATTAGCTTTACTTTGGATGTTCTCCTTGACAAATACAGGGACATTTTCAAGGATTTCATTAAGTTACCAAGTAGGAAGTTTCATCCTCAATATTATTACAAAATTCAACAGCCAATGTCTATCAATGAAATCAAATCAAGAGATTATGAGTATGAAGACGGCCCAAGCAATTTTCTTTTGGATGTCGAGCTACTGACGAAGAATTGTCAAGCCTATAACGAATATGATAGTTTGATTGTGAAAAACTCCATGCAAGTAGTTATGTTTATTGAATTTGAAGTATTGAAAGCCAAAAACTTGAAAAGAAACTATCTGATTAATAACGAGGTCAAATCAAAATTGCTACACTATTTCAATAAGCTGGTTGACAGTACTGAAAGGAAAATCAACCAGGCTTTACTTGGCTCTTCATCCTCTAAAAGTTTAGATGACAAGATTAAACTAAGTGAACCATTTATGGAATTGGTCGACAAAGACGAACTACCTGAATATTATGAAATAATACATAATCCAATGGCTTTATCGATTGTTAAGCAAAATCTGGAAATTGGTCATTATTCCAAAATATACGACTTCATCATCGATATGCTATTAGTTTTCCAGAATGCTCATATCTTCAATGATCCAAGCGCTTTGATTTATAATGACGCAACAACTTTATCGAATTATTTTAACCATTTAATGCAAAAAGAGTTTTTCCCAGAATTACAAGATTTAAGTGAACGTGGTGAGATCAATTTAGAATTTGACAAGTTCGAATTCGAAAATTACCTAGCTATTGGTGGTGGTCCAGCCGCAACAAGCGCATTGGCTATATCAGCTCTCGATAACGATATCGAACCAGAATCAATACGTGAAGATCTCATTGATCAAGCAGATTATGATTTCAATCATTTCGAAGGTCTGGGTAACGGCTACAATCGTTCTTTATTGACAGACGATTACCTACTAAATCCAAATAATTTTAAGAGATCAATAGCTAAACCAGTTACCATTATAGGAGCAATGCCATCCGAAGTCAAAAATGAACAATTAATGACTCCTGAAATTGAGAAAACAAATCCTTTAGAAAGCGAGCAATTGAAGGTCCCCAAATATAATATCATGAAGTCTATTCAAAGGGAAAAGCAATTGCTTTCGGAGCAGCATACTATGGAACGTAAGCCTTATAAACTAATACAGCAAATTTACATTTTTTCATCGAAAAATTTGTATTCACAGGCAACAAAACCTTTGCCAGGTTCAAGACCATCATGCAATCAAAATTGGGTAGAGTATATATTTAATGGTAATGAATTGAGTCAAAATGAAAACGCTTTTTCCTTCATATTACAGCCCATGCAAACTTTTTTAACCTTGCAATCCCATTTGAGCCTATCATTGAAGGATTCAGAAATTCAATTAACGATTAATAAAGAGCCTGTTAGATCAAGGAATTCAAATGCAAATAACACCTTAACACAACCTCAGCAACAAGAAAACAATGTTACTGATAATGACACAAAGCAAGGTATTGAAAGTTTGGCAAACATTAGCAGTAATAATGTGGTTGTTGACGATAATAATGACAAACAAAACAACAACATACCAGAAATCTTTGATGTTCGTTTATCAGAAGGATTAAATCATTTGGTTTTTAAGTGTGAAGATAAAAGTTCAAACGAAACAGAATCCATGAGTTTTTGGATAAATGTTTTACCATAATAATCACCGATCACCTTACCCTTCCTACCATATGCATGTATCTACATACCTACTCTACATACACCTTTGTAATATTATCCGTCCTTTTTCTTCTGTGCAGATTAAACTGCTATCACTATAGTGAGTGAACGACAGGAGAATGTTTGCAAGACAGTAGTATTTTAAACATACCGAATTTACTCATTAAAGAAGTAAGAAAAGACTAGTTCAACAGTCGGTAACAGATAAATATTTAAAAGAAATAATATTTTACGTAGAGAAACCAGAAAGAAAACTTGCATAAATGTGTGTTTTGACAGAACTGTTGATGAAAAAGAATATTGTCGATTTGTTTTTTACATTTTTTGTTCATTATAATTTAGATTTTGCTTGTGATAGTTTAATGGCAGCGTTATCCAAGACAATAACATTTCTGGTCGTATCAATGGTTTGAAATATAACAATTGCGCCTTCTTTCCAAGCCTTGACTTTTAAGGTATCACCTGGGAAAACAACGTTGGTAAATCTTACTTTCAACTCTTCATATGGACCATAATGTTCAAATAATGCCTTTGTACTAACACCTAATGTACAAAGACCATGTAGGATTGGTGCAGGAAACTTTACTGCCTTGGCTAATGCTGGGTCAATATGTAATGGATTCAAATCGCCAGACAACCTATACAGTGCTGCTTGATCCTTATTCGTAGAAATTTCTACCTCAAAATCTGGTGCTTTTCCATGTGGTGCTTTAAATGGTTGGATAGCAAACCCTGCTCTGTTTCCATCTGTTATTTGCTTTTTTGGAGGTACATGTGCGCCTCTGATGAAGAATGTTCCTTCATTATACGCTATTAGTTTCTTAGTTTTAACATCATAAGTTTCGAAACCACCAACTACTACAGCTGCTTTACCATTCTTATCCAGAACCTGTAAAGGTTTAGCGACTGTTTTCAATGTTCCACTACTTGGAAACCTAGGGGTGCAAAGCTTGAAATACTGCTCACCATGCAATAACATTGCATAATTGAAGTTTTCAACCAAATTATCCATAGACAAAGTAGTGGTAGCTTGCATAAACGGAATTACGGCAAAAGAAGGCAAAACTTGAAAGTCTGGATCATTTTCGTAGGTGTACTTCAGCTCTTTGCTTGTACAGCCGAGTCCTAAATTATATAAGATACAGTCTTTGGTAGTATATTTGAACAATCCATCGCTGGAATCCTTTGACGTGTGTGCCTTTTGTACAGCCTGTAAAATTGCCATTGAGGAATCCTCCGTAGAGCTCGGATTAATGGTATTACTACTGAAATTGGTTATCTGATTCCAATGTCCTTTGATTTCCTCTGGTTCAATGATTTCATTTATAGAGACGTAACCTGAGCTTCTCTGCCATCTGGTTTGTCCACACCAACCACCGCCAACCTCAAACAATTGACCATTAATTAATTTTCTGGAACTTTTTTGTAGTTCCTCAGATGCCAATAAAACAACAAATGGAGAAACCTGGGATGCACTGAAATGATTCGATAGTTCCTTTTCTGAAAAAATAGTTTTGGTCATGGCAGTTTCAGCATGGGGAGCAATAACATTGACTATAATTCCTCTTTTGGCACCTTCCAAAGCAATTGTTCTACTGAAACCTAGGATGGCGGCCTTTGCAGCAGCATAGTTGGCTTGCCCAAAATTTCCATAAATTCCTGAAGTAGAAGTAGTGTTGATAATAAATCCTGACTTTTGTTTGGTGAATATTGGCCATACTGCCTTTGATAACGCAAATGTAGAGAACAGATGGACCTTCAAAACGGCAAACCAATCTTCATCTCTCATTTTCAAAAAGGATTTATCACGCAAAATACCAGCATTATTGACCAAAACATCCACTTTCTGAAATTTCTTAGTTGCAGTTTGAATAATCAGTGGAGCTTCAGTGACTACGTCATGAGAATCTGGAATGGCTGAGCCCTCGCCATACAATTTGTTGATTTCTTCAACAACTGTAAATGGATTTTTAATGTCATTCACAATCACTTTTGCACCGTAGCGCGCAAACCAATGGGCATGTGACCTTCCAAGACCGCCTCCTGCACCTGTAATAACCACAACTTTATTGCGAAGCGAATTGATTTTGACAGAGCCTTGATCATTTTTGGGTAATTCTTTGGCTTTAGTAATCAGGTCATTGTAGTCTGAGAGTTGGTATGGATGCTGAGTTTTGTTAAATGGTTTATCCTTAAAATCAGTTATTTCTTTCCATTTATTCAAAATAGCTTCCGGCGTATACGTTTTAGGATCAGGATTGAAAATTTGTCCTGAGGATCTTTCCCATCTAATCTGTCCGTAAAATCCTGCAGCAAGTTCAAAAATAGAGTTTGATACTTTTGTAGATTCATGCGTTAAGTAAAGTACTAATGGGACAATTTTTTCTGGTCCCAATTGCTTCAGGATGTGTGGTGGTAAGACATTTTCTGTCATTCTTGATCTTGCCAATGGCGCAATTGAATTAACATTGATGTTATATTTAGCCCCCTCTTTCGCGAGAGTTTCAGCCAAACCAACGAGCCCCAATTTAGCTGCAGAATAATTAGCTTGACCAAAATTCCCAAATAACCCAGCCGGGGAAGCAGTGTTGATTATCCTGCCGAACTTTTGAGAGCGCATATGGGGCCAGGCAGCCCTTGAAAGCTTATAGCCGCCAGTGAGATGTACATCCACTACTGATGCGAATTCACTTTCTGTCATCTTTGCAAAGGAGACATCTCTTAGTATCCCAGCATTGTTAATCAAGACATCAACCCTGCCAAATTCTTTAATGGCAGTTTGAATGATTCCTTCTCCGTTTTCATTAACCGAATCATAATTTGCTACAGCTACACCGCCAGATTTCTTGATTTCGTCCACCACCAAATCTGCAGCTCGCGAATTATGTCCCGAACCACCCAAAGTGCCACCTAAATCATTAACAACCACCTTTGCGCCTCTGGCTGCGTAAGCCAGCGCATAAACTTTACCTAAGCCGCCCCCAGCACCAGTAATTACGACAACCCTGTCTTTAAAGGATAACTTTTCAGACATAGTTTATTAAATCAGACTTTTGTTTTGCTTCTTCAATATACCTATTGCGTTTCAAGGAAATCAATAAGCCTTCTCTTCTTTTCAACGGCTAACCAGAAGCTGTTAAAACTTACTTTTTATATATCCTTTTTACATCATATTCCTTTTTTTTACCCCATCTTCCTTATTTTCTTAACGGCGTTGATCTCCGTTGGAGTAGAAAAATACAAAATAACCGCCGAGTGTTTGAATAAGGATACGGCGTTAACTTTCCGTCCGCCGATAACTTTCCGGAGTTAATACTAGTCGTTCCGGGGTTCTACAAAGGCAAAAGTTTATCCAAATAGCGCCAAGGCTTTAATGAGGTGACTGGTATACCCGTTGTTGAAACACTGTTTAAAATAGCTCTTCAAATTATCCTTTCTCGCGCAAGACATAAACTTAAAAAAAAATAAAAAAAAATATAGGAGGAGATGAGCTATATCTAATGCCTTATAATTCAGTTCTGAACTATGCTTTTACCGTTAGGTTTCACATAACTACTAATTTTCTGTTGGTAATAGATGGACAGAAAATTAAAATCCTAGAATTTACCAGTACATTTTATAGATCATTAAAGGACTTGAAAGTCATTCCGGTGGAGTGACAATAGCATGATGCTGCTCTACTTGATGGGAAATACTAGACAAATTTTTCAACAAATAAGCGGTTGTTTGGCCGAGCGGTCTAAGGCGCCTGATTCAAGAAAACATCTTGACCGCAGTTAACTGTGGGAATACTCAGGTATCGTAAGATGCAAGAGTTCGAATCTCTTAGCAACCATTATTTTTTCTTCTTTTTTTGTGAAAGTAACTTGCAAATGGTTTTGTTATTCTCCTAAAAGTTTAAGATTTATAATTTAATGTTTCATTAATTTGTTACATAATCGTACTCTATCAACTATTTTTGTCTCCAGTTACTTTCGAAACTCTAAACATCTGAATTTATGCTACAGGTCTTGCCTGTGGACTAATCTTCCTTCCTGTACACAAACGCTCTATGATACTTCCTAAAAAGTTGCTGCATTATATCGTCATAATCCAAAATATTTTTCAGTTTCAAAAATTCATAGGTTTTAACCAATTTAGTCATCATCTTTATCGCTCTCAACATATTTAGGTGTTTGATACTTTTTCGCTCTTGCATCTTCCCCTTCTACATCTGATATACGCTGTTCAATAGAGTCTCGAATTGGCTCATGAATCGTTCTTAAGCTAATTTTTTTAACTTGAACATTCCTTGAATCAGAACTATTATCCGATTCATCCGCTGAAGAGCCATCTGAAGAAGATGCAGAAGAAATGGAAGAGGATGAAGAAGAACTATTCGACCTTGTAACCTTAATTGTTTTGAAATGTGGTGCAATACTGAATGGTATTGTTTGACGATTTATCTCCTCTCCAGGAGTTGATTCCTTAGCTGGTCCAAAAGTTAGCGCCTTATCCGAGTTTTGTGCCTGTGGTCCGCTATTGGGAACCGTCTCTGTTTTCCCCTTTGAATTATCGACAGGATCCCTCGTCAGTTTAACAACCTTTATGTTTGAGTTTGCCTTTGATGTTCTTCCCGCATTAGCAAAGATATCCTTCAAAGACTTGTTCCCCATATTTCTTTTTTTTTTGAATTCTCTCACTTTTGCTTCGGAATCAACAATCATCCGTTTCACTTTTACTCTACCAACTTTTATACTTTTATTATTGACGGCAACTCCATTGAGATTACTATTGTCTTTGGTAGACTTGTGTACATCTTCTGAAATGTTGGATGGGGCTTTATCTCCTATCGTCGAAGGAAATTTCCTGAAGGATGACTCCGTAATATTCGTTTTTCTTTGGGCCCTAGTGTCCTCAATCGGTTTGAATCTATTTAGTATCCGAATCGTTTCTTGTATCTTTATACTTTTCTCGCGCGGCTGAGCTGAGGTAGTAGCTGAGGATTTATCAGGGAACTCATTTTCGATTAAACTAAACAGCTCTTCTTTTGCTTCTTTTTGGTTTTGGCGGTTATTACTTTTAGAAGACGGAGAAGGAGAAACTGCACCCTTAGTGGTTTGCGTACTTTGTACTGCGTCATTTATATCACTGGTGAAAGAAACGTTGTCCAAGTCAGAATCAACATCGCGAAAATTCACAGAAGCCTTCTTAGAATTATTCACAAATGAATCTGCATGACCGTTATCCATGTCATTCAAATCTTCTTCGTCTGAGAAATTTTCTATTCTTCTATAATTCTCACTCACATCTTTATCGTTTGGGGACAAGTTCTCACTTCTTTTATTTTGAACTTTGATCTCCAAAGAGCTCTTTCTGGGACTGCGGCCCATGCCAGGTGATTTGAAATGTTGCATATGCGTATCAGAATTTGTAGAAGAAGTATTGCTCAATTGGAAATCGGTATCGATTGAGTCATATGAAATCTGTTGTGAACTATCACCTGTAGGCTCAAAATCATGATCCTCTGATGAATTGTACTGCTCGTCTGAGTTTTCTGCTTCGAGCGACTTGGTGTTCCTATTTTCCTGCTGTGCATTATATGAGGGTATATTTTCTTTATTGTTATCCTTTTCATGCACTTTAGTGCTGCAATGACCTGGTAGATCTGTATGTGCGTTCGAGGAAACTATTACCGGAGATGCTCGTACAGAAGCCTTTTCCTTATCTAGTATTCCGTAATTGTTTGCAACCGGTAAAATTTCGTTCATTAGAGGAGTTGAGACCCTTGATTTATTGATGAAGTTTTTCCTGAGTGAATTCTTAGCTACTAGGTGTAGTGGGTCTTTATTTGGTGTAGAGGATAAGTCTTCGCTGGGAATTTTTTTCTTTCTCTCAGTTATTGAGAGTCTTTTTGCCGGTGAGTTATTGTAGATTCTTTTTCGCTGTCTTCCTATCTGGAAAAGTGAAACTTGTTGGCTTTCATTGCAGTCCAATTCATCCTTTAGGATCACCAAAACAATTCCATCAGTTTCAAACACATCTTTTATCATGAACTGGGAGTCCAGATCACAACCGTGTCTATCTTGTAGAGATACGATTTCAATGGCTTGATTAAAATCGGGATAGAGCTTACCAAATTTAGTTAGGATTTCACTGGAAAGTTGTAAGAGGGTGTTGCTATCGTTTGTAAAGTGCAGAAATTTTTTGCAGTTCGGGAGAAGATTCAAAATATCCCTATTATCATTTGATTGAACCATCCTACGGGAAGATGTGTTTGTCACGGAAGAGCTATCGTTGCTGTTGTTGTTCGTTATAGGGTTTTCTATATGCTGGAGCATAGGAAATGCCAGTTGAGAAGTATCGTTAATGCTCGTATTTGCGTCGAGAAGCAAAATGGAATCCTGGGCACTTGGCGGTACCAGAACGATTTGTAATCTCCACATTTTTTTTTGTTCTCCTTTTCTGGATCAAAGACACCAAAGCAAAACGAAAGGTTGGCAAAGGGAACAGGACGGATGCTGGTTCGTATGACAGGAAGCTCCGCTCAATGGATTGCACAGCCAAGTGATTTGTTTGTAAAGTATAATAAACAAACAAATAAACAAACAAACAAAAATTAGGCCCATCATGCCAAATAAGAGTGAAAAACGTGAAAATTATATAATCGGGTCGTATAATACGACATATGTTTTCGCGGCGGCAATCATAATAGAAGCGTATATCATAGAGATGCAGAATGAGCAGGCACTAGATTAATAGTTCTGTATACGTACGTAGTTTATAACTTGTTGGTTTTGTTCTTTTGGTTTAATGGATATGGAAATGCTGTTGAAATATATGCTTTCTCCTAAATCGCTAGAAGGATATTTTACCGTCTTTAGGCGGACGACGATTGCTGGCGGGGGTTTTGGTGATCTTCTTTTTTTCTACGATCTGGAACTTACGAGGTCTTTGTCTCGACCAAGCTTTCAAGTCGAAGGTCTCGTAATCTTCAGCCATCAACTTAAAATAACTCTCGAAATTCGACTTAATCAGATCGTTAGTAGCACTTGAATGCATGAACTCCATATTTGGCTTGGATACAAGGTCTTTGTATATGTAGTCTGTTGAAGTCGTGTCGTCGTCGGTACTCAGAGAAGACGGAGATAGAGAATTTATCGGGGAGAAATTTCTCGAGCCGCTCTCCACTGACGCGGAAGGGCGGTTGTTATTTAAAGAGGATTCCGAACTACTTTCCTTTACTTTGCGGTCACGAACGTCGTGTTTCTGTTTCTGTTTCTGTTTCAGCGAGTCATGGTAATCTCTCAAAGTAGCTGTTAAGAGCCGTTTATTCGAAAGTACTTTGGTCTTTAGGATAGCCATGGAGACCACGTTCTTGAAAGTGTTGAAAAGGTCCATGTTAATCCGCTCGTTGTTCTTTTTTGGCTTGGCAATGTTGTGGCATATCTTGTCGAATTGAGACCAGAATTGGTCAACGTTCAACTTTGACAGGTCCTCATTCATCCTCTCCAGGCATTGTTGTAACCAAGCTCGTTTATCGTAGCTCTTGAATCTTTGGTCATTCTGGAAAACGTCCCTCCACGAAGTGTTCTTAACCAGATTGACATCACTGTCCGGGTACAACAGGGCCGAGACTTTGTTTAGTTGCCAGCGACCGTCGGACTTCCAAATGAAAAAAGTATCATCCGCCTCCTCATACTCCAGGATATAGAAATGAGGGATACAGTTCGGCTTCAAGTAAGGAGGCGCACAGGCTATTTTCAGGTTCTCCGTTATGGTCTCAGACGTTTGCAGTTCAATGCCGTACAGTTCCTGGATGGAATGCACAAACTTGATAACCTGCGACAGCGTGAGACCCTCCTTGATACAGGTCAATTTCACACGTGGTTGTTCTTCACCGGCGTATAAGTAAACGGTTTCTAGGTTAGGCATGCTGACGTGGGTGGCTTTTGGGCTGACGAGAATGTCTGTTTACTTGATTGACTGCGACGGTGTACTAGCGAGTTCTTACTTCCAGCGTGTCCCACCTGGAAAGAACCACCACACAGTTCTTAGGGGTGTGTTTTGGTTTTCGGTTTCGGTTTCGATTTTATATTTTTGGCAGCACTTTGGAACGCCACTCGCATGCAAGTCCACCCGGGTAACCGCCGCCGCTCAATAACCCGCGACACCTACATCCTACCATCAAACCAAATCATGAGTGCACCAAGATTGACAGCTCTATGCAGTGTCTGGCCGCTGCTCCAAAAGGAAAACGAAAACAGAGGATGCCTCCATATCTTCATTGAAACATTCGGTGCAAGCGGCAATTCCTGGCCACACGGCCCGACCCTCCGCCGTCGTCTTGCAGATTGCTATCATATCCCGAGACCATAGCATTCCGCGATGTTTTGCGCGCTGCGAACCGTCCGTCCTGGTTCCTGCATCGGCAGAAGAAGGTATATCAAGGCCAGATCTGCCTCGCTCCTGGGCTCCAGCCGTCCCAGACTCTTGCCCATGACGTTTGGACCACCGTCTGGGCCTTGGCGGCTCTCCCCCACTCCCCACTGGGGAATGTGCCTCGAGAACCGCCTTTTAGACGTCTAAACTGCGCCGACGCCTCGCTCGAATAGGCTCGCGACTATCGCGAGATTCGCGAAATGCCAAAAGAAGACTTAGCTGGCCTCGCGAAAACATACGGAAAAAGAAAAAAAACGCATCATGGAAGTGGACCCCGTTGTGAAACGAATGGAAGATCTGTTCACACATCGTCTTTCCCATAGAGGAAATGGCATATGTGGACCATTACTGGAAATTTCGTGTGTCTCCTGGGTTTGTCTGTAGGTAGTAGTTTTGAAACGTAAACGTCGTTCGAAGGCAATCCTCTTGATCTTTTGTATATATAAGCTTGTCTCAGAGTGTTACAATTGATGTGATGCTGGTGTTGTTTCTTGGTGTCCCTTTCGATAAAACGTCACTAAGAAATTATACCGCTCCTTTACTACCAACACCAACACCAACAAAACAAAAATGAAATTGTCCAAAGTCTCGCTATTGGCTGCATCTGCATCTGTCGCTTTATCTGTCCCAGTGGCTGTGACTGTCACACAACACGTCCATGAAGCTGCCACCGTGATGGTGCAAGGGATTGTGTACGTCGAAAACGGCCAGACTCTAACCTCGTTGGTTACCGAGGGTTTTCCTACCCGTCCAGCCCGTGCTGCGACTGCGACTGCGAGTGCTCCTATTGTAGTTGCCAATGCTCAAGTGGGGAGCGTAGCTCCCTCCGCTACCCAGGATGGCACTGCGGTCGTAGAATCTTCTGTTTCCGCACAGATTCAAGTCTTGACGACGGTTTCAACCATAAAATCTGTGCAAACCACCCAGCAGGCCGACCAAAATGACGTGACTTTGTCTTCTTCCTCATCAGCAACGCAATCTGCCACCGCTGTTACTCCAACCACCACTGTCACTCCATCCACCACCACTTCTACCACTCCATCCACCACCACTTCTACCACTCCATCCACCACCACTTCTGCTACTCCATCCACCACCACTTCTGCTACTCCATCCACCACCACTTCTGCCACTCCATCCACCACCACTACTCCAACCACCACTAGCACTGTTGCTCCATCCTCCACCAGCACTCAATCCACTGCCTCAGCCACCCAATCTTCATCGAGCTCCGATTTTGCAACGTCAATGGTTAACGAACACAACACGAAGAGAGCTTTGCACAAGGACACCGGCTCGTTGACTTGGTCCGACACTTTGGCCACATATGCGCAAAACTACGCCGACTCCTACGACTGTTCAGGCACTTTAACTCATTCCGGCGGCGCATATGGTGAAAACTTGGCCCTAGGCTACGGCACAACCGCTTCTGTCGATGCTTGGTATAATGAGATTTCCAGCTACGACTATTCCAACCCAGGTTTCACTGAAGATGCAGGCCATTTCACCCAGGTCGTCTGGAAAGGAACTTCTCAAGTCGGTTGCGGTTTGAAATCCTGTGGTGGCCAATGGGGTGATTACGTCATTTGCTCTTACCAGAACCCTGGTAACTACATTGGCGAATTCGCTGACAACGTTATGCCATTGGCTTAATGACGAACACATAGCGCTTACACAAGCGTAGACATGAACGAGAACGGGAACTTTCCATCCTCTCACTTTCCTCTTCCTTTACCGTTTCAATTTTCATAAGACATATACACCAAGGGTTCTTCATTTTTTAAGGTTACGTAAATTTGTACGCAAGCAATATTACTATTATTATTATTATTATTATTATTATTATTATATTTTTTACTATGTTTGGGTTATCAACTTCGCCTACTAAATAAAATGCGTCAAAATTAGGAGATCCTATCCACAACTATATATATGTATATGCATATTCATATAGACGTATACGCTTCCCTTTTTCTTATTCTTGTGTTATTTTTTCCATTTTTCTGCTTTATTATGTATGAAGTGCCTTATTATCAGAGAGTACCAATACTATTAAACCTTCCCCTCCCTTACTAAATCCCGCAAAAAATAACAATAGCTTAATCAACTGCAACAGGAGGTTGGGTCGTTGGTAGAAGGCCTCTGTAAATGAATATCTACCTGGCCGTTATTACCTCCATTAATCTGTCTGTTTTGCTTGGACAAAATCTCGTCTCTCTTCAGATCGTATAATTTCTCACCAATCTCCCGGAAAATATCTTTAACACCTTCACCGGTTTTGGCACTCACTTCTCGAAACAATAAACCTTGTTCTTGTGCATATTGTTTCGCCTCCTCTGTGCTGATTGCTCTTACCCTTTGTTCATCATCTCCATCTTCGTTTGATTCTTGGCCTATTTCAGCATCAGGTGTCCCCAGGCATAAATCCACTTTGTTACCTAG
Source organism: Saccharomyces uvarum (assembly GCA_947243795.1). Classification (NCBI taxonomy): domain Eukaryota; kingdom Fungi; phylum Ascomycota; class Saccharomycetes; order Saccharomycetales; family Saccharomycetaceae; genus Saccharomyces; species Saccharomyces uvarum. The sequence continues at coordinate 452,128 of OX365938.1, forward strand.
CAAATAAATGACCAAGTCATCATCGCCTACTTTATTTTTCAATTCATCTACCCAATTTCTTGCCTTTTGTAATGAATCTTCTTGGGTGATATCATAAACCACCAAGGCTGCATTAGCGTTTCTATAGTACATTGGTGCTAGTGACTTATATCTTTCTTGACCAGCGGTATCCCAAATTTCGAATTTTATAACGACGTCCTTTGCGTTCGCTTCATTACCATCATGTGGATGAATGGTGATTGATTGAGATAGAAAAGCAGCACCAATCGTACTTTCACGTAATTCATCGAACGTGTCCTTAACAAAACGATGAACAATGGAAGACTTACCTACAGATGAGTCACCCAACAAAACCAATTTAAATTGCAACATCTTCTTTATAAATATATATGTCTTCTCAAAAAAACCAAACTTTTTGATCTTCCTTAAATATGGTGCTGTAATAAAAACGACTGATATACTCAAAATCTATATCAAAACTACTCAACAAACACCACTGCTAATAGTATGCCACACAGTCTTATTCTCTTCCTCGCACACGCTTACGTTGTGCATTCATATCGAAGGGGCAGAGGCTTCTAACTTAAATTGTCCGGACTGACTAGTCGCTCCACACGAATTCGTTAAAAATAACTGAAGATTATAGCCTTCAATAATTTACATCTTATAAAACAAAACAGGTAGCCCAGATGATCGAATTGGTTCGTAACGGAGCAGACTGTCCATTATGGTGAATATTTTAAAAGCTGACCTACCTTGAGTCAGGGACCTAAACGCCTATTCATTTAGGACAGCCAGAACGTGCTTAAATAATAACCGCCGTACTTTGCCGCATTGAAATAAACCACGTTCCCATTTGAATATAAAGGGACTGTTCCTTACTTGTTTCTAACCTTTACACCACGCAAATGCTAAAACATAGATCATTAGTCATTCCGCGACACCCTAATTTTTTAAAGAAGAGCCTGAGCCCTCTCTGGAATTGATAATCCACAAGAAAAGCTACACGTAAGACGTAATTGTTAGAGACGTGATATTCAGCTCCTTGATACACGTATAGTATGTAACGCAAGGTCCAATTGCATTTATTTTGTGCGAAATGTTTCAGGTTTTAATGTAGCAAACTGCACCGTGTCCCTATTTTTTTTTTTTTGTATTGTCCGATTTTAATTATTACATTTTGGTAGTGTTAATGTTTGCGTTACGATATTTTTTGGTAGGATGACCTTAGGCGATTATTTTAAATTCTGAAAATCTGGCTTTAAAACCTTTAAACTTTACCGTCATGACATCCTTGAAGTGAACATCTGTCAAATTGGTCAGAACAGTTGCCTGGATGTCTTTGGAGGAGCTATTGGAGCTATTAATATTATCCCTATCGTATTTTGTTTTGCAAGTGTATTGCTGTCCGTTTTTTTCTCCTCGTTTGCTTCCTTTAGATGATATATTAAATTTCGCCTTAAAGTATTCTCTTACTAGGCCATGCGTTTTTACTTTATGACCTTCTACGCTCGGCTCATCCTTATTGATGATAGTGGATGCCGTATTCGTTTTTCTGCTTTTAATACGTTGAGATTTGGCGCGTCCTTTTGAATCATTTCCTGGCTTTCCAAACTTTTCATTGTTTGCTAAGATCTGATCTTTCTGGAGTTTTCTATCAAAGGTTTTAGCCCGTTCCAATCCCAGCATTTGCTGCTCCTTTCTCCAAACTCTGATACATTTTTCATTCATGTAAATTGGATCTATATCTTGCATAGTTGTGTTCCACGATATGTTATTTTCATCGTTATTCCGGAATCCTACTTGCAAACATGTATTGTTTGTTTGTGTCCTTGAACCGACTTGAATCTGGCTTCTGGATTGTTGGACTAACTTACCATTTTCAAATTCTGATATATCGCCATCTTTCTGTCGAATGCTGCCGTTTATATTATTTACATCTGTTGCAATAGTTTGAGCATTACCTGTTACAGCAGCCGTATAATTACTAAGGATATTAACAACCCTATTGGCAAGGGGGGTTTTCATGATATTTTTCAATCCCGGAAGCACTTTAACCTCATTGCCGTTTCTTTCATTATTTTCTTCCAGTGTAATTCTTTCTTTCTCCTCTTCCAGCGACTTTAGCCTAGCCGCTTCTTCTCTCTGCTTCCTTCTTTGTCGGTGCTCCTTGTAGGGTTTCATGTCAACATAAAAATTTTCAGGTTCTAGGGTCCATATAAGATTAGGAAAATCTTTACTGTCAAGCTCTTGAACCTTTAAGTTGTTTTTGTTTAATTTACCAGGATCACTCACTGCTGTAGTGTGAAATCTGTAGACCTTGACGTTGGACATTTTAGAAATTTGGGAAAACTTAGAAATGATGGTGATTTTTTTGCTTTTCAAGAATGGTTGTGGAATATAAATGTCACCCAAGTATTTCTTATTTTTATATCGTCTTTCAGGGAACCCATCACAGTATACAACCTTGTGAAGGATACTCCAGTCATCTTCTTCTACTGGAGCCATGTTAACGATCACTTTCTTTATTTTTTCAACCACATAATACTGATGGTAATATGCCCATTGTTTATAAATGAAAACATAGGCCTTATTGAGTGGGTGCAATGGGTCTAATTCATCGAGGCAGTCTTCTGTAGATGTTTCGAATTCTACGATTAACACAGCAGGGCTGCGTCTAATTAATGGACCAATTTCCATAATTTGCTTTAAAGAAATAACTATGGTATAGAATCTATGAACCATGCTTTTAGATTCCTTGAAGTCTCCCACATGTAACCTTTCGAATATGCTGAATTCTTTTCCTAAATCCTTCAGCATTTGCAGCCGGTCTTTCAATCTCTGACAACTTTCAAATTGATGTAATAGCAAAACATACTTTCCAAAGGAAGAATTGATTTCTGTAAGAGCCTCATATCCAGAATAGTCCAGAAACATCGTCTATAAAACTTCAAAAACTCTCTGGTCTAGTGTTTGATTATTGAATATGAAGAGTAGATTGGCCTACATTGACTATAGATAAACGATAAATTATATACAACAACTATGAACGAAAAGAATTCGTTTAATGCTACTTTAAACTTTTATATTTTTTGTGTGGTGACAATAACATTACTATTACTGACACAACAAGATAAGGGGATAGAGGCGGGTAAACCCAAAAATCATCAACTTATCAATAATAACAGGAGCAAAACAAGTATTACGCTAAGTGAACTTATAGGAATACTTAGAATCACCTCTTCTAGACTAAATGCCCTTTTTAACAATTTTAAGCCAAAATTTTTTCAAGTTTATGTTCTAGTGAAATAGCAAGCGTTTCCTTATCAGGTAGAACCTGGCCGAGACTTGCGCCCAGAAACCAAGACAGTGCAGCATCTGTTCCCCCGAATCGCATTGTTTTACATAACTGAAATTATAGCTATATAGATAAAGCCAATCAGTAAGGTTCTTTGTTGTTTTGGCAGTTATTCCCAAGTGCCTTTTCGGCTCTTTCGTGCATAATATACAAAATATACACAGTAATTTATGTAATTGGGCAATGAAAAGCGTATTTTTTCGCACATCATATTAATACTTCAAGAGTAGAGCATGCACCCATAAACTGAGTACCAAAGGTCTCACCAGACTACGTCTTCATCAATAGCTCTGCACTGACGTAAATTGTAACCAAGAACCACCGGGTGCCGTACATCACTTTTCACGTTCACAGTTCCTATTGAACCAATAAAATCCAAAAACAAATTTCTATGCGAATCGGGATTAAGGGTTGACAAAATAGTGAAAAATCGAAATACTTAAAATTAAAAGTGTCTTCGAAGAATATCTGCTTTGGAAAGGAAGACAAACAAGATAAGGACGCGCCGGGATCCACCCAAACTAACATTCATATCATGCTGAGAACCACTGCTTCACGGCAAATAGGACTAAGGAGGGGCCTAGCCAGTATAAATACAGGTACTACTGTTGCATCAAACAAAGCTTCACATAAATTTCGCAAAACCTTATGGACTATTGCTTTGTCAGCTACAGCCTTCTATGCTGGAGGCGTCATATATTCCCAAAAGAATGACAAATTTGGGGACTTCTTCTCTAATAATATTCCTTTTGCTGACGATTTGGTGCAAACATATGAGCATTATCACGATAGGCCATCGTTATTTTTAAAAGATTCCTGGGACAACTTGAAGGAAAAATCAAGCGGACTAGTTTATGGATTAGCGTCTGGACCACCAACAGGTAAATCTAAAAAGGACGATATTGAAGTAAAAAAAATCTTATCACTAAAACCGCTAGATATTGAAGTTGATAATTCTGACCCGCAGCTGAAAGAAATCATAAGCTCGTTAAATGATCTCATTAGGAATTTAAACGATTCTGGAATATCTGTGCCTGAAACAAAATTCAACTCAATGAAGAAGTCCAGCGAAAATATGCTTGCGAATTTGTCTCAACTCAATGAAACACTAAAGGAAGCTCTATCCAAATATATGATACAAAGAACAACAGAAGTAATTACAGAACTGAATACGCAATATGAAAATTCAAAGAGGGAATTCGAAACAAACCTTCAAAAAAACCTGTTGCAAGAAGTAGACGATTTCAAAGAGAACTTGACAAAACAAAAAAACAAGGAGTTGGAGGAAAAACTGAAGGCCAACGAAGAATTGTTACAAGCCAAGCATGCAAATGAAGTGGGTTTATTATCTATCACTCAAGTGAAAGAATTTAATAAGATTATCAAGGACAAAATTGAGAAAGAAAGAAATGGTAGATTGGCTCATTTAGAGGAAATAAACTCTGAAGTTAGCGATTTGAGTAAATCCATTGACAGATCGAGCAAAATTTTGAGTAAAAACGAGGCCCTAGTACAATTAACTCTCCAAGTAGATGAAATCAAATCTAGAATTTACAACAATAACCTGCCTAATGTAAATATTGACAAGGAATTATCCAATTTGAAGCTTCTTTCTGGTCTTCTCTCTACTTTTAACAAAAAACCTTGTTGTGGTGACGGCAAATGTTGTTGTGGCAAAAAAGATGGTAAAGACGAAAACAAGGAGAAGAAATCACCATGCAAGTGTCAACCAAAGGATGCCTCTCCATCACTGCTAAGCGCAGCTTTAGATGAATTAGAATCCGCCTGTAGTGGCAATAATCTCTTATCTAATGAGCAAATCTATAACAGATGGAACTTGCTAGCCGATGACTTCAAAACAGCTTCTTTATTGCCACCAAATTCTGGTATTTTAGGACAATTAAGCGCAAAAGTCTTCTCTCTTTTCTTGTTTACAAAGACAGGTAACCCGTCAGATGCTACTGATTTCGATTCTGTTTATGCAAGAGTTAGTGATAAGTTGAGGGTATCTAACCTAAACGATGCAGTAGAAGAGGTTGTTTCCTTGAAGGGCTGGCCTCATAAAGTTTGTGAAGGTTGGATCGAGAATGCAAGAAGAAAACTAGAAGTTCAACGCTTGGTAGAAATTCTCGACTGTGAAATAAGGACATTATGAGAAAAGTATGCCGTGAGGGCTCCATGAAATAGAGTAATGAGTAGCACTTTATAGGTACTTGTCTTTCCGATTTTATTTATGAAACTCTGTATAAAAAGAACCAGATACTTAAATGTATAAGATAGCTGTCAATAGTTACTTTCCAATATTAAAAGTCGAAAAATTCTTGAAAGAACAGTAACTTGTCGGAAAACAGAACAATCAAGTGTATATAAATAGCATTTCAATTCCAAATACAGATACAAATATATAAAACAAAAATGTAATAACTGAACTCCGAATAATAAAACATCCTTAAAAAATAAAGAAAAAACAAAAAAATAACACCACAACATAACACTCATTCCATAACTTTGCAAATTCCTTTGCATAATAATTCTCTACCACATTCCATTAAAGCAGTAGTCCTATTTTCTACGTATCCCGCCTTATTATAGAACTCAGGTTTTCGTTTCATAATGACTTCAGGGTTTTTTATTTGTAATAACTCTGATAAAAACTCTACTGCGTTTGCCAAAAGCATTTGATTATCAACGAAGATCTTCGTTAAATTATGAGACGCATCCGAATAAAATGCCACAGCAAATGACCATTTCAATGCTGTTCGTCCCTCATTTAGTACTTTCAAACTTTCTGACAAAAACTGTCCATCAATCCACGAAATCCCTATTCTTTCTTGTAATGCATGCACTTTTGTACCCACTGTTTGCCCCAAGTTCCAATCCAATTTGGCTGAAACCTCATGCTCATTAAATAGTCTATAATAAAATGTATACTTCTTCAGTGTTTTGTTGACGTCTTCAGAACTCTTACTTTTGCTATCCTCAACATTTTTGTACATTGTACATTGGAAGAAATTTTTACCATGGGGGGCCCATGGGCCTTCACAAATCCAACAAAATTCGTATTTACAGCTCGAGCAAACCATGTGGTTACAACCACCATTTTTTTCAATATTAACGGAACATTTGGGACATTCTTTAGTATGAGACAAAACCCAATTCAAGTTTTCTGATTCTTTTCTGGCCTTTTTAACCCAAGCGCTGGTGATTTTACAGTCTGCTGGGGCATGTACTTCAAACCCGCAGTTGAAACAAAATCTATGAGACGAATTACATTTGACAAAGGGCGAATAATGCAAACGGGTGTATTCTGGTAACGAAGAAGTATCGCGTAAATGTATGATAGATTTACAATCGGCAAATGGGCACCATTTGTAGTTGCGATTATGTTTTTGAACAAAACTTTTGATTGAGGAATCCATCAGTTTACTACTAGAAGCATGTCCCATTACTTTATCTATATCGACATTTTTCAACGCCAGGGAACAGTCCATACATGTAATAATGTTCCCCTCATGCAACTTATCTTGGATATAGTGGCGATAACAATTGATACAATATTCATGACCACATTCTAATGCGAACGTTTCCGTGTTTTTACTCTCACAACAGATAACACAAGCGAAATCGTCTTTAAATTCCACTTTCCTGGTGTGTAAGCTATAATCTTTATCTTCCTTGACACTTGCCGCAGTGCTTAAACCAAGCTCTACAAGCAAATCGTCCATTTTTTCGGTCCATTCTTCTAATAAACGCTCTTCGTTCCAATCGTAATGTTGTAGTAATATCAATATATCTGCAGACGGGATCGCAAAAATGGGTTGTAAATGGTCTACTCTTTGAAGTATTCTTTCAAAAATTCCCTTGGTGGTTAAGCACTCATAATTGAGGTTCGGTACGCTTCCTTCACAAAGTACTCTCTTACTGCTTTTTGTAATAGGAGTGTCTAGCATCCCCTCGTAAATGGTATCGACCCCATCTTCATCTTCATTGATGTCGAACTCGGACCCTTGGCTTATTACAGTAGTTAACTTCGGAGTGACTAGTCCATGTATGGTGAACTCAGATGTGTTTTGGGATTCGTAGAGCTCAATAGAGTCGGAATCAATTTCATCAAAAGTATATAAATGATCTTCTTCGCCACCACTACTCATCGTCAAAAGCCTTTAACTACTATATTCAGCAGAGCTAAAGAAAAAAGAGAAACAAATACACTTTAAAAAGCTATTTCTGCTACCTTATTATATCACACAGCTAAGGTACTTCCAAACCAGCCCAGCCAATCCTCTTTAATGTATCATAATCTTTCAAAAGTTATGTTCCCTTTGTTCTTTTTAAAGCGGGTTTTTATTATATCCGTAAGGGAAAAAAGTAGACGAGTATCTAGGAAGTATTAGATCGTATATAATTAAACAACATAGGTATATAGAGTTGAGTAAGTATAGTATGGCATTAAAAACTGAGGAGACAATTAAAATTAATTAGTTAAAAGAATCAATAGAAATGATTTGGTTGAAGAGAAGAAAATAACGGAAGCAAAACCATTCATTACAATGAATGGTCAACGCGATCAATGGCAGCCTTGATTTTCATGCCTACACGTGTGCTTAACTCATAGTCATCTGCATAGCCTTGAGCTCTTAATAACCATTCTCTGCTTTCCGAAAGGCCTTCAATACCTTTTAGTTTCCACGTAAATAAAGCACGTTCATAAAGGGCGGTTGGGTAAGCCCATGGATCTTCGGTCTTCTTGATGTACTTCGCCTTACCACCTTGAACTGAAAAAAATTCAGGCAAAACCTTTTCATCCAATAAGTCACAACCTTCTTGGATATGGCCTAGTCTTCTTAATGTCAAAGACACCAAAAGGTCCTTAATTAGTTCTTGGTCTGAGTCTAAGGCGTCAATAGCAGGGTTCTTGTACTCCGTTAGCATTTTCTTTGATAGTTTTAAGTGCTCTTCAGACATTCTATTGTAACCGTTATAGAAATATGCGATTTCATGCACTGGTGAAGTAGCAATAGCATCCAGTGGATTATCCACCCCAAGGTCCGCCTCTTTTGCCTTGAATTGCTCAACTTTTCTCAGTATAAATCTATCTAGTGGCAAATTCTTTGACTTGAACGTCTTCTTACCCAACAAGTCCACAGAACTGAAAATAAGTTCACTAGCTTTCCTTTGGTATTCGTCCTTTTTATCTGACTCCATTATTCCCATTTCACACATTCTCCAGTTTTCTAAATAACAACAACCGGCAAAATACGTGTAAAAGGCGTGTGACCAATCACTTATGTCCAACAGCGACAAGATATCATCTGCAGCTCTATCGTATTGATGCAAATGGATCAACGTGATAGCGCGATCGAAAATCATCAAAGATTTGACCTGTCTCATACGAATCTTGCTAACATCAATCGAGTCCATCAATGCGACCGCCTCCTCTAAACGGCCCTTACCAGATAACATCCTTGCTTCGTTCAGTAACCATAATGCACTATTGGGAAATAAAGCTCTTGATTGCAGCAACGCGTCTTCCAAGATCTTCCCGGGATGCAGCAATGTAGGGCCGTCCAGTTCTTCATCCGAATCTTCATCATCATTGTCGGAATCCTTAACCGCTGCGGGAATATCAAAGTCATCGTCAGTGAATTGAAAAGGACCGTCGTAGTAAAACATTAAACCTAACAATCCGATACATCCATGGACGTTTCTTTGTTTCGTAGCTCTCCAAACAAGTCTCAAACCCTCTTCTCGAGAACCTCTGAACCCAACCACGGAAAGAACTGCACCAATTGCAGGTGGCAACAATGATATGACGACTTGTAGGATACCAAAACATAAGTTGACACCAGAGTGGATGAATTCATCGATGGTGGCTTGGCCTAAATCGAGATCATCTGAAAGAACTTGGTGATCAGTGATTTCCTTCTTGGGCAAGTCTTCCATTGCTTTTAAACCCAATTCACCTCTTAATCTGTTAATCGCAGGCGAGTTACCGATATGGGCGCCTGATAGTCTTTCGGCCCTCATGCTATGAATTTGTTCAGCAAACTGCAAAAGATCTTTATCCTTTTGTTCTTCAGGGGTCAGTTCATAAGGAATATCAACGGAATTGAACGCATCACCGCCTGTTATAAAAGTTGCTGGCGTGGAGTCTTTATCTTCATCGCCGGACGATAGTCTCATCTTCTTGGCCTTGTTGGCGGATTTGATAGTTTCCAAGATTTCCTGCAACATGTAATATGATTTCCTGAGCTTTAGGATTGCCTTGGCTGCCTCCATCATACTTTCGCTGAAAATCATCAACAGAGCGTGTAAAAGACAGGACTCAGTATAAGTCACCGCATAAACCGTCCCAGGAGGGTATAACGAACTGCTCTTCAGCCCACTTTTCTGTGCCTTCTCTCTACTTTTCAAAGACAGAGTTTCTGCCTTAGCTAAAGTGGCAGAAGCCTTTTTCATCTCCTCAGCTTCAAAACCTAAAGTGGCTTCCAAAAATTCAATGACACCACGAGCTAACGCATTGATTGTTTGGTCGGATGCTTCCTTAGCGTCACTTGCATCTAGCAGCGCCAAACCCTCATCAGCATTATCATCCAAAACATAATCCATGGCACGCAACGCCTGTTCAAAATCATGAGCCTGTTTCAAAATGGCCTTTGTTTTTTCCTCCTGGGAAAGCTCCGGAATCTCTTCCTTTGCACCAAAACCAAATACTTTAAACATTTATATTGTCTTGCAATCCACTAGCCCCAATATTAGCCTGCCAGTCGCCTCAATGACATTTTTTCAACGATAATAGAAATAACCTCTTCCTCTATCAAAGGTACCTCTTTTGTAGCAGATCGCACTACCCCTTTCCTTGAAAAAGAAAAAAAAAAAAACCCCGGATGGCAGTAATAGACAGAAACGACATGTTATTTTAGTAAGACCAGCATCATTCAGAGAGGACTTGAGACGATGAATGGGATTGCTTATTAGTAGAATTAGGCTAGTTACGCGCGACATATGTGTATATATACATAAGTCTATCTATGTAGTGGCGCGGAATTAAATTTGTCACGATGGGCTATTATGATCTACAAGAACGACTCTATTTTCTTTCTTGATGTTCTTGATTTCTTCCTTCATTTGTTTCTTCTTCTGCTTGGCCATTGCCTTGAGCGTGCTTACTGGTGCCACCGTGGTAGAGGCATATCTATCCACGCTGTCCCAAACGCATTGCTCGACGACGTTGGGCAGTTTTCTACCGTACAGGCACTGGTCGACGAGCCACATCCCCACGATGAATGATTTTCTGTCCAATGTACCATCCTTTCTTGAGTCCACCTTTGCGTAAATCTCCGCCAGTAAACTACTAGGAACATTGGAGCGCTTCCAAATATCGCGGACGATAACGTTCAAGATCAATCCGTCCTCCGGTAGAGAGTTCATTACCGTGGGATCGTCCAGAGAGGGGGGCCACCAGCTTAACAAGTCTAGATGGCGGTGTCTATTACTCACCCACATGCTTTCATAGCGCTTTCTTTCATTGTCAGTGACAAAGGTTATATCTGTATGGGATTTCCAAGGTTTGTCCTCGTTAAATTTCTGGTTCCTGGTGCGATGAATGGGCCTGTGATGTGTCGTTTTATTGGCAGACTTCTTGATCTTCCTTTTAAGTCTATCTCTTTTACGAGGCTTGGATAGAGTGTCCTGATTTGGATCAGATCCGGAATCAGAATCGGTATCACCGTAGACATCATACGTGTCGCTAACAGGGTTGTACTTGTACTTCACGTTTCCCGCCTGTAGTGATTTCGCATAATCACTTTCAGTGTTTGTACTCACAGAAGTTTTGCGCAGTGTTGTTTTAAATTTCATAGAGGACTGTTGATGCTGTTGCCCTGGCTCCTCGTCGTTTGCGTCCATTTCGTATTGCGAAGACGAATTTTTGGGTTTAGCGCCAAATACTTTCCGTTTAAACTTATTGACCAGTTTCTTCTTCCTCATATCAGAGGAGTAATTTGGAACCAGATTTGGCAACCCACTTACCTGGTTATTCGCGGTAGTAGTAGTACTTGAGCTTGCAATGGAAGGTTCTGACTCATAAAGCGAGAGCTGGTTGATTGTTTGAGACAGACTTGTTTGCGACCTATTTGAAGCGACGTCTGAAGTGTCCACGTTGAGACTATACTTGGAATCAATGCTAACTGATGACATATTTTCGTTTTCGTTCAGAAGACTGTTATCAACCAATGATGATTGCAAAGGCGGGGATGGTCTACGTTTGGGTACAAATTTGGCGCTGTCCTTATAAATGAAAGGGTCCCCAGAACACGAGGATAGCCTTCTGCTAGAACTAGGTAGACTAATCAAATTTTCATGAGAGTCATTATCGGGAGACCTTTGGCCAAGCGTTAATGAATCGTTGGAGGCATTTCGTGAAAACGAGCGTGAATAAATACCCAGCGGAACACTCGATTTAGAAGTCCCTGATACCCTTATCGTGTCTACCGCAGAAGAATTGAGGTGATTGTTGTCTGAATTTAGTTTAGATTGAGAGTGTGCTAAAGCCGCAGCCATTTGAGCAGCGTTAATGGCATTATCTCTATTTGCGGGTTCTGGTGTGTGCGATCTTGACAGTTCAACACCACTGGGCGCTGTTGTTTTGATGGTTGGTACCTGTTTCGTTCGTATGCGTGCCTTCTTTTGTTCTTGCTGTTGTCTTTGCCTTGGTAGCGATGGCCCAGACGCCCTTGTTTGAGCATTTGTGTTCGTCGCAAATGGAGGGCATGGCCTGGTTCCCTCAGTGGAGTGGTTCTGGAAGATAGCCTGTGCAGCATGCAGAGAATCGGAAGCTCCTTGTTCAGTCAAAGCCACTGTTGTTCCACCGTGATGGCGCTGTTTACTAAATGAAAGCCTCATACCTTCCCGCAAATCTTTCCTCTATTGAGGGACTAGTACTACTCAAACTGCAGATGTGTGTGCCACTTGTGCAACGAAAGCGTTGTCGTGGCTGGGTTCACTGCAGGATGGACCTTTTTGTGATGATCCAGAAACCGATTTCGAGGTGCTTTAAACGAGGAATCATCGAATTCTCGCTGCGTGGAAACAAGAGACAGTAAAGGTACGTATAGGTGAGGGTCTGCAGGGAAGAGACCACCGTGAGGGAAGGGGCGTTTAGACGTGGATATCGAGTACAGATGGCAGAACAAATCAGTCACAAGAAGTCCCTGAGGATCAACAGCCTAAACAAGGATAGAAGATTGCTGTTGAGAGAGTTCTACAACTTGAAAAATGACCCAAACGAGGGCAAACAAGATGCAAGCACAGAGGGAGCAACTAGCGGGCCCCACTCCCGGGATAAGCACGGTGCAGATGTAAATGAAAGTGTTGAAGAAAACGCTGACGAGCTGGCGCAGAAGGACAAATTGGAAGCTGCTGTTGAAGACCGAAACGAGGGGAAACAACAAGTAAGCGAAGAGATAGAGCAGCTGCCCTTCAAGAGACTTGTCCAGATCCATAACAAGCTACTGGGCAAGGAGACAGAGACTAATAACTCCATAAAGAACACTATTTACGAAAACTACTACGATCTGATAAAAGTCAACGATCTTCTTAAAGAGATTACAAACGCCAACAAAGATCAAGTAGGCAAGCTAAAACAAACGGTGGAAACTTTGATTAAGGAACTGTGATTCCAAGCTAGATACGGCATTTTTGTTAAGCGCTTCTTGCGAAAGTGTGTCGTTGCAGTGCCCAGGCCAACTCTTCCTTCCTGTGGTCAGTAAAGTTGGCCCGAAGGGCCCACCGCGGGTCAGCAACCGCCCTGTTGCTGTCCATAGACCCTGGTTAATACCCTTTTCATAGGTTGTAATGTATGTACACAGATATGTAGTGGCACCGTGCCTTTACCTCTTTGGGCGAATTGCTAAATACTGACTCTTTTATCTTATTTCGCTATCTCCATCTTATCAAAATGAACAAAAGTTATTGCAACAAGAAGAGACAAAAGAACAAGAAAGCAAAGCAACAAAAACTAGCGTCCCCTCCGCACAAAACGCCTGCTTTTTGCTACACATTGCTTGCTCCTTTATGACTATATGCTACAACCTAAGGCAGAAAATGATACTGTAGCTCCAGTGTTCGCCATGGAGCAAGATATAAACGCTGCACCTGATGCCGTCCCGTTGGTGCAGACAACAACATTGCAAGTCTTTGTGAAACTTGCTGAGCCCATAGTGTTCTTGAAAGGGTTTGAATCTAATGGATTATCCGAAATAGCCCCCAGTATCTTAAGAGGATCTCTTATCGTCAGAGTGTTAAAGCCAAACAAATTGAAAAGTATAGCGATAACATTCAAAGGGATTTCCAGAACAGAATGGCCAGAAGGTATACCCCCCAAGAGAGAAGAGTTCTCAGATGTAGAGACTGTTGTCAATCACACTTGGCCATTTTATCAAGCAGATGATCATATGAACTCTTTCACTTCGGAGGATCACAATTCCAATAACTCGTCCAATCGCCCATCTATAAGTGAAGAAGACCATATACTAGAGATGAGCGGCGCTTCAATATATCTGCCTCCAACCACGGAACCAATCAAAGATAACAGTAATTTGAGTTTGGATGCGTATGAGCGCAACTCACTCTCGTCTGATCATTTGAGCAACAAGCCAGAATCAAGTAATGTCCCTAACGATGACAAATGTCTTTTGACAGTCCAAAAGGCTTCGGTTCCCTCGTATAACCGTAGAGGATCGGTGCCAGCGAATTTCCATGGCAATACATTGTCACCATCCAACTTCATATCCGATTTATTTACAAGAACATTTAGTAATAGTGGTGCCACTCCAAGCCCGGACCAAGAAGACAATAGCCTTACCTTATTCAAAGACACAAAAGAGGTTTTTGTCTTTAGACCAGGTGATTATATTTATACTTTTGAACAACCAATATCACAATCCTATCCTGAGACTATTAATACGAATTTCGGTTCTGTGGAGTATAAACTGTCAATAGACATCGAACGGTTTGGTACCTTCAAATCAAGCATACATGCTCAGTTGCCTATTCGGATCGTGAGGCTTCCCTCTGACGGATCCGTGGAAGACACTGAAGCTATTGCAATTTCCAAGGATTGGAAGGATCTTCTACATTACGACGTAGTCATTTTCTCAAAGGAAATTGTTTTGAATGCATTCTTGCCCATTGATTTCCATTTTTCTCCACTGGATAAAGTTACTCTACATCGGATAAGAATTTATCTAACCGAGTCCGTCGAATACACTTGTAATAGCAACGGTAATCGTGCTAAGGCTCGTCGATTGGAACCGACCAAAAAGTTTTTGTTAGCTGAACACAATGGCCCAAAACTATCACATATTTCTGCTGGTTCGAATCCATTAAAAGCCAAAAATAGGGGAAACATCTTACTAGATGAAAAATCAGGCGATCTAGTTAACAAGGATTTTCAATTTGAAGTATTTATACCAAGCAAATTCACAAATAGCATACGGTTACATCCCGATACCAACTACGATAAAATTAAAGCACACCATTGGATAAAAATTTGTTTACGTCTTTCCAAGAAATACGGAGACAATAGAAAACATTTCGAAATCACAATAGATTCGCCAATTCACATACTGAATCAATTATGCTCTCATGCAAATACTTTACTACCAAGCTACGAAAGCCATTTTCAATATCCCGAGATGCAGAACGATTCCGACGCACCAACATTAGACCAACAAAGTCTGTTCAATAGTGCACCAACTCATCATGACTCAAATTTCTTCTTCCCAAAGGAAATTTTATCATCACCCGTTCTTTCACCAATTGTGCAGAAAACTAACATCAGAATACCGTCCGATCTCCCGGTCGTACGTAACAGAGCTGAAAGTGCAGAGAAAAAACATCCGGATGAAGTTTCCAGGGAAATGGCGCAGAACGGTAATGTCTTCGCCTCCAAACAACTAATGGCAAACATTTATAAACCTAATCAAATTCAAAGAGAATTGACTTCCCCTCAGGCCTTACCACTGTCCCCCATTGCTTCACCAATATTGAACTTTCAACCGTTTTCAAATTCACCCCCACCAGATTTCGATTTTGATTCAGCCGGGCATAATATTACCAGTGAAAATAATATTCCTATAGACCCTCCAACATATTCCGATGTGTTAAAGGCGGATGGCATTGATTTACCGTGTTATGACACCAATTCATCTAGGATTCCGGAACTTAAGCTGAATAAATCTAGAGAAACATTGGCTAGCATCGAGGAGGACTCCTTCAACGGATGGTCACAAATCGATGACTTATCTGATGAAGATGACAATGACGGTGATATAGCATCCGGGTTCAATTTCAAATTATCAAGTAGCGCTTCGAGTGAAAATGTAAGTTCGCACACTCCTATCTTACAGTCTTTAAACATGAGTCTCGATGGGAGAAAGAAGAATCGCACCAATCTACATACACCATCAGTGTTACCAAGTACGATAAGACAGAATAATCAACATTTTAATGATATAAATCAAATGCTAGGTCATGATGATGATGACGCTTCCTTAAAATGGCAATCACCAAACTCGAAAAGATCATCATTACAGCAAAACCCGAATACAGTCAAGGTCCAGAGTTCCTCCAATAAGAAACTGCCGATTCTCAAAATCAATGACAATATCATTCAACGAAAGAGTAGTGACAAACTTGAGGATTCCGAAGATATGATGGATTCTTCAGTGGACATCACAGCGTTTTACGATCCAAGAATGTCATCGGACTCTAAATTCGATTGGGAAGTAGCTAAGAATCAAGTAGACCCGGCAAGCTATTCTGTAAATGTTGCTAGTGACAATCACGTAATGGACGACTTTAAAGAAGCATTTCGTGAAAAGAATGGTAAATAGAGCATATGTTAAGTTTCCAATTTTTCATCAGATTGCTCTTTGTCCTTATTTAAGTTTCTATGGTTTTATAAACGGGCAATAAAACAGTCATTTTTTTTAAACACCTATACAATTATACATCGCCTACCTATATATGCACTATAAGTTTCTGTCAACCAGAAGTTTGGTTGTTCTAGTCCTGTCCCTCAACAGAGGCAACAAGGCATGTTTCATTTGTCTATGAGCTTACTTATGAGGTTAGCTTTTGAATTTTCCAAGTCCAGTTTTGCCTTTTGTAAAGCTTGTAATCTTAATTCAACCTTTTTCCTTTGCAAACGGATCTTTAAAACCTTTTCAGTTATTTCCTCGATGTCGTTTCCGTTTTCACCATCTTCAGGAAAAAGTATTGGTAACGGTGTAATAACCACTTCATTAGGTTTAAGTACATTCCCCTTGTTTAGAAGCTGCGCTTCCCATTCTTCATTGACTCTATACGCCGTGGTACCCAGGGCCTCTTCAATAATCTTCTTTTTGGCATCTTTTTGAACTGCAATCTGGTTTTCTGTGAGGGCCAGTCTTTCATCCTGAAAACCTTGCAATTCATCGTCACTAAAATTCTCAAGCTCTTTTTCATTTGAGCGTTTTAAGCCCCCATTAGAATTTATTGTCTCCATGAGTTCGCGTTTATCCTCGCTGTCCAATAATTTGACATAATCCTTTTCTCTTACAATATTGCTTCTGTTAAGATTCCTCCTCGATATAGATTTCTGTTCCTTTAATTTCACAATTTCTCCACGAGTTGGTATATTTATTGAGTGTTCATCTCCTAAGCTATCCCCATTTTCGAAGGGATCACGTAACAGTTGATGTTGTCCTTCCATCATATCCTCCATATTCAGAATCACTACGTCATCGTTGTCCTTCCTCGATGTGTTGTTATCTTTTCTCGAGTGATAAAGCTCATTGTAATGCGAATCGTCTTCCTGTCCACCACCAAATGTAACGTCTCGTTTAGGCACTTTTTTAAACCTTATTGGCTGTAATTCACAAATCTCACTGTCATCATCTTCCAAACAGTTCAGTAATCCAGGCTTTATTTGCTGTATGGGCCTATGCACGGAAGTATCGCCTTCAAACTCCTCAGAGGGATCGCTTGGTAATCTGATTTTGTTTCTCTTCTTGATCGCCATGCCTTATTCAAATGCTATACCATCATTAGAGTACAGAAAAACCCAACTCTACCCGCTTGCTTACCATCCAGTATGTAAATTTGGCTACCATCACTGTATTGAATGAACTATTGTTAGCCTTATGATGCTCGCTTCCGGGTACCACGCCTATTTTGAAATATTTAGGAAGAGGAAACATTGAAGAGGCAATGAGATGGCGTAAAATGAACCTAATCTGAGTCTGAGGAGCACCATTTAACGATAAAGTCGAGGTCCTAGTAAATATTCAAGCAATGGCAAGACAGCAGGCTATTGACTATGCGACAAAGCAGGTTCCGCAGATCTTGCCCCTAGAAGAATCCGATGTTAGAGCGTTGTGCGAGCAGGTGCTGAGCACGTCATCTGATAATCCAGAGCAGATTGCCTCAAAATTTTTAGAGTTTCTGGGGCATGAAGATTTATCCTTCGAGTTTGTAATGAAATTTAACGAAATATTGGCTCAATCTAATAAAGAAGTGGTAAAGAATACAAAAAACGCACAGGTCAAACAGACTAGAGAAGCACCCTTTGCATCCAATAGTAAGCCAAAGCAGCACATTAGTCCTGACTCTACAAACAAGCCTAGAGTTGAACAACCAAAACAAAAGCAGGAGGAAAGGAAATTTTTAGCAAAGCAGCCTACCGTACAACCGTCGAGTCAAGTTGCTAAGGCTCAACCGAAGAAAGAGAAAAAAGAGCATAAAACCAAGCAAAAATTACAATCGTTGCAAGAAATTGACGATGCCATAAAAATACTAGAGCTCCGAGATAGCGGTTCATCTGATCAAACCTGTCATTGCCAAGGTGCAAGACATCCAGTTTTCGAAATAGCACCAAACTGTCTTCATTGTGGTAAAGTGATTTGTGTTAAAGAGGGACTGAATAGAGGTAAATGCGGTCACTGCGGTGAACCATTGATTTCTGAGGACGAGAAAGTGCAAATGATGAAGATTTTGAATAATGAGAAAGAGGAACTGAACGATCCTTCATCGTTATCCAATGTTTCAAATGGTGCTAACGTCTCAAAGAAAAAAAATAAAAGTTATAAGATAACTTCCGGTATGGGTAAAAATTTATTTGCTGAACAAGACAAATTATTTGATTTTATTGAGAGGAAAAGGGAAAGAGAAAGAAAGCGCAATGAGGTGTTGAAATTACAGGAAAAGCAAGAAAATAGTAGCGCAAAAGAAGAAAAACCTGGCGAGCAAGACCATACAGCGGAGGAAAATCCAGAGTTGTTAGCTGCACAAGAACGGTTGGATAGACTATTGCATTTCCAGGACACTTCCGCAGAGAGAACAAAAATTATAGATAATGCTAGTGACTTCAGTATGAACCAGGAGGTTGGATTATGGGGTAGTACAAGAGAAAGAGCTCTTGCTTTAAAAAAGCAACAGCGTAACTTGAGAAAATGGGAGAAAGTGGAAAAGGAACGTAGTGGTAAGCGCGACAAATACGTTGTAAGCATGAATATAGGCCCCAACGGCAAAGTAACCATGACAGAGGTACCCAAGGACACAGACAACGTGATTGCGGATTCAGATGATAATTTCAGTGGTCTAAGCGACGAAGAAGACATCAACGATCTGAAACACATACACGCTTTGAAAGATGAAATAAATACGACAAAAACCATGGAGAATTCACATCTGCAGTCCAAAATGTGGGACTCTGAACGCGATAAGAAGCAATTCGATAGGCCTACGTATGTGAACAAGAATGCGAACGGCGTGCGAAATGGAAAGAAGGAAAAATCTCATGATGTTAAAGATCATGATTTGAAATCAAGAGTTCAAGTCGATCAAAATGTAGAAGCTTCGTTAGAACAGAATATTCTCGCGGTACTTTGATGAGCGTATAAATATACACTACGATAGAAAATATATCCGTTATTACTTTCTTTAAATTTAATAATTTTTTTTCGCCTAATAGTATACAGTCTTTCTATATGCGTAGATGCTATTTTACTCTATTTAATAATTGAACTCACTTGCTATTTGCTTCTCTGCCATACGAGCCATACGGAACATTTTATTCTTTGAATTTTCCTTGGCTGGCTTATCAGCGTCACCATCCTTACTACTCTGCAGTCCCATAGCCTTGGGTCTTTCACGCAGCCCAAAACTTTTAGCCAAATGGCCCAAATGCAAGAATTTAACGTTGAAGAATTTCTTTTCTTGCGATATATGTGTAGCATAAGCTCTCACGTGACTTATATACCCTTTAACAGCTAGATTCTTAAATGTTGAATCCCCAACCACTCTTCTTTCTATATTCAAGTGCCATGTGGTGGCATTAGTATCCCACTCATATTCTTTATCAGCTCCGTTCTTATTCTTAGACGATTTATCATCTTTTCTGACATATTTGTCATTTCTGTTGACATTCACATCTTTGAAAGCGGGCGTCAATATGTCTTTATCAAATTGCAGTAATTCCCAACCCATGGGATGGTATGGTTGAATGTAGTCCATGTATTTTTCTTCTTCACCAGGAAGCAAAAACAACAAACTTTCACCCTTCTCACCAGCACGTGCGGTACGACCCACTCTATGCAAATGGTCTTCAACAGCAAATGGAGGGTCCAATTCAATAACAGACCCGACTTGAGGAAGATCCAAACCTCTACTTGCTACATCTGTACAAAACATGATCAAATGCTTTCCCTTAGTAACCTCATTATCACGAGCAAAATGTTGTAAAGTAGAACTTCTTATTTGTTGAGACAAGGAACCATGCAGTTTATAAATCACCATGTTGGGATCCTCAGAATTTGAAAAACAAGGAAATATGGTGTTCCCCTTTGTGAGCACTCTTACAGAATCACCTATTAGATTTTTGTGATGACCATTACTCCCGGAAAAAGCATCATAATGAAATTCAACACTATCTGAACAAGTTACGAATACGATTGTGCGCAGTGTTTTGGATTGCGGGTCAGTAGCGACAAAATCCTTGGTAATGTTGTTTAAGGTAGCAGCCAATGTGACAAGACGTAACTTGGGTGGAACAATAGTGATCCTTTGTAAAAGTTGGTCGGGTGCTACCGTTACAGCGTCGGCGTCCTTCTTCGTACCATTACTAATCAATTTGTAGTCCTTTAAGGCCACATTTCTTAATTTATTAACACCGTCGGTTAGTGTAGCACTACATAGCATGTGCACCAATTTATGGGGTAGCTTGGGGAACTTGTCGGAGTTGATAGGAATATCATGGACGATCTTCATGATTTCGCTGATTGTTTCATCGAACCCCAATTCCATCAACTTGTCACCTTCATCTAATACAATATATCTCAAAGATTGACTCAATTGCTCCGTAATGACCTTTGTATTTTGCAAATGATCTAAAATACGACCCGGAGTACCGATGATGAAATTACAACCCTTACGCAATCTAGCCTTTTCCGACTTCTTACGTTCACCACCAATCAATAGACATGGAACCAAATAGTGGCAACATGAAATCAAAGTGGAACATACTTGGTATATTTGCGAAGCCAATTCACGTGTGGGAGCCACGATCAGGGCAAACGCACCAGAGGAACGATCGACACGGGTTTCCATGTTCAAAATAGTGGATATGATGGGTAATAGGTAAGATAGAGTCTTACCTGAACCAGTTTGAGCATGAATGAAAAAATCGTTCTTCCCCGCATTGGCTATGACTTGAGGGATGGCCTGCTTCTGAATACTAGTAGGCTTCTGAATACGCATTTTTTGCTCCAGGTGAGAAACCAGGACATCAGAGACACCTAGTGACGCAAACAGGTCAGTTTTCAAAGGCGCATTGGATGGATTGATGGCAACACTTTCATCATGGATGTTAGTGTTCACAGCGGTCGTGATCTCTCTATTGGACGTAAACAAGGACGAGACAAACTGAGAATCAGCTGGCAGTATCCTTCCTTGGGTGTTGTGGGCATTTCTACCTTTAGGTCCTTCCTGCTCAGCAGGACCGTCTGTATTATCTCTATGCACTTTTTTACCGGAATCGCCGCCTCTTTCCGACCCTGGTATTTGGTCTGCAGCAGCATCCGCTCTTCTCTTTCTCGAGCCTGTCTTGCCCTCTAGCTTCATTTTCATTCTCCGTCTATCCTTCCATCTACCACCTGTCACCTTGGCAGATTGCTTGAACGAATTTCCGGCAGAGTCGTCATTTGTGGTGAAGTTTAACAACATAGAATCATCGTCACTCATCTTGGTCAAAATAGCTGTGAGTGTGTACTTGGTTATCTAACTCAGCGTGAAGAGAAGAGGGAAACAACAATACCTGGCGTAATCATAAATGCCATAGATGTACTAATAATCCACTACTTTTTTCTAGCTCATCGCAAATTTTTCAAAGAAAAAACAAGCCCTAATATGTTAGGTTTCTTTGAGTATTTTTATAGGTCTATGTTCTGTTTATTTAATATTTTCTTTCAAGAATAGAATATTATTAGGTCTTATTAGGGTACATATTGGGAAATTTTGAAGAAGAAAAAGAAAAATTGCCAGAAATGTATACTGGATATAAATCGAGAGATGAGCTGGGATGATCTATGCGAGGCAGTGCTGTTTGAAGTGCAGCAGGCTGGCGTCATAGATGAGTATCGATAACAAGTTGTTTGTCACCGAAGAGGAGGAAGAAGACAGGACGCAGGATTGTGCTGATGTGGAGGATGAATCTAACGATGTTGATATGATAGAGAGCGAGAACGGAACAAGCTGTGCTGTAGATGATAGACAAAATGAGAACGAGGAAGAAGGGGAAGAAGCCGGTGAGGACGACGAAGAGGACGACCCGGTAGTAGAAGAGTTGCCATTGAACATTTCCGGGAACGACGAGTCGCTACACGTGTTTCAGTACGCAAATAGGCCAAGGCTGATCGGGCGCAAACCTGCTGAGCATCCGTTCATATCTGCCGCGAGATATAAACCCAAGTCGTATCTGTGGGAAATAGACATTCCCTTGGATGACCAATCTTTCTATAACAAGGACAAGGCCGATGCCGATTGGAACGGTGTCAATATTCAGACCTTGAAGGGCGTCGGCGTGGAGAACGATGGCCAGTATGCCGCGTTTGTCAAGGATATGCAGGTTTACCTGGTGCCTATTGAAAGGGTAGCACAGCTGAAACCTTACTTCAGATACATCGATGACGTGAACGTAACAAGAAAGCAGGAAGACGCCAAGAGGAACCCTAATCCTTCATCACAGCGTGCACAAGTGGTCACCATGTCAGTGAAGAGTGTCAACGATCCTTCGCAAAATAGACTCACCGGGTCCTTGCTGGCACATAAGGTGGCTGACGAAGAGGCTAATCTTGAATTGAACTGGGCGGAAGATACTTTTGAGCAATTCAAAGACTCTGTCGTGAAAGAAACTGAAGGTAAGATTTTAATTGCCTCAGAAAACCAAGAAGATTACATAGATAATTTAGTTTGAAGTACATATGCATTATCAAAAAAAAAAAAAAAAAAAAAAAAAAAAAAATTTGGTCTTAACTCGTACGAAGAACGGTTTTGGTTTCTTTTTGCTTCGTTTCTATTATTTTTATTGCATGCGATATGTATACATACATATGACTATATTCTCCCGATTTTTTCAGTCATACCACATCTTGATTAATTCCTCTGAAACGGCACTTGGGGTCAGGACCCCTAAATCCGTGATCAATGCAGTGATATATTCTTGAGCGGTGTAGTCGATGGTGGGCCCACGCAATGCGTTTTCTGATTCATCTGTACGGCGTGTGAAGTCTAATGGTGGGCCGGCCATGGGCAAGTCATCGGAGGACAATGGGAACATACGAACGAACTTGTGACTTTCAGTGACCACGTAAAATGGTTTTCTTGCATTCTGCGCTAGCACACCTACAGAGTAAGTACCCACGAGATTTATAATACCACCGGATTCCGCCACACCTTCTGCACCAACAAATACTTTGTCGACTTTGTCGATCACCGCACCAACTGCACTATCGACAATCAAGGTCACAGGTATACCCTTTTGCTCAAGCAAAGAATATAGCTGGTTCCCCTGCATGCTTGGTCTTGATTCTGTCACCACACATCTAAATCTAATGAACTTATTGGCTGCGTGGTTCAATAACGAAAACACTGCTCTTGAATAACCATGCACCAAAATAATATCATCATCGGATATGAAATCCACCCCTATTTCTGCGATCTTATTACGGGACTTCTTGGCTCTGGACACGAACAGTTGACCGTTCTCAATTAAATGTTGTTTACAGCTTTCCCAATCACCATATAAATGAAGATTTCTCAAGACAAATCTCATGAAGATATCACAACCGGCTCTCAAAGACACCGAGTTGGGGATGGATTCAATAAGTTCCTCCGTGGAGCCCTTTATGGTATTAATCATTTCCGCTGCCGTTTCGGGTGTTTTTATTCTTAGCAATGTGACCAATGCTTCAATGGCAGCGATCGGCATTGTCATCTCGGTATCTTCTGCAAGAAACCTTAGATAGGTCTCTGTGATATTAAACTTCGACATTCTCCTGTTTGATTCCTGATCTGTGCTGTAATGTTTCGGCCTTCCAAAGTTGTATCTATTGTGTATAGTAACAAAATGTATAGTAACTTGTGACTTAGTTCACTCTTTTCTGCAATATAACAACTAGTATACTGCAAATTTCACCGATTTTCATTTTTTTTTTCAATTTTCTTCGGATGAAATTTCATCATATTGTAAGAAAAGTCATTGAAATGGGTTTATGCTATGCAATAATAAGCTAACGAGAGATGCCCGAATGTGCGTGTGGCTTTGATGCTGCTGGCCTGGCGCTGAAACTTTATGGCGAAATGAATAGGTTCGTTCACCCATCCGAAAATGATGGTGTATACCCTTGTCTTTCTCCGTGATCAAGAAGATACAACTCACAGACCATCAATGCATATGGGTAGCAAGTATTACAAGCTCATATACATTAATTAGCGTTGATCCCGAAATACTAAAAACAAAGCTGCCCCCTTGTCACTTATTGCATCAACCAAGGGTAAGTTACCACCAGCACGGCATCAGATATATGCTAAAATACACCATTTGAAAATCCAATGATCACTTCAAGGACCACAACAGTAAATGGCATTTCCGTTGGCCAAAAAAGTCACCTAGTTAATAGATACTTTTCAGTATATATTATAGTCATACAAAAGCAATGATAGTACGAATTCTTGTTCCTCGTGGCCCAATGGTCACGGCGTCTGGCTACGAACCAGAAGATTCCAGGTTCAAGTCCTGGCGGGGAAGAATTTTTTATCCACCACATTTTGCCTTTTAAGCAGAGCTTTTTTATTTCATTTTAGTGTTTCTGAATGACAACAATAAGAACACAAGGGCTCCTACTAGTGCTGGTGCCACGCAATTCCTTTTTATCTAGGTAAACCGTCATCAGCTTTCCGAGGCCTTTTACATATTGTTTGGAAAAACAAGATACGTAATATGTAAACAAATCTTTACATGAAAAAAATTGAAAAAGGAAACAAAGATAAATTGGTTGCAAAGGTAAAGGAGTGCTACTTATCCGACTGTATAAACGTTATAGTAACGCTAGAGGAGAAACTGAGTGCAGAGGATATGAGTTTTCTATGGGGGTCCAAGAAGTCCAAAAAAAATAAGCATAGAAAGGCTGCCGGATCTCGTTCTCCAGGTGCTATTCCACTGCAACGAGCCAAGACGACGCGTAAAGGTGTTCCTATAGACTACCCAAGGACTCTGGAGAAAATGCACAGTGAAAGCTTGCTATTTAGAACGTCCCTCTTGAGTGAATTGGTAAGTGCTGGTAAGTCCGGCATTGGGCCACCAGACTTGGTTCATTGTACAGAGTGGGATAAATTCCATGACGAGAAAATTGGAGAATTCTTCCATATTACCGGAATCGATGTTTCTAACGTGTCTATGCCAATTGCATTTTTGAAGTTGATAATGTGGAATGATGGCAAGAAGCTGAAATCAGCATCCCTGAAAAATGACAACATCTCTACGTATTGTTCATTCAACATCTTTCAGAAATTAGACATCAGATTAAGATACGAATCTGAGGACGTTTATCAGGTGAACGTTACGAACTGTTCAAACGGAAACAATGACATATCATTGAGCGATCTCATTTGGGAAGAAACTTTTGTGAGTTGTTGCATTAGAAGTATGATTATCAATCTAGACTATGAAAGAAAGATACCTGGAATGGTAGAATTACCATTTGTTTTTGAAAACAGAAGTGCGACCGACTACAAAAGGGTAATTGATGCATTATGTAAGTTTTTACCTAGATTTTTGGAGTGTGGTTGGGATTCCACGAAAAACGTATATGCAACAATACTGAATAACTATCTCACTGAAACGCTACTGATATTT
Organism: Saccharomyces uvarum; assembly: GCA_947243795.1. Classification (NCBI taxonomy): domain Eukaryota; kingdom Fungi; phylum Ascomycota; class Saccharomycetes; order Saccharomycetales; family Saccharomycetaceae; genus Saccharomyces; species Saccharomyces uvarum. Next base: position 477,939 of record OX365938.1, read on the forward strand.
TTATCAATAACTCCAGCATTCATCACCGATTATGCAATTCAAGTGTTAGATAATCTGATAACGAATGACCCGTTGAATTCTAAATATTATGCTATTGTTGTTATTTCCATTATGGAGCAAAGTAATGACCGGGATATGGAAATGATTAAGAAAATACATGCAATATTAGACATCTTGCTACCAGAGCTATATGGGCTACCTTCGGATGAGCCTGACAACTCTGATTTAATCAATTGCATCACCGATGTGTTAAACATCCAGGCAAGATTCCTTTTGAATAACGGTGATTATGAACTATCTTTATCCATCGCTACAATGGCCACTAATTTATCCTCAGATAGTTTTGAATCCTGGTTTCTGTTGTCTAGATGTTATACTTTTTTACAAGAATACGGCAAGGCGTTGCTTTCAATCAACTCGATGCCCTGTTTGCCGGAATACGATATCATCAAACAATCTCTGACTACAGCATTTAACTTGAATATGAACTATTATAAAGCTCCATTTTTTCACACCAGAGAACATTGTACTATGACCTCACACGAGTTGAATCATCTGATGAACACTATGCATTATGAGAATGAATTGGAATTGAAGACAATAATATTTGGGCGCACTATAATGCCCAATGAATCAAAGTATGGATGTATCGAGGATATCTGGAACAAGTCTTGTCTTGAGTTAGGACCCATTTCTGGACCTCAAAGTGATAATTTGATAAATTTTGTTTCTCAACAAGAGGTAGACTCTATAGGAGATTTGATGTTATTGAAAAGAAGTAAAGAAGCAAGACAAAGAAGCTGGTTTAATGAACAAGTTAGCCTTTTGTTAATGGAACTGGTTGCGAGAATCGGTTGGAATGCTGTGCTTCAATTAAGGTCTGACGTATTCGTTATGGAAAGTAAATTCAAAATGATAGACTCCTCGGAAGAGCTTTCCACAGAACTTCGTAAAAAAAGACTGTGCCAGAGATGGTTTGATACGATTTTTCTGGATATTTACGAAGATTTAAGTATCAGCACGTCATCCCAAGAAGATAAGGCCACAGCAAAATACAGTGGTTTAGAATGGGAATTACTTGGCTTGACTTTGCTTCGGGTCGGTGATTTTTCCGACGCAGTGGCATGTCTACGAACCAGTATTTTGGCGAGGTTCGACCCTATCAGTTGCCACCGGCTCTTAAATCTCTATTTATCCTTGGATTTCAACGATGTGTTTATGAAAAGGTTTGACGTTGACATTGTTTTGGACCTACTCGTGAAACTCATCTCCTTCCGTATACGATTCTATGATAAGTTCCAGATATTTGCTCTTCAGGTACTGAGGAAACTGAAAGGGCAATTGAGCCCTGAGATTATCAAAAATAAAACAATCAACTCACCTCGTGGTCAAGAAGGAATCGCAGTAGTAATAGATTACATGCTAGAATGCCTTTCAGAAGATGGCAGCGAAACAGACTTAGTTGCCGAGCGCTCACACGAAAACACCTCTTCCATCACTGGAGAGCTCGCAAAGTAGATATATAGTTGTATTTGTAAATGTGTGTTAAGAATAGACGAAGTTAACGGCTTATAATAGAGAATGTTAGCGCGGGTAACGATTTTGCACTATTTTTTCAACGATTTAACAGAGTAAAAATTAACCAGCATGATATTAAACAGCAATACGTCAAGGGTGTACTAGACCCTTTTTAGCTCTTCTCTCGTTTACCCAAAAACATATCAAAGACAAGGAAGGTGTCGATATTTCCTGTTGTACTATCGCCTTTTGTTCTTTTTTTTTTCGACGTACAATAATTTGTTCGTAGTAGATTTTTTGCAATTCAAGAATTTTTTTTATTCTTGGGAAAACCGGTTCACGATTAAAGAGTTGGTTTTGCCCTGCAATCCGTACGGTTGATTGTCATTTTTATATCTGTATTATAATATACGGGACCTACCTAATTGAAGCATTATTGCATTTCGCATTTTCTTTTATCATCTTTTGTTTTGTTTGTTTGTTACTTTTACCATTTGATTGATAAATTTTGATATTTCGTTCTTCTATTACTGCCTTTTATTCGTTTTAGTAAAGAAAAGATCATAATAGCATGTCTGGTTCTTTTTGGAAGTTTGGTCAAGATTACTCGATAGAGTCACCGGTTTCTAAAATTCTAAATAGTGCCTTTATTAAGATTGGTAAAGACCAAGATGAGGGCGTACCCACTAGCACGAGTGAAGAAGACGTTGAAATCGATGGAAACGAACCTTCCACTGATGGGGTGACTTCTGAAAACAATATTGGTGACGAGGGTGACGAGAAGGAAACCCTTGGTGACGAGGGTGACGACAAGGAGGGAGAAAATGCTCTACCGACCACAGAATCTGAATATGAGAATTATAAGCCCAATTTAGAGGTTCTGGATGATTTGCTGGATGACGATGAACTATACACGGAATTAATGTGTTCCAACTTCAAACTTCTAATATTTTTGAAGTATCCTGAAGTTTTGTCAAAATTGATAGAATATGTTACTAATGAAAAGGTTCTCGACGAAGAGCCAGATCGTATCGCAAAGCCTGAAATAATTGAAGGTGTCAATGATCAACCCATTCTAATAGACCGTGGCGAAAGGAAGGGAACGGGGGAAGCAGAAGAAGCAGAAAATGACAGCGATAATGATTCTAGCGACGAAAGAAGCGTCAATTCCGAAGAGACAAGCATTACTTTACCCCCAGAATCTGAAGAACAGTTGGAGACTAGAAGAGCTAGAATAGCAGCTGAGATCTTGTCAGCTGATGTATGGCCCATATCTGCAGCAATAATGGAAAACAGAGACCTGCTCAGTAGGTTATGGTCGATACTAGACCATCCAGCTCCGTTACCAATACCTGCTTCCACGTACTTCATGAAAATAAATGAGAGACTTCTTGACATGGATATTACAGGAATGTTGGGGTTTATTTTGCACCGTGATAATTTGGTTGCGAGGTTCTTAACACATGTTGACAACCCTTCCTTGATGGATTTTCTTTTAAAAGTTATCTCAACGGATAAACCGGACTCTCCTACAGGAGTCATCAACATATTAAAATCGCAAGATTTAATACCTAAACTTTTAGATCACCTTAATCCAGAATACGGTGTCTCTACACAATCGGCAGCAGGTGATTTCATTAAGGCATTTGTTACATTGAGTACTAACTCGAGTAATGAACTCGCTTCAGGAATAGGTCCTAACGAACTGACAAGACAATTAGTATCAGAGGAAATGATGGAAAAATTAATTAAAATAATGTTGAAAGGTGGCACATGTTTAAGTAATGGAGTTGGAATCATAATAGAGTTAATCAGGAAAAACAATTCAGATTACGATTTCATCCAATTAGTATACACCACAACAGAAAGTCATCCCCCCAATGATCGAGATCCAATTCATTTGACACATTTGGTTAAATTATTTGCTAAGCATATGCTTGATTTTACTAAGATGCTTAACGAGACCAAGTTGCCAATAATGGAAATGCCGTTTGGCGAGATTGAACCTCTAGGCTTTGAAAGATTCAAAATATGTGAGCTTATTGCAGAACTACTACATTGTTCTAATATGACATTACTAAATGAGCCCAATGGTGAGTCGATTGCCGAAGAGCGTGATATGGAAAGAACTAAAGAATTGAAAAACTCGGTTGAAAATGAAACAGACCCGTCTGCAGCAGATAGTGACACTGCATGTTTCGATAAGGAATGTGTTGAAGAGAAAGAGGTTACAAACAATTTAGGCACTCTTCAAATAAATAACCAAGATGAAAGTGGAGAGGAAGAAGTAGATGATACCCAAACAACAGATGAAAAATCGAATGGAAAAGTAGTGGAAGGCCTGGAGAATGATACTTCTGGGGTTGAACTATATGATGAAACCCTGTCCGACACGGAATCTATGAGGGAGTGCTTGAGGGAGAAACCCCTCGTGGGAGACAGACTGAAAATTGCTCTAGAAGATACTAAAATACTGGTCAGTATCCTCGATATGTTCACTAAGTTTCCGTGGAACAATTTTTTGCATAATGTCATTTTCGACATTGCTCAGCAAATATTTAATGGACCACTCAAAACTGGTTATAACAGGTTTCTTTTGAAAGATTATTTGGTAGATGCATATTTGACTCGAAAGATAGTAGACGCTGACAAAGCGTGCCAAAACTACGAAAAAGAAACAGGTTTACGCTATGGTTATATGGGGCATTTAACATTAATCGCCGAAGAAATATCGAAATTCAAAGAGTATATTGACGAAATGAAACTTACATTTTGCAATACTGTTGTTTCAGATCGTCTTGATGAAGCATTTTGGAAAGAATATAGTGAAACAACTTTAGCGGATACTAGAGAGAAGTATAACACGGTTTTGGGAGATTTCGGAAATGAACAAGAAAGTGATGACGATGATGTTATTAGAAATTCTGATTCAGAAGATATAATTAGCGACACGCAAGGCAGTGATAATTACGGAGATGGGGACGATGATGCGCTTCTTAGTAATCGACACGATGCTGGGAACATGGACTTATATTATAACTTTAATAACAACGAAAATGACGAAAATGAAGAAGACTATGCCGAGTATAGTGACGTGGACAATAAACATTACTATAACAATGTCAATGCTAATGTTGATGACTATGATAGTGATGAGAATAATTCCAAGAATTCCAATTCAAACTTTACAGATAATGTATCTCAACATGATGACGATTCTGAAGTTAGAAACAGTAAGAGTCTACATGGTGAAGGCAATGACGAAAACAAGAATGACAAATGGACTTCAGGTACTTCCTTGTTCCCCCTAGACCATTTTCCTAGTAGATCGCAACCTTCGGATCCTAAGCTGCAAGATCAGAATATCTTTCAGCACGAATTCGGCTTTAACGATGTTGGTGATGATGACGACTATATGGATCCTAATGATGATGGTCAATCGTATGCCAGACCCGGCAACCCCCTATATAGTACCCCAAAAACACCACCAAGACCAAAAACAATACTTTTCAATTCCTTATCTGCATTAGAAGACGATGATGAAGAAGAAACAGCACAAAACGTTGATGTTGATGATCGAATAGACGACGAGATATCGAGTGATGACGAAGATTCTGAAGACGAAGATGAAGATGATGACATGGCCAACGATGAAGGTTATTCATTATATAGATCAAGAAGTAAGGAAGCATTCTGAAGCGAAATATATTACGTTTCTCAACGATCGGATACATTTATTCTTTGTTTATCTAACCTTTTTTTAATGTTTCACTTTTTTTCATATATAGGTCATTTATGATTCATTAAATATATTTTTAATTAATGCTTGTAATTTAATTTTAACGGAATTTTAGTTTAAGGATGAAAAATGAGTACACATTTTTAATAGACAATCACGTAGTGGACACACGTTTAAAAAAGTTTTCCATAATCATTTCAACAGCTTTTTTCTGTAATCTGCAAAGCTTAATTTTTTCTTTGAATGTAACTGTGACGATGAGAAATCTGCCAAATGCCTTATACTTTCTGGCGATAACTCGTGCCTAGAACCTATTGAAGTGTCTGTCATAGGTTCCCTAACGACGTGATGTTCTTTTTCCTCTGATAATTCTTTGTTGAAACTTGATAGGGAAGGGCTCCTTGTTAATGTATGCACATTCTTTGATTGTCCGTTGTTTAGCTCACTTGTAATTTGCCCTGGTGTCTTTGCTACAGGTAAAGGGATTGGGATCGGCAATTCTTTGATATTTGTAATATGAGATTCATCATAATCCGAGCTTTTTTTGATTGTAATATACTTCCCCTCAGCTTCGTTTTCTTCAGGGGTATTGGCATTCAAAGAATACCGTGAGAGTAGACTGATTTTAAAGGGCTTCACAATATTACAAACTTCATCTGTATTAGCCATAGTACTTTGAGTAATGGTGATTCCATCATTTCGATTTAGAAACTTTTGTTGATGATACTTTCCTAGAAGTATTGGAGCTCTTTCAATCGCAGTTTGTGCCTTCTCCTCTAGCCAATTCAAAATTGGTGGCTCACGTCTCTTTTTGTCCTCATATTTGTTGAGAATTTCGTTTAGCTTATATCTGTTGCTTATTTTCATCCCAAGTTTTACAGATTTATAAAGACTCTGGGAATATCTCTTCACTTTTAGTAAGTAGCAGTCTTTGTAATTATTTCCACAGCCACATTCACCGTTACTCAAAATAGTTTCTATGGAATTTATCAAGCCATATTTTTCCAGATGAGTTAAGGATTCTATTGTCGCCGAGTCATCAATTAGTTTTGATATAGGGTGTTTCAAATCCCACTGCCACTTGATATATAACTCCTCGTCCTCTGAAATATCCCTCAAAGCTCGTAAAACAAACTTTATCTTACTTACGTTCGTTCCATTATTAGTAACATTTGCGTGATCCAGATCTTGCAGTCTTATGGTTACTAATTCAACATTCGGCTGACAACATCTTCTTAAATACCTTGTTAAGTTCCCTGATGAACGTGCGTCTATATATATTGGCCAATGAGGATGAAAAAGAACTCTCCTCTTAGGAGTGCCCCATATTCTGTAGTGGTTACGTGGATCTGTTAGATAATTTTTTCGGAAATCCAGTTCTCCCAGGAACTCTTGGACAAAATCGCCTTTTATACAGTCCCTTTTTAAATAAACTCCTAATTTTGTAAAACCTGGATATGTCCTTGAATACGCAATATCAGCATATGGTCTGACTTCAATAGGTATAGCTTTAAATGTCTTGTGAGAGTATTGTAATACGCAGTCATCGTCCATATGCATTTTCAAAAATAATTCAGTTAGTTCGCTCTTAAACACATACTTCTTCAAAGGCAAGTAGATTGCGCCGTATGCGTCTTTAGCACTTAAAAAATATTCTTTTTTCTTTTGTATACTAGCCGCTGCCTCAGAAGACGTTGCTGAAACACTTCCAGTTTTGGAATCTAAACTGTTATTTGATGGGTTTCTTTTCCTTCTTTTGTCCTTGTGGCTGCTATTATCTTGGTCTGTTGACAAAACATCGTCATTATCATTGGCAGTTGTACTCAGGGCTCTTTCACGGCTGTTATTCTTATTACTGTTAATATCACTAGTGGCAGAGGTCGTTGTTTTTACGGCTAATCGGCTATGCTGTATTCGCTTAGCCAACTCAATGTCTACTTTTCTTGGATCACAGGAATTACAAAGGTAATCATCAGGAGCCATTTCAACATCTTTGATACCATAACAAATGGCATGCTGCCACCTATTGCAGTGGTCACATTGGATAGTGAAACCATCATCGTCATTCATATCACATATACATGTGATTATCCCAGCATCAGGGTCGACTATGTACGTGTCAGGGACTGGCCATTGGGTATGTTTTTCGGTCTCCTTCTCCTCCTCCGTGATAATAGCTGCGGTTGCTTTTGGCACCATTTGCTGGGCAGATCTTTTCAGAGGTAAAGGAACTGACGCTGCAGTAGCTAGGGCTGCAGCTGCCATGGCTACTGCTCCCTTTTTCTCCCTCTCGTAGTCATCGTCGGATCCAGCAATTCCAGCCTTTGAATCTGCTGTTAAAGCCCCTTCAGGTTTCTTTCCCTTGGAAAACAGCAACAACGTGGATGCATCATCCAGAAGCGACTGCTCTTTGGAATTAGGCAATGACATAGTCCAATATCTGCCCTCTTGATGCTCGATTTAGTTGCTTCTGACCTGCTTTCGAGCTTCTTTTACTAGAAAGCTCCTTATTGATGCTTTTCTAACATGTGAATGATTCGTTGTTAGTGATATTTAATTAGTTGTGGTAGAGTTGGCTTATTGGCCAGAAGAACAAACAGCAGAAAGAGTGGGTAATCTGTTGAAGTCTTTAATATATCGTGTAGGTTATTGTAAATGTCCTCTATAAAAACAATTGATAATCTAAGACGCAATATGTTACTCTTAAGCGATAGTCACTTCGCACGATGTGGCGATTGTTAATGAATCTTTAAGAATACTATTCTTGGCAGCTTCTCAGTTTGTTAGTACAATAACAAAAAATCAACAAGAAGCAAAATTTCCACGATAGTTTTGCTGCCATTACCATCAATTAGTCTACAAGTTCATTGATGTCGTATTTGCCGACTTATTCTGATGACTTCCCGACTGGACAGGCCGGTCGTAGGCAGCGTAGCAATGGTAATGACAATGCTCAACAGCAAGAATATAGCCAACAGTCAGTGCCGATGGTAATTAAGAGACTTTTTAAGACGCCAAAGAATCTGGACCTCGAGACAGCCAGTTGGGAAATGTTCCATCTGATCTTACACCCAAGAAAGGCTTATAGATCGATATATTATCAACGACAAACGAAAAATCAGTGGGCAAGAGATGATCCCTCTTTTTTCATCTTTCAAATAGTTCTAATTTCGATAAGTTCCGTCACTTGGTCAATTTATAATTCAGGGTTCAATAATGAGAACGGCAATATGGGTTTTTTTGGCATTATAGGCCATTTTTTTAAAAGTTTGATAATGATGGTTTTTTTGGATTTTTTCATATTTGGGTTCGTTATGGCAACGATTTTTTACTTTTTGTTAAACAGATCATATTTCAAATTCAAATCGAGTCAAAATACCGTGGTGGAGTGGGCTTATTGTTTTGATGTACATTGTAATTCATTTTTGATCATCCTACTATGCTTGTATTACGTTCAGTTTTTATTGTTACCGATAATTAATTTGCAAAATTGGATTTCTCTTCTCATTGGTAATTCTCTATATTGTTTCGCCATTGGTCATTACTTTATTTTGACGTTTTATGGGTATAATCAGCTGCCTTTCCTAAAGAATTTGAACTTCATACTTCTACCAACATTAGGATTATCAATATTATATCTAATCAGTTTATTTGGTATCGACCTTTCCAAAAGGTTAAGTTTCTACAATTATTAAGCAGTAAAATACAGGAATAGAAACATAAAGTACATAATGATATTATTATATATATCCTTTTTTCAAAGTATAAAAATGCGATTAGTGATGAAAAAAAAATTAAGGTAAAAAAACAATAAAGAAACCATGCAGCCAAAATGCTATGGAGAGTAATATGACAATGTTTTTGGTTAGTAAGGGGTACTTTTGGATTGAGAGAGAGCAAGATTTTTACTTGCCGTCATAATTGTTTAATTGTAGATTTCCATTGGTGAGAGTCTGTCCGAGTTGAAAATCCAGTTTCTACTCTCAACTTCTTTAGCTAACCACTCAGTGGGGAAAATAACCAAATGGCCATGGATCCTTTCCAAAATCCTCTGCGCTGTATGTTTATCAAATATTTTTTGATTAAATCCGTACAGCAAACTACCGGATAATTTCATTCTCAATTCAGCAGCTTTTTTCATTCTTTCCTTCTCCCTCTCTTTATCTACTGCGTTTGTTGCTGTGGAATTTATGTTCTCTGCTTCCAAATCGATCAGTTTCTCCTGGCTTATTTGAAACTCTTGTTCCAGTTCAGTAAACTCTCCATATTCCTTCCAATTCTGCACAGCATTATCGGGTTGACAATGGAATACTAATTTGTAAAGTAGAGTATTTCTTAATGCAACAGTAAACCACAATCCTTCAGAAAAGGAAGAAATCACAGGGTCCTCAAATGAATATGGATCAATAAAATTCAGTTTCAATAATTCCTCTTTTTTCGCATCGTCAATTTCGCCACTGTTAAAATTGGTGATCTTTGGAATGATTTGGGAAAGTAAATCATCTAATGAGTTATCGTCTAATTCTTGGTTTCTCAGAATGTCTGCGTGTAATCTATGATATTCATCGCCTTCTCCATCCTGATTAACGTCTGTACTTTCTCCTCCGTTGTTTTTTTCATTTAACGGAGGACTGTTAGAGGCATTCTTCGTGCTTTCAGTACTTGAACTTAAATGTCTTTTCATATCCTTAATCTTCTTTAACCTCTGCGATTTCCTGTCATCAAGTTTGTGGGATAGGTATTGTAAATAGCAAATTCTTTTCAGCATACCCCATTTGTTTTTATTCGTAACGGTTTTATCCATGATATACATTTCCAGATCTTTCTCATCAGGTAAGTAGTCTGAAAACCCAGCTGGAGCTTTGGATTTAGTCAAATCTTTATCATCAAGGACTTTTGAGGTTAACGACTTCAATGCCCATTCTTTCAACTGTTCAGCAGCATCTGATTTATATTTTTCGTTAGATTCTCTTTTCCAGCCATCGGGCCCATAGCCGTCGACTTCTTTTTTGTGTTCATCATTCTTTCTTAATCTTGGATCTGTACTTAAAACTTTATGGTCTCTAATACCAATGTTTTCAATACCTGCTCTATGATTGAATGTTAGTCCTAACGATGCGAAGCCGTGTTTGGGCAATGGTGTCCTTTTACGGAATGATTTTTGATGATCCACAGATTTAAAGAGCCTATTATAAGCATCTTCACCTGCACTTTGTGGTTCTTCTTCATCTATGCCATATTTAGTGGTATTGGCATTAGCAACGTTTCCATGAATATTTTGCCATTGGGAGCTGCATTTACAATCGAAGATTTCACGATAACCTAATTCAATCATAGCAGAATCGATCATTTGCTGTTCAGTCCATTTGTTACTACCAACACCATCATTATCCAGGGTATGGAGTGTCTTATGATTCTTTGTAGCCACATTTTCAAATCTCTCAAATTTCTGCTCAACAAATTCAACAAGATCTACATCACAACCCAGATGTTCTCTCATCAAACGTTGTCTCAACTCCCAAGGAAATCTTCCCGCATAAAATTCGTCACCGTTCATTTTAGTTTTTACCAGGTCGGTATCTCTAATAAGGATTGCCACTTCACTATCTCTATTACCCAATTGTGATCTTTCGTTAATATTAGCAGACCCTATGATGCACCTTCTATCATCAGCAATCATAATTTTAGCATGAACGTAAAGTTGTTCAGTAATTAGTTTTTCATTTGGCTCGAAAGTTGACCATTTTCTTAGTGAAAAAAACTGGATATATTGAGCTGGGTCAATATTTAGTTTTTTTAATTTCTGGAAAACAGAATGCTCACCTCTTGAAATTGATTGATATTGAAATTGCATGATCAAACGAAGACTTGAAGCTTCCGCGGCATCTACTGGAGAATCAAACCCTGGCATTAGTGGGATAAGAACAAAGGCTTTCCAAGGTTTGTTTTCTTGGTTAGCTTTGACGATTCTGTCTACAAGGGCATCACCAATTTTATTTAATACATAAGTACCATTCCAGGCAGTTGATGTAATGAAAAATTGGTTCTCAATATAAATGAAATGTTCACTTTTTTCAATCAACTTCAAGTAAGCATTTTGAATGGAACACTCCGTTTCTTTCAAACCAAGTGACCAATTCCCAGCACTTCTAAGTATCTGGGTTTCACAAGTGGATTTTTCGCGTAATATTTCAAACATTGGCAATTTTTTCAGTTCTTCAGCGGTTAAATCTGAAGGTGGAGTTAACAGTGGAGTTAATCTACTAGGCCTCTTGGCTCTTAATAAGTAATTCCATCTTTGAACAAAATGACGGGCTAAATCTCTTGCGGGTTCGCCCAAAGTCATCATTTGCACATCATGCCATGGCATTCTTGGAATTACTTTCCTATCATACATTGATTCAAATGGTTTGTCCAAATCGTGGAAATCGGCTATTCTTGCATTTGAATAATCTTTACCGGGGAAATTTTGGTCTAGCAAAGACTCTGCATCATCCCTTAGAACGTGCTCAAAAGTATCATATCTACCGTAACATAAATCAGTACCACCAATAAATGCAAAGGTTTCATCAATAACGACAAATTTTTCATGATGCGCCCAAAAATACGTATTCTGTAACCATTGGTTGGGAGATCTTATAATATGTATATTTGGATGTAAGCTTAACATTGAATGTTTAGTCCAAAGACTATCTGTCCCAACGATATTTCCCACATTTCTGTATATCACAATAAAAATTTTGATACCTTTTTCGGCACATTTTTTCAGCATACGATCAATTCTGAATTCTTGATTACCTTTAACTGGACGGCGCAAGTATAGTTCAGGGGATAACCACCAGTCGTGGATATAAATGACATCTTTTGCCATTACAAGAGCCTCACTCAATGACCAAAAATAATCACGACCATCCACCAAAAATTTACAAAATGAATTTGTTCTAACGGGCGCAAAACTACCAAATCTGTTTGGTTTCGACCAAATTGTAGATGTGGACATTTTTATAATCGAACTGATCCATTGTTTTAACGAGTTCTCTGATTTGCAGATAATTTTCAGTTTTCTTTCACTATTTTCTAAAGTTAGCAACAGCAATTTCGAAGAGATGTTTGATTTTTTTTGGTGCACTTTGGAATGACCATTTCTACTTATGATGTCATTGGTGTGGTTTTCAATTGCAAGTTCCTCCAATTCATCGTTAATTTCCAAATTAGGATCGTGAATGATCCAATTAATTTCATTTTCATTATCCAATATATTGTTCTTGTTCCCGGAAAACCTAACTTTGAATTTCCAGTCTATCAGGAATACATCTAGTGGAGTTGTTGAAGAAAGATCTGAAACATAAGTAACATAAGAATTTCTTACCATGAACCATTTGGTAGTATGTCTATCTATCATATCTTTAAACGCATGTTTGCCAAAATGAGACACTCTCCAACCTTGAGCTTTTGCAGTAGATCTAATGACTAAGTAGCCTTGTTTTCCCTTGAACCCAGTTTCACGACTTAATAAGTTTCCTAGAGGAGACAGTTCATAAAATTCAAACAGTCTGTTGGCATGGGGTCTTAAACATAAAGCAATGTTTAGCAACCTTAGATACCTTTCTAGTCTAAGATGGATCGGTTGCGAGAAATCATCAGGTTCGTCAATTAAATCCTGTAAATGTTTCATCTTAACGTTGTTGATATTGAATTCGGAGATTTCAGAAGACGATAGAGTTTCCAAAGAGGCGACATCATGGCTATTGTTGTTGTCATTTCCGGTTGATGTATGAGAGGCTGCTGCTGAAGAAGTTGGTTTGTTATTCAGTTTTCTTTCAAGCATATTTCTCTCTTTGATCATTTCTTTATAATGAGGGAAGTGGGGTAATTGTAACGAGTGGTACCTATTGTTGTCACTATAAAGCTTGCTTATGGTGGATTGCTGGAACGCGACAATCTTCAATTTATGGTGTAATGATTTGATATCTTTATAGCTTCTAATAATAGACCATTTGAGTCTGTCTTCATCAATGCCGTATTCCAAGTGTATCCTAAATAAAGAATTTTCGTTTCGGCCATACATGAATTCGGCTACGTTAGAAGAAATGCTTATAATGCTGGACCTTCTGGGCATTGAAGGTCGTCTATCAGAATTGTTGCTGTTGTTGTTGTTGTTGCTGTTGTTGCTGTTGTTGCTGTTGTTGCTGTTGTTGTTGTTGTTGTTGTTGTTGTTGTTGTTGTGGTGGTTACTGTTTGTAAGATCCAAAAAGTTATTCTCACTTTTCAAAGGAGACACTCTAACGTTCAGTTTAGCTAATAGCATGGGCGCCCTCCTCTTACCGTGTTCATCTCTCAAGAATTGTGTGCTTGCAAATAACGAAGCCGGGCACCCGGACAATAGTGAGTCCAGAAGGTCAGAGGCCAGTCTCTGTGTGTACAAGTCTTCGTCATTCACTTGCTGATGCTGGTTGTGGCGATGGCTGTTGCCAGTGGGCGTAGCAGGATTCACAGTAGACCTCAGTCTACCGATGGCAGATATTTTTTTGAAAGCCTGGCCAAACTCTTTCTTCCAGCCATTGAACTGCTGCTGCGTGTAATTCGCCGAAGAAGGGTGCCTCGAGGGGCTCTTCGACTCCTCCCTTCTGGAGTTCCGCGGAATATTATTGTTGCTACTGTGGAGATGGTTATGAGGGCGGTTAGCGCCTTCCTCAGCAGACCCTTGGCGGGGATTGCGATCACTGGATAGCATGAGATGGTCCAACGAGTGGTTGGGCGACACGTCGCTCATGTTTTTGTCTACAAACGATTTGGGCAATGCGTGCGTCCTCTCAGTCTCCTTGTCATTCGGTGTTCTCCTCTTTTCTCTTTGCAAGCTGCTGGAGGTGTTGCCGTTTTCGGGTAGCTGTTGTAACACTTCCTGTTCGTCCAATTCGTCTGGGACTGTATGCACACCATCCGCCTCTTCCGCCACCGATCCATTTGCCTGGGTCATGTGAGTTCCACACGCCGTCGACACCCTTGACATTACGCTCGTTGTACCTGTCTTTTTCCTTCGGTGTGTGTCTCTCAAATACCTCCTGCAAGTCACCAGCAACTGATCGAGTCTATGCTGTATTGCCAGCTCTCCACCAGGCCTCTGCCAAGATTGTCTTCATCGTGTTGTTTGTGTCTTTTGTTTCCCGCCCACAGGGCTGTAGCAATCTTGACCCGCTTGTCGTTGATAACGAGTTTGGGCCTTATCGCTTATCACCAGTGCTAATCAAACAGCAAAGAAACGTTTCAAGGCGACCGATCATGATCTTATCTCGCCGCCGTGGCAGTGGCATCCCTGGGTTGTAATCAGGATGTGGTGGTTAGTATATATACATCCAGCGGCAGTCTTTGTTTTGAGGCAATTGTATTTGTTGGTCTTGCGAAATTTTAGGTTGTTTCCTTGGGGAGCTGATGTCTCATAATATATTTGTTGTATCGAGCGGGATATTATTTATTATATTATATTAAATTATATTATATACGAGAGAATGGTACTTAGTGATTCGTTGAGACTGCCCTCGCCTTCTCTTTCTGCTGCTGCTGTTGCCGTGGACGACTGTGACGGTGAGGACCACCCCACGTGCCAGAACTGTTTTACCGTCAAAACCCCCCTCTGGAGAAGAGATGAACACGGCACTGTTCTGTGCAATGCGTGTGGCCTTTTCCTGAAATTGCATGGCGAACCAAGGCCCATCAGTTTGAAAACTGACACTATCAAGTCCAGAAACAGGAAAAAACTCAACAACAATGCCACCAACAATGCCAGCTCTAACTCTAACGCCCACAATAACGACCCAAATAAAATATTCAAAAGAAAAAAACGGCTGCTTACCACCGGTGGTGGCTCGCTGCCCAGTAACAACCCGAAAGTATCCATCTTGGAGAAATTCATGGTTAGCGGGTCCATCAAACCGCTGCTGAAACCAAAGGAAGCACTGTCTAGTGCGAAAGACTACCCCATGCAGCGGGGGAAATTCTCCTTGGAACCGAGCGAGCCTAGCGGGAAGAACTACCTCTACCAGATCAATGGTTCCGATATATACACGTCAAATATAGAGTTGACAAGGCTACCCACACTGTCAACGTTATTGGAGCCGTCCCCCTTCTCAGACCCCACTATACCGGAGATAGAGCTGACTTGGAAGCTGCACAACGAAGAGGAAGTAATCAAGTTGAAGACGAAGATAAGCGAATTGGAGCTGGTGACAGATTTATATAAAAAGCACATATTCCAACTGAACGAGAAATGCAAGCAACTGGAGGTGGAACTTCACTCCCGAGCCCCGATCCAGTCCCGCCCACAACACTGAGTAAGGCTAGGATGTCTATTATAGTATAGTATAGCAGGTTATAGTATATAGTTCAGTATAATTTACTGTCACTTGTCTTCCCGAAAACGGGTAACGCTCCGCCGTTTTTTCTACATTGGAAATTGCCCCTAAGGAAATGATAAGAATAGGCGAATGTATAAGAGACCGTTGGGATAGACCTGCCAGCTCCGAACCCGTATTAGGTCCTGCATCTCATCGAAATGTCACGTAATTCTGGCGCAGGCTTGGAGAATACGCTTTTCCAACTGAAGTTTACCTCAAAACAACTGCAAAAGCAAGCAAATAAGGCGTCGAAGGAGGAGAAACAAGAAACCAACAAACTCAAACGTGCTCTCAACGAAAATGAGGAGATCTCCCGTATATACGCGTCCAATGCTATAAGGAAGAAAAATGAGCGGTTACAGCTACTGAAACTGGCATCCAGAGTGGATTCTGTCGCATCAAGAGTGCAAACCGCCGTCACAATGAGACAGGTGTCTGCGTCCATGGGGCAAGTTTGCAAAGGCATGGATAAGGCGTTGCAGAATATGAACCTGCAACAAATAACCATGATAATGGACAAATTTGAACAGCAGTTCGAAGACCTGGATACGAGTATCAACGTGTATGAGGATATGGGTGTCAATTCGGATGCTATGCTAGTAGATAATGACAAGGTGGATGAACTGATGGGCAAAGTGGCTGATGAGAACGGTATGGAATTGAAACAAAGTGCAAAGTTGGATAACGTTCCAGAGATCAAACCTAACGAGATCAACGTCGATGAAGAGAAGGAAGATACGCTGGCTCAAAGGTTAAGAGCATTGAGAGGTTGAAATATCAACGGTTTACGCATTTCGCCACCTCTACACTTCTGCTACATTACGTATGTTTATGTATGTTGTACACAAATTCTATACTAAAAACGATAAAAAAGTAAGCCCTTTCATGTCTTGAACTCTCTTTCTCCTCTCTAGATTGACCATACGTTGATATCTCCGTTATTATGGCCGTTGATGAGAAATCCGTCTTTGTACTTGACGATAGCAATTCTCTCACTGACCTCGTCGCCCTTGAGCGAGTTTGGTGGTTCAGGCGTCATCCAATGCTCATCGCGTTCCATGTTAAAAACATTAACTCCGTTCTCGTTTGCACCGACGGTAATTAATTTATCATCAAAATCTAAGGAAGTAATGGGTAAATCATATGCAATGACATCAATGATTGAGCTTGTCCTCAAATCCCAGATCCTTACACTGTTGTCCATGGAGCCCGTGACCAATTTTTCAGAATCAAACTTCAAACTCGTGATCCCATCAGTATGACCCTCCAGTGCCCTCACCGGCTTACCGACTCTTAGATCCCATAGTCGTACAACCCCATCTTTTGTACCTGAGGCTAACGCGGAATTATAGCACTGAAGCGCACCTATCATTGGAGCTTCGTTGCCAAGTACACATGTGCTATTGATGGCGGAGCGTGCTGATATCTTAGTGTCGTTATATGTAGGTGTGATAATCAGGTCCAGTTGCTGGACACATTTACCCGTACCCAAGTCCCAGTGGAGTATTTTTCTATCTTTGGAGCCACTAATTAAAGCTTCCGAATCAAATGATAAGGCTGTAATTTCGTCACTATGCAACTCGAAATTATGGACACATGGTGTTACAACCTCTTCCGCGTTCTGTTTCAGGGGGCTTTGATCCGAATAAAGCTCTTTACTCAAGTTCAAGTCCCACATTTTCAAAGTGGCATCTTTACTTCCAGTAATTAGCATGTTATAATTTACTCTATCCATTTGCATACAGTTGACCGTGGCAAGATGACCAGGTAACTCTCCAACCTGCCCCCTATGGTTCAAATCCCAAACTTTCACTATGCGGTCTTGGTAGCTTGATGAACACAAGGTACCCCATGGTCTATCGAAATCAAGCGCGGTTATACTATTTCCATGTTCTCCATGAGGTATGGTCATTCTGAAAGCCACAGAATTTCGGTTATGTGTATCTGTGATAGTCTTTAATTTCTTGTTTTTAAGTTGGCGTTTCATATTGGGCTCCTTATGGAAATTCCTCAATCGTGTATCGTTAGTTTTATCATCATGCGGCAACGATATTGGTTCTTCGTTGACTGTAGAGAACGAGGCTTCAGATAATGTCTCCTCTTCTAAATCCTCCTGTATCGTTTCTTTACCGTCGGCTTCCAAACTGTATTCCTTGATAAAATCTATTCTGTCCTTTATTAAGGATACGTCATTTTCAAAAGTGGTGGACTTGTTATCAATAAGTTGAATTTTTTCAAAGATCTTCAATTTTCTGGAATTTATATCATTTATTATGAGGTCTAACCTGGTCAATTCGTCCATTTCCAGTTTTTTCTGAACCGACAAATTATCTATATTAGTCTCCACGTTCTGAAGCAGCTTTCCTAAATTATGGCTGGAATACGTTTTATTCACAAAGTCGACGTTTATATCTCGCGGCAAAATGTGATCTCCCTCATCGCTACTCATATCCTCTCCCACATCGTCTAGCAGACGTCTTTGCTGGACGATGGCAATGGTAGATTTGAATCCTTCAAACAAAGAAGGTGAATGCCCCTCATCGGCGTCAATGGGTAACGGGTATCGTTGCTTATCCAAATAAGCGAGGATCTTGAAAGTTGTTGCCGAATCAGCAATATTGTTTTGGAAAAAGGACTTTCCCACTCGATCTTTCTGAAAATATTCTAGACTGTTGGGCCAACCAGTGTTTCCAATCAGTATTAGTTTGCAGAGATATTTGTAGACCGGGCCTGTTATGTATTTTTTTAATTGTTGCTGTCCTAATATAGCATTTGGCAGTCTGTTTAATATGATTTCAATGGGTTTGGTCGCCAGAGATCTCCCTCTCTTACCATTATCTGAGGTCATGCCGTGTTGTTATCTCTCTTTATTGCAGTTTTTTGCTTCTTTTGTTCTTCCATGATTGGTGATTTCACTTACTGTTTACCTTTTTCGAGATCGACCTTTTTCCCATCGCAGAAAGAAAAAAGTAATAATGGAAGGTATAATATTACATGCTTGGACGAGAGGCGACCTATGGCACACCTGCTAGTTTGGCTTTATATATCAAAGGACAAGCTCATACGTACATATATAACGCGCACGTGTTTATGTGTGCGAAGCGGAGGGCAGAGATGAGCGTTTACTCTTGAGTAGGAGCGGTTTCTTGCTCTTGCAAGTCTGCAATCTCCATCTCCAGCCGACTAATTTCATCCTTTTCCTTGCGGATAATTCTGGCAACATCATGAGAGGAGGAAGGATGGTACTGTGACATGGTCCTCAAACGGTCATCTTGAAGCAAAACCTCCTTTTTGATGAACCCCAGCTTGGAAGATAGTTGTTCGTAGTTGTGGTACAACTGGTCGTATTCTTGTTTGAACTCCGTGAGCGGCCATAAATCTGTTACTTCTGCCATGACTTTGAGAATTAGATCAGTGGGGAAGTCCTCCACAAAGATGGTTTTCCGTCTTTGGTTATTGGATTCCTCTTCCATGAGCACGCTTCCGTTTTCCAGGGCATACAATAGCCGTTGAATCTGGGAGTCATCTTTGAACACGGCGGATAGTGCTTTGAATGTGCCTGAGCTAGAATTAGAAATGAGCGAGGAGCCTATAAGATCGGTGTCGAACATGAAGTTGTTCAAGCCAACGCCGCCCGTTGCAGCTGTCTTCCTTCTCTTGTTGTTCAAATCCAAACGATCCTTGTTCAAATACACTTCCTTGGGGACATGGATGATTGGTTTTTCACCCGGTTTGCCCAGCCTCCTATTTCTTTTCATATTGGTGTCTCTTTTGTTCACGTAGTCGAACACTCCCTGTTTGCCGTCTCTACGTGACACGGACTGTTTGTCGGGATTGACTTTGAACAGCAGGTATGCCTCGTCATGGTTGCAGTCTTTGATCAGCCTTGTGATGTCTTTCCTGAGACTTGCCTTGTCACTGGTTCCTTGCAGGATGGCATTATGGAATATTCCCGGCGGTTTGAAATACAGCGTGGACACGGAGTCCACGGCTCTATTGATATCGTCTATACATCTGTCTAGACTCTCTGCCATTTGTAACTATTTGCCTTTACGCTGCTGTATGACCGGCTATTGTTTTGGTGCTGTTTACAGGTTAGTCGATCACTTCCAATTCTTTTCTACCTATTTTCGCGCTTTAGGCAATCAATATATGCACGTATAAAGGAAAATATATATATATATATATATATAAATATATATATATATAAGGCAACGGTACATTCACTAGTCACGCCAGGCTGCGTACACTTCGTCGGTTCTGAACTTCTGCGTAACGATGGTTTCGGAAAAGTCTTTCACAATGCCGCCCATTCTGTACTCCAACAGCCCTGCTTGCGCAATCATGACCCCGTTATCGATACAGAACCTGTTGTCCGTGGCGTGCACCTGCCCGTTGGCCCTGTCTTTGCACATCTGTGCCATCATCTCCTGTAGTCGCACGTTGCAGCCCACACCGCCCACGATCAGCACCTGGTTGGAGTTCACGTGCGCCATGGCTCTTTCCGTGATCTCCACAAGCATGGCAAACAGGTTTTCTTGCAGAGAGTAGCAAAGATCCTCGACGGTGACTTTCTGCTCGCCCGTTTGCCTGTCAAATAGAATTTTGTTTTTCTTGTTGCCCTTGAACAGGTCCTTGGCCAACAAGTCGATGGAGGCCAGGATACCGCTCATGGAGAGGTCCATTCCCTTCACCGTGTACGGAAGCTCCACCAGGGCGTCCTTGTGCGGGGCGCTTCTGGCTAATAGCTCGATGTTGTAGCCGGGCGAGGGTTCGTTGGGGATCTTCAAAGTTCTCGCGAATCTGTCAAGACAGTTGCCGATGGCGATATCAAGCGTCTCGCCGAAGATCCTGTACCGCTTCTCAGAGTATGCGATGACCTGAGTATTACCGCCACTCACATACAGCACCACGGGGTTCTGGGCCTTGGTGATTTCCCTCCCCATCTCGATGTGGCCTATGCAGTGGTTCACGCCCACTAGGGGCACGTCCCAGAGCAGCGAGCACGTTCTGGCGGCAATGACCACCGAATGTAAGGGCGCACCCATGCCGGGGCCCCTAGTGAAGCAGATCACGTCGATGTCGAGTGCCGGGTCCTCGAGGCCCGCCTCGGCTATTGCCTGTTTGATGAGCCTCACACACCAATTCCTGTGGTGTCTTGCCGTGTCACGGGGCAAGAAGCCCTCCCCGGGAGGCGTTACGTAGGTGTCCCTGATGTTGGAGAGCATCTCCGCCTCGCAGTCGTAGGACTGATCGCTGCTGGCATGCCTCGCCAGAAGCGGATGCTTAACCACCCCGACGCCCAGCTTATTCGCAGACCCCTCGAGCCCGAGCGCAATGTAGTAGTCTCTGTTGTTTTTCGGTGGAACCGTGTTCAAGTTGACCATTGTTTAGTTCCTGCCCGCATGGCTCCCGCATACACACGCACACACACACACACATCATTACAATGCACACAATGCTGAAATGGTTCTTCTCGAACCTCATCGCCGTGAGACTCTCCTCTCCGTATGAAGCGAGACCTGTCATTCCAGAAGCGGTAAAAAATCTCCGCGACGGGGAATTGAACCCCGATCTGGCACGCGACAAGCGCCCATTCTGACCATTAAACTATCACGGAACGTTTATTGATGCAGATCTCCAGTGCCAGCAGCTGTCGGATCCCGTTCTCCGCTCGACTGCCCTGATTACGTATCAGCACAATAGATTTGACAACGAGATTCCTATGTGCCAAGAAGAAAACTGCGCTCACGCTACTGCACCAACTATACAGACCCAAGCGATTCCAGAGACTAAGATCCCCGTGCCCATCCGAGCGCTGTTTTAGCTTGACTGCTCGCTGATTCCGTCTAATCGCAGGCCCTTCCCCTACCATAGCCCCTGATAGTC
This sequence comes from Saccharomyces uvarum, assembly GCA_947243795.1. Classification (NCBI taxonomy): domain Eukaryota; kingdom Fungi; phylum Ascomycota; class Saccharomycetes; order Saccharomycetales; family Saccharomycetaceae; genus Saccharomyces; species Saccharomyces uvarum. Next base: position 499,476 of record OX365938.1, read on the forward strand.
CTTTTGGATGCTTTTTTTTCTTCAGCCGGGCAGTTATCAGCTCCGCCCAGCCGTAATCAGTGACGGTGTTGTCTGATAAGAGGTCGATGATGCCGTGCGACTATCAGGCTGCTGCTGTTCTCCTCATTACAGGCCGCAGCACAAGCTGTATTGGCCATATCGGATGCGTCAGATAACCGGGCTCTTGATCCGGTAACTGATAAGATCGTAATCTATGTTTGCATGTCTGCTTCTTTCCTTTGAGCGATTCGCTTATCTTCCGGACTGACTGGCTGTCTCCCTCCTCGTGGTGGATAGAGCGTGATAAGCAGTTACATGGGGTAGTGAAGTTGTTCCCGTCGGAATTATGCTTCTGATCTGAGATATAAAGACGAGAGAAAGTTTTTCTTAATGGCTGTCTTGAAAATCATTTCTTTTCCTAGGTAAGTTTTCCCTCTTTTGTATATAGAACAAACGAGTATTCTTATTGTTCCTTGTAAGAAAAAGTAATCAAGCAAAAAAAGGAAAAATGAGTAATACGTCTTCGTACGAGAAGAACAATCCAGAAAATCTCAAGCATAATGGAATCACCATAGATTCCGAATACCTAACTCAGGAACCTATAACCATTCCTTCGAATGGCTCCGCTGTTTCCACGGAGAAGGGCTCAGGGTCCAAATGGAAGGATTTCAGGGACTCGTTCAAGCGTGTCGAGCCTATCGAAGTCGACCCCAATCTCACAGAAGCTGAGAAGGTCGCCTTCATCACCTCTCAAACGCCGTTAAAACATCAGTTGAAAAATAGACATTTGCAAATGATTGCCATCGGTGGTGCTATCGGTACTGGTCTGCTGGTTGGGTCAGGTAAAGCGCTAAGAACAGGTGGTCCAGCCTCGCTTCTGATCGGGTGGGGGTCCATGGGTACCATGATTTACGCCATGGTCATGGCTCTGGGTGAGCTGGCCGTGGTCTTCCCCATTTCCGGTGGGTTCACCACGTACGCCACCAGATTTATCGACGAATCTTTCGGTTTTGCTGCCAACTTCAACTATATGTTACAATGGTTGGTCACACTGCCCTTGGAAATCGTCTCTGCATCCATCACAGTTAACTACTGGGGAACAGACTCGAAATACAGAGACGGGTTTGTCGCGCTGTTTTGGCTTGTGATTGTCTGTATTAATATGTTCGGTGTCAAAGGTTACGGTGAAGCAGAATTCGTCTTTTCTATCATCAAGGTCATTACAATTATCGGGTTCATCATCTTAGGTATCATTTTGAATTGTGGTGGTGGTCCAGATAAGGGCTACATTGGTGGTAGGTACTTCCATGATCCAGGTGCATTTGCCGGTGACACTCCCGGTGCTAAATTCAAAGGTGTTTGTTCCGTTTTCGTTACTGCTGCCTTTTCCTTTGCCGGTTCCGAATTGGTTGGTCTTGCCGCCAGTGAGTCTGTGGACCCAAGAAAATCCGTTCCAAAGGCTGCCAAGCAAGTGTTCTGGAGAATTACCTTGTTTTACATTCTATCTCTATTGATGATTGGTCTTTTGGTCCCATACAACGACTCACGTTTGATCGGTGCCTCCTCCGTGGATGCCGCTGCCTCTCCCTTTGTCATTGCTATTGTGACACACGGTATTAAAGGTTTACCAAGTGTTGTTAATGTGGTTATTTTAATTGCCGTCTTGTCTGTTGGTAACTCTGCCATTTTCGCATGTTCCAGAACATTTGTTGCCCTAGCTGAACAAGGTTTCCTACCACAAATCTTTGCCTACGTGGATCGTAAAGGTAGACCATTGGTCGGGATCATTATCACTTCTGCGGTTGGCCTTATTGCATTTGTGGCCGCTTCCAAAAAAGAAGAGGATGTCTTCAATTGGTTACTGGCCTTGTCTGGGTTATCGTCACTTTTCACATGGGGTGGTATTTGTATTTGTCATATCCGTTTCAGAAAGGCATTGACTGCCCAAGGTAGAAGTGTCGACGAACTATCGTTCAAATCCCCTACCGGTGTTTGGGGGTCATACTGGGGGCTGTTTATGATTGTTATCATGTTCATTGCCCAATTTTACGTTGCCTTGTTCCCAGTGGGCGGTTCTCCAAGTGCTGAAGGGTTTTTCGAAGCTTACTTGTCATTTCCACTTGTTTTGGCTATGTACATCGGTCACAAGATTTACAAGAGAAACTGGAAGTTGCTCATCCCAGCAGGAGAAATGGATATCGACAGTGGTAGAAGAGAAGTGGATTTGGAATTGCTGAAACAAGAAATTGCAGAAGAAAGGGCAATTTTGGCTACAAAGCCAGCATGGTTCAGGGTCTGGAGTTTCTGGTGTTGAATACGCAAGAGACAGCTTCCCACAGCAACATTATATTTTTACATTACTTTAATAAAATTTTATTTATCCGTCATTCATTTTCCATTGAAAAATGTTTATATTTGTATAGTTTCAATGCTAAAAATTAAATTAGATTTACTTTATATCAATTGCACTTTATCTTAGTTTTATTTATGTTTTTTCAAGAAGACGGGACATTCTCGAGAAAAGTAACTCATATTGAGGAAACACCCTAGAAAGCAACAAATCAACAAATTCGGCCTCGGATATGATGGTCCGGTATATTCCAAGAGTATCAGATTAGTTTCACATAAACTACCACACTCGTCCCCTTTATTTACATGGGGGTCCCGGAGTTTTGTTTTTTCTTGCCACTCCGATAACTACCTTTGCCATTTGTGGAGTTTGATATATATAAAACGTAATTGCGAAGAAAAGGCTAAATTGGGTCAACTGTCTAATGGTGCGCCTCCGCCTCTTTCCTGATGTTGAAATCTCCAGTCGTGATCGGAGGAGATCCTCGAACATCGGCGATTGCACTTGACTTGCTGAGGGGAGAGGGGGGTAGGAAAGGGAGAACTACATATTCTTAATTATTAACTACAGAAAGGGCTCCTAAGCCAACCGTGCTTAACGCGCTAAGGACGTTAATTTTCAACTTGTACTAAAGATTCCTGTTTCATATGTCTTGGTGAGTTCCATAGCTTTGCACATTCTTCTCAGTGCAGTCCCGACCGGAACCAGATGTAAAGAATTCATAATTAAACTGGGCGTGTGGCGTAGTCGGTAGCGCGCTCCCTTAGCATGGGAGAGGTCTCCGGTTCGATTCCGGACTCGTCCATTTATTTTCTTTTTCGTCTCAGACAATAGAGTATTTTTTTTCTTTCCCTCTTGTCCGTTTCCACTTGAAGGAAGCTCATCTCAGATAAAAAGTGCCCGCCACCGTCGGTAAGACAGCCTGAACAAGACCAACGGCATGAGTGGCAACGGCGACTACGTGACTAGCGATGACGACGACGACGCCGAAAAGAAATACGTCCGGCCAGTCTTTATCAGAAAAATCAAGAGGGAAGCCCAGGCCAGGTGCTTCGAAGGCGTAGGCCATCCAGGTGGCAGGCCCGTGAAACAAACGCAGAGCCGTGATGAAGAGGTACAGAAAACTACAATACAGCTGGTGCCGATGGCCATGGACAGACCGCCGAGCCGGCCCAAAAAGAAACGACAACGCACAAGTCCGGTGAGTCATGGCTCTGCACTTTTCGAGTACGGTGAAAGCATAGCGGGTTACAAGTGTGTCACGACAGAGAGCGAGAGGGACCGTCTGAAACAGAAAAGAGAGAGCGAGAGCGAGAGCGAGGGCGAGGGCGAGGGCGAGGTGGATGCTTCTGCATTCGACCAGGCCAAAGACACCGAAGCAGAAGCAGAAGCAGAAGCAGAAACAAAACGGGCCGTCCGCCAGTACTGGCGCCGGCCCAGAGACGAGCCGGCCGTGCTGCCGCTGCCGGGCACGCCGACGCTGGCGGCCGCCAGCGTCGACCAGATCAGCGAGCGCAGCGTAGAACTGTTCTACGCGATGAGCATCCCGCTGGTGGCAGCTAACCGCGTGGAGCTCCTCCGCCGCGATAGGATCCGGTGGCACCCGGACAAGCACCGCCAGTATCAGGCCAAGGTCACAAAGCTGTTTCAGCTCGTCAATGGCCTGTGGGAGCGCGAGCAAGAACAGCACCAGGCGCGCCGCCGCCGACCAGGGGCCTAGGCCCCAAAATGTGCTAGAATACACAGTGTACCTGGTACCTGGTGCCTGGATCTCGTGGCCACGGCATCTAAAAATCACTTTCTTTTCCAGATCGGGAAACGTAATAGGCCCGCAAAAAGAAACGCGGGTGTGGTGTTGACGTTTTGCCGCTTTTGGCTACGCATGTCTTTATGTACGGCCGAGCCCGGATCGGGCGGAAAAAGAAAGCAGCAGAAAATCTTTTTCTTTCTTTTTTCACTTGTTGGCTCCTGATTCGGGTATATAACCGAACGCCATTTGGAGGGTTTAGTTCTCGAGACCATGGAGTCCTCTTAGATCCTATATCAACACAGATTAATAAACTGCACAACCACGCTCATTTCCTCTGAAACTAAGAAAAACAAAAGTACGACCGCACAACCTCTAGTGTATTCATTCCTTAACCTTCGTTATTTTCTATTTATTCATTCATTCATATTTATTTGAATATAACCAACTATTAGTCCTTCCTTTAAACTAAATTAAACTATACCCTCTTTTGTACACACTATGAAGTTGTCTGTCCTATTAGCTTTATCGGCTTCCACCGCCGTCATGGCCGCCCCTGCTGTGCGCCACAACGATAACCACCACCACAACGATAAGCGTGCCGTGGTTACCGTCACCCAGTTTGTTAACGAGAACGGCGCTGTTGTTATCCCAGCCGCCTCCACCAGTGCTGCTGCCACTGCTACCGCAGTCGTCGCCAACAAGGCCGAGTCCGTCGCTACTACCGCTTCAGGCACCACCACCTTGTCCTCCGCCGCTGCTTCCAAGTCTGCCTCCAAGTCTGCCTCTTCCTCCTCCTCCTCTTCTTCCTCCTCCTCCTCCGTTGGCTCTGCCGACTTTGAAGACGGTACCATCTCCTGTTCCGATTTCCCATCTGGACAAGGTGCTGTCTCCTTGGACTGGGTGGGTCTAGGCGGTTGGGCTTCCATCATGGACATGAACGGTAACACCGCCACTTCTTGTCAAGATGGTTACTACTGTTCTTACGCCTGCTCCCCAGGCTCTGCCAAGACTCAATGGCCTTCCGAGCAGCCTACAGACGGTAGATCTGTTGGTGGTTTGTACTGTAAGAACGGCAAGTTGTACCGTTCCAACACCGACACCAACAGCCTGTGTGTAGAAGGTCAAGGTTCCGCCCAAGCCGTCAACCAAGTCTCCGGCTCCATCGCTATTTGCGGTACCGATTACCCAGGTTCCGAGAACATGGTCGTCCCCACTGTCGTTGGCGCCGGTTCCACCGAATCAATCAACGTCATCAAGGAGGACTCTTACTACCAATGGCAAGGTAAGAAGACCTCTGCTCAATACTACGTCAACAACGCTGGTGTTTCTGTAGAGGACGGTTGTATCTGGGGTACCGATGGCTCCGGTGTCGGTAACTGGGCCCCAGTCGTCTTGGGTGCTGGTTACACCGATGGCATCACTTACTTGTCCATCATTCCTAACCCAAACAACAAAGAAGCTCCAAACTTCAACGTCAAGATCGAAGCCACTTCCGGTTCCACCGTTAACGGTGCTTGTTCTTACGAAAATGGGGCCTACACTGGTTCTGGCTCTGACGGTTGTACCGTTTCCGTCACTTCTGGTTCTGCCAACTTTGTCTTCTACTAATCGCTTTAACGCTACGTTGCGCTACTTTTGCTAGTAATTTTCCTCCTCCGTCCCCTTTATGGTTTTATTTTCTATTAGTTCGTTTTTCCCACAATATAAAAAACAAAGTCCTTTGTACTATTCTTTTATTTCATTACTCTCTCTCTTCTCTAAGATACCACTAGATATTATTATATAGCATTATATTGTATAACATAAGAAATCAAGAAAAAAATATGTTTTTATCGCTTTTCATAACCAAATATGTTTTTTATCACTTCCCATATGAGCATATCTATCTTTTAACGTCCCCGTGCTGGGATTCCTCCTCTGGAGGTGACACGAATGGGCCCGCTAGTTCCAATGCAGGCTCGTCGATGTTGTGATGCGCGTACGACAACACACCGATCCCACCGGCATCTAGCAAGAAACATGGATTATCAACCAGGTGTCTGTAGGAGTCCAGCTTAATGTATGGGACTGTCTCGTCGTCGTACGACTTTACAGCTTGGATTTCTTCCAAGGTTTCACACTTCTTCTGCACGCCCAGCCCAAACCAGATAGCGGCAAAATAACGCAACGCATGGCCATGAGCAAAAACCATGATGTCTGATGCTCTGCCCTCACTCTGGTGCTTACGATGCAGATTCTGGATTCTGCCAATGGCACGGGATAGCCTCAACCCGATCTGCTGGGTGCTCTCACCGTTCTCACAACCGTCTCTCCAGATGTTCCAAGGTCTGCTTTGATCGAGTCCACGAGACTTTCTCAATTCGATAATCTCACGGGTCAGCATTCCTTCGTAATCACCGTATTCCCACTCTCTCAAGTCCTCGTCCACCACCACGCGGATCTTTGCTCTTTGCTCGTCGCTCAAGGGCTTCAACACCAAGTCCACGGTTTGTCTGGCACGTAAACGGGGGGAGGTGAAGATGTAAGTGATGTGATCCGGGTTCAGAAACTGGTTGTTGCGGAAAACGCTCTCACCGGTTCTCAACATCTGGCCCTCACCGTAGGTTGTCAACGGTAGATCGGTCAATCCGGTGTACTGGCCCGACTTGGACCATTCAGTTTGACCGTGTCTCACAATAATACATCTGGGAGTTAGGGTAGGCATCGTTTCTTGCTAGTATGTGTGACAGAGTTCCTATTTACTGGGTCATGAACAAGGAATCTTGCTATCTGCGTTAATTTTTTTTCATTATATAGTCCTATATATATATTCTTTCCAAAAAAAAAAAAAAAAAAAACTCATCGCGTGGGTGAGAAAATCCAATAATAGACAAAGGTAAGCAATGAAAAATAAAGGATCTACGTATTAAATAAGCAGAAATCCCTCAACTTTTACACTTTAATTGTGGTATTGGGCTTGCTTAGAAAAGGTGTGCGGTCCTGGTGCAAGTACTTTATTTCAGGAACAATGGCAAGAGATGTAAGGCCTGGGAAGCTTACCATATCGCTATTGATTTTATCACTGTTTTTGATATTCCAAATACTGACCAAGCCCCACCGCAATGAGAGTAGCATGGAGACCCGAATTTTCACGAGAAGGAAGTCGTATGTAACGCGGGTGCCCAATAATGACGCCAGTTTATCCATACCGTATTTGGACAAAGTCAACCGGTTTTGGCATGTGGGCGGTGCTACGCAGATTAGAAATGCCCAGTCAATCAAGCTAACGCAGGACAGAGACCGGAACAAGTACGGGCTGGTTTTGTCCAACGGGATTGGCGACAACACCATCAACGACTTTGAAATCGTTTACAAATTCAGGATTTCTCATGGTTCGAGTACAAAACTCATGGGCGATGGGATGTGCTTTGCCATCACGCCTGAAAATGGGTTTCTGACGCAAGATTTAAAGTCGTCATATGCAAGAAGACAATATATGATGAACTCCCACGGTGTCATTTGCGATGATACAGATCTAATGGGGTTTCCGAAGAACCTACCGGGTCTGTTTGTTGTCTTGGACACGTATCACAACCAAGACCACAACCATGAGGACGTGCCCTTCATGGACGTGTTCCTCAACGTGGCTCCAGAAAGTGACTCGTACGATATCAAGAGTGACGGCGAACTAAGCACCTCGTTGCGACTAAACACCAAGGGCCACATTGAGCTAAAGAAGAATATCTTGTGGAATGAAGTAACGAAATTGAGAATAATATACCTGGAAAGCATAAGCTTCCTGAAGATCGACATCCAGTACGCCAAAGAGGGCGATTACTGGATCGAGCTGTTCCAAACAACCGAAAACCTGTACTTGCCCAAAAACATACAGACGGGACAAAGATACATCGGTTGCGGTGCATTGAATGGCCAATTGACCGAGACCGTGGAACTTCTGGACGTGTCTACAAGCGAGTTCCATTGGAACAACAAGGACGAGTCCATCGAGGACACTTATGATTACGTGAAGGAGGCTGAACTGTTCTTGGAACAGGAATTTGGCGAGGTCCTAGACATGGAACCCGACGAATTCATCAAATGGAAGATGGTCAAGGCGCAACCAAACATCAACGCCGCTTCACCATCACCTGGACAGCCCGTGCTCAGCCGTCCTCATTCGAAGCTGTTCAGCGCGATGCTGGTCGTCTGGCATTATAGCGAATTCCTGCTGGTGATCATGGGCGTATACCTTATTTCTGTGTACGTTAGGGTTTTCCAAAAGCGATTCAAAAGGATCAGGTTCAAAAGGCAAAGAGGAAAGTCGCATTCCGTGGGGCTGCTGCCCATGTAGCATTGCATAGCACACATACACACGTACATACACTATAATATAAGACGCATTATTTAGACACCCAGCTGCGGGGCCGTTCACGGTCTTCTTGTCGTGGTGATGCTTGCATTGGAAGACGGGAGTGCCCTAGACCTGTCCAGGATGCTCTGCGGCGGGATGGCCAGGACACTAGAGTTCGTCTCGAGGGTCCTGCCAGAGAATATGGTGGGCCTGGTGGACTGTATCGAATGGATGTCCGAGAAAGTAGACGACTTCACCGAAGAGGAGCAGAACGAAACCAAGGGTATTACGCTTGCGTTGTCATGCTGCGGTTGCTGCTGCGGTTGCTGTTGCTGTTGCTGTTGCTGTTGCTTCGCTCGTTCTACGGGTGGCTCGTCCCATACTACTCTTTGCGTTCCCTCCTCGTCGGATTCGCTCGACTTCAACGAGCCTTGATCGACCATGGGTCGCAGAGACGAACTGATAGTGGTGGCATCCGAGTCCAACTGTACACGCTTGGGTCTTGTAGGGCCGGCCCCAGCCCGTCTTGGCTTATTGCTCGTGACCGGTGCATTGGTCGTTGTGGTTGTGTTGATAATTTTTTTCACCCATACTGAGAGTTTGTTTCTTTTCCCCTGAAACGTGTGATGGTTGTTCGACATGCTAGGACGTGCCTCAGATGGTGTGTGTGTGTGGGTACTCTTATAGCTTGGATATGGCCTAGTTTTTTTTTTTGTTCTTTTTTTCTTTGGTATTTGATTGTATATAAAACTTAAAACAGCAAATACGTAAATAATAGCTAGCAAATAATGGACGAAAGAATAATAATAATAATAATAATAATGATAATTGAAATTATATAAGGGGAGAGAGAGAGCGTCTGCACAGCACCAATGCTAATTGGTTGGGATAACAGCTGGCTTGGAGTTGGCCTGGTCTTCTCTGGCGGCCTTGAGCTTCTCGATAGTAGCATTGCCCAGGTCCAAACCGGTGGACACGATGGCTTTGGGGACGCTTTCGGACTTGCTCAAGTTGTTTTCGTACACGGTGGTGAAGCGCTGGTACGTCTCGTTCAGCTTGGACTTGGTTGGGTCGATGTACACGGACTGCAACTTGTCGGTGGTGGGCTTCACGATAGCGTCGTACTTCTCCTTGGCTAGGTCCCTGGTTGGGTCGATGTAGTTGGACTTGACCTTGGACTGGATCTCGTGGGAGGCGTTTCTGGTGGTGGAGGAGAGCTCTGCCACGTGGGGTAGAGACGACGAGTCGGCGACCTTGTTGTCGTCACCGGTAGAGCCGATCTCCTTCGAGGAAGCGGAGCCTTGCAAGTGCAGAGGCTTGACGAGGAACTCCCTCAACAGCGTGTTGGAGATGTTGGCGACGTAGTCGACGAAGAACCATAGCAGCCAGATTCCCGGGGTGTTGGAGTGCGACTTCCAGTCGTACAGCAAGCCGTCGACACCCTCTTTGAACACCAGAAGGTTGACCAGCTCGTCCAGCTTGAAGACCCCGTCCTTCCCGACAGCGACCAGCTGCTTGACCAGGCGAGGAGAGTTCGACGACTCCGAGACCCACTGGTTCACAGACCCCAGAACAACGAGGTTGAAGGAGATCAGTTTCTCCACAGGGGGCAGCGATTCCGCATACTTGATAAACTTGGATAGGGCTGGGTATCTTTGCAGATGCGACCAGGTGGCTTGTGGCAGTTCCACAGATGGGTTAGACGATGGTTTAGACGATTCGGACATGGTTATTCTGCTGATCTGGAGCGTGAGTGTTGGGCATTGACCACTGATAGTTTCCGTTATCAGGCCTTTTATAACCCTTGTTGCTGGAATATTAAATCCGAAAGAATAAGGTCATCCCCCACGGCAGGAAACTGAAGAATAATAGGTGTGAGTTAGCACTACATGATGAAATAGACATATATATAGAGATACGTAGAGGCTGGATCACGACTGCTTGCACTCTGGGGCCTGCTCCGGCTTGCCCGCAAAGTCATCCTGCTCCTCGGCGGACCCCACGTCTTCGTCGTCCTCGTCGTCCACGTCGTTATCGTCATCGTCTTCGTCGTCTTCGTCGTCATCGTCATCTTCTTCTTCGTCGTCTTCGTCGAACTCGAATTCAAGGGCGGCGCCGGTGAACCAGTCCACGGCTCTGGGGATCAGCTTGTCCTTGAGCTGCTCGCCGATGGAGTAGTCCAGGGCTAGGCGCTCCTCGAGGTCGTCTTCCAGCTCCTCATCCTGGTCCTGGTCCTGGTCCTGGTCCTCTTGGTGGATCTTGGGGGGGTCGAAGAAGTTGAAGAAGGACTCGATGGGGGTGATCTTCTCGATGGTGCGCACCTGCTTGGTGGCCTTGTTTCTCTGCTTGCGCATCTCCAGGTCCACGGTGACGTTGTGAGCATTGTCCTTCCAGGCAATCTCGCAACCCTCGGCGTGGTCGTAGATGAAGTCGCCGGAGTAGCCCAGCTCCTTCTGGTAGAAGTACGTCTTGCGCAGTGTGCTGTTGGAGAAGAACGGGTTGGCGGCCGAGTCGAACTGGAACACCAGTTGGAAGCCTGGCCTGCCGTCGGTCAGGTACTCCAGGCCGATGTCCTGCACGTGCTCCAGGACCTGCGCATCGCGGTCGGTGATGGTGTCGCAAACAATGGGCAAGTTTTCCAGCGCGGTCAGCCAGAAGGAGGGGATGCCCTTGATCTGCTCGTCCTCGTCCTCGTCCTCGTCCTCGTCGCCCAATTGCAACTCGGTCTCGTTCAGCGACTCCACGATCTCCGCACCCTTAGCGATCTGCTCGGGCCCAGGCTGCTCTTGCCCAGAGATGATCCTGGACCGGTGCTCCCAGATGGGCTTGTACTTCTGCAGGAACTTGTTCTCCAGCTCGAACATCTCGACCTGGAACTCCTTCTCCACTTCGAACAGCTCGTTCTGCAGCGTCTTCAGGCTCAACAGCTTCTCCTTGACATTCCTGGGCAGCGCTCCCACGTACCCGCTGTCCTGGCCGACCAGCGAGCCGAGTCTGTCCTGGATGGACTGCAGCAACAGTGGCTGGTTAGCCAGGATGTCCTCCTCGCTGATGGTGCCGATCTTGGCGTCCTGCTCCTTTGCCTGTGCCTGGGCCTGTGCCTGGGCCTTCACCGGGTTCCCGTTCTTCAAGTAGCTCGGGTTCAGCACCGACGCTGGCGTGTTGTGCGGAGTGGGGGCGTTGTCAATCTTCATCGACGACTTAGGTTTCGTTCTGATAGGGTCTGACATGCTGGTGCTCTTGGTCCCCTGCTCTTCCACTGCTTATCGATCCACCGTATTTGATCCCAAATACGAAATTCCTGGCTTCTACTATATAAAAAGAGCTAAAAAATTTTCCTTGTGCGCGGGGTAATGGCATAACGTGGCATAGGCTTAAAACATGTGTTATACATAGAGGTATGTCATATATATCGGCTACTTGCGCTGGAGAATGTGCTTGTCGATGTCGGCGGGCTCATTGCCCACCAGCTTATTCTCCCAGTCGACCCACAGCGCCTCCTGCGGGTCCCACAGACCCCTCTGGACACACTTCTGCAGGTCCATCCCGAACGTAGGGTCCGTGTGCTTGTACTTGAGCACTGCGTCGAGCTTGGGGATCTGCCTCTGCAACGACGTCGTGCCCGCAGGGCACGACGTCTTCAGATACTGCAGCTGGTCCCACGTGGGGAACCGGTTGGCGATCTCGACGTCGAACCGGTGCGACACGTCGCTCTTCAGCGACTGGAGGCACTTCTGCGACTTGAGGTTGGACGCGATGTCGTTGGTGAACAACGAGATGGTGCGTGGCTGTCTCTGCAATGTCTTCCAGAACGACATGATGATACTTGCTCTGCGGTGCCCAGGCAGTGTCTGTGATGCTTATCCTCACACCCTCTGCGTTTTATATGGGGCCCCAGCCCCCTTCCCCGTACGGTAAGCTAAGCCCGTACCCAATCACGCCAAAGCCGGCCACGACGGGAACAGGACGTCCAACACCGTCGCGACCATGCACATGGGGCTCGAATTGTGGGTATCTACAAGGGCTACGTTAATCGCCAAGAGCAAGAGCACGACTGTGGCCGCTGTCGGTGACCAAAGAAGCTGGTGCGTACGGGATACGCTGGGGCTTTAAGCGGTGCAGCGTGGCACCGAAACCGGTGGGCACGCTGCACTGCGTTGCTTGGCACGCCGGTGGCAGCGTGCCCCATACCCATGGTGATGGTGCTTGTTGATCCTCCAGGTCGTGGAGGATTCTTGCTTTTAATCCCCAGAGAACCGGATTGGATGGAATTTCCGATTTTAATCCCCCGGCCGTGCGGCTGAAAATGCCCATGATGGATTGGAATAAATAGGCATATGTTTAGATAAAGAGTCTTTCTTGCACTCTTGGCCAACGATAAGGGAGCGTAAGATTCGTTCACAGTAAGAGAAGCAATGGCCAAGGTCAGGCGGACGATATCCCAGGCGTCCATGGCGCTGCCCTTCCAGCTGCGACTGGTGTACAGGAAGTCGTGGGGCCATCGGCTAAGGGACTCCATTTCCAGCTTCATGAAATCGTGCAAGCCGATTGCCAAGTACATCTTCCCCAACTTCATCGTGGTCCACTACATCTACCTGATCATGCTGACCATCGTCGGGTCCATCCTGCTGTACCCGTGCAAGAACACGCCGTACATCGACGTGCTGTTCCTGGCCGCTGGGTCGTGCACGCAGGGCGGGTTGGCCACCAAGAGCACCAACGACTTCAACCTGTACCAGCAAATAGTGGTGTACGTAATCACGTTTCTGTCCACGCCCATAATCATTCACGGGTTTCTGGCCTTCGTCAGGCTGTACTGGTTCGAAAGATACTTCGACAACATTAGGGACTTCTCAAGGCAGAACTTCAAGCTGAGAAAGACCATGACGCTGCAACAAAGAGAACAATCCAGTGGCAGCGGCAACACCTTTCAGAATAGAAACTTCACAGACAACTTGTTTCGTGGGAAATTCGTTTCCCGCGAACAGCCGCAAGGAACCGCTACGGGCATGCCCATGGACTCTCCCGCCGTTTCTCCTTCCAAGAGCGAATCCTCCTCTCTCGGCACTCACGGCTCACCCAACCACTTCTCCCGAAGACGCCAGCTGTCTGAAGTTGACCCGACAGATATTTATAAGTCGATAATGATGCTGCAAGGACAAGCTAGCTCAGAATCCACCGCTTCCTCCCACAACAAGGCAAATGGGCCTGCCTTTGTGGTGCAAGAGCGGCACGAAAGAAGATCAAATCAACAATTGCCACTACAACACACGCCAGAACGGCAACACTCTTCCTCAACCGCGGGGGAACTGAACAAACCGGCCCAGACCAAGAGCTTCCAGAAACTGCTTCGCTTGCAAAGAGACGAAGGCGACTACGACGCCGACGACGCCTCTCACAGGTTTATGGTCACCAAGAAAAAGAACATATCGAGGACACAATCTTATAATGCTCCGAGACGTACGCCCTCACCGGCGCCTAAAGCTTCAAGCCAAGTGTACCAAGATGACGAGAATTTGGCACCTTACGAGAAACCAAAGCCGACTCCTTCATCGTCCGTTGACGAAGAGATGAGCTTTTACCCACAAGAGTCTTTGAATTTACAGTTTCAGGCAGACCCGCCCAAGCCAGACCGCCGTGGCAGCGACATACAACATCCCTTCACGAGAACAATGAGCACTAATTATCTCTCCTGGCAACCCACGTTTGGCAGAAACTCTGTATTTATTGGGCTCACAAAGCAACAAAAGGAGGAACTCGGTGGGGTGGAATATCGTGCTTTGAGACTGTTGTGTAATATCCTTGTGGTATACTACATCGGATTCAACATTTTGGCATTTGTCATCATGGTGCCATGGATCTGCGCCAGCCACAAGTATGCAGAAATTGTCAGACAAAATGGAATCTCCCCAACTTGGTGGGGATTTTTCCTCGCAATGAGCTCATTCACCGATTTAGGTTTAGCTTTGACCGCTGATTCCATGGTCTCTTTTGATACCGCACCTTATCCTTTGATTTTCATGATGTTTTTCATTATCATTGGCAATACTGGGTTCCCGATCATGTTGAGATTTATCATTTGGATAATGTTCAAATTCTCAAGAGACTTATCTCAGTTTAAGGAAAGCCTTGGCTTTTTATTGGACCATCCGCGCAGATGCTTTACACTTCTATTCCCCAGTGCCCCCACATGGTGGTTATTTTTAACTTTGGTCGTCTTAAATGCCACTGATTGGATCCTTTTCATAATCCTGGATTTTAACTCCACTGTCGTTAAGCAAGTTTCTAAAGGTTATAGAGTTCTCATGGGTCTTTTCCAATCTGTATGCACAAGAACCGCTGGATTTAACGTTGTTGATTTGAGTCAACTACATCCATCCATTCAAGTGTCTTATATGCTGATGATGTACGTCTCGGTTCTACCCTTAGCAATTTCAATCAGAAGAACAAACGTTTATGAAGAACAATCGTTAGGAATGTACGGTGATGAACAAGATACTGCCAATGATACCACTGATGAAGAAGGTACGAAGGATGATGAGCAAGGTGATGAAACCGAACAGAACGACGCTACACCGCCAAATCCAAAACCGAAAAAAACCTCCCCAAAATCGTTTATTGGCTCCCATTTAAGAAGACAACTATCATTTGATTTGTGGTTCCTATTCCTCGGATTATTTATAATCTGCATCTGTGAAAGTCGGAGAATCGAAGACACCAGTGAACCCGAATTCAATGTATTTAGCATATTATTCGAAATCGTTAGTGCTTATGGTACCGTGGGCTTATCATTGGGTTACCCAAATACCAATACATCACTGTCGGCGCAGTTCACTGTATTATCTAAGCTAGTAATAATTGCTATGCTGATAAGAGGAAGAAACAGAGGACTACCATACACTTTGGATCGTGCCATCATTTTACCAAGTGATAAATTGGAACAAATCGATCGTTTGCAAGATATAAAAGCTAAGGGGAAGTTATTAGCTAAAGTCGACGAAGATCCAATGACTATTTATGTCAAGAAAAGATCTCACAAACTGAAGAAGGCGGCCAAAAGACTCTGGAAAAGAGGTTAGTGAGTTTATTTGCCTTCTTTCTCTACATATTCCTCCGTATATCCTGGATGATGCTGGAAGATATTACGTCGTGTTTAATAAATTATATATCACTTTCTGAAATAGATAGGTTTTTAGCCAAATGTAAAAAAGTTTAAATGTAAACAATTGTTAGGACAATAATTCGAAACTACTGATTTTAGTTGGGTTCAATAATCAGCGAGCTTGCCAGCCTTGGTTTCCCTTTAGACTTTGGCGATTTCAAGAATTTCAGCCTTTCCTTTTTCTTCTTCGAATCAAGCGTATTATTGCAATTTTTACCCTTTGAATTGCACTTTGACCCATTTAAAAATGTAAGAGACGGGATCTAATCCACAACAAAAACAGAAGAGATAACCTATCAAGACAACCCAATACGGATTTACTACAAGCAACTTATCTGTTGCTTACAATACTAAACAAGGAACTGAGCAAAAGGGTGAACTAGTAAATCTTAACGACAAAGGCATTTTAATGGTCATGGATAGTCATCTGCTTCCCTGGTGGTGGTATTGGGCATGCGTGTACTCGTCTATCATAGCTACACTCATATCTCTCCATACCATAGTAAGGCATCTGCTAAACTATCGTAAACCACACGAGCAACGGTTATCAATACGAATCTTACTTCTAGTACCCATATTCAGTGTGTCTTGCGCTAGCGGTATAATCGAACCTGACATAGCTCAATTCTATGTGGACCCTATTAGAGAGTTTTATGAAGCATTTGTTATTTACACATTCTTTACCTTTTTAACATTGTTGTTAGGGGGTGAGAGAAATATTATAACGGTTTTGAGTTTAAACCATGCCCCCACAAGACATCCAATACCGCTGTTAGGTCGAATCTGCAAACCGATAGACTTGTCTGATCCATTTGACTTTCTATTTGTCAAGAAGGGTATACTACAGTACGTTTGGTTCAAACCATTTTATTGCTTTGGCTCATTGATATGTAGTGCATGGGACCTACCCAAATTTGAAATTTTTTTGAACGTTTTCTACAATATTTCAGTGACTTGGTCACTGTATAGTTTAGCATTGTTCTGGAAGTGCCTTTATCCGGAGTTGGCTCCCTTCAAACCATGGGTGAAATTTTTATGCGTTAAATTGATCATTTTTGCCTCTTACTGGCAAAGCATTATAATCCAGGTTCTTGTTGTTACTGGCAAGTTGGGTACTGGAAACCAAGATCGAATATCTGGCTATATATACAAAAATGGGCTTTTGTGCATAGAGATGGTCCCATTTGCGATCTTGCATGCAGTGGCTTTCCCCTGGACGAAATACACTCCAATTAGCATACCTTGTGGTGCTAGAATGAAATTTTTTTACGCACTAAGAGATTGCCTTGGTTGTGGTGATCTGATATGGGATTTCAAGCAAACATTGTTTGCTGGTCCTCTATATTATAATTATAAGAATTTTGATCCTGAAGCCATGGATCTACTAAATGGTAGGCAGCAGTCAGATGCGACGATGGAAAGACAAAAACATGGTTTGAGATTTACCAATAATGGCCGAAACAGTTATTGGCTTGAATATGGAAGTATTCAAAACGAAAATGTTTCAAGATCGATAGACGAACCATGGGAAGATGATATTGCTGGCCAGAGAACTTTCCCTGAAGATCCTAATTACCCAGTCGTTCACAATTATACGATGGGCCATCGATACAGTAGAACAATGAATGATTTGAGAAGAGATATCGAAAGTAGATCGTCAATGGCTTGTTAAATAAGAGATTATATGTGTCTATATACATAGTTTAAGCGCTTTTAATATATACAGAACAAAGGAAAACAAACCACAACGACAACTGATGCTTCTTTGAAATACTATGACCGGGATCCTTGGTTTAATGGAATGGGGTAAACATTACTTTTGGGTTTGCCAAAGAGTCGGGTATCTATGCAGAGTAGGGATTGAACGGACTTGTAGTTGTTCTTTTTTTATCATGATTATTACCACAATAGTGATGTTATTGGTATAACTACGATTATACTGTTAATTGCTGTTGGTTTGTTTATCGTTAGCGGTAGTGTTCGTAAAATTAGTGGTAGTCTCGATGCATTTTGGCTTTGCCTCTAAAGGACATCAGCAAAAGGTTAATCTGGGAAGGGAAGAGAACATTAGCTATTCATTAAGAAGTGCTTAGCACATTCATATGCAGTCCAAGAAATGGCAGTAGCTGGGATATTGGCCACTATTCTTGGTTTCAAACCGCGCCAGAAACCTTTCCATCCATGAACCTCCAGTATAGCTCTCGAAGCTCTGCCGAAAGTATTGGCGTCCTTCATTATTCCAATAGAAACAGTCTCGCTACCTCTAACTTGTAAAACAGTCTTTATACAGTCCAAAGGTGTGGTTAATGCGGCACACGTGGCACCACTCAATCCACCACAAAGACAATGAATTAATGGATTGTACGAATTTTGTGGATTAAAGTACTTGCTGGCAGATTCGTATATCATGAAGTTGAAAGCAGCAAATGGAATGTTCATGGCCAATGTTGTTGGATAGGAATAATAAAACGCCGCAAAACCTTCATGCTTATATATTTGCTTTGTGATGTTCCAAACTTTCAGGTTGGTATCCAACTGTAATCTTTGCTTGACGGTATCGAAAGGGTTCATAAGCGCATCTGCAGCAATGGTAGCAACAGTACCACTCAATGCGGTCTTCATTGGCTGATGTGTCTGCATATCTTCAGGGCTAATCAAGCGAGCTTTGCAGAATTCATATGTAGCGAAATATACAGCATGAGCCGGCCCTGCCCCCAGCATGACCGATTGAACACCTTTCCATAAGGCCATCGATCCTTCTATGGTAGATATCTTGGATATCTGAGATATCATCCCAGTGGAGGCAGTCTTATTCAAGCCTGCAGCTTGTACTCGAGTCTTTAGAGCGTCTATGGGGAACATCAAAGAATGCTCCATTATGCCAGCAAATGCGCCTGCCACTAACTGAGAGTACAAAGGTGCATGTGATGGGAGAGCCTCGTAATCGATTTCTTCAGCAATCGACAGTTCAGAAGTGTTCATGATATTTACAGCGATTTCGTTGAGTTCTTATATTCTTGAATGTTTTTCCTGAGATAAGCCAAGTTTCTTGGAGATTCCGGGAAAAGTACCAAATATCTTTATATACAGGTAGTGACTACTCAGATTCGATGACGATCGCCAATGGCAGGCAAGAAAACAGCAGGGTGTTCTTACCTTTTGGTCTTTGCCATGCTTTTATTCAAGAAAGGGTGTCGAAATACCGAAAAGAGACACGATCGGGGGTGTCAAAGTGTAGCGATGGCCTGTGAGTCAAAAACAGGGAAAATAACCACTAAACGTGCATGTATACGACCCAAAATGGCAATATAGGGTCTACAGATCTGAAGCAAGCTTCTCGACGGCACAAGAGCAACAAGCAGCTTGCTTTAGGCTTGAAAGGGTGGTTTTTCATTGTTCTGTACCTATCATACATTAGTAAGCAATGGGCTGGCTAATCTAAAAAAAAAAAAAAGCCTGTTGAATTCCATTCATGCTTGTGCCGGGGTGTCCTCTAAAGACGAGTACATAGTTAGTATATATGTGTATCTATATATATAGTTTGTTACATGCACACACCTGTTTAACCTAAGTTGGTCCAAGTGAAAAAAATTGGACACAATAAAATGACAGTGGCGGGTATGCCTGCATATATGATGTATCTCCCGATGATTTCTATCTTAGGAACACCAATGTACAGGGAACACTCGACGTCTTCGTTGTTCTTGTCGTGCAAATGGGCCTTTTCACCTCTGTCATCGCGGAATTTCAGTAGTTTGATTAGCAGCGTATAAACTAGAGTCTTGCTAATGACATCTTTCCAAAGGAGCACGGAGGCAACACCCACCAAAGGTCTCAAAAACACTTTGAGGCCGTACGTGGTGTACCTACTGCATACCAGATTCAATCCGTATCTTTGGATTAGCCAATCGCTAAATTCCAACCCGCCAACCACACCAATGAATGCTACGCTATCTTCGAAACAGGGACATTCATCAACTGGCCTGACGTGATTAAACAGGATGAAAAGCCCCCATGCTACACTCAAGAGGGGGAACCAGAAGTGTTCACCACTATGGAAATTCCGGAAAACATAATCTGATCCAATCCTTATAGCGAAACAGATAGCCCCAACAGCGGCACCGCTAAACAAATCTAACATGCCATGCATACCGCAATACACTCTACCAAAGACCAGAGTCAAGTAGTAAAAGACCACTAAACTCAAAAAAAATAATCTCATCGGCCACGTTAGTGTCTCAGCCATACATATTTTCCAGAAGAACAGAAGACTCACTCCGGTAGCGTTGGCACAATGTGAGCTGGGTGCCCCGTATTCCTTCGTAGTGGACTTACTCAGCGCGATTCTTTCCACTGGTGGAGCCCTTGGTCTTGGTAGGCACCAGTAGTCCTTCAAGTACCCACTCAAGTAGATCGAGTAACCAAGGATGTAGATCATGTCTTGGGTCACATCGAAGTACCCAAACCATACGGGCATGGGCAATGTAATGACGTAGAAAGTATGAGCACCCATGAAGGACGTGTACTTAAAATAAATATCTCTAAGCGGTGTTCTATGCTTTTTTTGTAAGGAATATAAGAAATTTGATTGGTTGTTCGTGAATCTGGTGAGGTATTCCCGCGACTGGAACCTCAACCATGACATTCGTTTCTTGAAATGCTCTGCTGGGTGGTTACCGGGATCTGCCAACAGATGTTTGCTGCCCGGGGCTGCCATCTCAATGTTGACGTTATCATTGACAGCATTGATTTCGCTTATTATTTCAGTAGTAGTAGTAGCCATTGCTCAAAGCATGTACGACCTTGTTATTCTTTGTATCTTGTTAAAGACAGTTACAGCTTTTTGCTTTCTTCTCTTATCTCATCAGTTCAACCTGGAGGGAAAAAAAAAAGTGGCTGAAAAAAACAAAACAAAAGAAAATCATAAAATCAATATTTTATATAACGTGAATTCTGGGTGTATATACTTATTCTCAGGTTTTATCTAAACAAGACAGCCTCACGCTCTTTAACTAGGAACACGCCATCTTCTTGCAACCATTTCTCGAGCAGATGACATGGCGACTACATCGAAAAAAAAGCACTGAACAATAGGCACAGTAACCCAGAAAAGTGCGCACAAGTAAGAAACGCGTACGTACCTGAAACGGCTATATGTCTCGAAGAAGCTGTATGGTCGAGCCAGCCACTACCTTAGCCTGGATACGTTCGTAGTCCAGAATCGAGTCTCTTTGCAGCTGGAGCCACGAGCTCAGTGAATCTGCAGGCTCGACCGTATCATGCAGTATGGTGGTGAGCATTGCCCGTTCTTCTTCATGACTTTCGTGAAGAAGAGGCTGTGGGATTCGTACCCCAGGAACGATCTGCAGATCGTCCGAGCAGCGGAAAATATGGGCACAAAGTTTCCGGACGACTTGGAGGTCTTCCTCTTCATCAATCTTCCCTCCGTATACGATCGTAGCGATGTGGTCCTGCACTTGTGTCCAGGGCACGTTGTTGGCCGGAGTGGTGGCTAGCATGTTTTTTAAGTAGACCAGGGCGAATTGGAAGTCGCAATCGTTAAAATAGTATTTCTTAGAAAACCCGTGGGGCACTAGTCGGGTCCTGGCAGTGACCAATGCATGAAACCATGACGCTAGGAACTTACAATATGCGCTCCATGCTCCTCCGGATTTATTAATGGAAGCGTGACTTCCCCATAGGTCTTTGACTGTATCCAATATCCCTGGAATCTCCTCGTATACGAATCTATCGGTTCTTTGTAATAACGGAGGTGGTAGCTTTTCACCGGATAAATGACATGCCATGAATACCTTAAACGTCTCTTGCTCATCTGTTGTTTGCGTCTCTTCAATGTTCTTGTACAAATACGTTTTCACCCAAGACATCGACATTTGAAGGTTTTGTAACAGTATCCAACCACCTTGTATTCTACACCTTGATATCTCTTCTTGTGCGTAGTTGATATTTTCGATGGACCCCAGAGGGATGATTTTCAACGGTTGATTCGAGGCCTTCGCCAATTCCACTACCTTAAAGGTGCCATCAACGTCTCTCTCACTTGCCATTGTGAAATAATTAGTTCTCGAATTTGTTATCACATCCATGATATCCCATTCTTGGACGAAAAGTTCATTTTTAAACCAGTGTACTGCAGAAATATACGATTTAGTCGTGATGTGCTGTAATAATAGGTTCAAGTCATCATTAATATCCATACTCAGGTTTTCCGCACCATTCCCATCTCCAGAAAGAATTTCAATTATGGCTAGAATTACTTCCTTGTATTCTTCACTTTCATTATCGAATTTGTACATACAAAACATCGTCATTGCCATAATCATCTTACATTTTTTGTCAAGAGTGGTGGAAAACTGGCTGTATACTTCTTGGTATAATGTCCAAACAATTTCATCCACTCTAGTCACACCCGCCCTTGTTTTGCTGTTTTTCTTCTCAAAGACACGTCTGAAACACGATAAAAACTGCGCTATGGAAATGTTGTAAAACCAATGAAACTGACTAAATTTCTCCAACATGGAAAATAATTTGACACTATGCTTACCTATGATAGAGTATTCTTCTACCAGATTATCAAATTGAGGCATAAATCCTTCTGATTCACGCAATTTCTTTTCAATGTTTATAGCCTCTTTCTTCAGATGGTTCAAGGTTATCATCAACTCGTCATTTTCTAACATATTCCCCTGTGAATTACTCAATTCTTCCAACAACTGCCTTTCCAGATTCTTCAGTTTTATTCTATATTCACTATTCAATTTTATCAACTCTTCCCTTTGTTTTTGCATTTCTTCATTTTCTTCTATCAATGTAATGTCAAAGACTCTCGTTTCTATACTTTCCTTATTTGTGACAAAATCAATTAACCTTACTCTAGACCTGAGAAATATTGGAATAGCAGCACTAGGGTCACAAGAATGGATGAATAATTTAAAGTCGTTGGAAACATCTACTTCATGATCGCCGATTTCTACGGTAACCCTATTTCCGGCATGATTGAATTCGTTAGAAATTAACCTGGATATGATCGGATCAAAAAATTCTCCATCTTGAATTATAACTACACTTCCAAATCTAATTGCATTCTCTAGCCTTTTAACGAACCCTTCTTCGAGGAAACTGAGAATTACTGTCTTACTGCCATAATAATTGGAAATAACTGTCAGTATATGCGAACTTGGGTCCAAAAGAAATGGGACTGTGTTCTTTGAATTCATGACAATACTCATATTCTCCAAAAAGTAATCGTTCTTATTTAACCCACATTCAATCCACTTCATTTTTTCATCTAACGGTACCAGATAATCGATGAATCGATAATTCAAATCGTATCTGACGCTAAAAGTGTTCAATAAATGCTTTAAATCGCTTAGCTTGTCAAATCTCTCCTTCTCATTTAAGTGCCCAAAATAAGTTTCATAGATAGACGAAATCACACAGTTCCCAATCAATTCTTGACTTGTCTTCTTGAATTCCTTTGTACTATTTAGCCATCTCTCTTTTTCAAAAGTCAAACTTTCAACCAGAGATGTGGACCTATCGAGACTAGTTTGCACCTTGCTCATCTCAGTTTTTATAGCCTCAACATCTCTAATCAACAAGCTATATTTTTGCTTCGATACCTCGATACTAGCTTCCAGATCCTGTGTCATTTCTTCAGCAGCAAGCAAATTGGCCTTTGTTTTCAGTGATTCGAATTCTATCCTCTTCATTTCTTCCCTCAGCGGATCTATGTCATGTAAAACTTTACTAAAGTTTATTTGAGCTTTGACCCATTGGTATAGCGGCCCACACGCTTTACTAGCCCTATTCACTACTTCATAAGTGAATTTAGGGTCTGCTAAAAATTCTCCTTCCACATACTTTCGAATTTGAGGATTCATATGAAGGGTTGTATCATAATGTACTATATTGTGAATAAAATCATCCTTTCTGATAAACTGTTGAATATCTCTCCAATTGTAAAACTGATAACCAAGAATGGCACAAACAGCCTCCATGGCAATTTTTACACCGAAAGGAGGATTCAACATTGATCTTATTTCTGTCAGTTGCTGCTTTTTGATGTTCTTTACACCACGCTGTGCCTCGAGAATGGTAGGCTCTATCTCCTGAACACTCTTCATGACAACTTCTTTTCTTTTCCTTATATTCTCTTCTTGGACTTTTAATATCTTTTCGATTCCCTCTGTAGCTTCCTGTTTTCTCTCTGATTCATTCTGCTCCATTAGCATATTATCCAATGTCTTCCTAGCTTCCTTTTCCTTCCCTGTAAGTTCAATCTTCTTCTTTGACAAAGTTTTGTTTAATTCGTTCACCTTCAAGACGGATTCATTCAATTTTTCGAGGCCAACATTAACAAATCTTTGGTTTTCCTTCAACTCTTGATATCTTGATAGAACAAAATTTTCAAGAGCATGTAAACCGTCCAAAAAATATCCAGGCGATCGTGGGTAAGCTTTGGTATCTTTATAAAAGTTATCGTCAAAACGTAATAAGATATTGATAACAGCATCTCTTACAGTTTGGTATGGTTTTTTAGACACCAACTCGCTCTTGACCTTGGGCATTTTATAGTCCGTAAATTCCATAGGTATACGTTCCACTATAACACTGGCCACCTGGGACATTGTATTCACGTCCCAATCACCCATCCAATTAATTACACAACGGTTGAAGAGAGCCGGTGAACTTATCATTGCCGAAGACTTGTTGTCATTAGGATCACAAATTGTAAAAACCACGTGGAGATTTTTAGCAACCTCTCTCACAAACCAGCTATAGAGTTCTTGCTCTGTATCCAATAGAAGACCAAGAGCTCTGGTTTTATTCCGCAGGTTGTTCAACAGTTTGTCATATTCCTCCCCTTGGAACAGGTCTGGTACATCAGCATTTGCAAGCAACGTATTCATTCTTTCCAGGAATGCCGTTTCTAAAACGTTGGATTCATCAATAATTAAACAAGTACGAGTTTCCCTAATTGAACAATCTAGTAGAGCTTTTTTTAGAGTAATATCAAAATCATTGAGAGTAGAGTGACGATGGATCTTTGGTTGAATAACTTTTAAACCATTTAACCATGCAACAAACCTTGTTAATGTAGTTTTACCTGTCCTACTGGCCCCGATCAGCATCATGTGGCCTTGTACTTGTTTCAAAGCACGATCAATACGCAAAATGTGGTCAATCATAGACTCGTGAATAATCATTGACACTTCCAGTTCTTCATCGCAAAATGTTTTGAACCGTTCTTCGATGAAGTTTACGAGGTCTATTTTTTTGACCTCTTTGAAATCAAGACTTAATAAACCTGAAAAGAGAAGAGAAGTTGAAGCTATATTACCCAAATTCTGGCTGGGAAAAAATACACCAACTGTTTTGTAGAGAATTTCTTCAAAGCTGTTTTTCTCCTTTATTCCGACCAGCCTATCAGCAAAGATTCTCCAGGCCTCATAGGCCCATAATCGTAATAACGATCCCATTGATTGTCTTGGTCCGTTATTAATTGCTACGTAAACACCTCTGACTAAACGTGTCAATTCTCTAGGCGAAAAAATGTAGTGAGATTGAAGATCAGTGTTGTAATGAGTTTTGCATTCGTAATATAAATGGACAGAAGCACTAGCAAAGGCCTCAGCATATACTTTGAACTCTGGTGCTAGCTTGAAAATGGCTTTGTAATAAGTTTCATAAATTTGAAACAGAGATTTCTCACTCGGATAACCAAAATAAAGAACAGCAGTATGACGTGTGAATCTTTCCGACATGGGAATTCTTCCCGGGTCAGTTGGGGGATTACAAGCACCAACAATATGTATTCTCTCTGTGGTCACCCATTTGTTTTCTGGCGTTTTCCAGAATCCTCCCTTTTCTATTAGCTGCCTTAAAAAGAATGTGACCTTTTGAGAACCGTATTTATCCAGTTTTGGTAAATTAATCTCATCACAAAACAGTACCAATTCTTTAATATCTGACTTTGGGAGTAAGGTAAGGCCTTTCGATGTGGTAACATAGTTTGTATGACGATGCAAAGTTGACAAAATATTCTCAGTGGTGGTATCTTTGGAAAAATTAATACCAACCACTTCAAAGCGCGATGACTTCCGGAGCGTACTATTCATAATCATTGTTTTACCAGATCCAGGGGGGCCACAAAGAATAATTGCTCTCTCTGAATTCAACAGGTCATAAAACACCTTTTCGTGCTTGATTGTATCAATTGTAGGGATTATAATATCAGGCTTCATGACATCATGTGCCTCTAAAACAATTGAAGGAACCTGTGAGGTAAGAGAAGTAAAATCCAACGTGTCCTTTGTAATAACTATATTAGAGTAATCCGGTGATTCCTGATCGGTATATCCAAAATAACTGTTGATAACTTGTATAAAATCCGT
Organism: Saccharomyces uvarum; assembly: GCA_947243795.1. Lineage (NCBI taxonomy): Eukaryota > Fungi > Ascomycota > Saccharomycetes > Saccharomycetales > Saccharomycetaceae > Saccharomyces > Saccharomyces uvarum. The sequence goes on from OX365938.1 coordinate 525,486, forward strand.
TTGTGATTCTGGAGTTGAGTCACCAGCTAGAGAATATAGTAATGACTGTTTAATTACTAGGGCAACAACGTCCTTCAACTTATAATCGTTGATATTCTCGAGCCACTGCCTATAACTTGAGACAAAATAAATAATTAACCGCAATGCAGTCTCTATTTTGTTGAAAGATCTGATCCTCATAATATGCTCTAGTTTATCAACACTTGTAAAAAGGCTGGTTAGAGAACCCATATTAAAAGCATCTGAGATTGTATCCCTTACTTTGTCGAGCCCTAACATGGATGTTTTATTATCAAGTACTTCAAAGCCTCTACTGAGCAAACAATTAATCTTAAAGGGGATGGAACATACATCAAATGGAAACCATAGTAAACCGCATCTAGTTATAGTCGCGGGTGTGGCATGGTCGAGATTATCTGTTTCAAATATAATATGAAGGTTCGAAGGGATAGGAAGTCTTTCGCCGTTTGGTAGCGTCAGAATTTTATTATCATCAAGCACAGAGTTCATGGCTTCCACATATTCTGGATCCAAATCGCTATCGAATACGATCCAAACGCTTGAATCCTTGAAAGTTCCTGTGGGATCATCGTTCACCCTTCGTAGAATCGAAGTAAAAAGTCCATCTCGCCATTCTAGTGTTGCTTTAACCATACTGCCATATATGGATTCCTTTGCGAGGACCTTTGTGTCAATGACATGTACAATATTAGTACGACCATCAAAACTGGCCATGGTATCAATAACCGTCCTCCACGTTGCCGTTTTACCACAACCCGCGTTACCCACAAATATTAGAGCCTGTTGTGTTTGCTGCATATAAAAAAATTGCAAACATTTTTTAGAAAACTCATCAGATATTGAGAGATTGGTCCTTTGGCAAATATCTTTCCAGCATCGAACAAAAGCCTCCGAATCCAAGGCTTCTCCAGTAGAGCCAAATACTTTCAATAACCCTTCGTTAAACACAGATTCATCGGTATCGTTTAATGATGGCAAAATCGCTCTTCTCAAGCTTTCCACTAATGTTCTTTCCTGTTTACCGAATTCGTCACTCAATGGACTACAATTTCTCAATACACTTTTAAGTGTTCTCAAACCAAAATGATAATGCTTCATTGGACCGCATTTTGAAGACAGCAGGGCAAGAAATTGAACTATTTTTGATGCCAGTGGTTTAGCGTCTTCAAACCCCAAAATTTGCAATATACTCTCTGCGATAGTATCACTTTGGGGCGATTTCATAGAAAATTCTCTAAAGTTCTTTTTCAAATTTTCTGGTAATTCTGACCTTCCATTATATCCAGGATTCAAAGTAATAAATACTGCTGTATGCGTACTTAACGGCGTTTCTTCTTCTAAAAGTGCAGTATAGACCTTCCCGACTTGTAGAGAATTCTGTATTTCTTGAATATTGGCAGATACAGCACTTAAAACTTTCTCATCCAGCCTGTTGAATTCATCGAAACATCCCCATGCGCCTATTTGTGTAATACCCACTAGTAACCTAGAAATAACCTGATAATCGAATGAGTCATCACAATTAAAGACCACCACCATACGGCCGAGATTTTGACCAAATGCTTTTACTGTTTCTGTTTTACCTGTTCCAGCAGGACCGAAGAAGCATCCACCGTACTTCTGGTTCAAGGAATCCGTAAGTGCGGCAAACCCATTGAGGAGCAATGGTGTGTAAATCAGCCTTTCTGGAATTCCAATATACTCAAACCTATACTGCAAGGTATAGTTACTTTGAGAAATAAAAACTGAATCAAAATCATCCAGAGCATCCTTTTTATGATAGAACTTTTGGACCTTAGCCCACAATAACTGCGCTTCTTCGGCAGAGGGGCACTTTTCGAGCTCCTCTATAGTATTATCAAAGTGCAAATACTCAACGAGTAAAGACTCAATTTTCTTTCTCGTATTTTTAGAAGAATTGCTTAACTTATCCAATAATTCTTTAATTTTCTTCCCGGTTTCTTCCTTGTATTTCGAGAACTCATTACTTTGAAAACATTTTTCAATACGTTCCGTCCATGTAACTTGAGCTGCAAGAAGAATTGCTTGAAATACATAATTAGGCATAATAGATTCCATATCAACACCATTCCTAAACTTGTCCAAACATTCTTTAAACTGGTTTAAGACACTTAGTTTGATTTCCGTGTCCAAAATACTTAACCACTCTTGAGCTTGGACTGCATTAGACAGCTTGATTCTTTGATTCAAATCTAGTACTTCACCCTCTAGCGATCTCACACCGGTTATACAGTCCTCAGAAAGGACTATAGAGTCAATACTCCCATACATTTTCTTCATAAATTTCGAAACATGATCGTAGTGCTTTCCAGATCCTATGATTTTCAAAAGATCATCATTACCCAGAAAGTAAAACCTTGGGAATTTCCTTCTTTGCTGCTCTAAAAAGTTCGATAGCGACGATTTAATCATCTTTAAAGAATCAATTGTCAATTTTAATGTTGTGTTGTAATTTGGGATATGTATTACTTCAATCGTGGTGTCAAGTTGAAACGCTCTTGTAGTCATTATCTTATACTCATTGGTCAAACTGTTGAATTTGGAGGTCTCAAGTGGGAGGAAGTTTTGAATGTCGGCGTTTTTACCAAGGATTCCATACAAATCCAACCAGTAGAATTGAACTTCAATCCAATTTACCTGAATTTCAGACAACTTTGTTAGTTTGGATTCGAAATCCAAACAATCTTGTTCAAAAATCTTATAGTAATTTGAAGTTCTCATGGATATTAGCTCCTCTAAATCTTCTCTACAAGCTTGCTCTAGTACATCCCATTCACCCACAAGCTTGATTCCACTCGGATGTTCTCTTACATCATATTGAGCCTCCTTCCAAAAAGTTTTGATCCTGTTCATCGATTTTTCTATAACAAATTCCTTTTGTGCTCTTTGTATAATTTTTGTAACCAAGACCTCATTCAGCGTCAAATTTAGCAGCATAACATCTTTGAGAGGGAATTCGAATCTATCAACTAAACCCTTTTGCACTTGCCTTTTACCGATATCACGAAATATCATGTTCCAATGCCTGGGCTTTAAAGCCGGATCCTTCAACTCAATCAGAGTCCCATTTACAGAAGTAAGCATATTAATTTGCGAGAACAACGACTTGAATATTTCAAATTGTTTGACAACTCTGGGAAGCTCATTCGCGCTTTGAAGAAGGTCAGTTAGCTGCAGTTGAAGTGACAGTATATCTATCCTGCACCACGGCGTTTCGACAGTCTTCTGTAAATTTTTCCAAAGATCCTCAATACTTTTCCAAACTAGCTTATACTGTTTAACTTCCTCCACAGTGCGTGCTAGTTGGTCCTTTAAAATAACAGGAATAAGTAACATTTTTGCAGCATCTGTAACACAATCCACTTTTGTCTTCAATGTAGACAGTGATTTATTAAACAAGTCCAAGATTTCAAGTGCTTCAGGAGGAGTTACTGTTGGAGATATGGGTTTCCTAACTGACCAACTCTCATTCAAAGATCGCGATAACCCATCAATGTTTTTGACCTCTTGCTCTAACCGTTGAGCAATTAACACGCGGTGTTTTTGCATCTCTTGTTCCACACGGCCCAAACATTCCCTTAGCGTACCAAAATCAATGTCGACCTGTTCTATGTAAACAAACTTTGGCGGAAATTCCACCCTAAGTTTCGTAAGTGTCCTTGTGACTGATCTCAGTAGCTTAATTTGTGCTTCTCGTTCAATGACATGCCTTTTGTTCATAGTGACTGCCTCAATTATTATGGTTATATTTTTTAAAGATGAAAAATTTACATCCATATCTTCTAGAGCCTCTCTATCCTTATTCATATCTTCATCTAATTGTCTAGCATCGTGATCATACAGTTTCAAAAGATATTTGCAGACATACAAGACCCAAAAGTCGATTTTTGAGCGGATATAATTGTGTGTTTCTTGGGTTTGAATCTCGAAATTTGTTGCAAAGTTATTTCGACTCAAAAGTTGATCAAAGCTTGACTTAGAATCAAGAAGCCCCGTTAAGATCTCAAAACATTTTTGAGTACTGTTATCGATTGTCTCTAAAACACTTTGCTCCGTAATTTTCCAAAGGAAGTCCATTTTTTGCCATTCTTTGACGTACGCATTGATTTTAAGGTACAGGGCTTGGATCTCTTCTAAAGAATTTTTAATATCGTCTTCTAGCTTGCTTACCACTGTCTCAAATATCAACGTCGTCGAAACAGGATTGTCCGAGTCATGCAGCAACTCAATTTGAGTAACTGTCTTCAAAAGAATCTCAATATCTTTCAGTAGAAATCCCTTTATTTCATTTAAGGATGGTGATGGTGTTATTTTACCCTTAGCGAATTCAAGCTTAAATGTGTGCTTAGGAAAACGAAGATTCTTTACGTTTATAGAGGTCTTCTCCAGAAGTATGCTAATAATCAAATCATTAAACCCGGGGATATAGTTACTTACGCTAGCAAGACCCTTGGCAGAAAAATCTTCAAGAATGTCCTGAATATTACCTATTACCTTTTTCACTTTGTAAAACTCGCTAGCAGTGCCTTCAAAGCGATTCAAAAGATTGAATTCCTTTGCAAGCTGAGCTTCCGAATTTTTTAAAATTTGGTAATCAAAAATGACATCATTGATTACATTTTCTAATACGTCCAGACTGTGAGGGGAGCATGGTGTTTCCTGATTAGTCGAATCAACCACGTGTAAGGATTCCCAGGATGTTTCTAAAAATTGTTGCAATATCATCCATACAGTTTGAATTCTCTTCTTCAAAAAAACATTTGTATAAAAATTTTCCGAAAGTGATTTGTTAACTGAAAAAAACGTTTGAGTAAGTTCAACTAGGGTGATTGCTCGGGGATATAAGTTCATATAAGCTCTCGCAATACGTGCCACATGGCTAGGCACCTGAAACGCCATGTAGGTTAGATTTCTCAACTCTTTATAGGCAGCAGCTAAGACAAAATCGAAATTCACTTTTAATTCATAACTATCCTTGTTATTTCTTATAAGTTTTAGAACGGGCATAATCAAAAGGTTTGTCGTTATTTGTTCAGGGAAGTTATTCAACCACTGCAAAAAAACCTCTTGAGGATTTGTATCCTTTCTTAGTTGCAGTATCGAGGTGGATATTAAGCGTCCTTCTAGTGTATCACTCCAACTAGAACCAAAGAGCGCTTCCAGATATTGGTCAATTTTATCGATATGGGATTGGACTCTTAAGTAGTAAGAGATTTTTGCAGATATGGGGGGGATATCATTCAATTCTTCCAATTGCAGAATTTCGGGCAAAGAGTTTAATCCAGCTTCTAGTTGCAATATTTCTTTTTTTATCTCAGTTGACAATATCTGCTGATTCTCTTGTACTTTTACTTTTATTCGAGGGCAAAATTCCATTAACGGCTTAAATTTAACCAAATTGCTTAATTTTTCAATTGGATAGCGGCCAGAATCAACTACATTTGCCAGCAAGCTTTGCAACTTTGTCTCCAAATCAAACATGCTTTTACTATATTGATGCTCAGATTGTTCTAATCTCAATTTGAAATTTGTAGAAATATCATCTATCTGTTGAAATGGTTCGTACAACTTCTGTATTTCGTCATTATAAGTAGAGGGGGATATAGCCTTTAATGTTTCGGCTAATGAAAAAAATCTGTTACGTGTCGTTAGAATTTGGTTTAAAGTATCTTTTACATGCTCACTTGTGAATGTCAGCTTTTGTGATAGTAATTCATGTGGTGCATTTTTCCTGAGATCCTCTCTAATTAAAAGATTGATGTCTTGCACAATGACATCCCAATCTTCTATCGTATGAATTGAATTTTTATACAAGACCAAAAAAGAGCCATATTCTAACTTAAAGATATTTGAGAGGCTGTTTAGGAGTGCATCTATAACTTCTTGAGAGACTTTGTCCATCAGAATAATAAATCTTTGAACTGGATAGTTCGAGTATCTAAACCTTTTCAATGAGGATGCCAAAGTGACAAATAATCCACGTAGGTGTTCAAGGCTAGTTGACTGATGAACTTCATCGATGGGGATTGATGATAAAAACTGGTCGTATCTATCTACTTGTTTCAACTTTTCTGAAAGTGTGCCTTCATTTAACATGTTTGTTAAGTTATGAAATCTTTTTGCGCTGGTTAAAATGGATAGACATATTTGAAATCCTTGATTTTGTGTTTGTTGAATAAGCGATTTTAATACCTCGTGCAAATTCGACCAAAATTCTAGCTCATTTAAAACTGAACCGTCTTTTATATCTCTGTCAATGGCCAATGTTTGTTTGATGACCAAGACCCATTTGTTTGCTACGCTTTGCAAAGGGTTTAAAATTTTTATATCATTCAAGTCATTGCTGGAGAAATAGTTTGCATAGTCATGTGAAGTGGCACCTTTCGAAACAGCATCTTTAATACTATTAGGAACCATTTCCAAAAGGTCTGGAGTTTCAATTGAATTATGAAGCTGCTGAAATTGCTTAGATATATCATCTAGTTTCCTTCTGGTCTTATCTATGGTCTCGACAGAATATGACTTTGCATCGGACTTCACCAATTGACCGAATACAGATGATACACCATGAGTGACAATAGAAGCCAAGTTTCCTGTGTTTACGGGACCGGGCAAGTATATCACATTTACTTGCGTTGTTATCGGCTCTGCATCCACAATTGCATTTTTAGACTTGATGATCAATAACGTAGAGTATTTCTCGTCTGCCCAATTGTTATTTTCTACCATCTCTTCACCAAAGTCAATAGTAACTAATATTCTTTCTAACTCTTCGAAAAGTAAGACAAACAGAGTGCTATGCTCTTGCCCGTCCACTGAGCCCAAAAACGATCTAAATCGTTCACGATGTTGACCATGAAGACAATTATTGAGCCTTTGCTCATCTTCTTTAGTGAGACTCTTTATGCCTGCCACGGTGGTTGCGACAAACCTTATCAGCTCATTAACAAGTCTTTCCTCATTTTCTCGCATTGCCTAAGTGTGTATGTTGTTGTGCGTTCCAGTTCCACGCTGAAGAGCACCAATACATCCTTCTGTGCTTGCAACTCACAACATATGTAGTGTTTGTTTACCTTTTCAATAATTCAATGTTTAATGTCCGTATAATGCGACTTTTCGCGCATCAATTCGGGATGATCTGATTAAGTTATAGCCTTACGTTAAGAAGACGTAACACGCTTCTTACAAGCGTGCACATAGTTTACGTTTACAAAAAAGAACACCTACAATACTGACCAATACGCCTCATGAATATTCTGTTATTTAAGCGAGAGCACGATCACGGGAGACAGCCAAGTGACACAACTTCGCAAGGGTCCCTTTCTAGTACCGCACTTCCTGAATCTCCGGGACTTTTAGATGAGAAGATTCTGCCCAAACTGCCTACCCCCTTTGCCAGAAGTCTCTCCACCATTCCTAGCTATGAGCAAATGAAGCGTACTAAGAAGTTGCCCGATTACCATTTAAAAATAGTTGTTGTAGGGGACGGTGCTGTGGGGAAGACGTGCCTTTTAATATCTTATGTGCAGGGGACTTTCCCGACAGATTATATCCCAACTATTTTCGAAAATTATGTGACAAACATAGAGGGCCCTAAGGGCCAGGTTATAGAACTAGCACTGTGGGACACTGCTGGCCAAGAGGAGTATAGTCGACTCAGACCGCTCTCATACACAAACGCCGATATCCTGATGATTTGCTACTCTGTGGGCAGTGAGACATCGCTCAGGAATGTAGAAGATCTTTGGTTTCCAGAGGTCAAGCATTTTTGTCCTTCTGCGCCAATCATGCTGGTCGGCCTGAAGTCAGACCTGTACGAAGCTGATGACCTCTCAGATTTGGTAGACCCCAAAGCGGCCGAATCTTTGGCTCAGCGCCTAGGGGCGTTTACCCATCTTCAATGCTCAGCACGGTTAAAAGACAACGTTAACGAAGTTTTCGAAACTGCTATACACACGTTGCTTTTCGATTCGCTGTATTCTACTAAGGAGCCTTCATATACAATCAAAAATCCGTTTAAGAAAACCTCAACCAAGTCAAGTACCGATTACTCTGCTAGGGATACTAACATTTCTATTTCTAAAACAAAAGGGATAAGAAAAGTCAAATGTATTCTGATGTAAGAGCAAAAATCTAATTTTGTAGCCATCTGCTTTGTACACACAAAAGCACTTCAAAAGCGTGAAACAATAATATGCATACTTTCATTATATTCTGATATTTATCTAATTGAGCTTAAGCAAGCTTAAGCAAGCTTAACCTAATCTAACCTAATTTGATCTAATCTAATCCGGCCTATTTATTCCGATTCAATCCAACATGACCCTAATACGAATTCAGAGTAACTTTAATATAATTAATGATGTAATTTAATATAACTTTGACGTATTCTATATACAATTTAGTGTATTGTGTCTAAATTCATTATAAACAGCTCTCATTTTGCACGATGAGTCCGCACTTTTTTTTCTTTTTCCTCGAAAATTTCACATAATAAGCTTGAAGCTCATCTCATCTCATCGATATGTATTTCGGCTAGGCTCAGGTATAATCACATGCATGCTTCGTTTCTGGACATCACAAAAGCCTATATTCAGACCTAGCTATTGTCTTTGCAGAAATATCATTAAGAACTACTGTTGTACACCAATTACAAAGATGACCGAAATTACTACAAAAGCAACATCAACAGTGCAGCAGTCTGCGGACAACAAAAGACTGTCCTCCGCTGTTGCGGATTCTGCCAAGCAAATGAAGATTAAAAAGCCTAAGTTGAGAAAGTACAAAGCCAAGAAGGTCGATCCAACTTCCCCCATGGGTGTCTTAGAGTTTGAAATAGATGATTTGCTAAAATCTCAAGATTTGTCTAGAGATCACGTCTTGAACGATGTCACTGCGATTCTGAACGATACATCTAAAATTGACGGCCCCATTACTGTACAATACCACCGAGTGGTAAAAAATGTCAAAGTCATGGAGATTACCTCTAACGGCAATGGTCTAGCTTTGATCGCTAATCCCGTTGAACCAGAAAAGAAACAAGTGGTCGTCATACCCTTTGGGTTGCCAGATGACCTGGTAAATATCAAAGTTTTCAAGACACACCCTTACTATGTCGAGAGTGATTTGTTAGACGTGGTAGAAAAATCTCCAATGAGAAGAGATGATTTAATCAAGGACAAATACTTTGGGAAGTCTTCAGGAAGTCAGTTAGAATTCTTGACCTATGATGACCAGTTGAAACTAAAAAGGAACACAATCGTGAATGCCTACAAATTTTTCGCGCCGAAGTTAACCTCTGAAAAACTTTTACCTCACTTTGGTACTACCATAGCGTCTCCTTTACAATATGGTTATCGAACCAAGATTACACCTCATTTCGATATGCCAAGAAGGAAGGCAAAAGAACTGACAGAAAGACCTCCTCTAGGTTTTGGTCAAAAGGGTAGACCTCAATGGAGAAAAGATACTTTGGATGTTGGCGGCCATGGTTCAATATTAGATATAGATGAGTGTGTTCTTGCTACTGAGGTTTTAAACAAAGGATTGACCAACGAGAGAAGAAAGTTTGAAAAGGAATTTAAATGCTATAAGAAAGGTGCCACTATTTTACTAAGAGAAAACACCACCATTTTGGATTCTTCTAAACCAACATTGGAACAGTTAACAGAAGAAGGCTCCAGGGATGAAAACGGCGACATAAGCTACGTCGAGGTCGAGGATAAGGAGCACAATGTTAGGTTGGCCAAGACATGTGTCACAAATTCCAGACAGATTGTCACTGAGTATGTGGACGGGTATACTTTCAATTTCAGTGCGGGTGAATTTTTCCAAAATAATAATGCCATTTTGCCTGTGGTGACCAAGTATGTCCGCGATAATTTGCAAATTCCAAACAAGGATGGCGAAAACGAACCAAGATTCCTAGTGGATGCTTATTGTGGATCAGGCCTTTTCAGTATATGCAGCTCCAAAGGTGTGGATAAAGTAATTGGTGTAGAAATATCTGCTGATAGTGTTTCTTTCGCAGAAAAAAATGCAAAGGCAAACGATGTGGAAAATTGTAGGTTCATAGTCGGTAAGGCTGAAAAGCTTTTTGAATCAATTGATACTCCCAATGACAGGACCTCGGTCATCCTAGACCCACCACGCAAAGGCTGCGATGAGTTGTTTTTGAAGCAATTAGCCGCATATAATCCTGCCAAGATCGTCTACATTTCATGTAACGTTCATTCCCAAGCACGTGATGTCGAGTATTTCCTAAAAGAAACAGAAAACGGATCCTCTTATAAGATAGAAAGCATAAGAGGGTTTGACTTCTTTCCACAAACACATCACGTCGAAAGTGTGTGTGTAATGACAAGAGTTTAATCGCATATATATGCAGGTATGTAGAAATACGTATATATTTCAGGAGAATCGGACCTTTTCCTGCAGTATAAATAAATCCGTACATTTTAAGACCCAGAAACCTTAGTATATATTCTTGCACTTCAAGGTGAAAGAGTAACGTGTAAAAAAAAACCCGTGAAAGGTGACATCGAACCTGTCATTTTCTTGAAAAATTCATATACTCAATTTCAAAATATAGTCTTGAGACTGCAGTAGTTAATATTAGGTGATAAAGCGTTAAATTAACCATATAATAACCACAAAAAGACCATACCAAAATGGAAAACGATAAGGGCCAATTAGTATGTTTGAAACACGTCGAATAAATTTTTGTTTTTAGTGGACAAATGGGCAGTGTGTGACTATGTGAGCTAATGATCAAGAAATGATTAAATGTGAAAATTTATGAGGTGAGTTACTTGAACTGTGAAAAGGATATCCTCACCAACACCATCCAAGTGCAATATTAAAAACCAGCTTACAGACCGCATTGTAGAGCAGTTTTCAAAGTAGATGAGGCTGAACAACTTCGAATGCAAAATCTACACCATAAATTTCTCTATGTTCATCTGCTCGTTACACACTCCCATAAGCAATTCCATTTCATGCGGCTAATATAACTAACAATGAATTTTATTATTTAGGTCGAACTTTACGTTCCAAGAAAATGTTCTGCTACCAACAGAATCATCAAGGCTGATGACCATGCCTCTGTTCAAATCAACGTTGCCAAAGTTGACGAAGAAGGCCGTGCCATTCCAGGTGAATACGTTACCTACGCTTTGTCCGGTTACGTCAGATCTAGAGGTGAATCCGATGACTCTTTGAACCGTTTGGCTCAAAACGATGGTTTGTTGAAGAACGTCTGGGCTTACTCCCGTTAAGAAGAAAGGAAAAAAAATTGAATACGCTTCATTCCGTTGAACTAATAAATAAACGCTAGCAATTTTTTTCTTTTTTTTTCTCTCTTTATTATCATCTTTTCATCATATGTTTTAATCCGTCGAATTTTCGATGAAACGTTTTAGGTACTCTATAGGTATTTAGGTTATAATAATATTTTGTATTTTTAGACAACGGGCACCTGCTTAAGTTGAACAGTCATTGTGTTCTTGGCTACTCTATTTAAGGTTTTGTATATGCGGAGTCGCTAAGAAACCCTCTGAGCAAAAGACCCCGTAATTACTGCTTGTATTCGTGCATATGTTTTTTTATTTTTTCAGGAGTTGAAAACGTACCGTAAACCTTAAGATTGTTTTAGACAGACTGCTCAAACAGGTGTTATATATGTCGAGTTAGGGAAACAATAAAGGAACCTGAAGAAACGGGTCTTTGCTTACAAAAGATGCCTTTATCTTTAACTTTACTTGACTTGGTGAGTACTTCGTAGTCACAATTTTGTAAGGGCTGTTATTTGAGTAAAAAAGTAGAACAATGTGTAGGAAACTGGCCATTGCCACACTGCTGTACTCTGCAGACTATTTACCGGGTGTGTTTGCTCTTGGTTACCAAGTCAACAAACTCCTAAAGGAAGCGGGTAGAAATGATAGAATTAGGACATGCCTTATTGTGACAACTCCCTTATTCAATGACATTTTGAGCGATTTTGCCAAAGATCTTTTGAATTCAATATACGATGATATCATACTGGTAAACCCTTTGGAACGCCAAGATGAAAGTATACAAAGTAACAGTGAAAATTTGGCTCTTTTGGAAAGGCCCGAATTGTCGTTTGCTCTAATAAAGGCAAGATTATGGGAATTAACCCAGTATGAACAAGTTCTATACTTGGATTCAGACACTTTACCCCTGAATAAAGACTTTCTAGGATTGTTCGACATTATGTTTAAACAAACTAAATTACAGATTGGTGCTGTCGCTGACATTGGCTGGCCAGATATGTTCAATAGCGGCGTTATGATGCTAATACCAGATGCTGAAATTGCATCTGTTTTGCAGAATTATGTTATCGAAAATACTTCAATTGATGGTGCTGATCAGGGAATTTTAAACCAGTTTTTCAACCAAAACTGTTGCACAGATGAGCTGCTTAAAGAAACCTTTCCTCGAGAGTGGGTACAGTTATCGTTTACATATAATGTGACCACCCCTAATCTTGGTTATGAATCTTCACCTGCTATGAATTATTTCAAACCAACTATCAAACTGATTCATTTCATTGGCCAGCATAAACCATGGTCTCTGTGGTCTCAGAAAAATTTTGTTAGAAACGAATACAACACCCAATGGAATGAGGTGTACCAGGAATTTCAGGAGGAAAACAAATTAGCAGATGAAGTCTCGAAGATTGATATCGGTGATTTTAATGAGTCTGAAAATGTTCAAATAGCATCTCAAGAAACTATCCCTCAAACAGCATCCCCAGAGGCTATTCCTCGAGACAATGAATCTTCCACTGAAAAGGAAGTCGAAACAAAAAATACGAGGCCAGAAGACACAGAAGTCCAGCCCGATGAGCCAGCCCCCTTCCCTGTTCCACTGGATTTCACAAAATGGCTGACAACTTTCATAAACAAGGATAATGTAAGTACCCAGGTAACGAACGAACAGCACGAACACGAAAAGAATGATAGTGGTTCTAATAACAACGACTCTAAACCAGTCCAAGAAAGCTTTGTGGATAACAACCACTCTAAACCTGACCAGGACAACTACGTGAATAACAGCGACGCTAATCCAAATCAAGACAGCTACATGAATAACAGCGTTGCTAATCCAGACCAAAAAAGCATTGCGGATAACAGTGACGCTAATCCAAATCAAGACAGCTACATGAATAACAGCGACTCCAAACCAGACCAAAAAAGCATTGCGGATAACAGTGACGCTAATCCAAATCAAGACAGCTACATGAATAACAGCGACTCCAAACCAGACCAAAAAAGCATTGCGGATAACAGTGACGCTAATCCAAATCAAGACAGCTACATGAATAACAGCGACTCCAAACCAGACCAAAAAAGCATTGCGGATAACAGTGACGCTAATCCAAATCAAGACAGCTACGTGAATAACAGCGTTGCTAATCCAGACCAAAAAAGTCATGTAGATGCCACACAAGAACCTATTACTAATAAAAATGACTTATTAGAAGACGTAGAACCGCCTGCGCCTATCGAAGAAGATGTGCAACTTCTGGAAAAGGAGGAGGAGGGTTACGATGAATTTCTTCCAGACGTATACGAACCAGATGCAGTCAACAACGAAGAGGGAGAAGATTTTAATGAAGGAAAAGTGGGGAGGAGTGTTGAAGATGCACTGAAGGAAGAGGATCCCATAAAGGACGAACCCGACAATCCACAACAAGAAATGCCGAACTTCAGGTTCGATTGGGAAGATTCAGATTACCTATCGAAAGTGGAAAGGTATTTCCCTGATGACGTCTTTGAATATGCTGTAGAATAAATTCTTACATAAATTAGACTTATAACATAAAATTAAAAGACATGATTACGTGCATGAGTTCTTCACCGTAAGCAAAGAAAAAATAGTTCCTTCACGCACTTCAAACATGGAGGTTCTTGAGAATACTATTGTTAGTCTCCAATGTCTAGTGTATATCATTTCAGCTTTTCTCAACGTTAATAGTGACTGAAAAATTTTTGCTCTTCCACCAGTCTAGTGGATGATATGCTCGGAACTCAAACTGCCATCAACGAACGAAGGTATGAATACATGCAGCCCTAACATTTAGAAAGAACTCTTTCTTATAAGTATCCTTTTTTTACTTTTTAACGTTCAAATCGATACGGCCCCCTTCTAACTATATACAAGATGTCTGAAGGTATTACTGAAATTGAAGAATCCCAAATTAGTCTAACCAACTATGACAAAGTTGTCTACAAGTTCGATGATATGGAATTGGACGAAAACTTGTTGAGAGGTGTTTTCGGTTACGGTTTCGAAGAACCATCTGCCATTCAACAACGTGCCATTATGCCTATTATTGAAGGTCACGATGTTTTGGCTCAAGCTCAATCTGGTACTGGTAAGACCGGTACTTTCTCCGTTGCTGCTTTGCAAAGAATCGACACCTCTGTTAAAGCTCCTCAAGCTTTGATGTTGGCTCCAACCAGAGAATTGGCTTTGCAAATCCAAAAGGTTGTCATGGCTTTGGCTTTCCACATGGACATCAAGGTCCATGCTTGTATCGGTGGTACTTCTTTTGTTGAAGATGCTGAAGGTTTGAAAGACGCTCAAATTGTTGTCGGTACCCCAGGTCGTGTTTTCGACAACATGCAAAGACGTAGATTCAGAACCGATAAGATCAAGATGTTCATCTTAGATGAAGCCGATGAAATGTTGTCTTCTGGTTTCAAGGAACAAATCTACCAAATTTTCACATTGCTACCACCAACTACTCAAGTTGTTCTTTTGTCTGCTACCATGCCAAATGATGTCTTGGAAGTTACCACCAAGTTCATGAGAAACCCAGTTAGAATTTTGGTTAAGAAGGATGAATTGACTTTGGAAGGTATCAAGCAATTCTACGTTAACGTTGAAGAAGAAGACTTCAAATACGAATGTTTGACCGATTTGTACGATTCTATCTCCGTTACCCAAGCCGTTATCTTCTGTAACACCAGAAGAAAGGTCGAAGAATTGACCACCAAGTTGAGAGACGACAAATTCACTGTTTCCGCCATCTACTCTGATTTGCCCCAACAAGAAAGAGACACCATCATGAAGGAATTCAGAAGTGGTTCTTCCAGAATCTTGATCTCCACTGA
Organism: Saccharomyces uvarum; assembly: GCA_947243795.1. Lineage (NCBI taxonomy): Eukaryota > Fungi > Ascomycota > Saccharomycetes > Saccharomycetales > Saccharomycetaceae > Saccharomyces > Saccharomyces uvarum. The sequence goes on from OX365938.1 coordinate 540,671, forward strand.
TTTATTGGCCAGAGGTATCGATGTCCAACAAGTTTCTTTGGTTATCAACTACGATTTGCCATCCAACAAGGAAAACTATATTCACAGAATCGGTAGAGGTGGTCGTTTCGGTAGAAAGGGTGTTGCCATCAACTTCGTTACCAACGAAGATGTTGGTGCTATGAGAGAAATAGAAAAGTTCTACTCCACTCAAATCGAAGAATTGCCATCCGACATTGCTACTTTATTGAACTAAGGAGCGCAAAACTTTATCAAAAAAAGGAATTATCTAGTGAGGCTATCTTGACAACGTAACGTATATGTCATAAAGATTATATATACATATGTTTTTGTATTTAATTTGTTTTTCTTTTTATATGTTTACAATATAGCCTTGGTGCAACTAAATTATATGCATCACTGAAGTACACCAATGTGATGAACGACCTCAAACGAATTAAAGACGCTCACAGCACTAAACTTGCTTAAAATGCTGAACTCTTACAGAAGGTTTAGTTTTTTTTGGCATCTCGCTACACATGTCAGTGAAATTTTTTTAGGTTTTGAAAAAATTACACTAAAGAAGAAAGAGAAAAATCGATGCCCAGCTCGATAAATAGTTCTCCATAAAGAGAAAGGAGATTAGAAAAGAGGTATTGGCTGAGGTTTGATTAGAAAAGAGGTATTGACTGAGGTTTGAGATGGTTGACCAAGTGGATGTTATAAGAAGCGAACTAGCGGAAAAAGCCTTAAATGCTTTAATTTTACAATGTGGAGAAAACGCATCTCTACAAAATGATAAGACCATTCAAATAATCATCAATATGGGGAAGAAAATGGGTATAAAAAAGGACAACATTCCCCGCATTATACCATTGACCAAATGTAAGTTGTTCAAACCAAGAGATTTGAACATACTGCTAATTACCAAAGATCCGTCCACTCTGTATAGAGAAACTTTGACCAAAGACGAGCATACATCGGAATTATTCAAGGAGATTATAAGTGTCAAGAACTTGAGACGTAGATTCAAAGGCAGCAAATTGACCCAATTGTACAAGGATTTTGATTTGATCGTTGCTGATTATAGAGTCCACCATTTACTTCCCGATGTGCTTGGCAACAGATTTTATCATGGTAGTAAAAAATTACCATATATGATTCGAATGTCCAAAGAAGTAAAGTTGAAACGCCAGCAAATGGCAGAAAAATGCGACCCCATTTACGTGAGAGCACAACTAAGAAGTATATGTAAGAACACATCATATATCCCCAATGATGACAATTGCTTAAGCGTCAGAGTCGGACACATCCAAAAACATTCTCTACCGGAGATTTTACAAAACATCCAGGACGTGGTGAATTTCCTGACCGACAGGAGTAAGAGACCGCAAGGCGGCGTCGTTAAAGGCGGAATAATATCCATATTTGTCAAGACTAGCAACAGTACCAGTTTACCTATATACCGATTCTCAGAGGCTAAGAAAATTCACGAAAGTGAAGATCTGAGTGATATAAAATTATAGAACCAAACCTCTTTTTACATAGGGTATTTAAGCACTCGCAATGACAAAGCGTGATTTTGTATGCCATGTTATAGAATTGCTACAGTGTTTTAAACTTTAATTCTGCTAAAGAATTTCCAATATTATAGAAATTTGGCAGATTGGAAAAAAAAAAAAAAAGAAAAAAAGAGGCAGTGTATTATAAAAATAGAAGTACTCTGACGAGATGAAATTATTCGTCGATCTGAGATTGTTCCTATTCTTTTGTATTTCGTGAGGGATTCAAACGTTCATGCAACGCTTCGCATTCTTTAACGTACAGTAGTTAATGCTTAATTAAAGGTGTAGGGGCTTTATGCAAATTTACAAGGTATTTCTCACACAGTTTAATAAACTATTTTTGGGGTGTCTTCTACTCTACTTTGTAGTTCAGATATGTTGGCTTGTGCTTGTATATCATCAACGTCAGCTAGGGTTGGATTCATATTTTCGAGAGAGATCTCGAAAAGCCTCTTCGAGATATGACTCTTCAAGGAAAAGGTCATTGAATCGGATGCTAAAGCTATCCAGCAACACGTATAATGATGAGTTACTGGACGAGACTATGGTAAAGACATTAGAGAGAGAAAATGCCACATTACTTATGCTTGTACGTAATTGGGAATTACCAGGTGCATTGCGTTCTATGAGATCGCTGGAAGACCGCTTCAATAAGGACTTCCACTACGATTGGACATTTCTTAATGACGTTCCATTTGATTCAGAGTTTATTGAGGCCACCACTGCCATGGCCAGTGGTAAGACGCAGTACGCATTGATTCCAGCAGAGGACTGGAATCGGCCCTCTTGGATAAACGAGACTTTGTTCGAAGAGGTTTTGCAATTAATGGAGGAGAAGAATATCTTGTATGGTGGATCTAAGTCATATAGAAACATGTGTCGCTTTAACTCTGGGTTTTTCTTCAGACAAAAAATACTGGATCAGTACGATTATTATTTCAGAGTAGAGCCAGATGTGGAGTATTTTTGTGATTTTCCCTACGATCCATTCAAGGTGATGAGGCTGAATAACAAGAAATATGGCTTTACAATTACTATGTATGAATACGAAGACACAATTCCGAGTCTATGGGAGACTGTCGAAGAGTATTTGGAGGACACAGATTATCAAGACGTGGACATGGAAAATAATGCCTACGGGTTTGTCTCCAATTTCGATTTTTTTGGTAAATCGTTTGCTGTAATGGACAGTAGTAGTGATTACAATCTATGCCATTTCTGGACTAACTTTGAGATTGCTGATTTAAATTTTTTCAGAAGTGAGAGATATATCAAATTTTTCGAGCATTTGGATTCTAAAGGTGGCTTCTACTATGAAAGGTGGGGAGACGCACCAGTGCATTCGATCGCTGTGTCACTCTTATTGAATAAGGATGAGGTTATTCATTTTGATGAATTAGGGTACAAACATATGCCATTTGGTACATGCCCATCTGCATACTACATGAAACTTCAAGAAAGATGTCTCTGTGATAGCAATCATCCTGACAACATCGACCTCAACGTCATTAGCTGTTTGAGAAGATGGTGGAAGGATGGCAGCGGTAAATACTTCCTCAAGCATGATTCATAACGGGGAAAGGCGCATACTCATATACTACAATTTGTACAGACACATATACATATATATATATAAGAAATCATAAGAAAGATGTTCCATACCTCAGGTCATCACCATTTCATGGGTCGCTTAACCGGATATAACCGGAAGCAACCTCTAACGGCAATGGTTTTAAAGATGGATTACCTCAATACCAATAGTCAGACTATTCAGAACCGAAGATTTATCTACGACACTCGTTATCCTTTTCCTTCCTCGAAGTAACTTATATAAAATAAACTAAACCGAGGAAAATAAAGGAAAATCTAATGGAAAGCCATCGCAACGGTTTTGGAAGTAAGAATAGGTTGGAGATCTGCCCGAAAGACAAATCTGGCTCCTATAAACCGCCGAACAATAGCCCCCCTAAAGCATCACAAATTTTGTTATACTTTTATAATTCATAAACGAAATTTAGAACTATCGAATATAGCACCAATTGAATCTCTTAAAGAGGTTACATGCTAAAGTTGACGCCTTTTATACTTGAAAGTTTTTGCAGGAAGAAAAAAGAAAAAAAGAGACGATTTCGGGTAAGCGAAGTGTACTTTCAAATCAGGGCAAAAGAACGAATGAGAAGGCGGATTAGTTACAAAGCTTGAGGCCAAGCAGAACGAGCAACTGTTACGTATAGACCTGCTTCATACTGGATAATTTGTTGATCCGCGAGTATTTGTGATGAGTAAGAACAGGGACCCTCTATTAGCCAACTTGAATGCCTTTAAAAGCAAAGTCAAGTCAGCCCCAGTGATAGCACCCGCTAAAGTAGGACCAAAAAAGACCAATGACACTGTCACTACCATAGATGGAACCACTAGGAAGAGAACAGCTTTTGAACGTGCACAAGAAAGCGCTTTGCTTTCTGCCAAGAATCCTGTGTTGGCGGAGATCAAGAAGGAAGCCGGAAGTAATAGTTCTAACGCCATTTCGTTGGACGATGACGATGACGATGATGACGACAACGACGAAGATTTTGGTGGCTCTCCCTCAAAGAAAGTAAGGCCTGGTTCCATTGCAGCAGCAGCTTTACAGGCCAATCAAACGGATATATCCAAGAGTCACGATTCCTCCAAATTATTATGGGCCACTGAATACATTCAAAAGAAAGGTAAGCCTGTGTTGGTCAATGAATTATTGGACTACTTATCGATGAAGAAAGACGATAAAGTCATTGAACTTCTGAAAAAGCTAGACAGAATTGAGTTTGATCCTAAAAAGGGATCTTTTAAATATCTTTCCACTTATGATGTTCATTCTCCATCAGAATTACTCAAGCTGTTACGTTCACAAGTGACGTTCAAAGGAATTTCGTGCAAGGATTTAAAAGACGGGTGGCCACAGTGCGATGAAGTCATCAATCAGTTGGAGGAAGATAGTAAAATCTTGGTATTAAGAACCAAGAAAGATAAGACTCCAAGATACGTTTGGTATAATAGCGGCGGTAACTTGAAATGTATCGACGAAGAGTTTGTTAAAATGTGGGAAAATGTCCAGTTGCCACAATTTGCAGAATTACCGAGAAAGCTACAAGATTTAGGTCTAAAGCCTGCTAGTGTCGATCCAGCAACTATCAAGAGACAAACAAAGAGAGTTGAAGTCAAAAAGAAGAGACAAAGAAAGGGTAAGATCACTAATACTCATATGACTGGTATCTTGAAAGATTATTCCCATAGAGTATGAATCCACATCATTTTCGTTTGCATATTTGAATTAAGGGACTGTTGTGTATGTTTATAAATACATATTTATGTGTGTGTGCGTATATATGTTAAAGTGCAGCATATAATTCAGCTTTTATAACCCACTACGTAATTCTGAGAAGGATCAATAAAAATTGGATAAACCGTGGTTACAGGAGACCAAAGGGTTTAGGTTCCCAACTTTGTATGCTTGACCAATTCTTCATTAGTGTAGCCGCCTCACCCTCGTGTTTCTGTCTTTTACTAACCGCTTCCCCATTGGACATTCTCTGCTTTAAAGATGCCAAATCACCTAGAATATTATTGGTAACAGTTTTTAAAGCGGGACTAGACTCCTTCTTTGGTGTGAGAACCCTCTTTTCCCTCGGGGTAAGATCATAAACTTTTATTTCGCCTTCATTAAACCTTGAAGATAAGCTGCCTATATACTCTTTCAATTTTGTCTCGACCTCAATCGTGCTGTCAAATTGTCTTTTGCGTTTTTTGCTCCTCCATGAATTTCCACAGACCTTCTCATCTTCTAATTTATTTAGCATGGACTGGCAAAGATACAGTATTAAATATGACGCATTTTCATCAATGACTTTCTCCCAATTGTGCCATTTATTTTTGATATTCTTATTATTAAGATTGCCAATTATGACATCCAATAGTCTTTTTTGTAAATCTTTCCAGATGTCGAATTTCTTTTTCAACACTGTAGCTGTATTACTGTCATCTTGTTGGGTTTTGTAATTCTTGGCTACCCATTCGATTAACTTCCAGTCAAAATCATTCAAATTCAGTACCAATACTTTGAACAAAATTGGGTCATAATTGCTGAAACATTTCTCAATTACTTCCTCATGGTAAATGGACATTTTCCAAAGTTCTTGCCATTGGCGTAAGTTTTCTCTTATCAAAATTTCAGATGAACTTTCATGTGCACCTTTCCCCCTTTGGGCATCGTAATTTACCAAATCGTCTCCAGAGAAATTACTACTAGTAATTAGACTATCCTTTGCATTTTCCCACACCCATCTATGCTCTAAAAACTCGTTTTTGAGTCGTCTCCACTTATCAAGTGTTTTAGCCAAAGTATCCTTATATCTCTGCTCTTTATTATTCCTCCCGTATCCGTAACCATTTTCGTCATCATCTAAATCCTCTCCATCATCTTCGAGTTCCTGATCATTCCAATAGTGGTCATATAGCCAGGATAAGGCTTCATTGGCAGCCCAACGGAGCATTTCTAAGCCAGGTAAATCCCTTTCATGCGTACCCCAGTGCCTCAAGTCAACGAACCAAGACGGCAGTCCAATCTTAGCAGCTAGAGTATGTAAAGGAATGGCGAACTGAGACTGCTGTGTTGGATCCAACAAACCATTGACGAACCGGATCAAAGCCATCACGTATGACAATCGTATAGGAACAGAGTCTCGATGCGGTTCCGAACTGGTTTCTTTTTCGTCCAGCAACACAGCACATGTTATTTGAGCCGTAGAGTCTACCACATGAGGCAAATATTGTGAGCCTTTGAGTTGGTAGCTCTGCACCCTTTGCACAGCACGTTGTCTTTTATCATCCATGATATCTTTGGTCCTTGGGTAAAACCAACCTTTTAGTTCCTCTAGCTCAGCAAGGTTTCTCCATGGGACTATGCGTGGTGGTATCATCAGTTGAGCCCTATCTAGCCTTTTCAAAGCTGGTCTTTCGTACCGTCTATGCCCTGATCAAAGCAACCTTATTCTCCAATAATTTTTCATTTACAGTTGCTATGAGATTATTGAGCTTGAACACTCGGGTAACTTTTGTATAACAATAAAGCATCAGCTTATTATTGAAGGATCATTCAATGATACTAGTCAGTAACGACGTAAGCCGCAGTTCTGATCCATTGCCGTCGAGATTAAGGTGATAATCAATTTTTCAATGGACTACGAATCGCAAATAAGAACAAAGAAGCGACATAGAATCACTTTGGTGTGCACAAATTGCAAAAAAAGGAAAAGTAAATGCGATCGAACAAAACCTTGTGGAACATGTATACGGCTTGGAGACACGGAAAGTTGTGTTTATTTGACCGAAAGCTTGGGACACCTGGAGAGTAGTACCGCTTTGGATGGAGCTGAGCAACTGAGGAACCAGACAAGCTTTGCAGAACAATCCAATCTAGGATTAGTTAAGAAAAGAAGGCTTTCGCTGTCCAGGCAAGATAAAGATTATTGGCATAGAATACAGGAGAAAACATTAACACCTGGATACTATGTGCCAATGAATGAAGAAACGCCATTGTTTATTGACTTAATTCCTAATGGATTCTATTTAGAAACTAAGAGATCTGCTGACAATCTGTTTGCTCTATTTACGGATAGAGCAATTGAAAACCGTGATCCTTATTTGAAAGCAATGGTGACCTTTAGGAGTATTGCGGTCAGGAAAATGATGCAAAAATTAGGAAAAAATGGTAATAATGTGAAAAATGGAAGGCTACCTCGATCTTTTGAAGCTTTATCCACGTTTGATGCTGATGATGAACTTCATAATAGAAGTAATACTACTGACCAGGACAATAATTTTCGAACGCATCAAACAATACACAAGTCATTATTTAACAAGTTTGCCCAGTACAGAGAAAATAATGCTACGAAATTTAATGAAAATTATGAAAATATATCAGCAAAAGATTACTTGCCTTCTTTAAAGATATTGGAGGATGAAATTTTAACGTATTTTGAACGAAAAATCTATAATATGATACCCATTTTCGATATGAAGATTTTACGCCATGAAATAACAGTCTTTTATCAAAATGTAGTGGACAAAGGGAATCCAATATCTGTAAAACAATACGATCATATGGTATTTTGCATAATTCTACTGATTATCAAGATATGCCAGCTTTCTGTAAAGTTTTGTAAACTGACGCCATATATCTATCCGGTTCTTTTCGATATCGATACATCTAAGTTTTTGGCTCTAGTAAACCACTACTTATTTGAAATGAAGATCTTAAGGAAATGTAACTTATTACAATTGCAGTGTCTCATATTACTAAGGTTTCTACATTGGTGTGCACCCGAGGACGGTGATGGTCCTGAAACCCAATATTGCCAGATACTAATGGGGACCATAATATCTTCATGTAAAGAAATGGGCATTAATTGGTATTGCTTTTCTCAACCGGAAAAGTACTTTTTCAAAGTAAACCGACATACAAGACCTTCATATACCGTGATGAAAACTAACGATTATGTTTCAGTCTTTAGAAAAATATGGAGTTACGTTTTATTTTGGGATAGAAAAATGTGTTTTATTACTGGTGAAGAATGCCAAGTTGGGAAATCCTTACAATGTCATTTTGAAGAAGAAGCAAATATCACAACATGGTACATTCGAATGTTACCGCTTGATACCGTAATGAAAAAAATAAACGATACGCTGAATGATGACCCAGGGAAAGTGGATTTGAATTTAATACGTCGATCTTTAAAGGATTTGAAAAGAAAGTTTCATATTTTGAAAAGTATACCCAATGATGAAAAAGAGGCAACCGGCCATCTGAACTTTGAATTGGAATGGATTATTGATTTATTCTCATTTAATTTATTACACGGAGAGATGATATCTCATGAATACGACTGTAACGTTGTGGAGTTTTACAGAAGTTTTCAAGATTTATGGGATATGACCGTTCATTTGTCTGAGAAATGCTACAATTATTTTTTCGATAGTGAGGCGTTAGAAGTGGATTCATTGGCTAAGTTTTACACTAATAGAATTGTGGAAATCGTTGCGAATAAGATCTTGGTTATGATCCCTGCATTTATTCTCAGAGCAGACCGATTCAAGGCAATACAACATAGTGAAAAAAAAAAAATGATTGAATTTCTTTATGGAATCTCCTCCGTATACTTTAACGAATTTGGCTTTGAATACTATCGCTGTTTTAAAAAAATGTTTACAGCCAAAATAAGTTACAAGATCCTGAATCGATCATGTGAAAAAGATGCATGGAGAATCATTTTGCAATTTTTACTCAATGAATTAGTACTGGAGGAGCGTAGTGATAGCTCGAAGGATCCCGCTGACATGAGACTAAAAGATGCTTGTCCTACCATGTCGCAATTTCAGAAGATGGTACGAAAGTACAATGGGTATGGATCGGATATCCTAAGCATATGGAATAATGAGTTTCATCCCATAGGTAGATACGACGATAATATTACCACTTTCAAATTTCATCTTCGAGCGAAGAATATGCAGGGCTTCTTAAAGATGGAAAAGTACACGGACAAGTTCAATATTTTCTCTTCCTTTTATGACCATGCCAGTTCACAATTAGCCAAACACACGGAAGCAAATACAAGCTTGAACACAACAAACGGACAACAAACTAAACCACCACACGAGGACACGTCAGGCGCTGTCACGACAGCTATACCCGTTAATGATCTTGTTACTTCTGAGTTTGACATGATTCAAGACATTTTCGATCCGTTGGACTTCGTATCGTTTTTTTGATAAAAACGGAAGGCCATAGTATTAACGTGTCTTTTGTTTTTGGTTGCTCATTCAACCTATTTTATTTGTGTTATATATGGCATTGCTTTATTCATATATGTATATATACAGAGTAAAAGGAGAAAAGGACCATGCACCCGACTACAAGAATTCCTTGGATTTCTTGGCGTAAGCATGGCAATCCCTTAACCATTGCTTGTATTCCTTTAGAGACCCGATCTTCTCACCGTAGTAGTCTGGAACAGGGTTACTGAAACTTTGAGACGAGGCATCGACCCTATTATTGATGATGTGTTTCAAAAACTCTTTATTTTTGTTATTGAAGTGTGCCAATTGCTTCTGATGAGAAAGTTTGAACATTTGCGAACCAACTATAGGGCCCAATAGGTAGCCCAGGGCACCGGAGGCCATTATTCCGGCAGAGATGACGGTCAATGGGTCAAACCCAAAGACCAGTTGAGTTGGGTCTATTTCCATTGTGGAGAGGTAAGCCCACGAAATATTACACCCCAAGAGCCCAGTGAATAGGGAAGAGCCCACATTTATTCTCCGTTGTTGTTTCCTCAACTTGAAGAAGTCAGACCATGTCAAGCTAGTGGAGTTTTGAAGGGATGCAGGTTGAGAATATGATCTTAGGGGCAGTGCTGTTGCGGCGCGCAACGTGACGGCAGAAAACGGTTTCTTGGCCAAGAGTCTTTGCGACGACAATCTAATGGAGCTGATGAACATCTCGAAATGCAGGTGGTGTTCTTTGTATATTTTGCACTCCCTTCCTCACAGGATATCCTTTTCCCTACAGCGTACCGTATTATAGTTTCCAGTTTTTCATGCATGTATTGTAATGTACGTATTACGTGACATAGGATTTAAATAAAGTTTGAGTATCAATAAATAGTATTGAACAAGGTCAATAAAAGTAATAAATAAAAGGTCCGAGGGAGATCTCCACGCCCGGCCTACAATTCTTGTTCGTCTAACGTTTTGAAGACGAAGGGACCAGGCGCGTTCTTGGGGAAATTGATACCGTTCTCCAACAGCTTCTCGAAAACCTTGGAGAAGTCCTTGAAGAACTTGTCCTGGTCATCAGCATACTCCTTCACGATCTTGCGGTACTTAGGGTCTTGGACCAGCGCGTAATCCGTGGGTAGCATCATGTATCCACTCTTGGAGTCCCACTGTTTGTTATTCGCGTCGTTCTTTTCCAGCTTCCAGTCCTCGTTCAGCAAGTTTAAGTAGAACTCGTTGGTGAAGACGTTGTTAGCCGCCCCCCAGGGCCCTTCGTACCCGGAGTTCTTCAAGTGAGTCTTGCCCAGAGCGTGCGCACCCATGAGGGCCACGACCTCTCTATCATTAAGGTTCAATCTCTGGAAAAACGTCCTGACGTAGTCAGCGCCCTGATCAGCATCGGGCAGTCTGCCGTTGTCCGGAGTGGTATTCTCTGGGCTATCGACTCTGCCGCACCTCCAGGGGATCTTGGGGCCCTGTAGCTCCTGCACCGCGGTGACACCGCCCAGGCTGAACAAGTCACCCGACGAGATCCATGGGAACTCCTTGTGTATGGGCTCCAGGAAGTTGAAGCCATTCTGCAGACCGGCATTGGATGGGTCGTTAAACTCCTTCTTGAACCGGTACGTCCCACCGTACGAGCCACCCGTGTTGTCGTGCTTGTCCCAGGTCCCGGACGTGTGCCAGGCGAGACGTACCAGCACGGGACCGTAGCCTATGTAGTTGTCGTACTCGTCTTCGGCTCTTAACTTGAGCGCAATGGCATTATAGACCTTCTGGAAGTCCTCGTACGATCTGTCTTTCTCTGGCGTGGCCACATGGACCAGCGGCGTAGTGGAGGCCAGCGCAGCAGTAGCAGCGGAGCGGCCCCAGTTGCCGTTGCCGTTGCCGTTGCCGTTGCTCCCATGGGACGACGATCTCTTATGGGACTGTGAGTAGGCGAAGGTAGCCGTGGCAGCAGCAGCAGCAGCAGCAGCAGCAGCAGCAGCGGAGAAGAGGTAGAGCGATCTCCGGTTGACGGTTCTGCTCAGCATGGGCATGAACTTAGCAGCAGTAGCCATGATTGTGTGTGTGTTTGTGAGTGTTTGTGTTTGAGCGTCTATATTTAAGGACCTGTATGGGGTGAGCAAGTACTTAATCATGCCCTGCTTAAGTACTTTTCGTTCCAGCATAATAGGGTTCTCCCAATCTGGTAACGGCCGGCGCGGGCCGGCCGTGGACGCCAAGATAGTCATACAATGCAGACTTCATTACTCAGCGCTGCCCTGAGCAGCACTACAAGAGGTTGTGTACGTGGCCAGGCGAAGACTGTTGCAACGTCGATGACTGATGAACTACAATGGGCTTGGTGTGTGTGATGCGGTGCGGTGCGGCGCTGTGCTTGGCGAGCACAGGCGGAGGGGCAGCGCTATATGTTGCAGACTCTTTGGCACTCCGACAGCAGCGGCGATTGGTGCCGTTGGCATGCCTCAAGCAAAGGTGATGCGGCGGTGGCTGTAGTTTGTCCTGGTGCTCCCGCCTGCTCTTTCTATGTAGTATACCCGATGGTTCCAGCTTCAATTTCGAAGCAACGTAACCCGCCGGGCCCCGCCTTTTGCGAACTCAATGGCTCCCTTTTATTGCCAGGTGGAGTAAATACAAGGAGGATCAGGAAGTAGCCGTAACTATAAGAAGGCCTGGTGTACTCTGCTCAGCAACGGAACCGTTCTCGCTTGCCGAATCACCAATTAACTAAGCAACCAACCATTGCCCCGAACCCATCTATGTCTGCTGCCGCTGCCAAGTCTGTTGCTCACGTGCCTCAGGCGTCCCGACGGTACAAGAACTCGTACACTGGGTTTGTGTACGACATCCATACGTTTTTCTACGACCTTTCCGTGTTCCTTTTCAACATCCTGTTCACGATCTTCTTCAGGGAGGTTAAGGTGCGTGGTGCGTACAACGTTCCCGAGGTAGGGGTGCCCACCATCCTCGTGTGCGCCCCTCATGCTAATCAATTCATCGACCCTGCTCTGGTGATGTCCCAGACACGGCAACTGAGGACGTCTGCGGGCGAGTCCCGGTCCAGAATGCCCTGCTTTATCACAGCTGAGTCCAGTTTCAAGAAAAGGTTCATCTCTCTTTTCGGCCATGCCATGGGCGGTATCCCCGTGCCCAGAATCCAGGATAACTTGAAACCCGTGGACGAGAACCTGGAAATCTACGCTCCAGACTTGAAGAACCACCCGGAAATCATCAAGGGCCGCTCCAGGGACCCGCAGACCACCCCGGTCAACTTCACAAAAAGGTTTACTGCCAGGTCTCTGCTCGGGTTGCCGAGCTACTTGAGTAACGCCCAGATCAAGGAGATCCCGGACGATGAAACCATAATCTTGTCCGCCCCCTTCAAAACCTCAAAGGCAAAGGCCGTGGAGCTCTTGAACAACGGAACTACTTTCAAGTACGCCGAGAAAATAGACAATACGGAGACCTTCCAAAACGTCTTTGACCATTTACACACTAAGGGCTGTGTGGGGATCTTCCCTGAGGGCGGTTCTCATGATCGTCCTTCCTTGTTGCCCATCAAGGCGGGCGTCGCCATCATGGCCTTGGGGGCTGTTGCCGCCGACCCCAGCATGAAAGTGGCCGTCGTGCCTTGTGGCTTGCACTACTTTCATAGAAATAAGTTCAGATCTAGAGCCGTCTTGGAGTACGGCGAACCCATCATTGTAGACTCTAAATATGGCCAGATGTACAAGGACTCCCCCCGTGAAACCGTATCCAAACTGTTGAAGAAAATCACGAACTCCCTGTTCTCCGTCACCGAAAACGCCCCGGATTACGACACTTTGATGGTCATCCAGGCTGCAAGAAGACTGTACCAGCCGCTCAAAGTTAAGCTGCCATTGCCCGCTATTGTGGAGATCAACAGAAGACTGCTTTACGGTTATTCGAAATTCAAAGATGATCCGAGAATCATTCATCTGAAAGTACTGGTCCATGACTACAACAAGAAGTTGGATTTGGTTGGTTTGAAAGATCACCAAGTAATGCAAGTGAAAACCACCAAATGGGAAGCCTTGAGATGTTTAGTGACTCTTATCACTAGACTGATCCAACTCTCCGTTTTCGCCATACTGTCCTTACCAGGCTCCATTCTCTTCACTCCAATTTTCATCCTTTGCCATGTTTATTCTGAGAAAAAGGCCAAAGAGGGTTTGAAAAAATCACTGGTCAAGATCAAAGGTACTGACTTGCTCGCCACTTGGAAGCTTATTGTGGCGCTAGTGTTGGCCCCGATTCTTTATGTCACCTACTCGATCTTACTGATGATTCTGGCCAAGAGGCAACACTACTTCAGCATCTGGGTCCCAAATAACCTGTTTTTACAATTCGTTTACTTTTATGCATTATTGGTTTTCACCACTTATTCCTCTTTGAAAACAGGCGAAATTGGTATGGACCTTTTCAAATCTTTAAGACCACTTTTCGTTTCCATTGTTTATCCAGGGAAGAAGATCGAAGAAATCCAAACTAGAAGGAAAAACCTAAGTCTTGAATTGACTGCCATTTGTAACGATTTGGGACCATTAGTTTTCCCAGATTACGACAAATTGGCCACGGAAATCTTCTCCAAGAGAGACGGTTCCGACGTCTCCTCCGACGTAGATTCGAGTACCAGCCACTTGAGTGGCCAAACTAGAAGTCGTTCGTCCTCCGTGCATTCTATCGGCTCACAATTTTCCAATGCGCTATCAAGAGTGAATTCAAGAGGCTCGCTGACTGATATCCCCATTTTTTCTGACGCAAGGCAAGGCCAGTGGAAGAGTGAGGGGGGAACCAGTGAAGACGAAGACTTGATTGACGAAAAGATAGTTGAAAATAGGCAAATTTTAGATCTAAACAAGGAGAATGGTCGTGACACAGATATCTCTTCCAGGATTGCCTCATTAGTGAGGCAAAAAAGAGAACACGAAAAGAAAGAATAACTGTAAGAGCAACCAATTATTGACAGTGTTTGTAAATAATATTATGAAATGATCACCAGAAAAGTAAAAAAAAACAAAAATCGAATAAAAACACCTTTACGTAAGAAAAATGTATACTTAAGTAATAATAACAATAATAACAAAAAAAAACTATGCTCATGAGTGCGCCCCTCGGATCTAATCTTCTCCGATTGGTATTTCATCCTTCAATATTCTGTTCAATTTGACCTTGATCTCAGTCTGCGAGTCGCCCCTTAAGATATCCGATACAAACCAAACGTCACAATCTAACTGCACCATTTCCAACGACCCTTTCAGAACACCGCACAAGATATTAGAATACCAGAGTGACTTCATGGCATCCATGGGCAACTCCACAAAGTCTGCCAAAGGGTTCTCGTCCAAGATCAACGAAAACGAATCCTTATTGTGCGACCAATTCGTTATACTGGGCGTGATGTTCAGAAAAATCTTGAACGCACATTTACTTAGCACCTCACTCGTCTTTATTAGAGTCTCGCAACGTGGCAACGCTGTCCTAGCTAAAAAATCCTCAATGAGCCTGCACCCAATGTTATACCCCATGCTATACAGATGATCGTTCACTTTGTTAAAATCCCGCTCATAGTCTTGACACAATTGCGCCACTATAGAGCCATACGTTAGCGTAAAGAGTTCAGTATTAATCTTCTCTGTCTTGTTCTTCCAGATCTCTTCTCCCGTGGCCTTCAGGGACCTCGATTGTGTGGTAGACGCCATATTCGATCACGTTTTGGTTGCTGTCCTCTGCGTTCAAAAGTATGTCAATGACTTGTTGAAGTGTTTTAGCTTTCACATCTTGAGTCTATTTCATTGCTATTATCTTTACAGTAACACTATTTCAGCAACCCGGGTAACATTGAATCGTTTCGCTTCATCTTGGCTTGCTGCGACGTCAGGCCAATATTCTTACGTACTTCTACTATCCTCAGATGAACCTGTTTCCATTCGACTGTGCGCTGCTGTGTGTTCACCTGCCATTCTGGTTCTGGCCACAGCTTACCCAACAAATATCTTCCTTATAGTACCATCCAAGCAGTAGCAGTCCCGATTTCCACTTATGGTAATTGCTTTTGTGCCCTATTTTTCGATGGTGCGTCTGTTTTGTTATCACCCCGCACGGTGATTCCTCTTTCGGAAAGCTTTTCTGCACGTGACATTACAAATTGTGGTGAAAAAAGGTTCACGTAATAAACTGTGAACGGACTCAAAATGAAATTTACTACAGCATGGGTGAATCATCGCTAGTAAAACTCACTACAAAGTGTTGAGAATGCTCAAGGCGAAAAATGATATATAAGTGTTTCAACCTCTTGCAAGTTTTTGCAGAGTTTAACGCTGAACTGGAAATTACTTGAATGTTCTGCTGTAAATAATCACATATAGATAGATAGATAAAAAAGCAAAAACCAACAAAAACAAAAACAAAAACAAAACAAATGGTACGAGACCTACTGACATTGCCCTCCTCACTACCTTTAATCACTGCAGGATTTGCTACTGACCAAGTTCATTTGCTTGTTGGTACAGGATCTACCGATTCAGTGAGCGTGTGCAAGAACAGAATACACTCCATTTTGAATGCCGGTGGTAACCCCATAGTGGTGAATCCCTCGTCGCCAGGTCATAGTAAACAATTGCATTCAGAGTTCGGTAGCTTTGAAAATTTTCAAGTAATAGATAGGGAGTTCACTTTGTCAGACTTGACCACTTTAGGGAGACTCTTCGTGTGCAAAGTCGTGGATAGAGTATTCGTGGATTTACCCATAGCCCAAAGCAGCCTCTGTGATGAGATTTTTTGGCAATGCCAGAAACTAAGAATCCCCATAAACACATTCCACAAGCCGGAGTTTTCCACCTTCAACATGATTCCAACGTGGGTTGACCCAAAGGGAAGTGGGTTGCAAATTGCCGTCACTACAAATGGCAATGGATACATCTTGGCCAATAGAATCAAAAGAGACATAATATCCCATCTGCCTCCCAATATATCTGAAGTGGTGATAAATATGGGGTACCTGAAAGACCGTATTATAAACGAAGACCACAAGACCCTATTGAAGGAGAAATACTATCAAACTGATATGTCATTGCCTGGCTTCGGCTACGGGTTGGATGAGGATGGCTGGGAAAGTCATAAATTTAACAAGTTGATCCGCGAATTTGAAATGACGAGTAGGGAACAGAGACTGAAAAGAACAAGATGGCTATCCCAGGTAATGGAATATTACCCCATGAACAAGTTGAGCGATATTAAGCTAGAGGACTTCGAAACCTCTTCATCTTCAAACAAAAAATCAAAGCAAGAATCAGCTTCAGATGACATAGCCCCCCCAACTGGTGAGAAAATCGAAGAGGATACCAACCAAGTACAACTATCGGAAAGTGGGAAGAAACAAGATTCTAAAACGCTCGGGGAGATATCATTAGTCGGAAGTGGTCCAGGTTCGGTGTCCATGTTAACAATAGGTGCATTGCAAGAGATAAAGACCGCGGATATAATTCTAGCAGACAAACTGGTGCCTCAAGCCATCCTGGATTTGATTCCTCCGAAGACTGAAACGTTCATAGCCAAAAAATTTCCCGGTAATGCAGAACGAGCACAACAGGAACTACTGTCCAAGGGCCTAGAATCGCTGACCAACGGATTGAAAGTGGTCCGTCTAAAACAAGGTGATCCATACATCTTTGGTCGCGGTGGTGAAGAATTCAATTTCTTTAAAGAACATGGATATATCCCATCCGTTCTACCAGGCATCAGCTCTTCTCTAGCCTGTACCGTATTGGCACAGATACCCGCTACACAACGTGACGTTGCAGATCAAGTGCTCATATGTACTGGGACCGGCAGAAAGGGTGCTCTGCCAAAGATCCCTGAATTTGTTGAGAGTAGAACCACGGTGTTCTTGATGGCGTTGCATCGCGCCAACGTTCTCATCACAGAACTACTGAAAAATGGTTGGGACAGTGACGTCCCCGCTGCAATCGTCGAGAGAGGCTCGTGTCCTGACCAACGTGTCACTAGAACCCTTCTCAAATGGGTGCCCGAAGTGGTGGAGGAGATTGGTTCAAGACCTCCTGGTGTCTTGGTTGTAGGTAAATCTGTGAATGCATTAGCTGATCAAGATCTAGTAAATTTTGATGAATCAAGAAAATTCGCTATTGATGAAGGTTTCAGAGAATTTGAAGTTGACACAGATAGTCTATTTAAATAGCGTAACCGGGGTCTGTACATAAATAAGACATTAGTCAATAACTAATATTAGTTTTCACATTCATTTACGTATCCACCTGACATCCTCTGGGTTTATTCGAGGGAAAAAAAAGGTGCCTCTGAGACTCAAGACTCCATTTGATGAAATCCTGACAAGCCAAGAAAGTAAAGAAACAAAGATGATAAGCAAACGATTCTTTCAAACCAGTGCTAAAAAAATTGCCTTTGCGTTTGATATAGATGGTGTTTTACTTAGGGGCAAGAAACCTATTCCGGGTGCTAGTGACTCATTGAAACTACTGAATCAAAACAAGATCCCATATATACTATTAACAAATGGTGGTGGATTATCTGAGAAAGCACGTACGGATTTCATCTCGAGCCAACTGGACGTTGATGTATCACCTTTGCAAATCGTCCAAAGTCATACTCCATACAAGACCCTTGTTAATAAATACGCAAGGATTCTAGCTGTTGGTACACCTTCCGTAAGAAAGGTTGCAGAAGGCTATGGGTTTCAAGATATTGTTCATCAAACTGACATTGTCAGATACAATAGGGACATAACACCATTTAGCGGGTTATCTGACGAACAATTGCAGGAGTATTCAAGAGAGATTCCGGATTTGACTACTAAAAAGTTCGATGCTGTGTTAGTGTTTAATGACCCTCATGATTGGGCAGCTGATCTACAGATTATTTCAGACGCAATCAACAGTAAAAATGGGATGTTGAATACTTTGAGAAGTGAGAAAAGTGGCAAACCTTCAATCCCTATTTACTTCTCAAATCAGGATTTACTATGGGCCAATCCTTATAAATTGAATAGATTTGGTCAAGGTGCATTTCGTTTGCTGGTTAGAAAACTATACTCCGAGCTAAACGGTGAACCTTTGCAAGATTATACTTTGGGTAAACCTACAAAATTGACTTACGATTTTGCACACCACGTTCTTATTGACTGGGAAAAGAGATTAAGTGGAACGATAGCTCAATCTATTAAACAGAAATTACCAATGTTAGGCACCAAACCTTCAGCTTCTCCATTTCACTCAGTGTTCATGGTAGGTGATAACCCTGCAAGTGATATCATTGGTGCTCAAAATTACGGCTGGAACAGTTGTTTGGTGAAGACAGGTGTTTATAAGGATGGTGATGATTTAAAGGAATGTAAACCTACAATGGTTGTAGACAACGTATTCGATGCAGTGACCAAAACATTGGAAAAGTACGCATGAAAATCCTGTTATGCCATTAGTATGTAATCTTTTTCCCTGTGAATATACATCGTCCTGATAGATTTATTGATAGTGTAAAACTGAGAGTTACAAAAAGTATGCGATATACATAATTAAGTTAAATAATTTCTTTGCGGAAATTGACATCACCATATAATAAATACGTATGTTTTTTAACTTGAAGAAAAAAATACTATTAACTTTTCCAAGAAAAACAACAACCTACCAAGGTCAGTTGACCAATGCATCCGAATGGGCAGGAAAGGCACACTTTCCGCCAGGGCAGTAACCCAACGTCGTTTCTCGACAATGCCTAGATTTGGCCTTTTACAAATCATCGGAAATACTGTCCAAGTTGATAGGTTGGCCTGGTTTGAAAGCAGGAAGACCTAAATAAGGACACCCACTGCATCTAAAGGCATCTCCTAGGGAGCAAGAGCCACAGCCACCGACTTTTTTCCCATCGATGGTGAAATCGATCTCAGTTAACTCATCTTCAGTGAACTTGACAACTTTGTCCTGTTGAGATCTTATGTCATTTATTTCTCGTTCTTCTTGTTCTTTCATACCACAAGTACAATCCTTACAAGCCTTCTTCTTTTTAGTCTTGGATTTGCCGCATGTAATCATCGTAATCATGGGTTTGCTAGAGTCATCCTCATCGATTAAGTCTTCTTCTTCAATGGAGTCATTATCGATATCTACTTGGTCAAAATATTGAGCTTTAGAGGAATCACTAGATATTTCATCGTCATCGCTATCTTCAATTAGGTCATCTTCGACCTTATAAACTTTTGGTTCAGTAGCTATTTTGAAAAAAGGCACTTTAGCATCGTCTGCTTTCTTGAATGCGGGTAGCTTGGTATTATCTACCTTTTTGAATGAAGGTAATTTATGACTTGAAGAATCTGCTTTCTTGAAAGTTGGCAGTTTGGTATGACCAGCTTTCTTTCTATCCTTCAACGGTATGGAAACTGTTTGGTTCAGATTGGAAACGTCCTTCTTCACCCAACGATAATCTGGCTTGGTAACTATTTCAAAGCCGTTAATTAGTGCGTCTACTTTATAAGCGTCACTTAGGCCCATCAGTGAGCCGTTTAATTTTAATGAGTCAGCTAGGACAGAAATTAGTTTCTTGGGGAAAATAATGTCGTTGGGGGCTTCGGGCGTCAAATATTGGATAGTGTCGTATTTAGTATTCTCCAACTTTACAGAGCCATCATTTAGTTTATTGATTAAAAACTGATCTACAAACTTGATTCCTTTGGACGCAGCTTGAGTCTTGTTATTCTCCACCAGCTCCGGCGTTGTGGTAACGGCTGGATGTATTAGAAGCAAGCCTGATTTAAATTGCGACATGGGTGCTTTCGTTGTTATGGGCAATATACTGGAATGCGATGCAATGGAAAAGTTTTGATTGATATACGTTCTGGTATGTGATGGGAATAAATGATTACTAATCATTTCATTTTTCAGTGTTTTAATCATTTTTTTTTCTTTTTCCATAACCTTCCGAATATTATCGGACTTACTCCGGTACCGGGATCTGTCAAATAGTCCACACAAAAAAATAGAAAATACATTAGCGTATGAATGGATTAATGAATTAATGAATAAATAGCTGTTTACATGAAAAGATTTACGTACTTACTATACGGCCCTTACATACTTGCTGCAAGTAGGGAAGGGGAATCATGACATTGTGTGTATATGCTGGGTGGGTTTGCCTAATTAATGTTTTTCCTAGAAGGTATAAAACACAAAGGATGTAGACGTAGGTGTACTTGCAATTCTTCAACTATTTATTAATGCTTATCTGCTAAAACTGGAGTTTCTACCTCGTCTTCATCTTCTTCTTCTTCGTCATCGTCGTCGTCGTCGTCGTCGTCATCATCATCGTCGTCGTCGTCATCATCATCTTCATCATTGTTCTTTTCGTTCTTATTATCTTCGGTCTCTTCTTCTTCTTCTTCTTCTTCATCGTCTTCGTCTTCATCGTCTTCTTCGTTATCCTTTGGATATCCTCCCAATTTCATAACAATCTTGTTAACAATTTCGTTCCAGTCCATCATACCACCAAGTCCAATATCACCATTTATATCCATAACTTTTTCAGAAGGCTTGAAAACCGTAACCCAAGACATTTCTTCCTTTATTGTTTGTAACTGCTTTTTTGTCATCATTGAATTAAAGGTACTACTTACCATAGAAGGCGCCAAAAGAATTGGGAAACTTGGATTCCAAGCTCTGATGACACTTGTTAGAAGATTATCACAGAGCCCCAGAGCAATCTTCGATAGGGTGTTTGCGGTTAACGGAGCCACTACTAGTATGTCCGCCCAACGGCGTAGCTCTATATGAAGTACGGGGTCAGTCCTTTGTTTCCATGCATCCCATTCATCTTGGTCTATCCAAAGTTGAATGTGTGGGGGAAGTTCTACCACTTGAGCCATATTACATTGGCCAGGCGTTGGCGTTGGTGTTATTGGAGTTGTTAGAACAGATTCATACTGTGAAAGCTTATTTAGTTTCTCAGAAGATTTGATGATTTTCTTGGTATATCTTTGTTCAAAAAACTGTGTTGCCGACTGCGTTAGAATGACTTGAATGCTTATCCTATCACGACCGTAAATTTCTTCTAATTTTTTTATCATTGGTTTGATCTTGAATACCGATAATGAACCTGTGGCACCAAAGAGTACGTGCAACTTCCCATCGTCTTGAGGCAACCTGGGGTCTAGATTCTTAGAATTTTCTCTCTTGGGAATAATGGAAGGAATGACTGATTGTATTCCTGGTGTATCTTCAGGGGTAGATCGTGGATAGGTTTGCATCGAAATGTTGCTGATTAAATCCTCGCTTGAAAGTGTGGTATGAGTGGGAGTTATAGCGGTGACTTCATCGTTTTCCTTGGTTATCGGCGTCGACGAGGCCACAATTTTGCCAAGCTTGATAGGGTCGAGTATATTAATAGTGCTGTCATGCTTAGGAGCAAAATCTTTCATTTCGTTAACGAGCGGTGAACCAGGCACCTGTACTGTTCTCGGAGTGGTAGTGGTGTTCGGTATAGCTGCGGTGTTGCCGACGGCAGAGGCCGGAGTGGCCACCGAACCGCTGTTTGGAGTTTTAGCCTTTTCTGATTCAATTTTTAGTTGCGTCAGGCTGTCCTGCTTTTGTTGTTGTTTCAGATCACTGAAAGTTACAGCGGGAACCCTTTTCAAACCAGGTTCCGGAGTATTACTTACCACAGCACCTGAAGTGCCTATGGCATTCATGATAGATTTTGTAGTAGTTGCGGTAGCATTCGAGAGTGTAGGGCTCACAGACTGTCTTCCCGAGACGGGCGAGTTGACTATCGAGTCCTTCCCTTTAATATCTTCGTGGTCCAGCACAATTTCCTTCTGTCCACGGGAAAATCTTGGACACTCTATAGATTGGTTGTTTGTATGATCTGGGTCATGCTTCCTGTTAATAGAAGCGATGGCAGTCATTGCTTTTGCTTTTAAGATCTTTTGACTATTAATTATTCCTTGCCTGATATTTCTTTATTTATTCGGGAATGAAAAGCAGTGTCACAACAACAAGGACCAGGTTTGAAAATGAGCCTTCCAAAAGTAGCTGAACGGCGATAGTAGGTGGAGAAACGGGAGTGAGGGAGTGGTCCAAGAGCGTTCTTGACTTCTTCTCCTCTTAGATCGCCTCCCCAGAAAAGAATCGATGCCATTTTTGCAAGAGAAAAAGTTGCGTGGGTCACTACCCACGAGTAAATGGCGGTGAACTAATAACCAATCAAGAGTACAATGACTCATGATCAGCCCAATACAGACAAGTAATGATGAGTTCTGGCGATCTTATAGACACAAGTAAACCACCTGCGGTACTGGGGGAAGGAGGAGGGTGCGTATTTGGGTTTGCTGGCGGTCCGAGGAAGCGCTTTTGGAAGATATGCTTTTCAGAGACGATTTGCATAATACACCATCAGTTTATTAAGACTGTGAACTCAAGCATGTTTTGCAAGCGATAAACAACACAGTGTAGACGAGCTGGTTGCGTGTTACGTTCGATACCTCTTTCAAGCTGGGCCACGCTCTGGAATGCATTCGGTGTTGCTTCTGTATGGGAGACCCTCACCACTTGTTGGAACAAGAATACAATCATCGTCCACCTATTAATGGCATAACAGATCCGATAACTTGCTTACGTTACTAGAATACTATTACATACTACAGTATTATTCGTAATAATATGCAAAATCGCTAGTTTCCTTTTGTGGGTTCCAAAATCTAGGAGGAGATCCTCTACTATAAGTCTTATACATGATATTGTTACGTTTAGCAAAAATAGAACCCCAAAATGTATCACCAGATTTTATAGGTCAACACCACTCCACTCGCCAGTGACATGCAGCTTCCTGCGCATTCGTAGACCGAAGTGCTCTGGGAAACCTGCTCTTAGCAATCCTTAGAAGTTAGACTTGTTATAAGAACACTCGGCGCCTGGTCGTGCTAGTTGTACTTTGAAAATCAACAAAGAGTTTGAAGCCAGAGGATCGTAATATTGAATCCATCCCACGGAACATGCTTACCGCTTCAAGCGCTGATTTCTTTTGCCCATTTTCAATCCGGTTGTATAGTAGCGTGAGACTTTTCATCAAGTCTTGAAGAACTCATCCTTGTTAGCTCAGTTGGTAGAGCGTTCGGCTTTTAAGCATTTTGCTTAGGCAAGGATACCGAAATGTCAGGGGTTCGAGCCCCCTATGAGGAGTTCTTTCTTTTTTACTTTTTCTTATATTCCTAAAACTCGAACATGATTCTACTAATGAAAAGAGAAATTGAAAGAACAATGCTTAACCTGTTCCTCAACTCTTTTCCTGGGCAGGCTGATTACACTATTTGATGGAACCGACTAAACGTTTGAAAATGACAACGACAACCTATAAAGACTACGACATGGAGGAACCACTAACCTCAAATGCCAGGCCATTAAAGAATTCTGTGATCACAATTAGAATAATAAAATCCTTCCCATATAGAAACGTTAAAAACATAGTGCTGCATGATTATGATCTTGCAGAAAAAACCGCGAGGGATTTGCTCAATGATGTTCTAAACAAAATCCAGAGTGAAGGTTCATTAAGACCGTTCCGTAATGTCAAATATGATACTCTAAAAATATATACTCACGCTCACGGTTCCAAGACGGTTAATCTTGTGATTAACTTCGACCACGACGACGACTGGGTTTTAGACTTGGAAGACGACAAGAAGAAACTATTTAAATATGGCATTGAGAATGAAACCGAGATTTCAGTATTCAACAAGGATGATTACCTCAGGTTCAAGGAAAACCCAGAAGAGAAATGGTGAGATGTATGATTTCATGAACTTCATTAAGAATAAATGCTGTGAGTATATATTTGTGTGTATGTGTATATATATATATATATATATACTTGAAAAAGTAAATTAAACATCGAATGCGTTTATAATGCAAGGGAGAGCGCAGCTCTTTTTAGAAAACAACTTGGTTTTTATAGAAAATGTCATCGTCTTCCATAACACCAAATGAATAATTGTCGAATTCAGAATAAGTTTTCTTTATTCTTTCTTCGGTACGGGGAGTTTGTTGGTGGTGGTGGTGGCGATGGTGACGATGATGGTGACGGCGATGGTGGCGGGGCCGTTGAACATCGTTTATATTAACAAGAGACTCGTGAATTGCGCCTTTAGAATCAATGTCTCTCCTCATCACAGCGTCGTTGAACTTCAATTTCCTGGGGAGGTGTTCTTTTTTTTCTAGTTCAAAGTCTTCTATATCCTCATTTATTGAGGAGATTTTAGTACATGTAGAATGTTGATCGAAAATAGATGATGTGTGAGAATCCACAGATGATGCGCATGAGATGTCTTCGAACTCTCCTACGACGTCGTTGTCCTCGGCAGTAGTGTCGAACTCGTCGACTTCCTCCGCAAACATAGTTTCTGGATTTTTTTTCAATGCGGATTTTAGATTATTTGGTTGCTTCTGTCCACTCAGCTGCTGTGCAGGCCACATTTTGTCTTCAACGCTATTTATGTTAGTCAAATCTGGACCATACAACACGGTTACGTCGGTTTCCTTGTTCCAGTTGATAGAGAGCGGATCTGCCTTAGAGTTCTGCAAGCCGTAATGGTTTATGGACCAACGCCTCCATAGACAGTGGTGTAGTCTAACGAGGTACATGTTGTAATCCAGCGAGTCTTCGGAGGAACAACTCGGGAGTCGAAGTAATTTGTGCTTACGCATTTTCAACAGTAGTGTCCAAGAGGCCGGCATTTCCAAACCCGCATCACTGAACTTATGATGGAAGTAGTCAATAGCAGGCTTGTTGTAGTTGGTCATGTTATCCAGTAACATCAAATTCTGATACGATATTATCGTATCGTCTAAACTAGTCATTATATAATTGTGTGTGTGTGGTACCTGAATACAGCAAGCCAAGGAAAGAAAGAAGAAGTTTAAACTAAAAATTTAAGGAGAGATTTTTTTTTTAACGGGGAACTACTGCTCACTTATACATATATATATATATATATTTATATCATATCTGTAGAACGGCAGACATAAGTTTATTTTACAGCATCCTTCCTAGGAGAACTAAGAGAACGAAAGAAAGAAAAAATTAATATTGTCCCCAGATTTTTTTTCTTTTGCGGGTGGGAAAAGAACAAATCTTACTCTTCCCCGCGGGGATTTCTTAGTCGGATACCGTTGCGGAAACGAGTAGAAAAAACTCGAACAACAGATTTTCCGATTGCGTGCGAACTTTAATGCAACCGGAAAAATGCACAAAAAGCAAAACACCCACCCCGAGGACCCCCGTCTCACCCCTCTCGCTCTTTTTACTGACCCCGCCTTTGGTTTTTCCGCCCACGCTAATCTAGTGCAAAGCACTCGGAAAAACTCCAAAAAGCATATAACAAATTGAGCGGGGCAGTGAATTTCTTTTTTTTTTCTCTTCCCGGACAACTCGGGGGAAGGTCGTTCGTTCCTGTGCGTTATCGTTCTGAGTGACTATCCGCAGTAGTCGTTAATCATTATCAATTTTAGCAGAAGAGAAGAGATGAACTGCAGGCCTTGCTACGTCATGTTAAAGAGCACTAGCTAAGTCGTATAGGGCTATCGCGAACGTCGTGCCTACGTGTGTGCTCTACGGCGTTTTTTGTCTTGTCATTTCGCAAGCATTGGTCCTGTACCTCTGTTGTACGGCTTGGTTGAAAAAGGCCATCATGATGCAGTTTCCTAGATGCATACTGACTCCTCGGATCTGTTGAAGATATTTTTGGGCTAATATGTCTTGGATAGAAAGAAACTAGCAGGAACCGATTAGCGCCGTATTTTCGGTGCACCATGCTAGGGCTTGAAGACAATAATACTACAGATGAGTCAGTACTTATTAAAATATACCTTGCAAATCTTCTTTTGGGTTTTACGTTTAGTTTCGGAACCGTGATATTGTGAATCACAAGGCAAAGTACTTAAAATCATAAATAATGCTACTATAGGCGACGCATTGCATGTTTGAAACTGAGCTTTGCACCTGCAACGTATCTTTCGTTAAGGTTTTCAAGAGTGTATTCATTTACTTGTTGGGCGTAGGGTAGATTTTCGAATATGGTTACTAATGCATTAGTCAGCTCTTGAAATTCCACATATTGCCGACCCCTATTTTGTTCCACCCCTCTAAACCTTTTCAAGGGCCTCTGCCTTTTCTCATATAAAAGGAACCAGACACTATTATCACCATTTCCATTTCTTCCAAGAACTTGCTTAAGGATTGCACAGTACAGCAAGAAATGTCGAAACAGTGGGCAAGTAGTAACAACGGAGCTTTCAAGAGACAAGTTTCGTCGTTCAGAGAGACAATCTCCAAGCAACATCCGATTTACAAGCCTGCAAAGGGCAGATACTGGCTGTATGTCTCGTTGGCGTGCCCATGGGCGCATAGAACGCTGATCACAAGAGCTTTGAAGGGGCTGACTTCTGTTATAGGATGCAGTGTAGTCCACTGGCATCTTGACGAAAAGGGGTGGAGGTTCCTTGACATGGCGAAGCAATTGGGAGATGAGGAAACTTTCCTAGAGCATTGGCACGATGCCGCTGGCGGAATCAAGACTGCCAGAGAAGATGCTAGCACGAGTTTCGCCGCTATCAAGAACGATAGTCAAAGATTCATGGTTGACGCCACCAATGAACCACATTACGGTTACCAGAGAATCAGTGACCTGTATTACAAGAGCGACCCTCAATACTCGGCAAGATTCACCGTTCCTGTCCTGTGGGACTTGGAGACTCAAACCATCGTCAACAATGAAAGTAGTGATATTATCAGGATATTGAACTCTAGTGCCTTTGACGAATTTGTCGATGAAACGTACAAGAAGGTGGATCTTGTTCCTGAACATCTCAAACCCAAAATCGATGCGTTCAATTCTTGGGTCTACGACAACATCAACAATGGTGTATACAAGACTGGGTTTGCAGAAAAGGCCGAAGTCTACGAAAGTGAAGTCACTAACGTGTTTGAGCATCTAGACAAAGTGGAGAAGATTTTGAGTGGCAAGTACGCGGATTTGGAGGCTAAATCTGGCAGTGAAGATGACAAGCATAACGTCTTCACCGTGGGAGACCAGTTGACAGAAGCCGACATCAGGCTGTACACTACTATCATAAGATTCGACCCTGTCTATGTCCAGCATTTCAAATGCAATTTCACCACGATCAGAGATGGATACCCTTTCATTCATATGTGGTTGAAAAACTTGTACTGGAGCAACGATGCCTTTAGGCACACTACGGATTTCGACCATATCAAGTTGCATTATACGCGTTCCCACATAAGAATCAACCCCTTGGGCATCACGCCTTTGGGACCCAGGCCAGACATTCTACCTTTATAGTTAGCTGTATTTAAGTAACGAGCTAGCTAGCTCTCTCTGTAATTTTCGAGAGTTCCCTCTTTTTCTATACTCTATTGGGTAATTGACGCGAAACGCGTTAAAGTGCAAAAAAAAAGGCCTGAAATTATATTTAACGCAGTGAAGTATTTTCACGCTGTGGTTCTTAAGTACAGCTGTATTTGTTCTTCGGATTGACTGATTGCTGGTTTCTGTTATTCTTTTGACGTCTTGAGTCTTGCAAAGAATCCTAATAAAAAAACAAGTTTTTAGACCATTCAATGGTATTTTCAACACCACAACCACAACAGAGGTTTCACTCCAGTCCTCAATCTAAGCACAGTCTTATCTTCTCGCCAGCCAGGGCTCCCTCCATGCAAACGCCTTCTTCGTTGAAAAACCATTCGCCTTCTATTGCTGTTTCATCATCTTCAATGAAGGGTCACGACCGCTCGTCAAGCTTTGGTAAGTTTTCTTTATCTATCGGTCAAAACGGTAAAGCTGCAATCCTGGGACCTATAAATATTATACCCACTAATAAATCACATATGGAAAAATCTGTGCCAAAAAGTACATCCAATCCTTCAGATCGTGTCGAAAAGACTCGCATACTGTGTTTATTGAAAAAAATGAGAAACAAGAGTGGTAACGTTAATAAGAAATTTAGCAAAATATCATTACAACCTATGACTAGTTTACAACCAGTGCCCACTACGTATTCACCAACCGCTTCAAACATTACAAAAATGTCTCCTAAAAAATCTGACTCTCCAAGGACTCCAAACGCTAACTCAAATCTGAACTTAAACTTCACCTCTTTTCAAATCAAAACAGGGTTTACCCCCAACATTGACGGTATTTTACTTGAAAACTTCACATCTCCAAATGAAGCAACAGATTTACACAACAATACGGCCAACAACAATAATAGTAACAACAACAACAATAGCCAATTGCTTTTCAGTTTACCACTACAATCCTCACCAAGACAATTTAGATCTCCTGCAAGATTGATAGACCCTCTTCCCATATCAGACTGGAATACCAATCTCTTAATGTCGCCACCTAGGACAACGAATTTCGAATCTACAAACGGTCATTTTAATACAACTTTCTCTCAAGCGTCAATGTTGAGAAGACCTTCATTACCGCACATAGATGAAGTAATCCCTCAGGACCCGAACTATCCAGATAAATCTGAGTATTTATCCGTGGATCAAAACACAAGCCATCATAATGGCACATTTTCAGAACATTCTTATAATAATATGATGAAATCTTCAATGATTTCGTTGCCTATGGAGAAAGACGACGCTACAATGGCTTTAAGAAAACTCGTCACCAGAGAGTAAGTCGCCCTACTCCCACGATATATTTTATTTAAACCTTCCCATTATATATTCAGAAACTTAAGAACTTTTATCTAAATTAATAATATAATTATTTTCCACTACTTTCTTCTATTTTTTTGTTTTTCCATTTAGTAAGTTCATTCAGACTAATTGATATTGCGACTGTTCAAGAAAAAATAATACAATAGAAGAAATATAGGGAAGAGGAAACCAAAGTTGAAAACCTGCAAAACACGGAGGTATACATGGAGAAGGAAAAGGCATCCCACGCAAGCCCCAGTATTGGAGTCAACGAATTTGTCGTCCAAGGGGAAATATCTATAGATGATTCCGAAAGATCGGTCAAGAGTGATAGCATCAGCATAAGTCAGGATGAAGATGACAAGACGGACGCTCAAGATAATACAAGCACACTGTCCGCAAAGCCACTCTCACAAACAGATTTAGCGATTGACGATACGCTATTAGGTAAGAACCCAAAATATGAGAAACTCTTCACTGAAAAGAGGAAACGTCGAAGACCACCTACCACAAGCAGCAGAAATTCAATGAACTCGGAGGACAGCGAACAAAAGGATAATTTGACTGGACTGCTTTACCACATTAAAATCTTACCAGGCTCGGATCTAAACTCACTAAAGGATTCGTTATGGATAATTAAGATTTCCACAGAACATAACATCGAAAAAACTATAGCAAGAAGCTTCGCTGACTTCTATTGGTTGTACCATCAATTACAAAATAATCATTGGGGTAGAGTAATCCCTCCGCCAACCAGATCCAACATCCTTGTGGAAAAGGATGAGTTTGCCATAAACCATCTTTTCATGATACGTAATAACGAAAAGTATGATCCAATTTTCAACTTCAAGCCGGAATATATCATATCATTACAATTGATGAGGATGATTAAGCACATATTCAACGATAATGTTTTACGTTTGAATTCTAGTTTTATAGATTTCCTCAATTGGGAAGATGCTATTCCTGCAAATTCACAGATGAGTGTTGATGATAGTATCCTTAAGGGTGATAAAATACTAATAGCATCTTCTCAATTCCGCGAACTGAAAGAGTTCCAAAAGCAATCAAAAAGAACCGAATCAATGACAAATTCCCACGCTTCCATAATACCAATAACAGCGCTCACTGAAGTTTATATAAGCCCTACAAAATTATTCTCTAGAAAAGATTATCAACGACTTTTCCAACCTCAAAGCACCGAGAACAACGTCAGTAACAATGACCTATTGATTCAAGAGTGGATACCCAAGAGTAA
Organism: Saccharomyces uvarum; assembly: GCA_947243795.1. NCBI lineage: Eukaryota > Fungi > Ascomycota > Saccharomycetes > Saccharomycetales > Saccharomycetaceae > Saccharomyces > Saccharomyces uvarum. The sequence continues at coordinate 571,049 of OX365938.1, forward strand.
GTCTTTGTTCACCAGCTTATCATTTGGTTCAAGTACACCCGCCTACCAAGAAACATCCGCTGGAATACAAGCGTGTCATGACTGGATAACTGTATGCAAGGAGCAGTGGAGGCAGTTACTATACCATGTGTTAGAATACATCGTGGATGAAACAGTAAAGGCAAATTCTGTAATCAATGAATTCACTGAGAGTCTTAAGCAGATGTCCTCGGAAGAAGTCATCAGAGCAAACTCTGAATTATTTTCAAATTTTTCTGCACTGAATGAATCCTTTCTGCAGAATTTTAAACATGCTTCACAGCAAGATATTTTAAAGCTGGTCATATTGTTCGATGAAAACGTAAGATTTTGCGAATCGTTTGAATCTATTTTAAATCAAAGATTGAAACTAGGTAAAATTTTAAGCATTATCGAAACAGATCTAGAAAAAAAAAAAAGTTATCTTGACAAAATATCCCACAATAATGACAAAGACCCTAAAGTCCGTACAGCAGAAGACGAATACCGTATCGTATCAAAAAGATACAGCTATGTCAAGCAAAACTGGGATGAAGTCATGGAGAAAATTATAAATGAACGAAGATTCTTTGAGGAGAGACAAGCTATCGAAATTGGCGGATGCTTCAAATCAATAAAGGATTCAAACACGGATGAAAAAAAGAAGTATTTACAATTGTGGCAAGATTTTGAATTAAAGGAAAAGAGAGATTAACGAATATTTACATAATTATTTAAATAAATGCGAAATATAGTAATGAAGCAGCGATCGACTGCGTCAGACAATTTCAACCACTAGGTTTTCTTTTGTTTCTTTGGTATGATTTCTACATCTTCGGAGTCTTCAGATCCTGCAGATTCGTCTTCTTGCTCCTTTTCTTCAGCGAATGCCTTGTTCAACAACGGAAAAACAGTCTGCTGTTCACCAATTTTTTCATAATCAACAATCATACTATCAAAGGCAAAACAAAATTCTTTTGCCTTTACGTCAATATTATTGTCTAGTTGAGGTAACTTAGGATATCTTTGGGAAAAGTGCGTCAAGATCAACTTCCTAGCATTCATTTCGTTAGAAACACCAATGGCCTCATTGATGGTACAATGCCTCTTTTTTATAGCATCTTCCATTAATTGATTTTCTAGCGTGGCTTCGTGAATCAACAGATCTGAGTTATAACCAATTGCGGATGAAAATTCCTTAATATTGGGTCTTGTATCGCCTGAATACGAAACTTTGAATGTATCATGTTTATTTGATTCATTCATCTGAAATGTTATAGAGTTCGAATATGCCCAATCGCAATGAATGGCTCTGCACGTCTGGAAGTATGATATCGATAAATCCTCATACATTTGGGTAATCAGGTTAATATCTCTGTATGAAGAATATGTGTCTAAGTCCAGTCTTCTTCTCTCTTCCTGATTGCTATTTTCTTGTAAAATCTCATTGAAGTCTTCTAATGGAACAGATTGTGTTTGCATCCTAACAAACGAATCATTAATGAAATGTTCACAACTGATGTATTTAATTTTATTCAAAATATCTTTATTTTCCAAAACTAGCCACTCATTAACGAATTTGTTGTATTGCCATGGAGTCACCACATATATAAAACTCGTTTCGTCATCCTTGTTATACTTGTACCACTCATTTAAAATACTGATTATCCCCAGATGATGGTCTGCATGCAAATGACTTAAATAAATCATCTTCAGATCCTGGAATATTGACTTAACCGCCAGTTGCGAAAACATTCTATGCATGGTCCCCAGGGTATTCTCACCCGCATCCAATAAAACATTTCTATTTACAATATTGCCATTGGAATATGTATATGGTAGTTTAACCAATGTGGAGACAACATTTCTATATTTAGATGGTAGTGCGCTTCCAGTCCCCAATGTAATAATCTCAACATGGTTCTTCTTTTCTGTTGTGTTATTGAAGTTGTTCACATGCAGTTGATCGTTGATAACTGTGTCGACATCAGCTAGAGGAAAATCCAAGGGTTGTATATGATCCTCGAAAATCTGCTGCCACGATAAAGCTGTTATACTACCATTTATTTCGCATTTCATGGGTTCTTCGCTTCTATGAAACGGTTCTAAAGTTAGTGTTTTGTTTTGTGCAAAAATATGAATATTATCCTTTTCTATGACTGTACTCAAAGGTGTTTCTTGGGATTCACACAGGGAGGTTCCCTTAGCGAGTGGTTTGTCGAAGGTTTCGTAGAAATCCTTGGAAAATACACGGTCCGTTCTTGGTAAGTTGTAGTTGTTGACTTGTAATGCCTTCAACTTTAATGTGGTTAAAGCAGACCCAAAAAATGATATTGTATTTGGGGAAATTTTATTATGTGAGATCATATGATTAACTTTACCATAATCGTTTTTCTCGAAAAGGTCAATGAACTTGAAAAGATCATCATTAATGGTGACTGAGTCACCAAGGAAGTAGTAAACCACACCAAGGTCAGCACAATCATATTTTTTAAATTTCTCCACGAACGCGCTTAAATATAGGTCATCTGGAATATCCAAGATCAACACTTTGGCAAAGTGACGTTCTTTCTCCAAAACTTGTTCAGGAGTCACCACAGTACCATCATCTAAAGTAATCGCTTGACCTTTGGTCAACTTTGCAAACAAGGGCCCCCTCGGAACACCTAATTTAACAGCCTCATCGACTTTGAATTTACCTCTAACAGGATTGAAACTGATTTCGTAATTTGTAGCGACTTCCACTTTTGCGTCCAGATCAGGCAATTCCACGTTTAAATGCGGGTCACTTGAAGGATCATATCTGTCGGTGGGTGCATGCTTGGGGAACATCTTGGAGACTATAGAGCTTAATACACCTTTTTGGAAGCTGTTGAAAACTTCACCCGTGCCATTCCCCCCGTTTTTCAAAACGTTAAAGGATTTGACCTTTATTATTTTATCCTTGAAGACCTCCTTATCCTTCATAATGTGATCGCTCAAATCTATACCGAATCTAAACACAAAGTACCTCCAGGTGGAAACTATGTAGTTCAGAATGTCATTCCCGTAATGCAAAACTAGATCGCTCTTGCCCTGATCGGCAATGGTCAAGATCATTCCAGGCAACCCACCGATATCCGACCAGTTTAGTTCGCCAGTAAGGAAAATGTCCTTCAATTTCGAGATTCTGATCTTGTTTTCGGTTAGGCTTCTCTGCGAACCTTCGCTAATCTTACCAAAGAAGTACTTGTCACCATGTGCAGACTGCAATAGCAGCAAGGGATGCTTTGTATCCGACGTGGGATGAGTAACAGGTGTAAATGTGAACATCGTTGAAAATCTTCCGCGACTTGTCTCTGTACGGTTGGATCTCTTAATTTGCGGCTTTCGGGGTCCCTTCCTGTACGGTTTGTATCCTCTGACCAAGTGAGAAAATATTGATCGGAAGGTTTTAATGTGTGAATACTTGTCAAGTAATATATTCGACAGCTTGAGCAATATAATAATGGGGTAGATTCTTCCACCGTCTCTTTTTATGCTTTCTCGGGCACTCTAAAGAACAAAGGAAGCCAAAAAATAATGCCTGGATCAAGTCAGCAGAGAATAGCATAATCAAAAAGGGCCCAATACGAGATACTGGCTGCTAAATTTACCTTGCCTTGACGTATGTCAAAGGTATGCGATGCCCAAAATTTTTTCAATTCGGGTAAGCCTGGCTTGAGACAGCCTTTGACACTAGGCTACTGGCAGTACTACAAGAGGAAGAAAGAGAGAGAGAGAGAGAGAGGGACGCAACGTCTCGTTTGAGAATCGGAAACACACCATGTGTTAAGCAGCCATCAACACCGCTTCTTTGCCGTGGGCCACAGAATGTTTGCAGCAGAAAAAAGGTTCTGTTGAGTCTACAGCTTTCAAGCTTCCTATTTTCAACGCTGTAACACCACCGTGCACAGAAGCAACATTTCTATACTAAATTAGAAAATTCAAGAGCAGTGGTAATCCTCAGTGTAATACGAGTATATACTCTATTATCCATTGGTCCCAAACAGTTTTGTTTGCGCCCTAACATTTTCTCCAGCCCTAAAGATGTTTTTTTAAATTCTGGCATCAAGCCCTTACAGAAACGACTAGCCCTATGACTCTTTTGGGCGGAGTCAGCCCGAATCAAACTTAACCCTAATATTGTGTCATAAACTGATAAATGGATGCTACAACGTTGCTGCTGTTTATTACTGTCTTTATAACATATTGACTCAGTGAATTTAAAAAAAACCAAATAAGCGAAGTATTTAACCTCGCAGTCAGTTGTATCTTATCTAAGTGTAGTCTTCTCTTGTCTAGTAGGGCTTTCCATACCGACCCAGCATAGCAAAATCAACTCTTTCAACGCAAGCAATAATATAAATCTATAAAAAAAATGTCGAAACCTGGTCGTACTATTTTGGCAAGCAAGATTGCTGAAACGTTTAATACTGAGATCGCCAATAACGTGGTGGAATACAAGAAAACACACAATGAAGAGGGCCCGCTGCTTGTAGGGTTCCTAGCCAATAACGATCCCGCTGCTAGAATGTATGCTACATGGACGCAAAAGACCAGCGAATCGATGGGGTTCCGCTACGATCTAAGGGTGATCGAGGACAAGGATTTCTTGGAAGAAGCTATAATACAGGCGAATGGTGACGATTCTGTGAACGGCATCATGGTATATTTCCCTGTTTTCGGTAATGCTCAAGACCAGTATTTGCAGCAGGTGGTGTGCAAGGAAAAGGATGTAGAGGGGCTGAATCACGTTTACTATCAGAATATGTATCACAACGTCAGATATCTGGACAAGGAAAACCGCTTAAAGTCCATTCTGCCTTGCACCCCGCTAGCTATCGTCAAGATATTGGAATTTCTAAAAATTTACAACAATTTGCTGCCTGAGGGGAACAGGCTGTACGGGAAGAAATGCATAGTAATAAATAGATCGGAAATTGTCGGCAGACCATTGGCGGCTCTTTTGGCCAACGATGGTGCCACAGTGTACTCGGTGGACGTCAATAACATTCAAAAATTCACCCGTGGTGAACGTTTGAAACTAAACAAACATCATGTGGAGGACCTGGGGGAATTCTCTCAGGTTCTGTTAAAGGAATGCGCTCTTGACGCAGACGTTGTCATCACGGGTGTCCCTAACGAGAACTACAAATTCCCCACCGAATACATCAAAGATGGTGCCGTTTGCATCAACTTCGCATCCACCAAGAACTTTAGTGATGACGTCAAGGAAAAGGCTTCTCTTTACGTTCCCATGACCGGTAAGGTTACCATTGCTATGTTACTGAGAAACATGCTGCGTTTAGTAAAGAACGTAGAGTTGTCAAATGAAAAATAAGAACTGCAATTACGACGAGCACAAATAAAATGGAATACCTCTTATATACATATAGAATTTTTTTTCTTTTAGATTATTAATAATATACAAAGTTTATGAGACCTATTTCTTCTGTCTTTTAGTAGATGGTTCGATGTCGGTGGCACTGACAAATTCCTCTTCGTATTCTTGTCCCTCATCAGAATACGACGCTTCACCTTCGTATTCCTCGTCCACCTCGCCGTCGCCTTCTTCTGCGTTTGCACTTTGGTCGAATTTGGGTTTTAAACCCTTCATCTTCCTTGTTTGTAGTTGACCCAAATCTTGTTTACCCATGTGGATTCTGCCCAGCTTGTCACCCATGATGTCCATGTCCACATTCTTCTTGGCTCTCATCTCTAATTGTCTAGCTTTCTTGTGAGCTTCAATGACCATGTCTTGAGTTGGAGTGTGAATTCTGCCGATTTTGAAATCCAAACGAGGCCCAATCTCCACCAATTCAATACGCGGCAATCTCTTACCACCTTGGTCGCTCTTATAACTTTTTAATTTGTAAACACGGAATAGAACGTTTGGTAATGGTTCACCGTCTTGGAAGTCACCTTGAATGGTCATGGAAATGACATGTTGTAAACCCGCAACATCTTGCAAATCAGTGGTTTCGCCTCTAAAGAAATCCATGAACAAAGATTTAACCTGCTTATAAACTGGATGTGTATCAAATGCAGCACCTTGGAATGTAAACATTGGCTTTAACCCAACGGTATATGTCAACTTCTTGAAATCAGAGAGCAACTTGAAGTTATCTACAACCATCAATTCAATCATGTCGTATACTTTGTAGCCGAACGTACGTACAAATGTCATATTGTTCTTACGTTTTTTGGAACTTGTCATCAAAACCATCAATGAACAGTCATTCTTTTCGCTGAAAAACTCCAACGGCGTCATGTCTTCAAACGGATGAACATCATTCTTACGGGTGAACCTCTTCATATCTGGCTTCTTCAAGGCACTTAAATCTACCATGATATCATGCAGGCTCTTATTGCAAGTTTGACCTGGAACGAAAAGCGCTTGCTTGACATTCTCTACCAACTTGGCTTCTCTCTTTACCAGGGCTCTCTTGGCTCTGGCGTTCTTGGGCTTCACGGTTCTAATCATTTCTGTAACTGCTTTCGTATAAATCTCTTCCTACCAACTATTCTGGTTCTACTCATCGGTAAATCTGTAGGTATTGTTATAGCATACTAATAATATATGAAAAAATTCGATCCTTAGCTCATCGCAAAAAATGAAAAATTTTCAATCCGTCAAACACGATATGCCTTGGAATTCTAAAATCAAAGAGCTAAATAAACCAAACATACACTATTAGACAATAGGGTCTGGAGAAGCTCGAGTATAACACTGCATCCAACCGCAGTGAAGTGCATCAGAATAGTGGTATGAGTCAAGAGAGAGTACATCTACGCTTGAGGAAAGAACTTAACGCACCCATTGCGGTCGTTGAGAATGAATCCCTAGCGCAATTATCATACGAGGAAGAAAGCCAGGCTTCTCTTATGGATATTTCCATGGAGCAGCAACAATTGAGACTACACTCACATTTTGATAATTCCAAGGTCTTCACCGAAAATAACAGATATGTCGTCAAAACCCTTCAGTCGCACTACGATAGCGGATTTAGCGAAGATGACGAATTGAATGGATATATCGATATGCAAATTGGATACGGGCTAGTCAATGACAACAAGAAAGTCTACATCTGGAACATTCATTCTACTCAAAAGAATACACCCTACATTACTGTGCCATTTCGTTCCAGTGATAATGATGAAACAGCAATTGTGCCAAGATGCATATTAACATGTCCAGCAACAATGGACGAATCTCCGTTAGCACTGAAGCCCAATGATCAGGACGAAACTGGCGGGATCATTATCATCAAGGGTAGTAAGGCGATTTATTATGAAGATATCAATTCCATAAACAACTTGAGCTTCAAGTTATCTCAAAAATTCTCTCACGAATTAGAACTACCTATCAACACCTCGGATGGCGAGAAATGTGACTTAATCTTAAACTGCGAACCTGCTGGTATAGTCCTTACCACAAACATGGGCAGAATTTTTTTCATAACCATTAGGAATTCAATGGGAAAACCTCAATTGAAATTGACTAAACAATTAAATAAACCTTTCAAGTTAGGAATTTGGTCTAAAATTTTCAACACGAATAGTTCAGTTGTCTCTTTACACAACGGTCCCATCTTAGGTAAGGGAACCAGATTGGTCTATGTTACTACTAACAAAGGAAGCTTCCAATCGTGGCAACTATCTGCCACCAATTCTCACCCAACTAAATTGATCGATGTTAGTATTTTCGAAGCGATTTTGGAGTCCCTACAAGACTTGTACCCATTTGCTCACGGTACGTTGAAAATATGGAATTCCCACCCATTACAAGATGAAAATGCCCATCTATTCCTATCATCCATTTACGACAGTTCCAACAATGAAACGTACTATATTCTCTCTACGATTATCTTCGATTCTACCTCAAACAGTTTTACTATCTTTTCTACTTACAGACTTAACACGTTTATGGACTCAATCAACGACACAAACTTCAAACCCAAAATATTTATACCGCAGATGGAAAATACCAACGATTCTAATGAAGTTACATCCATTTTGGTAATGTTTCCCAATGCTGTAGTTATTACTCAGGTTAATTCCAAATTGGATTCTAGTTATTCTTTAAGAAGAAAATGGGAAGACATTGTTAGTCTTAGAAACGACATCGAGATTATTGGCTCTGGTTATGACTCAGGTTCTTTATACATTTTGACCAAGCAAATGGGTGTGCTGCAGATCTTGGTGAAGGAGAATGAGAAAAAAGATTCAAAACCGGAGGTTGGTTTTGTCAAGTCCCATGTTGACCAAGCGGTCTATTTCTCCAAAATCAATCTGAATCCGATCGATTTTAATTTGCCCTCAGAAATTTCATTAGATCAAGAATCCATAGAACATGATTTGAAACTAACAAGTGACGAGATTTTCCATTCCAATGGAAAGTACATTCCACCAATGTTAAACACTTTAGAGCAGCACCTCTCTGTTCGCAAAGGGTTTTTCCAAAATTTCTTAACTTTTGTTACTAAAAACTTCAACTATAAGATATCCCCCGAACTTAAATTGGATTTAATTGAGAAATTCGAGATTTTAAATTGCTGTATCAAATTCAATTACATCATGAGACAATCTGATGAATTAAACGAAATATGGGAAAAGGTTTTATCAAACTATAACCTAACTCACAATGAAAATTTAACGACTGAAAAAATCGTCATAAATCGTCCCGATAAATTTCCCGTAATTCTAAAACTCTTTTTGAATCATGTTATCTTTGTTTTGTTTCCATCACATAATCTAAATTTCAAATTGAGTATCAACGAGTTAATTAACTCCTGTTTTTACAGTGGCATACTGGAAGAAGGTGAAAAAGTCCTAAGATATGAACTTCTGGAACTAGATCCAATGGAAGTTGATACATCAAAGCTACCGTGGTTCATAAATTTCGATTATTTGAACTGTATCAATCAATCCTTCTTTGACTTTACATTTTCATGTGAAGAAGCAGGAAACTTGGCCTTTTATAGTGAAAATTTGTTAGAGACTGCCAAGATCTTATATTACCAATTCAACCAATTCAAAATCTGGATGAACACGCAACCTATCGGATCTGTAAGCGCAAATGAAAACTTCACAAAAATCAATTGTCTTTATGATGACAATCATTTGGATTGGAATCATATACTCTGTAAAGCAAACCTAAAAGAACAGTCTATTCAAATAACAGAGTTCTACCAAGATTTACCTGGATTAGTACAGACGTTACAAACTTTGGACCAGGATGATCCAACGACCGTGTCCCTATATAAAACGTTTTTCGATGAATTTCCAGAGGCCTTTAGTTTTACTTTATTTGAAAATTTGATTAAACACAAAAAATTGAATGACTTGATGTTTAGATTCCCACAACAACACGATGATCTGGTAAAGTTTTTTCATCTATCAGGTTCGAAGTACGGTCATGTGGCATGGATCCAACAAATTCTAGATGGATCATATGATGACGCATTGAACACTTTGAAAAACGTCACTGTCGATGATTCGCAAAAGGGACAGAATTTAAATGAATGTGAATTACATTTGAATGTTGCAAAATTAAGTTCGCTATTGGTCGAAGAAAATAATCTGGATATCAATAGCTTGAGAAATATTCAATATAATCTAGATGCAATTGATGCTGAAAAGAAGCTTTCAAGCATATTGAAGAAGGGCGAAGTTCAGATATATAAGAAGTTCAAAACTAGCGTGTTCAATGACGTTTTCAACGTACTAGTGGAAGAGCTTAAATCAACAAGAATAGTTAGTCTATCGGAACTTATTGAACTATATTCTATGTTCGATGATGAAGAGAGTTTATTCATACCATTAAGGCTACTTTCTGTCGATGGAGACTTATTAAATTTTGAAATCAGAAAGTTTCTAAATTCCTTGGTTTGGAGAAGAATCATCTTGCTGGATAATAATAAAGAAGAGGATAAACTGCTTCAGCACATAGTCATGCGTGTGTTTGATGAAGAATTATTCAAAGGCAATGACTTCCCTTTGCCCAGTGTGGATCTCCTATGCGACAAATCGTTAGTGACCCCAGAGTATATAAACGAAACGTACGGTAAATTTTCCGTTAGTCTAGATTCCATACGTGAAGGAATATATGAAGAAATATCTGAATTAGAATCGTTGAATTCAGATAACTCACTTGAGATCAAGCTACGCTCAACTATTGGCTCTGTAGCAAAGGAAAAAAAGTACACAATCAATTACGAAACTAACACCGTAGAATACTAATTTTTATAATACACTTCTACATATATACACTAAATTTATTGGGAAATAATATGCACATAAATATACTTAACTATTATCGCGAACACCGCCATCTTGTAAACTAGCCCATTTTCATTCATTACCATCTACTCTGATCCTGACCATAGTTTCAGGTAAGGGTACCAGATCTTCCTCTTCGTCATTGTCGTTTTCCTCGTGGGATTCTAAATCCTTCTCCCTTTGCTGTTCAGACTCACTTTTCTTAGAATCTTCCCATGGGCCTATCTCATAATCACCTTCCGCGTATTGTAACAGCCCCAAACTAGCTTGTGATATATTGTTTATTATGGAGTCCCAATTGTTCATCAGCTGTGCTACTGCTTCTGCATTTGTTCCCATTTCTTTGACTTGCTCATTCAGCTCGACCAGTTGAAGTTTCAGTCCATCGGTCAGGTTTGTTATCTTCTGTAACGACTGCAGTTCTTTTCGCTTTGTAATTATTTGCTCATCTATTGAATCCATAATTCTTTTTGATCTTTCTTATTTATTTCTAAGCGTTTCTAACAATCTCCAAAAAGTGCTTTCTTGCTTTATAGCTAATCTACAACGTTTCTTTCTCTGAATATTGCCTTTTTCTTTATTTTCGCGTTATACCAAATTTGAAAACAGAAAAGAAATAATATTACTGTATCAAAATTAAAGACTTACATAAAACTTATTCTAATATTCTACAATTTTATTCAGATATCTCAGAGATCTTACCGGCTGCAATGGTTCTACCGTCTTTTCTAAGGACAACTCTACTTAAACGGTCATTTTCACTAGCAGTTAATAGAGGGATCCATCTTTTGACTTCAATTAGCTCTATTTCTACCAGAGCTCTTTGTTTTGAACCCAAATGTCTAACTTTCTTCTTAGTAACGTTGTTATCTTTGTCAATCAGCGATATCAACCTCTTGATCTTAGCAGGTTGCTCCTTGACACCAATGAAAAGAATAAATGGTGTTCCTGGTAGTAAGGGTCTATTCATCTCAAATGTGGTTAACTCCAAGATAAAAACTTGTGCCGAATGAAGACATAAATAATCAACTGATGCAGCCAAGTCGCCGTCTTGAATGTCTTCAGGGTAGGCCTTGCGCAATCTTAAAGTGACAAAATCACCTTTGATAGCAACGTCTGTCTCTTCGTGGTTTGTTGATTGTCCCTGTTGAGAACCTATTTGAATTTTATCCACAATGCAACTCTGCTCCGACGGATATATCGTCAAAGACTCACCGGGCTGAATGGAGCCTGATTCCAATTTACCTGAAATCAAGGCCAATTCGTTGTTTGTTTTCTTTAGTGGGATGATCTCCAATATAGAAAACAAAAATGGATCCTCTTCAGTAGTTTTTTCACTCTCCTTTGAGATTTTAGATGCGCAATTTTCCAAAGTGGCCATTAAGGTAGGACCATTGTACCACTGTTTTACTTCGTTTGGGTAATCGATTTTATGAACACCTTCACCAGAAAATCCGCTGATAGGTACCCAACTGATGCTATCATCACAAAACCCGATATCCACTATATATGGCAATAACTTCGATTTAATTTCCTCGAACCTTTGTTGAGACCAATTCACATTATCCATCTTGTTCATAGCGATGATCAAATTCTGGATTCCCAGACTGGATGCCAACAACAAATGCTCCTTTGTTTGCCCATCCAAATCAAACCCTCTTTCGAAAGCGTTGGTGTTACAGTCTACACAAAGTATGGCCATATCTGCTTGAGATATCCCCATGATGGCGTTCGGAACAAAGTCTCTGTGACCTGGTGCATCCACAATGGTGAAGTTTGCCCTTTCGGTGGAGAAATGGGACGTACAAATGGAGACTGTCACACCACGTTCACGTTCTTCATTCGTTTGATCCATGATCCACGCAAATTTGAACGATGCCTTACCCAAGGTTTCGCTCTCCTTCTGTAGTTTTCTTAGTTGTGCTTGATTAACAATCTTCAAATCATAAAGAAGTCTACCCATCAGCGTAGACTTGCCCGCATCAACATGGCCAAGAACCACGAAACTTAAATGGGGCAATGCTGATTGAATGAACGCAGAGATATCTTGAGGCTTTTTGGGCTTTGTTGGTACCGTGGTCTTGTAGTATCTCTGCACGAGTCTCCCGTCATCGCCTGCATCAGAACCTTTGGGCTCACCCTCTTCTTCTTCTTCGTTGAGCCATTCTGGAAGCCCTTGGACCGTTAGTTTCGAGATTGATGTGTCATTCAGTTTTTGGGCCACGTTGGCAGTATCATCAGCAGTAACAGTTGGCTTCTTAGGTGCCTTTTTCTTCTTTAAGGTTCTCTTCAGCTCCACCACCGTGCTTTCGAGATCAAAATCATTATCTAGTAAGGCCATTTTCAGAGAGAGATTATCACAGCCATGGTAGTCTCGTAACTCCTCCTTCAAAGGGGGGAACACCTCATTCATCAATTCGTAGTCTTCATCATTCAAATAATCATCGAACTCACCTTCATCGTGGAAGTCAGGCAAATCGTCTGCTCCATCGCTGTAGTCGCTGTAAGCCATCTTGTCAGTTCTGTAGTGCTCAACACAGATGTTCTAGCTCCTCGAAAGCCCTTTTGCACCTTGCTTGAATGGCTTATTGATTAATTTTTATGTAGCAAGCTATGTTGGCAATTATCGGGTGTGTCCGTGCATTGTGATCAGTATACGAGTACGAATGCTTATAGAGTAATATTTACATGATTATTATTGATCTTTATATAGCATCTCACGCCTGGTACCACAACAGCTTTCTGCGTTTACGGTCCTCTCTGGCCACACACCTCTTGTCCTTCCAGCGTGATTGGATTTCTTGCAGTCTTCTATCCATCTCTTGCGCCCGTTGGCCATTTGGCTTCGAAATCAACGATACAAATAACGGTGATACGCCAAACTTGGCAGCCAAAACCTTACGTGTGTATTTCAGAGGGTTCTCTTGACGCAATCTCTGGATCTCCTCGACCTCCTGTGGCCCCAAATGATACGTCTTGCCGTTCACTGTGCTCTTACTTACGAGAACGTTGGGACACTGCTTCGCTGGAGCGACCCGAGCAGGCATCTCAAACTCTCTCCGAGGGTCGTTGGTTGGCATGAAGCTACGAGGAACGGTTTCACTGTTGATGGAACCCGTGGCGATGGATTCTGATGGCTGATAATGCATTCCTGGAGCATCTTTATGTTTTAGATACCCTTTATAGTTGGATGCGCTCTTGGTCTTGTTGTAGATGGACGTCACCTGTGTCTGCGGAAACCCGAACTGTTTCCATTGGGAAACAGTGGTATTGAATGATCTGCGCCACACAGTTCTACTGATCATTATTGGTGCTGTTTTTCTTTGCCTTTGCTGTTACTTGTTATATCTGGATAAAAGTATCTCTTTTTGTCCTCTTGTTGGTATTTTTAGTATTAAGTGCGATGAAAAGTGAAAATTCAAGAGATGATGGCTTTCAAAAAGAAGCAAAAGAGATACAATCAACATACTGGCATGCGTGATTCAGAGTGTCAGGGGAGGATAAGGGAGATATTAAAAGAGTATACATCGAAAGAAGTAACGCCCGGGCTGCTCTTGACACTGCGAAAGCTGGCGCAAAGAACAAATACTAGTTTAGAACAATTCATTGCCGGTTGCCAAGCCTTGGCAAAGTTCAGCAGCAGTGATGCGGTTATCTTTAACGAGCTGAGGGGGCTGCTCAGAGGTAATCCCGAGCAAAATCTGGCAGACACAAAGAAAGCTGTACCTTCTATCAATAAGAGAAAGAAGTTCAATATTCAATTGGATTTAGACGATAATGAAGATGACCTGGCTCCTCCTGTTCAAAAAAAACCCATGACTACAAGCACAATGTTCAAGAGGATAGATAAATTGAGAGCCAAACAATTAAAGCAATACTCTCCTGCCGTAAAGGACTTTCTCTTAACTGATAAATCAGAAATGCAGACACAACAAGATCATATTGAAGTAGGGGAACACGAACCGTCCCGAAGTGAACTGGTGGAGGAAGACAGAGAATGGTACGATAGTAACGAAGAATACGGGAGTTTGGTGCCGGAATCCCTATCTGGGCCACTCGAAGAAGTTAAAGAAATACCTTCCACCATCAAGAACAGTGATAATGAAGATGCTTTACGAAACAGCATTCAACTATACCCGGTCCCACTAAAGCAAAGGATGGAATGGATTCCTCCCTTCTTATCAAAGTTTGCATCTCAAAACAAAGTGTCCAATTCCATAATTATTGGATCCATTTCCGAAACCTCTAATCAATCAGCTTCCGTAACAATGGTAAACCCATTCAGGAATCCTGAAAGTGAATTTTCTCTGAATGCCAGAAGAGGCAGTAGGTTGGTTGCCCTAAGAAGGTTAAACATGGAGCATGTCCAACAATCTCGAGACAATACTGATGTCTTGAACACTGCGATGGGAGAAGTGCTAGGCTTGGAAAATAGCACTAATGCAAAAGACAAGAGCCGCTTTCAAGAAAATAGCAATGATTCAGCGGTGTACACTCCATCAAGGGAAGAGATTAAACGCACGAGAGAAGAATTGCCTGTATTCCGCTGCAGGTCTCAGCTGTTGTCACTCATCAGAGAAAATCAAGTAGTGATAATAATTGGTGAAACCGGTTCAGGTAAAACCACCCAATTAGCTCAATATCTCCATGAAGATGGATACTCGAACAACAGAGGAAAATCTATTGTCGTCACCCAACCAAGAAGAGTAGCTGCAATGTCCGTCGCCAAAAGAGTTGCAATGGAAATGCAAGTCCCATTGGGTAAAGAAGTTGGTTACTCTATTAGATTCGAAGATATGACAGATCCTGAATATACAAAGCTTAAGTTTGTCACAGACGGTATTTTGCTTAGGGAAACTTTAATGGATGACATGCTAGATAAGTACAGTTGTATTATTATTGATGAAGCTCACGAAAGATCATTGAATACAGACATCCTACTTGGTTTCTTCAAAGTTTTATTGGCTCGTAGAAGAGATCTAAAACTCATAATTACTTCAGCCACAATGAACGCAAAGAAATTCTCAACCTTTTTCGGAAACGCTCCGCAATTCACCATTCCTGGAAGAACTTTCCCCGTACAGACTATATATACTTCCAACCCGGTTCAAGATTATGTGGAAGCTGCAGTTTCTCGGGCGGTAAAAATCCATCTGGCCAACGATTGTTCAAGTGGTGATATTCTTATCTTCATGACAGGTCAAGAAGATATTGAAACTACATTTGATACTTTGAGAGAAAAGTTCCTACAGGTATACTCTAAAAAATTTGGTACAGCCAAAATTGAGGAAATTAAGGATATCGAAATCCTACCCATTTATTCAGCATTACCTGCAGATTTGCAGTTCAAGATTTTCCAGGATTTGCATGGCACTAAAAGAAAAATTATCATTGCAACTAATATTGCTGAGACTTCACTAACCATTAAAGGTATCAGGTATGTCATTGACTGTGGGTATTCTAAATTGAAAGTTTACAACCCAAAGATTGGTCTCGATAGTTTGGCAATAACGCCCGTCTCAAAGGCCAACGCTGATCAAAGATCTGGGAGAGCTGGTAGAACTGGACCAGGCATGGCATATCGATTGTACACTGAAGAGACTTTCCAAGAGGATATGTACATACAGACAATACCCGAGATTCAAAGAACGAATTTATCGAATACTCTTTTACTATTGAAATCTTTGAATGTCACTGATGAATTAAGTAAGTTCCCGTTCATTGACAAACCACCTTTACAAACATTTTTATCTTCATTGTATGAACTGTGGTTCATCGGGGCCATTGACAACAAGGGCCAATTGACTTCCCTAGGGCTGAAAATGGCAAAACTCCCCTTGCAACCCTCCCTTTCCAAGATCTTATTGATTGCAGTACAAAACGGTTGTAGTGATGAAATGCTAACAATCGTATCCATGCTTTCTGTTCCACAAGTTTTCTATAGGCCTAAGGAAAGGCAAAAGGAGGCAGATATTGCAAGAAATAAATTTTTCATCGCCAAGTCAGACCATTTAACACTACTAAATGTATTCGTTCAGTGGAGAGCAAATAACTTTAGTGCACATTGGTGTAATAAACATTTTGTTCAATACAAATCACTTGTTAGAGCACGGGACATCCGAGACCAACTATCAAGAATCCTAGTATCTCAAAACATTCCCGTAGTCTCTTCTGGTAAAGATTGGGATATCATTAAAAAATGCATTTGTTCAGGATTTGCTCATCAAGCAGCTAAAATATCGGGGCTGAGAAATTACGTTCATTTGAAGACTGGTGTTGGTGTCCAACTGCATCCCACTAGCGCATTGCATGGATTGGGTGATTTGCCACCTTACGTTGTATACCATGAACTATTAATGACCAGTAAAGAATATATTTGTTGTGTTACATCCGTAGATCCATTCTGGTTAATGGAGTACGGTGGGCTACTCTACGACATTAAGCGTGTAAAGGACAATCATGAATCTGAAGCAAAAGGTCTATTTGGCGAACACTACGGAGATGTTGTTGACGTGGCTGAAGATGAAATAGATGTTAATATCAAGAAATATAGAGCTATGAAGGATGACGTGGTACAAAATCTAATAAAGTCAAATAATCCGAATGAAGGAAATAGTGAACAGAAGCTCCAAAACGAAAATATTACAATCAAGAAAAGAGATTCAATGAAGCCTTTTAAGAGAAGAAGGCCATTTTTCTGACTATACAAGAAGATCACGTCAATACGTGAACCACTCGTATTATTTTATAGGTACGTACATGCATAAAATAAAACATAATTATTCGTTAAGAAAGGAAAAGAAGGGCATAATTCAAGAGTCCCTACATGGGGAAAAAGCTCTTATAGTAATTGCTCAGACTGCTACAATCAGACTGCTCATATATTTCATTAGCTTTTGGCAACCATTTCGTCATATTTTCTATTCTGCGAACACTGGCTGGGTGTGTACTTAGAAACTCCATATTCACAGTATTTCCTCTATACAGATTTTTTTCAAACTTTGCCATTCTTTCCCACACTTTTATAGATTCTTGTGGTTGGAAACACGCCCTTGACATAATCATCAGGCCAATGTAGTCGGCTTCAGTCTCCATCTGTCTTGATGCTGGCATTCGCAAGAACCCATCCAATAACAGGTTATTGACAACATTTGCTCCAGTAACAGTGTATAATACTAACCCTAATATAGAATATATTGGAG
Source organism: Saccharomyces uvarum (assembly GCA_947243795.1). Lineage (NCBI taxonomy): Eukaryota > Fungi > Ascomycota > Saccharomycetes > Saccharomycetales > Saccharomycetaceae > Saccharomyces > Saccharomyces uvarum. The sequence continues at coordinate 588,550 of OX365938.1, forward strand.
CTTTCGATAAGTTCTCCGCTGTGTGTCTTGCCAACTGATGTGCGAATTCATGTGATAATACGGTGGCGATCCCATCATCATTAGCGCAGATAGGCAAAATGGAACTGAATATAAACACTTTCCCACCTGGCAGCACAAAGGCATTTGGTGAGGCAGTTGGATCGTTGACCACATGTATTTCCCATTTCATTCCGTCTAACAATGAGTTATCCACACTAGGGTCTTTATAAGCAGCTTCAACGATCTTCTTGAAGATACTCTCAATCTTGACGGTTAACGGGTGCTGTGGAGGTAGTATTGCCTGCTGAGTCTGTTTCCAGATTGATTTATATGTATAGTTCCCGATGGTTAACTCTAATGGACGGGAAACCCAAATAAATCGGGACCTATCGCTAACTGGTGCTTTATCTAAATGTGTAAAATAAAACAGGGAACATCCACCAAAAAATAGGGCCAAGTATTTTCTTGATGACTTATCGAGTATGAGGTTTTTGAACGATGATTTTTGGGAATAGTCGTCGTTATTAAATCGACGATACGAAGATCCATTACTGGAGTAGAAACTTCGTGTTAACTGGACCCGAGATAACGGTGACTTCAGAAACTGCCCATTAGCTCTATTTGCAAGTCCTTTTAACTTGGTGATATTACGCAGCATTTCTTGTTATCCAGCGTTTCTATCTAAATAGAACGAGTATATTGTGTCCCGTTAAAAACAACACTTTGTCTTTTTTTCTCTTTATATCGGATCTAGTAATTAATAATAAAATGGAGATTTTAATCGTCTATATAAATACCACTTATACAAGAAAACATAAACGTACATAAAAAATTATACCTCAAAGGACATCTCGGGTAGTTGGTCAGGAGATACGTGGCGGCCTTGGTCTTGCAATTCTAAGTACCTCTTCTTAGTTTTGAAGTACAATAGCCAGGCTGTCAAAGTTAAGATAATTAAAGTGAGTAAAATGCTCAGCAAATCAAATACTCTGGACCCAGTAGACTCGGATTCCGCGAGACTCTTGATACGGGAACCAATAAATAAGTAGATGAAAAGTTTGGGTGTGGTTATTATATTGGCAATAGTAAAATTGCGCACTGAGATACCGTAAACACCAGCAATAGCGCCGTTAGTTAAAGAGTACGGGAATGGGCATAATCTGAGTAAGGCCAAAATCCAATAACTGCTATTTTCTTGTAGGATAGAAGCAAATGCTTCGAATCTTTTATTCAGGTGCACTAGCTTTTCAGCCCTTGAATGTAGAATCGTCTTAAATACAATGAAGGAGACAATGGAGCCTGTCACAGACCCGAAAGCTAACGTTATCCATCCTTCAAAACTAACACCATAAATCAGCCCAGTAGTGGTGGACAGCAGAGAGTATCCGATCATAGGGGGGAATGCGACAAAGAATATTAGCACTATCAAAATGAAATGTGTAGACATCTTTTCTCTCAAATCGTTTGACGTAACAACGACTTTATGAAGTATCGTGTTATGGAAGACAAGCAATAGAACACCCATTATCATAACCATTATGCCAAAAACGATAATTAAAATCTGTTGCCATACCCTTAATGAATAGAAATATAATTGTACTTTCTGGGCATTCTTTCTAAGATTATGCATCAATCTTTCTCTAGGAGACATATTGTAAATGTCCAAGAAGTCATCATCGTTGGCATCTATTTCATCGTTAAATGTCAATCCAGTATTGGTACCGACCCTTTGCCCATTGTTGTTATTTGCCAAATTGTCGTTATTTAGATCTTCAAAATAACCGTCAAATTCATCATCGTCCTCTGGACCCATGTTACCATTTTCTACTTGGTAAGACTGATTCATTTGTGTAACCTCTATTCGCTTTCCACTAAGCAGGTGAGCACTCCAAAAACTGTTGAAGAGCTGGTTACAGTACTGTCTTTTTCTTTTAGCACGGTCTTCAAGAAAAACGGCTTGGATTTTCGCATCGAAATGATTTAATGAGAAAAGGCCAATAAATAAATATGTAGAAAGAAGATATCTAGAAAATATGTAAGCAAATAGGCCAGTTTCTTATTGGGTGATATTATTAGTGCTCTTGTGCTGTGTTGAAGACGAAGGCCTTGATCGAAATGGTGAGCTCTTTATGGCTTGAGAAGGTGGTCTTCCATCAACGCTGTGACGTCTGAAAGTATTTGCTAGATCATGGTGTATCATTGCGTTTGAATCGACATTGCTGATTAATCTCAATGTAGGGTGGTCATCCTTCTCTGGATCTGTGTACAATGCGTTCCCATTGCTAACCCATTTTTTATTCAGATGCTTTAGATATTTATTCTTCCGGCCAAAATGCAGTTTCTTGTCCACCATTGTAGGTGTTTCAATACTAGCAGAATGTGGGACAATCTCGTGGCTTTCTGAACCATAGGCTTTGACGTCCACAGGGAACATCAATCGACCACAGGTTGTCTTTTTTTGCAGATTTGGGGGTGGGTGTCCATTAATTTTATTAGATTGTCTTAGTATTCTCGATGTTGGAGAGGCAACTGAAAATGAGAAAGATTTGCCTGGTCTTCTTGAGGTGAAAATAGTATCCGATTTTCTTCTTTGGTGACGCGGATTCAACGAAGCCGATGTTATGGAATACCGTGGTCTGAACCCGGAAGGCGAACGTCCATACGTGCTTGCATTTTCTCGTAGCAATAATAAAGAGTTCGTAGATTCGGATTCTAACAAGTAGTCATCCAATACACTGGAAATATGGTTATTGGCTTGCTCACCCTTTGTGGGTGTTCTGGTTAGCAGCGTCGTATTTGCTGGATCTTTAGATTCTTCTGGGACTTGCTCTGGGGCTTTGATTAAACCGATTGCCGAATCTGCAAACTGCAAGGGGTTTTTCAAAGAGGACGTGACGATCATTCTACCCTTGATATAAGAGATTGCCTTATCCAAAGCGAATTCCTGGCCACAGTGATTTTGAATAATGGATATTTTGGGCCACGTAGCTTTTGCTCCATTGGTGATTTCCCTTAATAAAAACTCCTTTGTCGGATTTGATAATAGCTCTTTGATCCTGAAAAGCATATTCATATCAGGTAAGATAGTAATGTCACCAGAATATTGTTGAGATAATACCGATCTTAATTTTGTCAGAGCATTTTTCGCTATTCCCATCTCGCTTCCAATTTCTAGAATATGAATAGCCTCATTGGCCATAAAATTGTATATGCTCGACAAGTTTTGCTTCAGCCTTGCACTGAACTCATCTTCAATTTCCCCGCCCACACAGGATAATGATAGTTTCAAAAAGGGGAAAACGTGAATGTTCACTTGACATGCGATAATATGGTCCACGTTGAACATTTCAGAAAGACGAGATATGGGTAAATCATTGTCCACAGAACCATCGACAAACTTGACAGAACTACTTCCTGTCCAAGCTTTCCTTTCTCCTGTCCTGGGGTCCTTTTCATATAGCGGGCTCGAGGGGAAAATTCCTGGTAATGAGCATGATGCGCATACGGCTGACCAAATAAGGACGTTGGGTGCAGTTAAATTGTTCAGCAAACGCGGTTGTTCGAATAACGATGCGGGGGAAACTGTTATATTCAAAATTTTCCCCGTTCGGTTGTACGCCTCTCTAAAGGTCAAATCACCCAAAAATTCTATCATTGTATTTACTAGATGCTTATTATCAAACCATGTACCATTTTTGAAAAACCTGGATATTTTAATCAGCATATTTTCACTTTCACTTTTCTGTTTATCGTCCTTAAAAATGTTAAACTCCTTATCCAAGATATGGTTTAGCAAACCGGGGATTTCTTCTTTATGATGAACTGACAATATACTGGCCACAATGGCACCAGCACTACTACCACTAATCACCCTTGGCAACACGTCGAGTTCAAATAATGTACCGAGCACACCAATGTGGAAAAGTCCAAAAGTACCACCCCCACTAAGGACCAAAGCGGTCCTGCCAATATTCCGTCTTGTTTGTTGTAGTATACCCAGAAGATAGTTGTCATCAAGATCAGATTCCATTAGCGATTCTAGCGCTAGCCTGGACTCCATCATATATTCATCTATCAGATACTTCGTACCAACATGAGAGTGCCTATAAAGGTTTACATTCCCCATGTTGCCCAGATTGCGTACCCAATTGGTTCTGATGATGTATAGTAGCTGAGAGTAGTTTCTGTTCAACCGTTCCTCGCGCAGCCTGGATGTTAGATCTTTTATCAGCTTGTAGTCATACAGGGGAGATTCCAGTTTCTGTTTCCACGCTATTTTCCCAGTGAGATCATCCAGCCTGGCGCCTGCGGAACACCATTCTTCAAACGACATGGCGTGTTGCTTCTGGGAGCTGATTTTTTCAATAAGGATGTCTTTTTCATAGTTGCCCATAAAGACATTGTAGAGAAATGATTTGCATTTACTAGTCAAGGATATTCTCTCCTCTTCCGGTTCCTCTTCCTCCTCGTCGTCGTCCGTTTCATTCATATCTATATCGCTATTATCATTTTCTGTAGCGGTCTCTTGCCCGTCATCTAATTTCTCCTCATCTCCGGTGTCCAGATTAAACTTCACTTTGTTGGTAATCTTGCCCTTATTATCTTGCAATCTTCCTCTAGAATCAACTTCCACTCTTCCGGTATTAGCATTGTCCTTACGAAGCTTACTAGATTTGGTCTTACCTTTTAGAATGGGGATGATATTCTGAGAGCTACCTAGAATCTGTTCATAATACTTTTCAATTAATTGTTGCGTGACGAGGAGGGGTTTATTTTGTGTAGACGTAAGATCTGATATTTTGTTGCTCATTCAAACTTATGTTACAGATACGTATAAACACCCTTCACTAATGATTGCAGCACTGATATTGTTAGCCAAATCTCAAACGGAGGCCTTTTCCACAAACGCAGCTTGTCGATCTACAAGGTTAGTGTAGTCATTATAATTGTGGTTTAACTTGCATTATCGCAACTATCGCATAAAAGGGTAACATTATATAACCCTAATATGGCCTATATTTTCTTATCGCCACAAAGGTAGGGTTTGTTTTCTTGAATATATAACCTAACTAAATTCCATGGTAGCCCTGCGGTCATATTTCGACGCGTTGTAAGCCCTACTTTCTTCGAGAAATTCACTTCGCGCTCTTTTTCAGTCATGAAGAGGTGAAATACATAAAAAAAAAGTAAATATTAACAATAAAAAAAAGCGGAATAGGTAGAGTGGCTTAAAACAAGACCTCGCTGTGCTGAACCATTATTCTACTGGAGTGAAGTGGTACAGAATAGTCGAATATTTTTTGCAGGGAGAGTATATATTTTCGTTAGCCTGTTGGATTTTAGTAAGCTTCTTTTTGAAAGTAGCAGTGAATAAACCAAAGGGAAAAATAACAAGAATAAACCCGGTAGGAAAACTTCTAAGTTAATGTACGACTCAATTTACGATTCTCCCTTTCCGAAAATAAATCCAAAAGTCCGCTACAAGACGGCTTTAGAAAGAGCAGGGTTTGACACTAGGCCGCGTAATCCGTTCTGTAGCCAGAGAAATGCTTCCACCGGGAGCTTACAAGCCTCTGTAAGGTCTCCTCCGATGCATGTCCAAAGAAACGTATCAGCTGCACCGTTTGTGGTCATAACGGAGAGTACGTATGCTGTATCTTCCAAGGGCACTCAACTATTTTCTAAAGGTGAGTCTGACATTTATTCGCCGCCCGTACTGGACAATAGCGGGAGAGCAAGTATAAGCTCTTCGAAAAATAGCAACAAGACATTTTCGTCGAGGCCCAACAATAAGTCTCATCCAAGTTTCGGGACAAGTGAGCGCGCCTCGCAGGACGATCCCTTTCGTTTTGAACGTGGGCCAGAGCACCACCAGGAGCGATATACTGCTCCTAGATTCGCAAATGAATCGTCCGTTAAAATGCATTCGCAAGTCACAGACAATTCTCTTTTCAACTTTGAACAAAGGGATGTCGGTAATACTAGGAAGGAACAGGACTTGAGCCCTATTGAAAAAAGTTTCATGATGTTGACGCAAAACGACACCGCAAGTTGTATAAATTCCATGAGCCAAATGAACAACGAAAGGACAAGTGAACAGGAACTCGAAGAGGAAGAACAAATTTCGGTCAACTATCAAGAAATGCAACCAGAAGAAGAGGAAGAACAAATTTCGATCAACTATCAAGAAATGCAACCAGAAGAAGAGGAAGAACAAATTTCGATCAACTATCAAGAAATGCAACCAGAGGAAGAGGACGATGATGATGTAGAAAGTCTGAATTTTGAGCCTCATCCTGAACTGCATGTGAACTTAGACAAAAACGAGCCGTTACAAGAAAACAGCCCAAAGCTAAAAGAAGAGGTCATGGTTTCTGAAATTCCAGAAATTCCAGAAATTAACCCTGCGAGAGAAAGAAATATACCGCGGTTATTTATCAATACTTCATACAATAGCGAATCTATAGATTCCAAATTATTACCCCAAGATATTGCTACTGGCCTTACCACTTCCGAGGAACGTAAATCTCCCGATGTTTTGTCATCATCCCCAAACGTAGAAAACTTGAACTTGGATGCCTCAAATGAGAAGCGTTACTCCACAGCATCCTCAGAGAACGTGGAAACCCCATATACAGCTACAAATTTGCAAGTCGAACAATTGATCGCTCAACTGGATGGCGTTTCTCTATCCAGAAATGCTAGACTGGATCAGAACGATAATTCGCTAAATATAGTGGATAGAAAGGCCTCCAGATTCAAAAAATCAAGTGCATATTTATCCGGGTACGGCGGTATTAACATACCAGCAACGCAGCAAACATCCGTTATGCAAAATAGCGATGAGAACGTGTCCAATCAAAGCCTCTTACTGGATAACGATGATATCACTGATGATGCACCATCTACCTCTACAACTAACGGTGGCACACCAATCTTTTACAAGTTCAAACAGTCGACTGCACAGTACCCCAGTGATGAAGGAAATCAGTCTCAAGAAACTTTCAAAGCGAAACTCCCTACTATTGAGGCCTTACAATTGCAGCATAAGCCTAGCATAACGAATTTGAGAGAGGACGCCGATAATTCTAGGCCGAGTGACTCACAAGCTTCGCCCACCACAGGGACTGTAGAAGATAGTCCTGACGCGAATTATCACGAGGACGAACCGACTGAATTCAAATATCCACCTGGGGAAGGACCTTGTAGAGCATGTGGCTTAGAAGTCACAGGAAAGAGGATGTTTTCCAAAAAGGAAAATGAACTATCTGGCCAATGGCACCGTGAATGTTTCAAATGCATTGAATGCGCTATAAAATTCAATAAGCGTGTCCCCTGTTATATCTTGCGTGATACGCCATACTGTCAAAAACACTACCATGAGGAAAATCATAGTATTTGTAAAGTTTGTTCGAATTACATAGAGGGAGAATGTTTGGAAAATGATAAAGTGGAACGGTTCCACGTAGATTGTTTGAATTGTTTCCTATGCAAGACCGCGATTACCAACGATTATTATATATTTAACGGCGAAATCCCGTTGTGCGGTAAACATGACATCGATGCTCTTCTAAAAGAAGGTATTGATAACGATGCATCAGGAAACGATAAGAATAATACCGTTTCCAAAAGGAGAACAAGATTGGTTAACTTCAAATAGCATTTCACCATTCTGGTCTCCTCCCCCCACACACGTGTTCCATAAAATTCTTAAAAGAGGTCTCCATATTTTAGTTATACCCTGTACATCTATACATTTATATATCTCAGAAGATGAATCTGTGGATCTGCAGCAACAATGCTGGCTGTCATAGGTAACATATAAAGACATTTTTCATCTATATATACCCATTTTTTTTTTTCCACTCAACAATGGTTTCATATACGCTGTATTTTTTTACGCGTCCTGCAACTATGACGAAATTTCTATTTTAGGCATGTCGTACCGGTGCATTCAAAAGCCTAATGCTAAAAAAAGGAATAGGCGTTTGAGAATATTGACATCAGGAATTTTATTTAAAGGAAGATTAAACAAACAAAGTCCTGCCTATTGGTGTCCCCTGAATATTACGAGAGGAGCATACTACAAAAAGATAGTAAACAAGATACCAACATAATGTTCCTCAACACGCCTAGTTGGGATACAGTCAATGAAACACCTAAATCAAGAGTTCTGACGATAAACGAGCTAATCTCGCCCGATTTGGATACAGAGTCTAAGAGGATTTTGGCTACTCCTGCAAGGCGGTACTGTAAGACTTCGGTAACTGAATATCAGGAGTCTCCCACATTTGAGCGCTCATCCGGTGACGCCGAAGACCCTGCCTACCAATACAATCCCCAGTTTCACTTTCACACGCCAATAACCCCTATAACGCCCAAGTTTGAACATGCAGGAATGTTTTTCTCTCCAACGCCTCAACTGATCTCTCCCACAGCTGTGGCCGAGGAAGACAATAGCGGTTCTGTTCGTGAGTTTTCACAAACCTTGAAAACAAGACTCAACGGTGCCGTGGACAAGCTATCGAAGGAGCATGAAGGCCACTCCTCCACGAAGAAAAGTACAAATTCTAACAATGAGTGTCCTGTTTTGATCCCTCCTCCTCCAACCGAAAAGATACGAAAGGGTTCATATAGCAACAAATTTGCCTCTAAGCATAGACGATGTCACTCTTTAGATGAATCTAAAAAGTTTTTAAACTCTCTAGAAGATTCGTCCGCACATGAAGCGTTCCTAAAGGCAATTTCGTCTAAGCATGCCAAAAATGATAATGTGGAGAACGTGAATGCCTCGCCGTTACGTTGGTCTTCGCATAGAAGAACTCAAAGTATACAGGGCGACTCTTTACATGAATATGTCGCTATTGATTCATTGTTGAAAATGTCATCACCAAAAGAGAATTGATCACTCAATTTTCAGCTTACACATCCATTGCTTTGTCCTTTTTTGTTTATAGCTTTAACAGTTATTTTTTTGTTAATGTATCCGTAGCTGCAAAAAACATCGAGCTTTGAAAACAAAACATAAAAAAAAAAAACGGGATAGACTTAAAGGTTAAAAAACTTTTATTTTATGCTTATTATTATATAGGGACAAACTTGTTTACGTAAGAAATTAGGTTCCGGCTGTTCTTTTTTTTCTTTTAAAAAGAACAGATATAAATATTATTATTACTATTACTATTATGATTATGATTATAATGTTTTTGCTCTACAAGATGCAGAGACAAATTATTTTTTCTAATCTTGGAACTTGTACGAACCGCTTTCTAAAGTAATGGAACCACCTCTATAGGAACCTCTCTTCATTTTGTTTTTGTTTTTGGTGAAATCTCTACCTCTTACTTTGCCTAACCTTTCATTTGCCATTTCACCCCATGTACCAGCAGCCCCTTTATAGGTGTTGTCTGTTAATTCCCAAGCCTCGAAGTTGATCTTGGCTCTCTCTACTCTGGAAAAATGCTTTCTTTCGCCGTCTTTAATTTCGTCGGTTCCGGCTGGGATGTTCAAAGTATCAGCACTGGATGAATCGGAAGTAGATGGAGTGGATTCATTAGAAGAAGCAGGGGTTTCTTCAGCCTTGGGCTCATCTTTTGACGTTTTCTCTGTTTCGGAATCGGAATCGGAATCAGAAGAGTCGGATGATGATGATGATGATGAGGAGTCACTTGAACTGGAGCTGGAGCTGGAGCTGGAGCTGGAGCTGGAACTTGAGGAATCAGAGGAAGAAGAGGAAGAAGAGCTTGAAGAGCTTGAAGAGTCGGAGTCGGAATCGGAGTCGGAGTCGGAATCAGATGAAGAGTCGCTAGAGCTGGAGCTGGAGCTGGAGCTGGAGCTAGAGCTAGAACCAGATTCTGAATCTGACGAAGAGTCGCTAGAGCTAGAGCTCGAGCCAGATTCAGAGTCGGAGGAGCTGCTGGAACTGGAGCTGGAACTAGAGCTAGAGTCGGAGTCGGAGTCAGACGAGGAAGAGGAAGAAGAAGATGAAGATTCTGGTTCAGTCTTTGCCTTTTTAGTTTCCTTGACATCTTCATTATCGGATTCTCTCGATCTCTTCTTGGTGTCGTCTTCCGCTTCAGATTCGGAGGAAGACCCACTAGAGCTAGAGCTAGAGCTAGAGCTAGAAGAAGAAGAGGAGGAAGAAGAGGAGGAAGAGGAAGAGGATCCGCTGGAACTGGAGTCGGAGTCGCTAGAAGAATCGGAGTCGCTGGAGCTGGAGCTGGAGCTAGATGATGATGACGATGACGATGACGATGACGATGACGATGAACCCGATTCGGAGTCGCTGCTACTGCTGCTCGAAGACTCATCACTAGAACTGGATGAGGAAGACGATGAGGATGAGGACGAGGAAGATGAGGACGAAGAGGAAGACTTCTCCCCTACGACCTTTTCCTTGACACTTAGTTTTGGTACTTCATTAGTCTCAACTTTCTTGTAACCCATTCTTATCTACTTTTGTGTATTATGCGACTTGCCCACTTTTTTCTTCTTTGAATGGCAATGCGATGAGTTGAATATTTTTCAGTTCATCATCAAGCAATTTTTTTTCCTAGCCTGCATCGAAAAAAAAAAAAAAAAAAACATGCTCGAGGCGATAGAGAAGGTTTGTTTTTTTTTTTTTCGTTCAAAGATTCTGCCGACAGTTCAATTTTTTCTCTTCCGCCCGCGGTGTAGAAACGGAAAGGAGGAAAAGAAAACTGTAAAAGCTTGGAAATGTCTTTTAACTAGACCTAGACCGGTGAGCAAGTTGCAGAAAAGAAAGTCTACCAATAAACCGAATCGAGGGTAGAGCTTATCGGTAACGGCTGAGATAATCTCACCCCTTACAATGTGTTTGTTTCCCGGAATACAGTGGCTAGATTATGTAGTCTTTGCCTTGATAAAGAACATTCTTGACTGCAACACCCGCACACCACAACGTGGAGGACTTCCTACACTTTGGCACCTAAAATCCAACTATTGATCACTGATGGACAAGAGTACAAAGAATCGCAAGAGTGCCAACGTAAAAAATTTCTTGGCTGGCAAACCGCCCCCCCTTGACACTGCGTCGTGACACCTTTTGTCCCAATCTTGTTATCTAATTTTTGTGTCAGATGTTACTATAGTCCTGTTGGCCCGCTGCGTGGCATAACTATTTTGTCACAATCCGCTATCGGCAAGCAACTGAGATAAACCAGCATATTCAAACAATACACAGCGCCACACAAAATACCGAAAATAAACAAACATTCAATTAATCAAACGAACAAAAAACCGTTTGCCTCGCTAGATGTGGCTGCAAAACCTGCGAGCACCACTGTGGAGGAACGAAAGAACAGTTCTGCCATTGTGTTCGTTCGATTCGATTGATAAGACGATACTCAATAGTTGTTGTGCCGCCCAAGCACACGCGCAGGGCTGCCAAGAAAAAAAAATAAAAATTAAAGAACCCATGAAAGCTTGGGGTAGTGCCGCCCGCATGGTTTTTTTTTCCCTCTAGACATTCTGCTTTGAGCCAGATAAGAAAAACGGCGCCGAGTCCGGCTCTACGGCACCAAAAAATCCCGCAAGGACATGACACCAACGAGCAAACAGCGGCCGCACAGACCTGACGCAATCGGTTCTTTGTGTCAACCTAGAGAAGCACGCCCAGTGCAGCCACTGTTCGGCTGTTTCATTCCGGCCGTCCCCCCCCCACGGCAACGTACACCAACGGTTCCGCGCCCGTCCCGTCCCGCTTCGCCATGGGTGTGTGGCACCAAAAACGCGAGCTGAAGGAATCATGGCCAGTTTTTGTGTCAGAGAAACAGGCGTACCTGCACGATACAAAAAGAAACGCCCGCCTTACGAATTACCTGTTTCGGGACCTTGAAAACGCAAGAAAAGGGATTCATCACTCGTTGTTTCTACTGTTTCTGCTGTTGTTTTTTTTCGTCTCCGCTCAGGGCCTCTTTCGATATATTGAAGATTGCACAAACGGTCGTAGTTCTTGGGGACAAACAGTTCCCTTATCTATCTGTACGGGAATCGCCCATATGATAACCGTCCATTTGATTAGCACAATCTCTGATTGGCTTTACTTGCTGTCTGCATCTTGCCCCCCCCCCCCCCCTCTTGCCCACAGTTCATGTCATTCTTTATTCCAGTTTAGTTGTTCTCTTTTATTTTAGCTTTGTAAAAATATATAAGTGATGTACAACTCTTCTGTGTTCTTTCCTGTTGTGTCCATATTACGTCTTTCTTAGTTCATACTGTTATTACTTACTCCTTCTCACTCTCACTCTCAAAGAGTACATAACTGTACTGTGTCCCATTGCAAAAAAAAAAAAAATAATAAAAAATTTACTATATTTTTTCTTCTTCTTCATTTTATTCTTCCCTTAACGAATTTTAAACATGCTCAATCATCTCAGCCAAGGCTCGGATGACTTACAAGACGAGAAACAAGGCGAGTTCCCCGTCGTCGAAGAGGAGAAGAACCAAACCGTCACCTTGAAGGACTCCTATGTCAGTGACGATGTTGCTAACTCCACGGAACGCTTCAACTTGTCTCCTTCCCCGGGCGACGATGAGTTCGAGGCCCCCACGGACGAAGAAATGCGGAGTCTGAGGCATGTTGGGGGCAAGATCCCCATGAGATGCTGGTTGATCGCGATTGTGGAGCTGTCCGAGAGGTTCTCGTACTACGGTCTTTCTGCCCCATTCCAAAACTACATGGAATACGGGCCCAACGACACCCCGAAGGGTGTGTTGAGCTTGAACAGTCAAGGTGCCACCGGATTGTCGTACTTCTTCCAGTTCTGGTGCTACGTCACCCCCGTTTTCGGTGGGTACATCGCCGATACCTTCTGGGGTAAGTACAACACCATCTGTTGCGGTACCGCCATCTACATTGTTGGTATCTTTATTCTGTTTATCACTTCGATTCCCTCCGTTGGCAACCGAGACAGTGCTCTGGGCGGGTTCATCGCCTCCATTATTCTGATTGGTATTGCCACTGGTATGATCAAAGCCAATCTTTCCGTGCTGATCGCCGATCAACTGCCCAAGAGAAAGCCCTTCATCAAAGTGTTGAAGTCCGGTGAAAGAGTCATCGAGGACTCTAACATCACCTTGCAAAACGTCTTCATGTTCTTCTATTTCATGATCAACGTCGGATCTCTGTCCTTGATGGCCACCACCGAGTTGGAATACCATAAGGGGTTCTGGGCCGCCTACTTATTGCCGTTCTGTTTCTTCTGGGTTGCTGTCGTCACTTTGGTGTTCGGTAAAAAGCAATACATCCAGAGACCAATCGGTGATAAAGTCGTTGCCAAAAGTTTCAGGGTCTGCTGGATTTTGACCAAGAACAAATTCGATTTCAACGCTGCCAAGCCTTCTGTTCACCCGGAAAAGGACTTCCCATGGAATGACAAATTCGTGGATGAAATCAAAAGAGCTCTCGCTGCTTGTAAAGTCTTCGTCTTCTACCCCATCTATTGGACCCAATACGGTACCATGATTTCCAGTTTTATCACTCAGGCCAGTATGATGGAGTTGCATGGCATCCCCAACGATTTTTTACAAGCTTTCGATTCTATTGCCCTGATCATTTTCATCCCGATCTTTGAGAAGTTTATCTATCCTTTTATCAGAAGATACACTCCATTCAAGCCAATCACAAAGATTTTCTTTGGGTTCATGTTCGGGTCCTTTGCCATGACATGGGCCGCTGTCTTACAAAGTTTCGTTTACAAGGCCGGACCATGGTATAGTGAGCCCCTAGGCCAGAACACTCCAAACCATGTGCACGTTTGCTGGCAGATTCCCGCATATGTCTTGATTTCCTTTTCGGAAATTTTTGCCTCCATCACCGGTCTGGAATACGCTTATTCCAAGGCTCCAGCTAATATGAAATCTTTCATCATGTCCATCTTCCTATTGACTAATGCCTTCGGTTCCGCCATTGGTTGTGCCTTGTCTCCAGTCACCGTCGATCCTAAATTTACATGGTTATTCACTGGTTTGGCCGTCGCTTGTTTCATTTCCGGTTGTCTGTTCTGGTACTGCTTTAGAAAGTATAACGACACAGAGGAAGAGATGAATGCTATGGATTACGAAGAAGAAGACGAATTCGATTTAAACCCAATTTCCCAACCTAAAGCCGATGACATCGAAATACTAGAACCAATGGGAAGTTTAAAATCAACTACCAAATATTAATAACAAATTTTCCCTACTCTCAATCTTTTTCTTCCTCTCTCGTTGATGTTAATATTATTATTATACCTCCCTCCTTATATGCATTAGCGGTGTTTTTCTCTACTATTGTCATTCATTTACCCTTCTACCCATTGCTACCAAATAAATATCACGGATCTTTATGTAAAAATTAACTGTATAATATTCACTAAATATAAATTCAATTTATCAAAAATACTAAGCTCCTCATGTATGCTAACTGCATATGGCTCTTTTTTTCTCCCAAATATCCGGTACTCTTCACACTTGGATATTATCAAAAAATGACTTGTTATTATATCTTAATATATATTGTATTATAAAACAATTTGCGAAGAGAGGACTATATTAAGATTACCTCACATTTGCAAATTGAATAGAAAAGAAAATATATATGTAGTAAAAAAAAATCGTAGTGTATACAAACTTTGGACTTGTTGTGGAAATCGTAATAAATCGACTATTTTAACTTCTTCTTTGGACGCAATTGGTTGGTGTGACCACACTTTCTCTTTCTACAGTTGGTAGCTCTTGGTGGCAATCTGGCGTAACATTTACGACAAACAGATTTGTCACAGTTGTACTTGGAAGCCAAGGCTTTCAAAGATGGTTCAATGATACCACCTCTCAATCTCAAGACTAAATGTAAAGTGGATTCCTTTTGAATGTTGTAGTCAGACAAGGTTCTACCGTCTTCCAATTGCTTACCAGCGAAGATCAATCTTTGTTGGTCAGGTGGGATACCTTCTTTGTCTTGAATCTTGGATTTGACATTGTCAATGGTGTCAGAAGATTCAACTTCTAGAGTGATGGTCTTACCAGTCAAAGTCTTAACGAAGCTGTAAAAAAATGGGAACATTCATTTATGAAGTTAGCGCAAGGTTGCACGCAGTCATAAAAGAGAAGTATCACGTTAGTAAAAGGACTTTCTATACACTAAAAAAGTAAAATTATGTTTGGCAAAAAGATTGGAAGACAAGCTCTTGTCCGTGTATGCGGTTTCTCCGGCTTCATCATATAATTTCTAGCAGCTGAGCTCAACAGTCTGCTGCAACATAGTTGCTCCCTATTTTCCTTTATCTATTTTTCAAAATACATCTGTATTCCTTTCATTCATTTTGTATAATGCTTTCAATTCTCTTCCTCTCTCGCTATAGCGGTAATCTTCTTGTGCGTCTAAACATAATTTCGTATAGGGGTGTATTAGTAACATACATTTGCATTTTGAACCTTTAGTGGCTTAATCTCTTGCTGAAAATGAAGTAGTAATCAATACGTACTGTCTTATTTGTGTATTCTGAAATTATGAGTTGCATACCCATAATACCTAGATGGATGGGTAATGGCTAGTATGGGCGGGATCGTAAGGCGGGCTAACCCATCGTATTGCGGTACCCGAGATTTTGACAAGAAAAACTATCAAAAAAAGAAACTATCAAAAAGATATACACCCATACAGCAACAAAATTACAAGGGGCACGGGTGGAAAATGTACTCGAAAATGGCACTTGAAAAAAGGTATAACCCCGATGGAAAGAGTGGGCGGCTATTTTATCCTCACATAAACAACTGGGTGAATATATACCAACGAGTGGCGTATAATTGAAGCTGAAATAATTTTTACACAAGAATGTAGGACCAAGATGTCGTGTGCTACCAGTTTATTAAGGGCGCTTGTTGCTTAGCATTAAAAATGCGAATAATAATTAAATAGCGAACGGCTACCATATGATGAAGTTTTGACAGAATCAAGTTCATGAAAAATAAATGCAAGATTCGTCTTCACCTTCGGACTATATTGCCTTTGAACTCCTTTGATAAAGTTTTTTCGGGTGCCCGTTTAAGCTTGGCAAAACATCAGAGCTTTCATAAAGGAATCGCATGTGTTGTTCTACTCTACTAAGAGTTCAGAGTACCCCCATTACCAGCAACACGGTGCGTTTTCTGATTTATTTATGGCTCTTCTTATGGCTTAGTGATCCATGCGCAGGGTAACGAGATTTGGTTTTTTTTGTTTCCTTTTCGTTTCCTTTTTTTAATGAAAACTAGAGTATGTGTACAACAAATGTGAAGTGCATTTCGGAAACAAACATAGTAATAAGTTTAACAGAACCATTGAGTTTTGTACCAGGGTTTGTCAGACGAACGAGATTAGAAAAGTGACTGATCTATATTTCTTCCTTCGTCTAATTTTTTTCCCTGCGCTGATCAGGTGTAACTAATATTTACCGCAGCTACACGAATAATCAGTTCCAACAATTTTCTGCTTAATGTCTGATCAAAATGCTTCAATGAGAAGCACACAAAATGATGAAGACACGGGTGAAAGGCTAAATGCCATTGCCTCTTTTTTTGATTGTTCTTTAGAGCAAGTCAAATCTATTGATAGAGATATCGTAACAAACTTGAACGATAAACTTTTACAATTCAATGAACTTAAATCTGAAAACTTACAAATCACTGTCTCATTTGATGAATTGAAAACAAACTCTGCGAAAAAAATTAATAGTTTGAAAACAGAAATGGAGAGTGTTTTAAGGCAAAATGATGAAATCCGAAAAGAAAGGAATGACACCTCTTCAAAATTTGAGTCTGTACAAAGAGAAAAGACACAGCTATCGAACGAACTGGAGTCAATAAAGAGAAAAGTCAATGATTTGAGTGAAGAGAAAAAGGAAATCCAAAGCAGCCAACAGCGGACTTTGAAAATACTTGATGAAAGACTAAAGGAATTAGAAATGGTCAAGGCTGAAAATAACCGCAGTGATAATGAACGCAAAAAATTACGATCTACAATATTGGAATTAGAAACGAAACAGCAAACTTATATTTCTAATGATCTGAACTCTAAGTCTCAATTAGAAAGAAGAACACAAGAGCTCAATTTACTGCAATCAAATAAAGATTGGCTGGAAAAGGAATTGTCATCGAAAAATGAACAATACCTTTCATACAGGCAAAAAACAAACACAATAATTTCAGAAATTAGGAATGATCTAAACCGTATACGGAATGATTTCCAATTAGAGAAAACAAATAATGACGTCTTGAGGCAAAAAAACAATGAGCTATCAAAAGGTTTACAAGAAAAACTTTTACAGATTAAAACTTTATCAGATTCTTTGAATAGCGAAAAACGCGACTTTTCTGCAGAGATTGCTTTGAAACAACGTTTGATAGACCTTTTGGAGTCGCAATTGAATGCAGTGAAAGAAGAATTGAACAAAACAAGAGAATCAAACCATTCTGACATAACCATAAATGATTCGAAACAACTCATATCTGAAAATGAAAAGTTACTCAAAGATTTGCAATTAACGAAAAACAAATTAATACAATGCGAAAACGAGTGCCTTCGCCTATCATCTATCACAGAAGAAGCAGGTAAAGAAGACGAAATCTTGACTTCTAAATCTAATGGAGACTTCATATTAGTAAAGAAGCAATTAATTAAAGAGAAGCGTGCCAAGGAACATCTTCAAAACCAAATTGAATCATTCATCGTTGAATTGGAACATAAAGTACCAATTATCAACTCTTTCAAGGAAAGAACAGACACATTAGAAAACGAATTAAACAATGCTGCATTACTACTGGAACATACATCCAACGAGAAGAATGCCAAGATTAAGGAATTGAATGTCAAAAACGAAAAACTAGCTGAGTATGAAGACGAAATCCACATCTTGTCCAAACAGCGTCTTGATTTATGTCGTCAAATTCAATATCTATTAATCACAAATTCAGTATCCAATGACTCTAAGGGACCTTTACGCAAAGAAGAAATCAAATTTATTCAAAACATCTTACAAAATGACGATAGCTCCACCACTGAATCAGACTCTCAAAAAATTGTAACGGAAAGATTAGTTGAATTTAGAGATATCACTCAATTACAAGAGAAAAATTCAGAATTATTGAGAGTAACTAGAAACTTAGCTGATAAATTAGAGTCAAATGAAAATAAATCTAAAAATTATTTCAAGAAAATCGAAAACAACACCATAAATGAGGCTAAAGAAGCGATTATAACCTTACAAAGCCAAAAAGTACAGCTAGAATCAAAAATCCAGGAGCTAGAAAAGGAACGAGAAAAATTCAAGAAGTGGACTATGGACCAAGAGACTTCACCTAATAACTCGGTAATACAACAATTAACTAAAAATAAAAGGGAGCTAGAATCCGAAACCCAAGATTTGCAAGCCCGTATTTCCCAAGTCACCAGAGAATCCATTGAAAATATGTCACTTTTGAATAAGGAAATACAGGATCTATATGATAGCAAAAGTAGCCTATCTATTGAGCTAGGAAGGGAAAAATCATCTAGGATATTGGCAGAAGAGAGATTTAAATTACTTTCAAATACGCTAGATTTGGCTAAAGCGGAGAACGATCAATTACGCAAGAGATCAATTAGTTTACAAAATGCCATCTCAAAACAAGATTCAAAGACTCAGGAAACACTCAATGAGTACGTTTCTTGTAAATCGAAACTAAGTGTAACTGAAACAGAATTATCCAATTTGAAGTTAGAGCAAAAACTGAAAATCGAATCAGAAAAAAATCTAAAACAAGAACTAAGTGAACTTTCTTCCGAAAAAAGCAGTTTACATATAATGGTAACTCAATTGCAAACCCTCCAAAAGGAACGTGAGAACCTATTGGATGAAACTAAAAAATCATGTCAAGACAAAATAAATGTATTAGAAAATGCTCAAAATGAACTAAAAGCTGAAGCTATTCATAAAGACCAATACATCAAACAATTGGAAGATGATAATGACTCAAAGATTGAATGGTATCAGAACAAAATTGAAACTTTGAGGAAAGATCATGAATCTGTCATGAATTCTTTGAATGAAAAGCAAATTGAGGTTGAGAAGTTCCAATATGAAGTCAAGTCTTTAGAGAAGGAAATCGAAGAAAACAAGATTCGTTTACATACTTACAATGTTTTAGATGAATCCATTAACGATGATTCCTTACGCAGAGAACTAGAAAAGTCGAAGATCAACTTAACGGATGCTTATTCTCAAATTCAGGAATACAAAAAGCTCTACGAGACTACTGATAAATCTCTACAAGAAATGACTTCCAAACTAGATGAATCTAATAAAGAATTTTCTAATCAAATACAAAATTTAACTGATGAAAAGACCAGTTTAGAGGATAAAGTTTCCCTCCTAAAAGAGCAAATGTCCAACTTGAATAATGAATTAGATTTACAAAACCAAGCCATGGAAAAAGAAAAAGCGGAATTCAAGAAAAAAATCTCTATTTTACAAAACAACAACAAAGAAATTGAAGCAGTTAAAACTGAGTATGAGTCCAAGTTGTCGAAGATTCAAAAGGATCTTGACCAGCAAACTATATATGCTAATACTGCTCAAAATAACTATGAACAGGAATTGCAAAAACACGCAGATGTTTCCAAGACTATTAGTGAACTGAGAGAACAATTGCATACTTATAAGGGTCAAGTAGAAACTTTAAACCTAGCGCGTAGCCAATTTGAAAAAACTCTGAAGGAAAACGAAAACAATTGGAATTCCCAAAAAGAGTCTTTATTAGAACAGCTAGATCTATCCAATTCACGAATCGGAGACCTCTCATCACAAAATAAACTATTATACGATCAAATTGAATTATACACCACTGCGGGCAATAAACCAACCGATGCAAAAAGTGGATCTACCTTGAATAATGATATTTTGATCACATTACGTCGTGAAAGAGATATTCTCGACACTAAAGTTGCAGTAGCTGAAAGAGATGCTAAAATGCTAAGACAAAAAATATCTTTAATGGATGTTGAATTACAAGAAGCTCGTACGAAACTGTGTAATTCAAAGGTAGAAAATGAAAAACGTTCCTTTATCATTCAACAACATGATGAAGTTATGGAAAAGCTAAATCAATTGAATTTATTAAGGGAAAGCAATACAACGCTGCGTAATGAACTTGAAAATTCCAATAGTAAGAACAAAGAACTTCAATCTGAATTAGATCGATTAAGGGATAATATTGCGCCTATTGAATCTGAACTGGGTGCCCTAAAATTTTCCATTCAAGAAAAGGAACAAGAAATCAGACTAACTAAAGAAGAGGTTCATCGTTGGAAAAAGCGCTCGCAGGATATAATGGAAAAGCATCAACAATTGAGCTCAACTGATTACGAAAAGCTGGAAACTGAGATAGAGAGTTTTAAGGCACAACTCGACGATAAAACGCAACAGGGTGCTGAGTCTGAGGAAAAATTTAACAGATTAAGAAGGCAAGCTCAAGAAAAATTGAAAGCGTCGAAACTTTCACAGGACTTATTGATTGAGCAACTAAATGAGTTAAAGGATGCCAAACTTGCATTAGAAAAGTCATTAAACGATGCCAATGCAAGAGTTCAAGAGTTGGATGATGCAAAAGCAGCAGAAAATATGAATCAGTTACGTATGATCAAAAAATTACAGGAAGATACAGAAGAGAACTCTAAAGAACTCGAAACAAAGTTGGAAGAAAACGCAATTTCTTATGACTCTACGGTTAAGAAACTAAATGAAGAAATTGGTATTTTAAAGGAAGAATTAGAAAAGCAAAGGCAAATTCAGCAACAGTTCCAAGCTGCGGCGGGAACTGAACAAGAAGATTTATCGAAGGTCGTTGAGTCTATGAAAAGATCATTTGAAGAAGACAAAATCAAATTCATTGAAGAAAAGACCAGAGAAGTTAATCAAAAGATACGAGAGTTCCAAGAGGCTCAAGAAGCCCAAGAAACGGTTACTCAACCAAGCAATATCAATATAGATGAAATAAAAAAACAATGGGAAGCAGAGCACGACGAAGAAGTCTCGAAAAAGATCCGTGAAGCCGAGGAAGCTCTCAAAAAGCGCATCAGATTACCTACTGAAGAGAAAATCAGCAAGATAATTGAACGCAAAAAGGAAGACTTGGAGAAAGAGTTTAACGAAAAAGTGGAGGAAAGGTTAAAGTCGATAAGCCAGTCTGGAAAAATGGAAGATATATTTCAAAAACAACTGGAGAGTAAGATCCAAGAGAAACAAAAAGAACTAGAGAACGAATACAACAAAAAATTGCAAGAAAAGTTAGGGGAACTTCCATATTCTGATATCATTTCCTCTGATGATAAAGACAAGTTACGGGCAGATGTTGAGGCCCAATTGAGGGAGGAGTTCAACGATGAATTGCAGAATATAAAGAAAAAATCCTTTGAAGAAGGCAAACAACAAGCAATGATGAAAACGACACTTTTAGAGAGAAAGCTTGCCAAGATGGAATCCCAACTTTCAGAAACAAAGCAAGATGTTGATAGCCCTCCCAAACATTTAAACAAAATGCCCAATCCATTGTTAGGGTTACCTAGAAAGATCGAAGAGAATTCTAATTCTTCATATAATCCGCTGCTCTCTGGTGAAAAGCTTCTGAAACTAAACTCTAAATCGTCCTCGTCTGGTGGATTTAATCCTTTTACTTCACCATCTCCGAACAAGTCTTTGCAAAGAGATGAAACTGAAAGAGAGCCTTTGAGCAACGAAACAGACCCACCGACTCATTTAGCACCCAGTTTCAATATTCCTGCCACACAGGGTCTAAATTCTTCGTCTTCTACATTGTCAACAGATACAAACGATGAGGAACGCACCGTTAATGAGCAGGAAGAAAATAAAGCATTTGATGGAATTGGTCAATTCCAAGACAGGAAAGTACAAGAGAAAGGGGAGGACCTCAAAACAGCAAGTGCATCACAAGACGAAACAAAATCCAACAAACGTCCTATTGACGAGGTTGGAGAGTTGAAGGATGATGACGATGAGATTGACACAGATTCTACGAACGAAACAAAGAAGATCAAGATCGATAATGAACAAGAAAAGGAACAAGAAAAGGAACAAGAAAAGTAAATGTTAAGGATGAAAATGAAAAAAAAAAAAATGATAGCTCAAGTCCGGAGTGAAGTTTTCATCTTTAAGTGAAAAGGAAAACTCCTCTATGAGGCACTCAAGACTATTTGTAATATATGTACAACAACATTCATTTCTTAAAAGTGTATATTGTCTTAGTTAATATGTGGCGATATATCAAAAGGAGGATTTAGAAGATAATTGCTGATCTCAAGAGAACCGAAGTGGCACTGAGAATGCGAATACCTCTTCAAAATTACGCTTTACATCACGTTTAATTTTGAACCGATATATTCAAGAAAATAAAATTAGGCTTTACTAAGCTGATCCGGTATTTGCCTAATATTGAAGGGAAGAAAAAGCAGGTCTTCGCGAAGACTTCGGCGATATCATAATTTCTCCAAAGTTAAAGCAATGAATATGGAAAAAGAACACTTAATAATTGAGCGCAAAGGTGGAATCAAATGCCAAATAGAGAGGGCAAGGGAACCGATGAAAAGCCAACGAGAAATGCCACTGGATCATACATTGTAAGTTGAACACATTTTCAAGGGAAGGACCTAGCGAGTTTACTAACTATGGAATGTTTCAAAATATCAGAGAATTGAAAATACCGTTTGAAACGGAAAAGCAGGCTAGTATAGCCACTAGGGTGCTTTCTCCAGACCCAATTCTGAAGCCGCAAGACTTCCAAGCAGACTACAGCTCCGAAAACAATGTCGTGCTTGCCCAGTTCAGAAGCATCGACGACAGGGTGCTCCGAGTGGGCGTTAGCAGTGTTATCGATAGCATCAAGACCATTATAGAGACCATGGACGAACTATCGTAGATAGACAGAAGGAGCTGTGTTCGCATATGTATGTTTATAGACAGCCGGTGCCATAGTGTAATTTAGGTAGTTTAGTAGCATTCAACATACAGACCGAGCAAGGTCTAATTGCTAATTCTCCTAGGCCTTTGTGCAGAATTGAAATGTTCTTCTGAGCCTCCAAAAGAAGCAGATGAGGTCTTATTCGCTTTAAATTGGCAGGGTAACGCGGAAAGTTTTGTTAGGAAAGGGTGACGGCGCTTGGCGTTTTTCTTGATAATAAAAGTCATTTTATGCTCTTGGAGTACGAGATAAGAGAGGTGGAATAAACAACTCATAAGCACGTCATAAACTTTTAAGATCAACATTTAGAGCTTTGGTATTGGCTTGTCTTTTACAGCTGTTGAATTTGCGATTTTTTGTTAGTTTTTTTTCCCCTAGAATTATAGGAACGACTGTTTTCTTTTCAGTTCCCTTTTTTACTGGTTCATATTGATCAGAACACTATCGGTCAACGAACAGGCTCTGAATTATAGGCGCGTGTAATTCACGACATAATCAGGCGGAAAGTTACACACATCATTATAGCATGCCTGAAATCTCCGTTCAAAATCCGCTAAGGCTCTCTGAAAACGGGAATGCTCGTTCTATGTTTCTGTCTACATCACAACCACAACGTCCATCTACTGCTTCATCTTTCCCTATGTCTGTGCACAATGCGGCTAGGTTGGACTTAACAAATTTTCAGGTACTGAATTCATCTGTTAAAAGACAGAATTCAAATTCAATGAATGAAGATATAAATAGCAGTAAGAGGCGAATAAGTAGATCCAATTTTTTAGATATTGAATACACCAATAATGCTAGCTCTCAATCGGAAAAGACTACACTTTATCACTCAAGACCAAATCCTTCCGTCAGGTATTTGGGTAGTCCAAAACGGGCCTTGCAGAGAGAAAATTCTGTTGAAGTCACGCCATCCTCCCCTTTGATATCGAAGCCCGCTAGTCACACTGGGAAACATATTGCATACGACAAATATACCACAGGAATACCGGTCAAATCACCGAACATTTCAAGTAGCAACAGCCTACTTAACATGTCAAAAAGTTCGTTAGCCTACGTGGATGCAGAACCAGACGGACAGTCCAGTAATGAAATTATTGAGAATTTCCAGCATAAAAAAATTGAAAGCGATGATATTCATAATGAAGATGGCGATGGCGATGCGGATCCTAATGATTTAAGTAATAGTGAAAACAACAACAACTATAATAATAATAATAATAATAATAATATCAACAATAATAATAACAACAATACTAACAATAATAATATTAATAATAATGAAGATGATGATAATAACGAACGGGAAGAAAGTAACGTCTACAGGCCCGCAAATAACAAGAAATCAAGCATCGCTTTAATCCAAAAATTACAAGAACTATACAAAGTCATAGTTAAGCAAGAAATTGAGTTACAAGAGCGGTGTTCGCAGCTGACGAATTCTCAAACCACTGAATTGAAGAGTCTATGGACTATCTACAGGATCAATACCGAACTGGTTAACAACTACGTTACGTTTATCACTACCGCCTTATTGCCGTCTCAACCACCACATGACTTGGTCATTGGCCAAGAGATCGTCGAAATATATAGAATTGAAAGAAGGCTATGGGTTTACGGTACAATAACCTTTTTAGACGTTCTTAAGAACTTCTCCAATTTCATGGACCCCGAAGTTTGCTGCCAATTTATTACTCATGTATTTGTTTCATTATCAACCATGATCTCTGATATACCATCCAAATATTCAATCACTTGGTTACAAAGATTAGGCGACTTATCAAGAATGGCTATAGCATTATATCCCTCAAGTTTCATCGATTGGAAGTTAAGTGCGGAGCATTGGTATACTGAAGCAATGAAATACATTTATAATCATGGCAAGCTTTATTATCATATGTCCACAGTGCAGCAAAACACCTTGGAAGCCTTTGTGAATTTAGGGAAAAGTGTTTTTTGTCAGGAAACGTTTACTCCATCTCCGCAGTATATGCAATTGGTCATCGATAATATTTATCAAAGAGCGTTTGTCGAAAGAAATAATGGCAACCTTAGAAACTCGTTATTGATTGAATATCTGAAACATAGTGAAGCCATGCTATTGCCCAGTTTTTTAGAAAGTCCGGACTTGCAGAATGTTGTATTGTCCTACTTTGTTGAGAAATTTGGTATAGACGCAAATGGTTGCAATATATTCAACCCAGAGGATATGTTTATTCAAAATCCTGACTTCTTCAAATATTTCTTCAGACATGCTCCATCTTTTGCACAATCTCATATTTTACAAATCGTTGGATTCGGAGAGCCAAAGAATCCATTTGCCATTCTGTTCGAATTGCCCAAATACTTGAAGGAGAGAAAGGATAAGAAGGAGCGTAAAAAGTCGTCTAATAACGATTCTTCAATAACGGAAAGCTCGACAAGTAATAGCCGAAATGACAATGATGACAATGATGAAATAATGAGTTCCACCACATCCATATCTGAACGTGATTCTCTCATAGAATTTTTCAATGATATTGACACTTTACGACGTCCAATAGTCTCTTCCATGTTAACAAATGAAGCTTGGTTGGAATCTTTAAAGTTTTCGAACATGACTTCGTTAAAGTGCGGTATGATAGTGCTTAGGAAGTTCCTTCATGGCCCTTTGGGTATCGCATTACCTCATTTTTTACCATGGATTTATTTTATTATTTCAATTTGCTTGAAAAGTGGTCAATTGAGTGATCCGATTAGCAAAGAATTTTGGATAGTCATCGTCAAGAGGATATTCCCCTGGGATACAATGGTTACTTTCATGAATATTTTAATAGCATGTGTGTTGGACAATGAAGCCTCCAATCCAATTATTGGAAGCTTATGCAATGAATATAGCGATTTGAATCTAGCTGAACTATTGGATGTTTTCAAAGAGAAGGAAGAACTGCCTGAAATTTGGCGTTGCTGGGGTACATTATGGTTTGACACCATCTGCCAAAAGAACACAAATTCAATCAGTGGTGACGATGATTTTGAGGAGGTAGGTATCAAAGATTATATGGCATTGGATTCACCAACTGATGGAATAATATTTGATGTGAATGATGAAAACGGTGAGAAATTCTGGAAAAGGGCATGTAGAACCATTTTTCTTTTCAGAGAGTTATCGAGAAGTTTCCAAATAGGAGTAATAATCAACAATGAATTGTCGATAAACCGTTCATCACTGCAAAGCAATAATGCACTGGTAAATTTGTCATACAAACTCGAGCCATTGAGTACCTTAGGAAGTAGTGTTCCAACATTAAATACGCTGGAAGGTATTATTGATGTCTTTGAAACAAGAAGCGAGAGCAATATTGATTTGCACGCTGTGCCGGAACTGAGTGTCATTAAGGGCGGAAGTATTTTCAACTATACTGGCTACAAAAAGCTTTGTCCTAATTACACATGTTTCGATAAGAACGGGGAATTTTTAAGTGCCTCTCTTTATACCTCGTGGTATGTTCCAAACGGCAGTAACAATCCAGAGACTGACATAAATAACAGCTGTGAAAAGGAGAACAAGGGCCTGTTCCTGGAGTGTTTGAAGTCTGATGACCGGGAAATTGACTTGAATACCACGTACTTCGTCTTTGATGCAACATCATGGTTGAGGCACTCAGCACGCATATTCAAGTTAGCACAAAATAGGCTATTGAAATTTGCTATCTGCTTAACAACATTCCAAGAATTAAGATTTCTACGTAAGTCAAAGGATGAAAACGTTATGGAAGCAGCCACAAGGGGTATCATAACCATTAGACAACTTTACTACGAGAACAAAGTACTACCTTTAAGGTTCACGGGTAATGTCGCAACGCATATCGAAGAGAACTTAGAGTTCGAAGAGCAGATAACATGGAGAACACATGTCGACGAGTTTGTGATCGAATCCATAATGAAAGCACAAGAAAAGCTAGAGAACGCAAACCAAGCGCCCGTCTCCCCTGACCGCTTCAACTATGTGATCTTGATATCGGATGACGATACTATGAAGAAAAAAGCAGAAGAAAAAAAAATAAAAACACTAAGCACGAGATTTGTGTTTTCTTTATGCACAAAACTTGGCGAGCAGCGCCGCTTATGCACAGACTGACCTTGCACAAAACCGTGTACAGCTACGGTCATAATAATAATAAATTTATTTTTAATATACTTTCTATACGCATATAATCAACTGATGTTTACAATTTTACTAGCGTTTTCGTTTGAGCAAGCCTCACCGAGCCTCTGTCGGAACAGATCGGAATACCCCCACAGTTCCGTCGGAACAGGTCGGAACAGGTCGGGATCACAACGGATGAATGGAGATCTCACTTTCCCGATTTGGCAACTGGCCGTTTCTTTTTTTGTGTCACAATAGGGAATACAGAGCTTCCTTTCATCCGGCACGGCTGTGCTGAACATATCGGCAAAGCTCCGGGTATTTGAGCTGTGCAAGGCAAATGTGCTGGCTGGACGAACAAGCGGTAGGTTGTTATAGCATTATGGGTAGGCGGATAAAGGGCCCAAACAAGATAGTAACATTCAGACGCGTCTGGTTGGGCAAGCCGTCACTTTTTGTGCATTAAGTAATCCCTAACTGAGGGATTGCAGTTCTAAACAGATTATAGAAGACCACAAAAAAAAAAGGTATATAAAGACAACAAAGTCTCGGTAAATTCTAAGGAAGTTCTTCTTGTATCCATTATTAATTCATTACTTGTTTTCTTATACTCGATAATAATAATCAACACCAAACAAACAACAATTTTAAGGGATTCATCTACCGATTTCTCTTTTTCAGTTTAAATAATAACCATATTCTTTTAACTCAAAAAAAAATATTAAAAATTCACTCAACCAATAATTCCATAAAATAACAAATATGTCTCCATCTAAAATGAATGCTGTAGCAGGAACTACTTCAGAAGTCGAACAAAAAATCAGACAAGAATTGGCGCTTAGTGATGAAGTTACCACTATCAGACGTAACGCCCCAGCCGCTGTCTTGTATGAGGACGGTTTGAAAGAGAACAAAACCGTAATCTCATCAAGTGGTGCACTTATTGCTTACTCTGGTGTGAAGACCGGTAGGTCTCCGAAGGACAAGCGTATCGTCGAAGAACCCACATCAAAAGATGAAATCTGGTGGGGCCCCGTCAATAAGCCTTGTTCTGAAAGAACCTGGTCTATTAACAGGGAAAGAGCTGCTGATTACTTGAGAACAAGAGATCATATCTATATAGTTGATGCCTTTGCCGGCTGGGATCCAAAGTACAGAATTAAAGTCCGTGTTGTTTGTGCAAGAGCTTACCACGCTTTATTCATGACAAATATGCTTATCAGACCTACTGAAGAAGAATTGGCTCATTTTGGTGAACCTGATTTCACCGTTTGGAATGCTGGCCAATTTCCAGCTAACTTACACACTCAAGATATGTCTTCAAAGAGTACCATAGAAATCAACTTCAAGGCAATGGAGATGATTATTTTAGGTACTGAATATGCAGGTGAAATGAAGAAAGGTATTTTCACTGTGATGTTTTATTTGATGCCTGTACACCATAACATTTTGACTCTACACTCTTCCGCCAACCAAGGTATTAAAAACGGCGACGTCACTCTATTCTTTGGTTTGAGTGGTACTGGTAAAACCACTTTATCTGCAGACCCACACAGATTATTGATTGGTGATGATGAGCACTGCTGGTCTGATAACGGTGTCTTCAATATTGAGGGTGGTTGTTATGCCAAATGTATCAACCTATCTGCTGAAAAGGAGCCTGAAATTTTTGATGCTATTAGATTCGGTGCCGTACTGGAAAATGTTAAGTACGATGAGAAATCTCATGTTGTTGACTACGATGATTCATCAATTACTGAAAATACTAGATGTGCGTACCCAATTGATTACATTCCAAGTGCTAAGATTCCATGTTTGGCCGATTCCCATCCAAAAAACATCATCCTATTAACTTGTGACGCTTCCGGTGTTTTACCACCCGTTTCTAAATTGACTCCTGAACAAGTCATGTATCATTTCATCTCTGGTTACACCTCTAAAATGGCAGGAACTGAGCAGGGTGTCACTGAACCTGAACCAACATTTTCTTCCTGTTTCGGCCAACCCTTCTTAGCTTTGCACCCTATCAGATACGCTACCATGTTAGCCACTAAAATGTCTCAACATAGAGCAAATGCTTATTTAATAAACACCGGCTGGACTGGTTCCTCTTATGTATCTGGTGGTAGCCGTTGTGCATTGAAATACACAAGAGCCATCCTAGATTCAATTCATGATGGTTCGCTGGCTAAGGCGTCATATGAATCTTTACCAATTTTCAACCTACAAGTGCCTACCAAGGTCAGTGGTGTTCCAACTGAACTTTTGAATCCAGCTAAAAACTGGTCTCAAGGTGAAGCCAAATATAAAGGCGCTGTTACCAACTTGGCTAATTTGTTCGTTGAAAACTTTAAGATTTATCAAGACAGAGCTACTCCAGATGTATTAGCGGCCGGCCCTCAATTTTAAGTCACTCTTATAACCTACCCGCCGATATCAATAACAAACCAACAAAATGATATTTCAATAATATTCAATTCCTTTAAACCTATATTTTTCTCCTGTTATTAAGTTTTTGAAAATCTGAATCTGACGAGTTAAGTATTATTATAAATATTCAACAAATATATATATATATATATTTTTATTTCTCTATGTGATTTAACAATCATATGGATATACACATAAACATAATTAAACATAATTCAAGAGTACAATGCAATTAACAACACTCTTCCTTATAATCTTCTTCATCGACTCTTTCATAAAATAAAACGTATACTTCGCTGCTAGAGAGTTCTGTCCTCCCAGTTTCAAAGTCATCACGATCCTTATGATGTTGTTTGATAACATCATCATCAAACGTTACCCAAACCTGTCTATTTAGTCCGATTTCATGGCTTTTTTCTTTATTTACTACAGAAGTATAATGCCCATTAATAAGGTTTCCTGAATGATTTACTGTTGCGTACAGCTTATACCGAGCGACCTTATTATTTTTCAAAATAATATTCAATATCAAGGGATATGTTATTACCGTGTTATTTTTTTTCGTTAAATCATAGTAAAATCTTGATAAATGGATGACTAGTACCGGAGGCAAAACAATGAAATCTAAACTCTTTATAGTGGTCAGCTTTTTAGATTTCCACTTTTTTGAGTTCTTTGTTGCATCATCATTTTTATGACGGTGATGATGGTGGTGATGGCGATGATGGGGGGATTTGGATCTTGATCTAGAATGCAAATTGAATAGTATTGATCTTTTCTTCGGGCTGAGATTTTCATCCATTTTCCACTTGTAATCAGTACTTCTACACTTGGGGCAGTCCCAAGCATTATCATCAGACAATTCTTCATCACTTGTAAAAAAGTTTATACAATCCTCCAATTTTATTTTTTTGGATTTACTTGTAAAACTATACAAAGAGGCTTTTGGAATTGCAAGCGACAAAACATAAAAGGTAGAATAACTGTAGGAAGAGTTGCCACAGCGTTGACATTTTAGTATATTCTCCGTCTGTCCTTGAAATATATGATCGATTGGAGATAACCCGTCTGAAAGAACAGTTCCTTCATACCATTTTTGGTATTTGGATGGGTTAACCTGCAAAGCAGTTGCATCATATGGAATTAGATCAGAGTAATACTTAGTCACGTTGTCATTCGAAAGCTCTTCATGAATTCGTGCCAGAATGATCATCAAAAATTCCTGTGTATCCTGTTGATCATCTGGGATGTTCAAGTCAGGTCTTAGTTTTTTACACACTTTTAAAAATCCGTTGGGTATAATTGACCTTCCACCACTTAGGTACATTTTCTTAAATAGAACGTAAATTGAGTGAGATAGTTGGATTCCCTTTGGGTATTTTTCATTCTCCAGGAATAGTTTGTATTTCTTCGCTAGAAACAAATCGCGAAACAAAGTAGTGCCAAACAGACACTGTACCATGCTGTTAATGTAGCATGTATTGCATGGATTTCGCAGGCCCGTTATGGATAATTCAGAAAGCAGGTTGTCTGAATTTTCGATTACCGGCAGCTTGAAAGTTTTGGAGGTGGAAGCGCTTACGGTTTCTTCTTCTTCTTGCTGCTCTTTCGACTTTAACATAGAAGAGGAATCCTGGCTAGGCTCCTCAAACTGTAACAAAGCGTCCAAGGAGTCCCCAGTGGAAGCTGCTGCTGGACTAGATAGAGTTTTAAATAAAGAGTCCTTTCCAGTATCTAACCGTAAGTACGAGGGCATAGATAAGAGCTCTGTACTTGTACTATCTCTACCCTCTGTATCAGTTTCTTGTTCAAGCTCATTGCTGAATTTCAATTCATTTTTTTCTTTAGCCAAGTCCTTCATCAAAGTAAAATATATTGGCTTTGACATTTCTATGGGCATTTCCCGTATTGGAACGTCTAGTTGGTTATGTATCGATAAAGAAGCCATGTAAACAGGTAGCGGTCGTAGGGGCAACGAGTACGCCCTTTTTCTTTTCATGGTCCTGGAAATTCGTTTTGAGTCAGATAAACATTGATCAACAATTATAGTACTTTCATCCTTCACCAATTTTAAGACATAGCTCATTCCCTGTTCGTCTTGGTACTTATTTTTCAGCTTTGCATAACTGCTATAAACATTGTTTCTTGTTTGGAATTGTAAAGACTGTGGAATAACAAGATACAGGTAGTAGCCACCAACAATGAAGGCCGTTAGTGCATCCTTTTCTTGATTGTTTTTCAAGTCCCTTACGTAGATATCAAACAGATAAGCGGCATGCTCCAACAACTTTTTTAGCTTCTTTAGTCGCAACTGCGAATAGAAGCATTTGATATCAACGTCATATACTTCCCGAACTAGACTTAAAATCTGATTTGGGTTTAGAAACATTATCTTCAACATAATCTAGCTTTCACCGCAGGAAAACAAAGAATGCGTCGATAATAGAGCAAAAATGGACCAACAAAGGAGCCGCAAAGGCAACAATCAACAACAGCAGTGCCTTGGTACTTGAGATCACCAGGATGATTACTTAATGCAGGATCTGGAATAGCTTTAATCACTTCCTCGAAGAAATGTTAAACCCTTTTTTTGCACTCCGGAAAAACTTTAAAGATGTGGGGAAATCATGTTTAACGAAGTATGCCGGAGAAACTGCATTTTTTTTCTTTTTTTCTTTTTTTCTGTCCGAACAATGCGATGAGCCAGACGAAAAATAATAAAAAAAAGTGAGTAATTAGTTGTGCTAGAATATAGAGAAAAAAGGGACAAGTTGTACAACAAAGCTACAGATAAGAATAGAGTATACATAATTGATTAGCTATTTCCAGGAATAACAGAAAATTGCTTTATTGGTTTGCTTTAGACAGTAAGTATTCATTATTCGTGCTTAATTATTTCCTTTCTGATTTATCTGTTTACTAGCTTTGCCCATTGGACGCCTCTCTGCAATCATTCTGTTCCTCAGCGGAGAAAACAAAGGTTAACTTTGTATACGACCTTTATTTAATATATTACTCAATTCTTTTACCAACGATTTATTTGCTATCAATAAATGTCGAATACGAGTGCTAAAGATATACGGAAAAGTAAGCCAAAAAGAGGAACCGGCTTTGATTTACTCGAAGTCACCGAGTCATTGGGCTACCAGACTCACAGGAAAAACGGGAGAAACTCATGGTCAAAGGACGACGATAATATGCTACGATCACTGGTTAATGAATCCGCTAAGGAATTGGGCTACGAAAATGGGCTTGAAGACGTAAAAACAATTCAGCAATCAAACCATCTTTCTAAATGTATAGCTTGGGATGTTTTGGCAACACGTTTTAAACACACCGTTAGAACTTCTAAGGATGTAAGAAAGCGTTGGACAGGGTCTCTCGATCCAAACTTGAAGAAAGGTAAATGGACCCAAGAAGAGGATGACCAGCTTTTGAAGGCTTATGAGGAACATGGACCTCACTGGCTGAGTATTTCCATGGATATTCCTGGAAGAACAGAGGACCAATGCGCCAAAAGATATATTGAAGTCCTAGGGCCTGGAAGCAAGGGAAGACTGAGAGAGTGGACTCTGGGGGAAGATTTAAGTTTAATAAGTAAAGTGAAGGCGTATGGTACGAAATGGAGAAAAATATCGTCAGAAATGGAATTCAGGCCAAGTTTGACGTGTAGAAATAGGTGGAGAAAGATTATTACCATGGTGGTACGAGGGCAAGCATCCGACGTGATAACCAAAGCCATAAAAGAAAATAAGAACATAGATATGACAGATGGTAAGCTCCGACAACAACCTATCATGGATGCGGATATACGATCTGATTTCAGGTCAAATATCGAAGAACATTCGCAACCATCTCGAGAGAATAAAGCTTCATTAATAAAACAAGATATATTGACTATCAAAGATAATGAATCAAGTAAATTACCAAAATTAAAGGATAGTAATGATACAGATAGTTTGAGCGATAGCAGGCAACAACCGTTGCCGCCATTGAAAGACATTTCTGTACCTCCGCCAATAAGAATGATGCAAGTTAGCCAGCCCCATACGAGCAGTAGTAGAAGTAAGATTCCTCTACCCATTGAAGGTCTTTCTCCAATCAATAAGCATAGCCCTGGCGGAATTCCCGATAGTCCCCAGGCAACTCTTCCACCAACATTTAACCCAGCATCCCTTGAGGAGCATATGATGAATAACACTGGCATTGCGGATCCTCTAAAACATAATGATTCTACCACGAGAACAAGAGAACCAAATTCCTCTAGCACCCAATGGAAGTTCACTTTGAAAGATGGACAAGGTCTATCAATATCGAATGGAACTATCGACAGTACGAGATTAGTAAAGGAACTAGTTGACCAAGCTAAGAAGTACTCTTTGAAAATATCAATACATCAGCACATTCATAATCACTATGTCACACCCGCAGATAATTCTGCTAGTAATAACAATACTATAGCGGATACTGCAAATATTAATGGAAATTCGTTACTAATTGATAATTTCCCACATATGGGTAGACAATTGGGAAATGGCCTTTCAGGGTTGAGTTCAACCAATGATACTTTCAGCCCAGAATACAGAACCTCTCTTGATAATATGGATAATGATTTTTTGTCAAAAACACCGAATTATAATGCATTCAGTCTGGAACCAACTTCGCACAACTCCGCTGATAACACTAATGAACTTGGATCACAAAGTAATAGAGGGACAGACAGTCCGTCTGTGTTTTATCCTCAGGCAAGAGCATTGATGCCATCAAACTCAAACGTCACTAACAATGAAATAAATCCAGGAAATGTCAGTACTAATAGTATGTCTCCAAATTTCAACGGTAGAAACGGTACAGCACCAAGTTCTACAGCATCATATACAACAAGTGGTTCGGAAATACCACCCGATGTGGGACCGAACAGAATCGCACATTTTAATTATTTGCCCCCAACAATACGACCTCATTTGGGCTCATCAGACGCGACAAGAGGTGCTGACTTGAATAAATTACTCAATCCATCCCCGAATTCAGTAAGAAGTAATGGCAATAAAACCAAGCAGAAAGAAAAGAAAAAAAGCGAACCGTCCGGTCGCCATTCTTCTTCCTCCCTGACGGCCAACAAATTTAACCGTATTGATCAGTCCGAAATTTCAAGAACAACATCCAGTTCCGATACTCCATTAAGAGACGAAGATGGTTTGGATTTTTGGGAAACTTTGAGATCTTTAGCCACTACGAACCCACAACCTCCAGTTGAGAAGCCTACTGAAGATAGCGAAACCATATCCCATGCGGTACATCAGGGCATCGCACCACACACAGGGGAAAGCGGTTTAGGTTCCAACAGTGGGGGATACGATTTTTTCAATGAATTGCTGGATAAAAAGGCAGATACATTACATGACGAAGCTAAGCAGCAAAAAGATCTTGATATGACTTCGGGTGGTTCTACCGATAATGGGTCCGTTTTGCCATTGAACCCAAGCTGAGAAAAGAAGACTTGAAGAAGCCAAATTCAAATACTAAACTTCCAATTATATAACAAGCATTAGTGTATATTATACATAACATAAGATGGATAATATTCTCAAAAAAGGATAACTACTTCAATGTACCATCCCACGTTATTTTTCTACCTTTGACGTAATTTGGCGTACATATCTTTTACATGTAAAACTATAACGAGCTGACAAGTTCTGACTCCACGAGAAACACAACATTAAATTTAGTACCATAGAGTACGTGGTTTTGTCCAATAACTTTCTTAAATAACTTAACAATCCCTTTCTTTCTTGATTTTCTCAATGAACAGTAGTAGCAACATGTTTGCCTATGGGAAGCATACTATTTGGCCGCCGTGATAAAACAAAGGACGTTTGGCCAGCTATATAATAATGCACAAAGGAAAAAGAAAAGAATACTATTACTATGAATCATAAGAATTATGTCTTGACTAACTTTTCTTGAAAACATAGAAGATTGATGAAAACTTGTTATTCTAAAAAAACAACTTGGGTTGGTTGATTCATTGTTACTTTGAATGTTTGAAATATTTGGCTGTTTTTTAAGTATAATATAATGTTAAATATATCAACGATACTATTTAGGCCTTAGGCTCTCTATGAATTCTCTTTTGCTCTGTGAATAGTTGGTAAATTCATTTTCGTATTGATCTTCCTCAGCAATTTCCCCAATGTTGCTCATGTCGTAATTATTCTGTAGTTTATATAAGTCCCCATTATCTTTGTCCGTTATGACCTTGCCGTCATTCACTGAACGGCAATCATCTGACTCTTCATTATTTTTGTCAAACGTGCTTGGTAATTGTGACAAAGCTCCACTTTTGGGCGTCGCAAACACATCATCTAGTGCATCCGCTTTGTTTACAGATGTTATGGAGGAGTCCCTTGTATGAAACGATGTATTCGATATATTGCCATTCAAATTCGAGGATGAAGCTCTTCTTGGGTAAGAACCAAAGTCCTGGTTTTGCAAATTTCTTATTAGGTTTTCATTACTAGATAGGCGAGCATTATTTTTAAGTTCTATTAGTGAAGGTTTGTTTTGGACATTATTAATATTAGCATCGTCACTTGAAGGATCTGAAAAAAAATTTACTCCTTCATCAGCAATAACAGGAACCATCTGGTCATAAACGCTGATTTGCCTCTTCGTTATATGCTGTTGGGAGGACGATAGTGAAACATTGGAACTGTTATTCATACTCGGTAAATCCACGATAGATTTCTGCTTCGCTTTATTACTGTAGTTATTATTTCGTACTTGTAGTAAATTTATTTTCCTACGATATGCTGGAACATAGTATTTGCTATTTTTTTTTCCCAACGGGTGCTCTCGTTCTTGTGATTTACCATCGTTTTTCTCTTCTGGATGAGCAGATCCTTCTGATGAACCCGATGTGTGATCAGGATTTTTCAACTCCGCACTGGTTAATCCTGCATCGTCTTTACTGTCTCGTAAGGGTCCAAAATTGTCAAAGGAGACAAAACCACTTTCATCGTATATTGCTCTTTCCAATTCTTTATCATTCTTTTCTTCCTCCTTATATCTTTTCTGCAGGTTGAACCAAAACACTACTGCTACTATAATACCCAGACCAACAGGTATACCCACCGCACAACCTACTGCAATACCCGTATTATTCGCCATTTCTTCTTTAATATCCTAACTATGATGAGCTCCCAAATTGAAAAAAAAAATTAATATCCCTGATAAATAACACAAAACTAAAAGGCTAGATCTAGTTGAACAATAAAGTAATAGACCAAAATTTGTTCCTCCCTTTAATATCCTTATTCAAAGCGTATCTTGTAGAACAAAATTTCCAAACTGCAAATGTTTTATTAATTGTCCTTAACATGCAAGTGGCAACTGACCCTCAGTCACAAATAATCAGTCTATGCTTTCTGTTGGAAAAAAAAACAGATAGCGAGCGAGCGAGCGAACGGTAGAAATGATTCTGATGTAGTAAAAAACAGAAAATTAATAGTGCCTGACAGGAAAACTACAAGCGGTTAGATTTCTTTGCTAGTCTTCCTGAGCAATTTCTGTTTATATTTCGAGGATCAATACTTTTCTCTAATTTTTATTACTATCGGTCTCGAAAAAATTGTCGCGAGAATTTAACATTCGTAACCCGGATTAATCACAATTCTCTAATAACAGATGATGGGAAAGAATAGTCGTTAAAATACGTTGCTAAAAACGCAGAGGTGGTTGCTCAAAAATTTCGAAAGAATGCTAGAAATCAACTCTAAATTCGTGGTCATTGATGGGTGGCTAGTGGACGTTGTGGAGCGAAAACCGATCAATTTCTGGAGTCCTGAGATAAGGTTGCTAATACCGAATGATGATGACTACGAAAAATTACTACAGCAAAACTTGGTGGATTGGACACGATTAAAGAATGATGCCAAGTCCATTCTTGTAGGGGTGGACTCGGTGGAGTTATTTAAACATCTAAAATTAAGCTTGCGAGAATTTTTTCTTTTAGACGATGGGAAAGTAGTCCTTAAGAGGATCCCGAGCAAACTGCATTACAAAGTGATTAAAAAGTTTGCTCAGAGATGCTGCAGGTTATTTTTGCCAAAATGGGGTACGATTTACATCTATCCAATGATACAAGATAACCGGATCCGGCTAGATGGAGTTCTTCAGTTTTCTTTAGACGTTCAGCCTAATTTAGAGTATCCGCTAATCGACATAAACGTCAATAACCAGTACATTATAATCGAGAACTTCCTCATATACTTGAATGAAAGGAGACTTTGTAAGTGGAACGATAATAACTTGAGGGATCGGATAGGTTTAAAAACATGGACATGTTTGAGAAGGCTTTACAATCCAATGAGCCTCGACATAGTTTACAACTTGAACTCGAATTATTATTTTGTGAAAGATGATCAGTTCTTTCAAATAATGGGGAAACGGGCCTTCGTAAAGTTCTGCAAAACGGTAGGAAACAACACGTACGATAAAGCCTCTTTCTATTTTTGTGTAAGAACAACTACCACGAGAGCTACACATATTGCATATATTTTAACAGATACGACACGAACTTCCTTTATTGATAAGAAAGATGGTTTAAAATTCATTGTCAGAGAACGACCAATCATGGAGGATGTAAATTCTAACGTGAACTTTTCAGAACTGAAAAACCAGCTTTTTACTGAAGTGAAGGTTATCAAAAATGTTTTTTCAACTTACGTTTTCCAATTAGAAAGCCAGCTCATGAAATATATTAATCAAGAGGAGGAAAATAATCACAGGGTCGGCATGATATCCGGTGAAGTTCTTGATCAGATTCGTGACTTTCCTGTATCAAAAGTTACTATATCATTAATTGCCGCCGGTGAAGACAGAAAATATATTGACCTACTTCAGGAATTAGCAAGAAGGTTGGAAAAAATATGCATGAAAAAGACGTTACGCTCATTGGAGGAGATAAAAGAAACTTTTGATCAGAAATCTGATATGCAAATCGTACTTGAAATGGAGTATTACCAAAGCATTAAAGACTGTGAAAGAACCCTTGAACTTATTAAAGAAGACGTCTTGCCCATATTAGTTAAGCAGCTAGGTAGTAAATCGGTACATGAATACGGCTTGACAAGAGAGGAGTATATTTCGCCCAGGTTTTTAGCAGCAGATGGATTTTTGATCGATTTGGCAGAAGAGAAGCCAATAAACCCAAGAGATCCATGTCTGTTGACGCTGCTAAAAGATTTTCAGCGCGATAGTGTTGCCCAACTCAATTTGATTGATTGGCATGACTTTAAAAAGTCCCAAGGCCCAATTCCATTACGAGCTCGAACGTTGTTTAAATATTGCAGAAAACTAAATAAAACGTTCACACAAGATGCGGACTTTAAATTAAATTTGCCGCCCTCAAAAGTAAACGCGACGAATGCACAGCTAATGATTTCATATCCCTGCATTCCCATATGTTTGGAGGACAAAAAAGTTCGGTACCTGTATGAAGATAGCTTTATTCCTGGGTGCGGAACCGCTACAACATCTTCATCTGAAACACTTCAATTAAATCGCGAATGGAAGAATCATCTACAGAAAGACCCCGAACTAAAATTGCAAGAAGGCGTTAAGCGAATGCGACTTTTAACATCTTACGAAGAATTGAGATCGAAATACATCTTTGCTTTTGAAAAACTAAGCACTGATGATTACGGCGACTAGATGGTTGTCAAAATATGACTTGCGAATGAACTAACGAGAATAACTCCATCGTGGAAATACGATGATGGCCTATCAAATATTCAATCCATATTATGGCGTGTGGTGTACTTTTTCGGGACTTTTCTACTCCTAGTCAATATCTCTTGGCTTGTGGATGAATTGCTGTTAGATGCTTGCGAAAGTTTAGGATTGACATCAATTTCATGCTAAGACGCTTGAAATTTGCTGTCATATCAACTCACAGCAGGGCTTAGTTCACGAGTTAATTATTGATGTTTTGTTTTCGTGTGTTGATTGACCTAATATCTCGAATCGTAATGTGGCACTAACCATAATCAAACCTGTGATAACAAGTAATATTACTTGTTATAACATTAATGACAAGTACAGTATTTATTAAAGGATGGCTTGTCGGTATTCACAGGACAGACCTTTAGAAAGATTTTGATAAGAATTTTTTCAGGATAGCCTTTAAGATATCCTCTTTAACTGCAGCCAATATCTGTGAACCATAGTATTCATACGAATCATCGAAAACTGGCAAATATAAATTTGGTTGCTGTACTTGTATACGTATGGGTTTATGGTGACTCTTCGTCAATTGGTGATGAGCAAACTATTGGATTATAGTAATAGAGCCAAAAAAACTTTCAGTTGAAAGTATATAATCGAGATATTGATTGACATGTATCATTGTTGGACCTTTATACCACTATTACTTGTTATATTGTTATTGTGTACTTTTTCAGTTAGCGTTATGTTTGCTGCCTATTTCAGTAAAAAACTGTACTTCAGCTTATCTGTAGAGCCATGAACTATGTTTGTGTTGATAATTAGTAGTTTAGCAAGTAGTAATAATCAAGAATAGTTCTTTCTTAATATATAAAAGAGAGGTAAAAACACACGCTGCTTTGTTACATGTAACCCGATGGTACAGCCATCATTCAGACCAGTAATAATAAGACATCATGTTCGACTAATCTTCTTATATATCAATTAGTCAATTTATAAAATGATATATCTCTGTCTTTATTATTGGGTTAAATTCTATAATTAGAATTCACCTACTTCAATATAATTAGCATCATATTAAGAGTGTTTGAAATCATTTACTCCAGCATGAGCATCTTATTAAAGAATGTCCGTCATAACCTACTCCAACATGCCCCCTTAAAGATATATTATTGTACTCCAACAGATGTCTACTGTATGCTTAATAAAGTATTTTGATTATCAACAGTCCGTTGAGGCCAAGGTATCCTGTGGTGTTATCTGATTATTTAATACTGTAATACGTCTATCAAAATCAGAAATTGATACTTGTTTTTCAAGTAAATCTGCTATAACTTCTTTACCAGTGAGTTTTATTCATTTTTTTTTTCTATGGTCTTGTATGTGTTATACACAAAAAAAAATACATGATTTCGCCCAGGATCGAACTGGGGACGTTCTGCGTGTTAAGCAGATGCCATAACCGACTAGACCACGAAACCTATTATCTTGTTTTTAATAAGAAAAACAAGATCATCTAGTCTGCAGAAGAACCGTCCTAGGTGTTCTTTTTACAGCATACTATTACTATATTCTAGTAAATACGTACTTCAT
Source organism: Saccharomyces uvarum (assembly GCA_947243795.1). Taxonomy (NCBI): domain Eukaryota; kingdom Fungi; phylum Ascomycota; class Saccharomycetes; order Saccharomycetales; family Saccharomycetaceae; genus Saccharomyces; species Saccharomyces uvarum. The sequence continues at coordinate 629,420 of OX365938.1, forward strand.
TTTATATTCCTTATTTTCCACACGATATCACCCGTAATCAAAGATATAACGGATATATCCTCCATTGTCACAACCTGAATACAACAATATATCGTCTGCTCCAACACCGCCTCAGAGACCAAGTATCCTATAATCTTGACACCTTCCAAGACCATTATTGAGCTTTATAGTTGTATGATGATCTTTGGGATTCCATTAATTCTTAATGTTATAATACTGCGTATATAGATTATACTAGAGATTCTCCTCATGGAGTTAGGAATCCACAAAAAGGAATCTGCAATTTTGCATAATATTATAAATGATTCTGTTCCTCTTTTTATATGTTATCATTCATTGATCCTATTACAATATCAATCCTTGCGCTTCAGCTTCCATTAATTTCGATGACAGTTTGAATCTTAATTTACTGGTCTTGTAATTTATGTCATCTTTTAACACCGTATATAATAGTAATAGATGGACGATAGTTGCATCTTGTTCCAACAACCATATGCACCATTGACACCAGCGCTTTTCAGTTACTGGCGGAAACTTTACGCGCTTTTCTAGAGGTCTTGTCGTTGTTGTGCACCGCCGGATTGGCTCTTAGTTCTTTCAAAATAAAGGATTCCTGGCACATTTTCCGCCAAATTTCGATAAACCTCTTAGAGACAAAGTCCCCGGAATATCTAATCATCTGCTCCACACACATACATGCTGGTTGGACAATGGAATGGCCCGCACATACAACACATTGGACGGTGGAATCCCATGTACTGGCAACCTCCTTTATCAACAGATTATGTTGCGTTGAAAAAAATGAATTTCTGAATACTGGACTGTCTCCTAGCTCAGCAAACGACTAGTGGCTTCAGCAAGATGCTGTCTCTACGTGTGGATTGGGCTCGAAGTCACTAATGGGTTCACCGCTTTCTCACTGGAGGGCAGCAAAATTTCAATAGGCTTGAGGATGTCCCGTTCAATGTTTTTCACGTCTGTGAGGGCATCGTCCACCACCAATTGCTGCAAATGGCACTTCTCCTTGTCAAACTGTAGTTGCTGTTGTAGTACTTGTGTAAATTGTAGTTCCATTTGCGATTGTAGTTGTGCGCATTTATACTGAGCTGGATCAGACATACACACCCGCGGTAAGCTCCTCCTCTGTTTTTCGTCCCAACCGGACACTTTAGTGTCACAATTCCAGTCAAAACACATACTATCATCGTACAGGTGAGCACGGACAATACTTGGGCTGGGACCAGAAACTACAGGGCAGCTACTAAAGTAGTCACTACATGCTTCAATGTCGTCTAGCACCCCGTCCGCCCCATACTCGTTAAGAACGCTTTCAGCGTATTCAGAATATGTGCCGTTCAGAAAGATTGCAAAGGCACCATCTAGACCAAAATAGGGTGTAAGAACGAAGAGCTTACTTAACTCGTCCCCATCAACTGAGCGAAGGAGGTCCAGGTGTGCTGATAGGGTGTCATACGTGGAACTGTTGAGTTGCATACCAAAGGTGTACCAGCTCTTCGTAAAAGGTTCATAGTAGTATTAGTTATTTTTTCTTTGACGCTTATTCTCTCTTTCAACTGTGTCAATGTTTATTATATCGGAACTTTCATTGAGAGCTCCTTTGATAATCTTAATCTTGTTTTGAAGTTGTTGATCAAAAATATTATCGAATTCATACTCTTCAACGAATTGTTGAAAACAGTTCAAAAAGAGAAGAATAGTTCCAATTTTAGTCACTTTATGATTAAAGACCCAACCCTTAGGGTAATATTCCTATTTTTTAAGGTAAGACTAACGAAAAAGCAATATGTTCCAGTGGAATCATTTCTTTCGTGTAAGGAATTTTTGTCTTCATCGGAATCTATTGATATTAACCCTTTTTGTACAGTAAGAATCTTAATATTAACTTTATCAATTTCTTCATCGATTTCTATTAACTTGTCGATTTCTGAAAAAAATTTTTTCTGTTTAGCCTTGTGTGCAATTCCATTCCTTTTATCGTTTAAATCGTCAATGAGCAGTTTGTAAAGTTTTAAATCATTTTGAGCTTTTTTCTTCTGTTTGTCTTCGATAGAAGTGTTAATACTTAATTCTTGAAATTCTTCAGTAGTATCTTGAATTTTTACTTTTGGTTGAACCTGCGTAGAAATGTTTTCGTTAGTAACCTTTCTTGTCTCATCCCTCACTGTGGTCGCCATGTTGATAATTAGTAGTCCAGTAAGTACTAATAATTAATAATTAAGAATAAGCAGTTCTTTCTTAATATATATAAAAGAAGTATATTAAACACACGCTGATCGGTTATATGAGACCCAATGGCTCAGACATAATTCGGAACATTGATGATAAGTTATCAGGTATAACTCAACTCCTTATATGCTAGTATATGGTCAATTAATAGATCTTTATCTTTATTATTGTGGTTGGTAAGATAGCATGAGAAATAACTATTGCCAAGTTTGAATAAATCAGTATACATCAAAAGCAATTTACAATTTTGTTTCAAGCCCACAAACCACTTTTGGTATCTGATATTTACATATTTTTATATTAAGGTACAGAGCAGCAATAAAAATGTCGGTAAATCACAAGTAAACTTCATAAAATACAAACCGCTAAATGTAAGCGGTAATGACAAACAAAGAAATACTAGCCTTCTTCCTCTTTAGTCAGACTTGCATAAGATATACATGTTGGGGAAACGCTTGACCAGTTAAAAAAGTATCATATTCTTCTTATGAGACCCGCATAGGATTATATTTCTCAAGGTAGTTATTGAGCATTGCCAATGTTACATCTAAGTATCACATAAATAAATTCATTTGGTTATGAACGATCTAAACAACAGAATGTGGTAAAATTAAATGAGTAAGTATGATAAATATATACAAGCTATTTTGGAAAAGAAAGTATTGCATGTCTTTACCAAATTTGCAACACAGCCCAAAAAACTCTACAGGTCACTAAAAATTTCATTTTGTCCAGTCTACTCAGGATGCATGCAAATGGCCAATAATGGAAATCATCGAGCTTGGTTCTTTATTCAATTGCAGCTTCCCTTCGAATATTGGCACCTCTTTATTTTGTCATTATCCCTTCTTGTCGGCCTGTAAAATTTTTAGAAAAAAGCAAAAAAATCAAGTACCGTTGGTAATAGCAATAACAACAGTTTAACAATATTGATCGTGGACAATCCCTATATGCGTTCCAAATACCACTTTCAACTGGAATTATTAAAAATCCTGTGTTGATTTTGAAGTTCTCATCATCCTCCCTCTAATGCAAACGTATTTGCCTTAGTGCCTCTCTTTGCTTTTTCGATTACTTCCTTCACATAATTGTCAAATAGTAACTAAAATGCCAGATAAAGCTTTGCCGATGCACGTAGATTCTAAACCTTTTCACACCACACTAGTTACCCTTTTACGCCCAATCAAGTCCATTTTCGTTCATGACAGAGATCATGCCCCTCTACAGCTAATATAGTTGCTGCTGTTCTGTTTCTTCACCATGGCAGTGCCTGCTTTTTCCCCAGTAATGCCATTAAGTAGGTTATTCACACATTATATGAAAAGAAGTCTATAAGGAGATAGGTGACGTTGGTAAAACTATTATCACCTTTTTTGCTCGTCTTGGTTGGTGTGTGTCCTGTTTGGTCTGGGCTACTGTTTTGTCCCTAAATATGCAGGATCATATTACTGTTCAATTTCGTTATTAGAGATCCACATCGTCGAATGCTACAATGTTATTTGTAGGTAAATGTTGGTGCGGTGTCATGAATTATAAATAGCAAACTAAGATTTTACTAGGTTTTATCGTCCCTATAGATTATTTCCTGTTCTCATTTAGACACTTCTGGTGTATTGTCGACAAGAACATTTTCCCCTCTTGTAAGTCATTCTATTTGGGTATTAATATTCAGAACTTTTGAAAAAACATCTTCACAAGATTTCCAAAGAGAGTTTATTAAAAGGCTTAGCCACGGCTGATACAGAAAATTGGTTACAACCTAAAGGTTGTAATTTCTTAAGTTCGAAATGCCATTAATATCTTTATAGGCAGAAATTTTATTTTGGCCAACGATTACGTCGTCATATTCGATATGAAAGGGAAACTCAAAAGCTGTTAGATTGTTATACAATGGTAGCATGCGCGGTGATAATGCACATGGTTTTTGGTCAGAATAGTAACCGGAGAAAAAACAAGAAAAATGCTTAAATTCTTGGTCTCTGTGCCAAGATTGGCTGAATTCCAAACACATGAGATAGAAAATACTAAATTTCTGACAAGAACTTACACAGGCTTATAAAATATCTAATTGTTCGAAGATCATTCTTCAAAGAAGACGAGGAGGCAAAAATTTATCTTGTAATCGATTTTGTACAGATAGTGCAATAACTCCCCCCTAGTTTGGAAATAAAAGTCAAAATCAAGCCTAAACAGAAGGTACGGCATTATTCACGAGCAATATACAATTTGCTTATCCTTAACTTAGTTGAAACAAGAATTACTAGGGAATTCTAGTAGGCTCCATAAACTGTAAAACGTACAACCCATTAGTTACCTCATTTGCACGGTTTTTACATTTTGAGACTCACCCTGTGGAATTGTTTTGAGATTTCCAGCTTACTGAATGTGGACAATCTAACAAGCGAATCAATAAATTCGTTAATGAAATGAGATAAGAAAGTGACATTAAGGCCTATCTATTGCATTTTAATATTTTGAATAGAGAGCACGGTAGCCATGTCCTCTTATTATAGATGGAACTCTTTCAATAATACTGAACATTTGACATGTAATGTTCCGTTAAATAAATTAGAGCTAGATCCTTTTAAGCTATTAGGATTTCCAATATTCTACGAACATTTTTTTATATAGTCCCGCCAAATGCATTGGTTAGTGGAAGCCGGAGGGATTCACAGAACTCTTGCAAAAAAGTAACGACTCCCGCATTCTTTCCCGTATTAAGTCGAAAGTTTAGGCACACTATGTACCCAACGGCTTATCACTTACCTAGCATGTAGTTAATGAAGCATATCGATATAGCCATTTTTCATTCATGTGAAAAAATGCCTGTCCAGAGTTGCAGAGGTGTTTGTTTATCAATACATTTTGAAGCCCAGCAATATTGCCACCATGAGAGGTCACTATGACTAACGTTTTTTTTTCAACTTCAAAAAATACCGCCAAAAATAGAATGCCAGAAAGGGAACCGCTCTATATCGCTTATAGCTGGTAATTCAAGGTATATCATGGAATTAAGCGTTCTACTCGATTGCGCTTTTCTCTTCAAAGAAACGAAGTGTAATTCTAGCCAGCCCTGGGCTTCTTATTTCGGAATGGACCCCCAACTCGATTTCAAGTCAACTGCAGAGCCTCACTTTTCTACGGCTGTTTCTGACAGAATTCTTTTTACGTATATCGCTTATTGCCGAAAAACCTTATTTATAAGAAACCTTATTTATGAGAAACCTTATTTTGCGTTAAAGTTTTGAAAACATTTCTTCGTTTTCACAAAACCGCGCAGCCTTAAACTTCCAGAATGTTTTTCACAAAATTATTATAGGGCTGCATTTCGGTTTTTTTTTCCACAGTCACACCAGTAGGAAATATATTATCAAGAACTGCCAATGGCAGCAGTTTCAAAATCTGACGCACTAAAGCTAATTTTCCCTTTTTCTTCATGGATTTCTCAGGAAATGTGGCCCGATTTAGAAGTTCATGATAGACAGAAAGAATGTTTATACTGCAGGATTGTTGTGCAACCCGTCACGTGTACTCCGAAGCGCGTCTGAAAGTAATCTTGCAGTAGAAATGGTACTACTTTTTATTTTATTTTATCGTACAAGCATTTTATCAGTTTCAAAAGTTGGCCCAAAAATTTGTTCTTCTCTCTTTCTATATGGCTTTTTAAGGAATTATGCTTTAGTCCCATTTAGAAGTGCATGATAAACAAAAGAATGTTTATACTACAGGATTGTTGTGCAACCCGTTATGTGTACTCCGAAGCGCGTTTGACAGTAAGCGTACATCAGGCGTAGTAGCACGTTTATATTTTTTTCCAGTTTATTTTGCATCTGTTCCTACTACAGGAACAAAATGATTGACGTCAAACTCATTGTGAAACAGGACCACCGCTTGAAGTTGCTTTCGGTAGAATTTCAATGTTAGTTGTGGAGAAATACGGTTGAAATTGATTTCTGTGAAGAATGGCCAACGCCTTAATTATTTCGGAAATATTGCAGCATCAAATACTGGTCAGTTCCGCACATATTTGCTCAAAACATGCTATATCCCGAAATCCTTAACATATATAAGAGCAGTTCTTACTTTTGTTTCTTGACAATAAGTTTTTCTCAAAGGTTCTTCTTAGAATCGTTTAATAACATTGGATAATAAACCAAGAAAAGCCTATGTCTCGTCATTACATATTTTCGACGGTCCTCGCCTTCCTGGCTCTAGTTAATGTAACTTCAGGAAGCACAGAGGCATGTTTGCCAGCAGGTGAAAAAAAAAGCGGGATGAACATCAACTTTTACCAGTATTCATTAAAGGATTCGTCCACATACTCCAATGCAGAATATATGGCTCATGGGTACGCAGATAAGGAAAAGTTAGGTTCTGTTGGTGGTCAGACAAAAATCTCGATTGACTATAATATTCCATGTTCACCTGAACCTTGCGATTGTGACGAAGAATCTTCTGACGACAACTCTTCGGAGGCTTCAGCTGTGAAGCGTGAAAATAAGCGTTGTTCCGATGCCGCAGCCAAGAAACGTGATGGTGTCGATTGTGACCAAGGCGCTGCCTACTGGAGTTCAGATCTGTTTGGTTTTTATACCACGCCAACAAACGTAACTGTGGAAATGACAGGTTACTTTTTACCACCAAAAACTGGTACTTACACGTTTGGTTTTGGTTCAGTAGATGATTCGGCAATCTTATCTATTGGTGGTAATGTCGCATTTGAATGTTGTAAACAAGAACAGCCCCCTGTTACGTCAACTGATTTTACAATCAACGGTATTAAACCATGGAATGCAGATGCCCCTACCAACATAGAGGGATCAGTGTACATGTACGCTGATTACTACTATCCAATGAAAATTGTTTACTCGAATGCTGTTTCTTGGGGTACACTTCCAATTAGCGTAACATTACCAGATGGCACTAGTGTTAGTGATGACTTCAACGGGTACGTCTATTCCTTTGATGATGATCTAACTGAAGCTAATTGTACAGTGCCAAATCCTGCAAGTCATACGACGTCTAGCACATCTACTGAATCCAAGAGCAGTACTGCCACATCGTCTACTGAATGTACCACTTGTGATGTGACATCCTCTACTGGATACTCCAGTAGCGCTGCTACATCATCCACTGAATGTACCACTTGTGATGTGACATCCTCTACTGAATACTCCAGTAGCGCTGCTACTTCATCCACTGAATGTACCACTTGTGATGTGACATCCTCTACTGGATACTCCAGTAGCGCTGCTACATCATCCACTGAATGTACCACTTGTGATGTGACATCCTCTACTGGATACTCCAGTAGCGCTGCTACATCATCCACTGAATGTACCACTTGTGATGTGACATCCTCTACTGAATACTCCAGTAGCGCTGCTACTTCATCCACTGAATGTACCACTTGTGATGTGACATCCTCTACTGGATACTCCAGTAGCGCTGCTACACCATCCACTGAATCTACCAGCAGTGCCGCTACATCCACTGAATGTACCACTTGTGATGTGACATCCTCTACTGGATACTCCAGTAGCGCTGCTACATCATCCACTGAATGTACCACTTGTGATGTGACATCCTCTACTGGATACTCCAGTAGCGCTGCTACACCATCCACTGAATGTACCACTTGTGATGTGACATCCTCTACTGGATACTCCAGTAGCGCTGCTACACCATCCACTGAATCTACCAGCAGTGCTGCTACATCCTCTACTGGATACTCCAGCAGCGCTGTAGTATCATCCACTGAATGTACCACTTGTGATGTGACATCCTCTACTGAATACTCCAGCAGCATTGCTACGTCATCCACTGAATGTACCACTTGTAATGTGACATCTTCTACTGGATACTCCAGCAGCGCTGTAGTATCATCCACTGAATACTCCAGCAGTGCCGCCACATCCACTGAATGTACCACTTGTGATGTGACATCCTCTACTGGATACTCCAGTAGCGCTGCTACACCATCCACTGAATCTACCAGCAGTGCTGCTACATCCTCTACTGGATACTCCAGTAGCGCTATAGTATCCTCTAGTGAATATACCAGCAGTGCTGCTACATCCTCTACTGAATACTCCAGCAGCATTGCTACGTCATCCACTGAATGTACCACTTGTAATGTGACATATTCTACTGGATACTCCAGCAGCGCTGTAGTATCATCCACTGAATCTACCAGCAGTGCCGTCACATCTCCGATATCTACCAGCAGTGCTTCATCGTCGTTCACCGAAGTCAGCACCACTAGTTATTCTGAATTGCCTGTGCGTAGTATTTCCCCAATATATCCAAGTAATCAAACCATGTCTACTAGTTTTGTTACCTCTCCACTGGTTACTTCCAAGTCATCCCAATCATCAGAGTCATCTGGGTCATCTACAATCCCACTTACTTCTACCACATCAGAAATCAAATCACCTACTATAAAACCAAAATTCGCTACTACCTCCGGATCATCTACTGACTCAGTCACTAGCTCTTCCACATCAACTGTAAACTCGTCAACTACCGGTTCTTCCTCACAAACTACTGATTTAACCACTAGTTCCTCTGAATCATCTACTCCAGCCAGTGCCCGTAGTACTTCTACCACTAGTTCCTCTGAATCATCTACTCCAGCCAGTGCCCGTAGTACTTCTACCACTAGTTCCTCTGAATCATCTACTCCAGCCAGTGCCCGTAGTACTTCTAATACTTCATCTGAATCATCTATTCCAGCCAGTGCCCGTGGTACTTCTACCACTAGCTCCAAGGATCAAGAAACCACAAAGTCTTCAACCTTTACTTTGCCCGGTTCTGATTCCCCAAAGTCCTCTGAGTCATTCAAATCTTCTATTTCATCTACCGGTGCATCTACCGAAACTTCTCATAGTCAAGGGAAATCCATTATCACCCCAACCACCTACTCCAGCAGTCATGAAATTACTACTACCTCTGCCTCTGCTTCAATCTCTTCCACTACTACTTCCACTGGTGCTAGTATATCCAGTAGCAAAACTGACTTTACAAGTCCTTCCACTGGAGCTAACACATTTAGAAGTGAAACCGGTGTTTTTACTTCTTCCTCTGCTTCATCTTCCAAGGCACAAGAAACAACCAGTAGCAGCATTGCTTCCGGACCTTACCAGGATCGTACTACTATCCAAAGAGTTACGCCTACTGCTACGAAAACAAATGAACAAACCACTTTGGTTACTGTAACTTCCTGTGAATCCCATGTGTGTACCGAGTCGGTATCGTCGGCTATCATTTCTACAGCCACAACTACGGTTAGTGGTGTGGCTACAGAATACACTACATGGTGTCCTATGTCTACCACAGAGCCAAGTAAACAAACTACATTGATTACCGTTACTTCTTGCGAATCTGGTGTCTGTTCTGAGACTGCCACTTCTGCTATCGTTTCCACCGCTACGACCACTGTTAGTGGCGTCGCTACGGAATACACTACATGGTGTCCTATGTCTACCACAGAGCCAACAAAGCAAACTACTTTAGTTACAGTTACTTCCTGTGAATCTGGTGTCTGTTCCAAGACCGCGTCTCCTGCCATCGTTTCTACAGCCACAACTTTCGTAAATGACGCTGTTACAGTGTATACAACATGGTGCCCATTAACAGCCAGTACAGCAATGGTTAGCGCCAGTGCTAGTACCGGCGTTACTGGTACCTCTGCCATTCCAGAAGCAACTGAAACAAAAACCATAACCCACGGTAACGGTAACGATGTATCTTCGATTTCAGGATCTGGTTATGCTGAAGAACATACAACCGCTACCAGTGAAATTTCCCATACAAACGGCGCTTCTTCTGTGTTGGCCACTGCCAACACCGAAGTCCTAGCAAGTTCCATCTTGAGCACTGTCTCGCAACAACCCCGTAGTACTTCCACAAGCGGCGTGGCAGCATCTAGCACCGCTTCTTTAGAAATGTCAAGCTACGCTGGTATTGCCAACGGACTACTAGCCAATAGTGCTCTGAGTGTCTTCATTGCCTCCGTATTGCTGGCAATCGTTTGATAAGGATAACTCTCTGTATTTACTTATACCCCTACCTTTATGGTTATATAAACATTCATAGATTTCATTTCTACTTTCTATATTGTATCTATTAAAATATTCTATAAATGTAACTGAAACACTATCACACATAACTTGATTAAACATCAGAAGGATCGTTCATACTACTTTAGCAAGGACTGTTTTATCGAAATGAATCTTCGTTTGTATTTAGGTGTTGGTGAAACCGTAACACCTTTTCTTGATTAGCAGTAGAGATGACCGAACCAACAGCTTCTGTAGTCACATACCAAAGAGGTAGAGATGTCCTAAGGATTATTTGCACATATATGCGGATTGGCAACGAAAGATGCAAAAAATCGGATGCGCACGTGTTTCTAGGGGCCCGTAAAAGTGTTGTCTAAATCGTTTTTTTTTAGTATGGACTTGAGGAAATGAACAAATTTTCATGTTGATTTCGAGCATACCGCAATAGGTAATTCCTCAGCCGAACGCGCGTTTCCTAAATATGGTCACATGACTGTCACATGACCATGTCGGAACACGCTGCCCAAGAAAAAGTTTTCAGCCGCACATGCAAGGCACGTCAGCTGGGCGGCTAAGTAAGTAAGTGGTAATATTAAGAGAAGCTAAGATGAGTGAAGTGAACGATGGGTGTATGCGGTGGCTCAATTTCCTGTGGGTCTGTATTCATGTCACCGGGGAATAAGAACATGGAAATCATGGTATGGCAGTGATGAAGGTATGTGCAAATGTGAGAATGTTGCGGTGATTAGTGAGTATTATATTTGGCGTCCGTGTGAGTATGTGGTGGTATTATTATATGGTATTGAGTTATGTTGATGATATATTTTGGCGTCTGTAGCAGTGCGCGTATTCATTATAGTAGATGTAGTAAAAGTAATATTGACCGGAGATATGAGGGAGAGAGAGCTGGTGTAGTATTATAGTGAGATAAGTGGTGGGATGGTAGTATAATATCGTGGTCATTTGAGAGTAGTTGGGATATATAGAGGGTGATAGTATATGAGTGACTATAATAGAGAGTGGTGGTGTGGTATTTTAGTGTGGTGTGTTATGATATCATATTAGGCATCCGTATGAGTATGTGCATGCAATCTAGTAAGAAGGTCAGGGGAATTGGAGTAGTATGATATATTTGGAGAGTGAGAGTGATGGAGCTAAGATATATATATAGTGATGGAGCTAAGATATATATATAGTGATGATATTAGGTATCAGAATATATAGGAGATATATAGTATGGTGTGTCATGGGAATATATTTAGCGTCCGTATAAGTATGTAGTGATATTATCATATATGGTAGGAGATATGTGGAAGGTAATGGTAGGTGATGTGATAGTCTATTGAGAGTGACAGGTAATGAAGTATAGTATTATAATATATGGAGGGTATATTGTAGAGGTTGTATGGGAGTGGTAAAAGTATGTGATATATGATGGTATGAGAGCAAATGTAAGAATATTGAGATGTTTAAAGCGGATATATGATGTTGAGTATCGTATTTAGTGGGGGGCAGAGTTTGGTGGTCGGGAGATTGTGGAAATGTGAAAATGTCCAGGGTGTTAAGTGCTGAGGTTCGTGCCGTATATGGTGATAATGTGGTGGTATGGTAGGGAAAAAGCTGGGAAAGGGCGATGATAGATTGTTAGGAGGTATTTGAGGTGGAGTGAGGTAGTTTAGGTATATAAATGATAGTTGGAGTGGGGCTAAGAAATAATGATTCATAGTTGGGTATGTATATTGGGTAAAAGGGTAGAAATTGTGAGAAAATATAAAAATATAGAATGTGAGAGTGGGAAGTTTAAGAATTATAGTAGTGTTGTATGTGATTTGTATTATATTTAGCGTCCGTGTGAGTATGTGGTGGTATTATAATATGAAAGTGAGGGTATTGTAGAATGGTATATGGTATAATGTGTAGGTATTAGGATATAGAGAGAACATATGGTATATAGTATGATAGTATGGGGGAGTAATGGAGAGTGATGATAAGTTGATATTAGATGGGTATTGAGTTATGATATGTGATGTTATTATATTTTAGCGTCCGTAGGAGTGCGCGTATCAATTATAGTAGAAGTAGTCAGGATAATATAGTATGTCGATATTATGCAGAGAGTGGTGGTGTGGTATTATTATATTGAGGTATGTGGTGTATATGGTATGATAATATGGAGGGGTGTGGTGTTTAGAATTATTTGTTTACGATTCGATATGCATGTTAGCGTCCGTAGGAGTATGTGGTGGTATTATAATATATAGGGAGTGATAAGATGGTATATATGGAGAGAGACGATATTATGATATATGGTATGGGATATTGAGAGTGGTTGGGGTGAATTATGGAGGAGTGTGGTGTTTACGTTGATTTGTTTACGTTTGGATATGTATGTTTCGATGTATTTATTTGTTTACGTTTGGACGGTTGGAGAGTAGTGGTTAGGGTAGTGTTATATGGTATTACATTTAGCGTCTGTAGGAGTATGTGATTGTATATGATATTGAGAGTGATGGTATGTGATATTGAGAGTCATAGTATATGGTGTTGAGAGTGATGGTATATGATATTGTGGAGGGGTGTGGTGTTTACGTTGATTTGTTTAGGATTCGATGTTTACGTTTGAATGGTTGGAGGGTAGATATATGATGGAGAGAGTGGTGGTTAGGGTAGTGGGACATGATATTACATTTAGCGTCCGTATGAGGATGTGGTGGTATATGATATTGAAGTATGGTATATAATATTGAGAGTGATGGTATATGGTGTTGAGAGTGATGGTATGTGATATTGAGAGTGATGGTATATGATATTATGTTGAGAGTAGCAGGATATTGAAGTATGGTATATGGTGTTGAGAATAGTGGTGGAAGGTAGATGGGTGATATATACTGCATGGTAAATGATATTGTGGAGGGGTGTGGTGTATATGTTTGTGTGTTTAGGTTGATTTGTTTAGGTTGATTTGTTTAGGTTGATTTGTTTACGTTTGAATGTGTATGTTTATATATATGTTTCGATAGTTGGAGATATTATGGAGATATTGAGGTAGGGTTTATGGAGATATTATGGAGAGAGTGGTGGTGGTACATATAGATATTGAGGTAGGGTAATGGTGTATGATATTGAGAATGGTCAGGGTATATAGGTAGGGAGATGGTGTGTGATAGTAAGTTGGTTGGTTGGTTGGTATGGCGGGTGAGAGTATAGAGGGTGAGGATTGTGCTGATATACGGTGATGCACATGGTATTAGAGATGGAGGTGTTACCCAGATGGTAAGTATGATATATGTGGTAGTGGTAGCGTGGTATGTAGACATGTCCGATGGAAGAGTTAGGGAGGCCAATATGGTATTCGAGGGGTGGGGACTCGATGTGGAGGGATAAATTGAAAGAAATGTGGTGGGAAGGTGTGAATGTAGCAGGGTGTTAAGTGGTGAGGTTCGTGGGGTGTGTGGGTGGTAATGAGGGGAGAGAAGATGGAGGTTACCCAGATGGTGAGTATGGTATGAGTGGTAGTGAGTGTGGTAGTGTAGACATGTCGTATGGAAGAGTTAGGGAGGCCAATATGGTATTCGAGGGGTGGGGATTCGATGTGGAGGGATAAACTGAAAGAAATGTGGTGGGAAGGTGTGAATGTAGCAGGGTGTTAAGTGGTGAGGTTCGTGGGGTGTGTGTGGGTGTGGTGTGGGTGTGGGTGTGGTGTGTGGGTGTGGTGTGGGGTGTGGTGTGGGTG